>PVKU01000079.1:0-700501 GCA_004027475.1 Anoura caudifer
TTGGGGTACCAGAAGAGGAAGAGGAAGAGCAACAAGTGGAAAACTTATTTGAACAAATAATAAAGGAGAACTTCCCCAATCTCGCAAAGGAAATAGACTTCCAAGAAGTCCAGGAAGCTCAGAGAGTCCCAAAGAAGTTGGACCCAAGGAGGAACACACCACGGCACATCATCATTGCATTAGCCAAGATTAAAATGAAAGAGAGAATTCTAGAAGCAGCAAGAGATAAGGGGACAGTCACCTACAAAGGAGTTCCCATCAGACTGTCAGCTGATTTCTCAAAAGAGACCTTACAGGCAAGAAGGGGCTGGAAAGAAGTACTCCAAGTCATGAAAGTGAAGGACCTACACCCAAGATTGCTCTATCCAGAGAAGCTGTCATTTAGAACGGAAGGGAAGATAAAGCACTTCTCAGATAAGGTCAAGTTAAAGAAGTTCATCATCACCAAGCCCTTACTATATGAAATGTTAAAGGGACTTATCTAAGAAAAAGAAGATAAAAAAATAGGATAGTAAAAAGACAGCAAACTCACAGATATTAACAACCTCACCTAAAACAAAAGCAAACTAAGCAAACAGCTAGACCAGGAGCAGGAACTCAGAAATGGAGATCACATGGAGGGTTTGCAACAGGGGAGTGGGAGGAGGGAGAGAGGAAGGAAAGATACAGAGAATAAGTAGCATATATGGTGGGTAGAAAATAGACAGGGGAGGGCAAGAATAGTGTGGGAAATGTAGAAGCTAAAGAACTTATGACACATGAACATGAACTAAAGGGGGGAATGTGGGTGGGAGGGGGTGTGCAGGGTGGAGGGGAATGATGGGGGAGAAATGCGACAACTGTAATAGCATAATCAATAAAATGTAATTTTTAAAAAAAACAATGACAGAAAATTTCAAACATACAGAAAAGTAGAGATCAATAGACCCCTCGCAGAGTCTTCCAGCTACAACAGCCATCCACTTGTGGCTGCTCCTGCTTTATCCTATAAACCCACCCCAACATTTTCCACCGCCAAACACAGAAGTTCCTGTCATCTAATCCTGTTCTTTCCATATAGAGCCCTAGAAGAAAAAGAGTTCTTTAAAAATGTATACAGTGCACATATATATATTTAAATATTTCTATATATAAAATACGTACGGAGTTTTTGTTGTTTTTCTTGTTTGTTTTACAGTTGGTTTGTTTGAATCAGAGTCCAAACAAGTCCCAGGCGTCTGGTTAACAGGTCACTTAATGCTCCGAATCTAGATGACTTCCTGTTGCTTTCCTGCCTCATTTGTCGTAGCAATTTATTGTTGCCAAAACGCACTGATAAGAGTGTTTGTTCTGTCTGGTTTTCCAGGTTCTGGATTTTGCTGATTCCATTCCCCTAGTGATAACATCATCCACTGACCCTTCTATTTCTGACAAAGTGGTAATTAGTCATGAAGATGGGATCTGATTCAGATTCTATGGTTTTGGCAACAATATTCATGCGTAGGCGACAGAATTCCATCAGGAAGCCTGCATTGTCTGTCCTTGCATCATGCCATTGTCCACTGATAACTGTCAACTAGATCAGTTACTTCATGAAAGTTTTGACAAAGAAGGTCAATTTCAGTACAGCTATTATTATCAACAATATATACACGAGAAAGTTTTATTCAATGACACTTTAACTTTTTTCATCTTTATTAAGATATATAATTGACATACATAACATTGCATATGCTATATGTATGTGCCAGTTTTCATTTATTCATTCATCTGTTGAGGGACAGTTAGGTTGTTTCCATGTTTTGGCTGTTGTGAACAATGCTGTAATAAACATGGGGCTGCAGATGTCTCTTTGAGATAGAGAGTCTCAGTGACACATTGGGACATTCAACTGAGTAAACGAAAAAGTCAGGGTCTCCGCTTTTCTCGTGTCATCCCAAGAAAACAGCGGTGGCCCTCTGAGGAACATGGGCCATTGGAAATCCAGAGAGAAAAAGCACGAAGTACATTAATTATAAGCTTTAGCAGATGATACGCATTTATTGAAACAGTTTGCTAGACACAAATTGCTAAGAAATCATACGAAACCAGTGCATAACCAAGTGATAAAGTCTGTTTCTATTTGCTTTTCCAACTCCCAAGGCGAATTATCAATCTCTTAATCCTCTTAAAAACATGTTTTGCAAATTGATAAGGAGGAGCACATGAAAATTCTAAGTGATAAAAAGGACTATCACATGATTTGATGGCTACTATGGAGAGCGGGAGATTTCACCCTTGCCAAGCAAAGGAAGTGGTTTCTTACCACTTAGTTTGAAGCAAAAGGCAGGTTTGAAGAGGAGATCTGACAAAGAAATGAGGGGGGGGGATGGTCGTGGGACTGCCGGGTTATTTGTCACAACCCACTGGCCAGACTTCTGGAACTGGGATGGATTTGGTGACTGAGGATACCATGGTAATTCTAATGACAGGGCTAGAATTTAACAGGCACATGCCGCTGCTCTGCTCCCACCCCCTTCTGGGGAGTCCCAGACTCCAAATGGTAGCTTATTCCACAGGCCACCAGGCAGTCAGAATATTTGTGGCAACAGCCTGTCTTTGCTACCATTTTCCTTGTAATAAGCCCTTGGGAACATGGCCTTCTGTTGATTAGACTGCTCTCCTAAGTCCCAAACCAATAATCAGTCCTTTAGTCACTGAATTGGAGAGCTGGAAGGCACCACAGGACTGACTTAGTTCTGCCCATCCCCCAAACAGAGAGCAGATCCGAGGGTCGCGGTGCTTACGGGGTGCCACGCCCCCAGGAGCCCATCGACTCTGAAGCCAACCCTGGCTTCTGCCGCGCACCATTGAATATAAAGTGTAAGTTTATTCTTTAGACGTAAGCATTTCAGAGGGCTATAAAATAATCATGAAAACTTAAAATTCTAAAGCATAGTTTTTATTATGTTTCTGTTGTTTTTCAGGGGATGAACAAGATTTGAGGTCTAATTGGTTCAATGATCAATTTTTTTTTTATTTTTTCCTAAAATCTAAGCCTGTCATGGAGTGGCATCTGTTCATTCTTGCACTTTGACCTGTACTCAGCCCTGGGGTAGTGAATCCACAGAATATATGTCTGCCACACTACATATTTATTTGCTGGTTTTCTTAATCCTGGCAGGCAGGATTACAATTATCTTTATCTTACAATTCTAAAATCCAAGAACTTTCTCTGACATTTTACTTCTTCCAGGATTCCCGTTTTTGGCTGTGCTCAAAAGGTGATTGTTGACCTAATTAATCAACTAATTAGACTACAAGGCTTCACATAGAGACTACATAGCTTTTATAGGAAAGCACCAAGAAAACATGGGTTGAATTAGTGTGCAAAAATGCATGTACATGCTTGTATGTGGGTGGGGGTGGATTTGTGCTCCAGAGCTGAATATCATTAAGCTGAAATCACAGAGTGCAAAGTATGATTTGTATAAAATGATGGGGTGGGCATCTAATATTTCCTTTAGGGACCCTTCTGCTCAGAGCTGTCAAAACAGATGGTGTAAATAGACTAGACTGAGGGAGATGCCCCTTTCATATTGATGAAACACTTTTCTGAAAGACAGAATGTAAACAGAAGAGTCTCTAGGAATACAATTAATTCTTAATCTGTAGGTGGATTTCTCAAAATAACTCCCTCTTATTCTTTTTTCCCTTTCAGCAAAATGAACCTTGCTGGGAAAAGCTAAAGCATGGATTCCAGAGCCCTGCCAACTCCTCTTTCCCATTAGAGTTTTAGGAAATGACTTAGAAGCCCCAAGCTGAGCCTGGTACTGAGGAAGAAGGCTCCTGCTGAAGCCCCTGTAGTTAGGGCAGTGGTGCTCACCAGGCGTTCCACTGGTTTCTCTGTGTTTCCTAGGCCCCCTTGTACTTACGCAGGGTCACTGGAAACCATAGAAGAACAGGATCGATGAGGCCATCTATTTGAAGAAGGACTTGGCCATCCTGCAGTAAGTCAGCAAAGAGGAAGCCAGACTCCTCCCATCCTCTGATCCCCTGCCAATGCCTCTGAATGGCTAAACCTAGATGAACTCTAGAGGCCAGGAGGTCTATTGATGTAGCCGTGGAAGTCTGCCTTCCGGATACAGAGAATGGAACTGAGGACAATGAGGCATGTGTCTAACCCCGCCTTTACCACCCCCCCCCCCCGCAATGCCTTGATTGCTGAAGGTTAGCCTTCTAATACCCGCCAGTTCTTTTCAGATATCCTCAGAAAAGATGTTTCAAGAATAAATGGAAATCTGGATTCCTATGTGAAAACTCCATCATTTTTCAGTATTGGCAACAACAGTGTGGTGACTGTAGGGGGCAGGGGGATGGAAAGAGATGGAAGAGGATATGGTGGGATAAATGGTAATTGAAAAAATACAACAAAAAAAATTTTAAATAAAATAAAGAAAAAAATTATACTGAAACACTTCGTGAGAAAGATCCAGCTGTGGACAACTGGCTTTGATCCCCAATCTAGATCAATTACTGCATTCCAATAAACTCCCCAAAATATCAGAAACAGGACTTCTCCAAGACAAATGGAGTAACATGGATGTGATTTATCTTTCTGTCTGGAAAAAAAATTGTTTAAATGAAAACAAAACAAAATATAAGAAAAAATGGCTTCCAAGACATTGCACACGAGACAGGTAGTCCATCAGAGGAGAGAAACGAACGAGGAGAACCCTGAGACTGCTTTAACGCACTACCTGGAGACTTTCCAGGCTCCACTCAGGGTGAGGTTGGGGTCTAGACGAAGCCCAGCAGTCTCCTTAAGTTGAGAACACAGAGTTTGTGGGGCCAGGGGAGGTGACGGCGGCCAGTTCAGGGCAGACTTCCAGAGAGAATGCTGCAGAGAAACACTTCCGCCTGGACTCTGAGTGCTGATTAGCTCATGCCTGTGAAAAAACTGCCCAAAGCCCAGGGAAAAGCCACCCAAAGGGGTTAGGCACCGTTTCTGAACCTCGGCACTATTGGCCTTTAGGGACAGATAAAATTCTTAGTGTTGGGGGCTGCACTGTAGGACGTTTACCAGCATCCTGGCTTCTACCAACTAGATGTCCGTAGCAACACCCCACCCCCACCCAGAGCTGTGAAATCCAAAAACGTCTTCAGACAGGGCCAGATGTCCTTTGTGGGGCAAAATTACCCCAGCTGAGAACTACTGGCTAAGAGGGATTAATATCCAGTGTTAATTATCCACTGGAGTGAGTTCCTCTTTCCACTAGCGAGGGCGGAAGCGTGGGGTATCGGGAAGAGCACTCAGAAGGGGCTTGTCCACGCTCAGTGCTGGACTGAAGTGGCCCCAGGCTGAATGCTGCTCCAGGCTCACCTCAGAAAGCTTACAAGCAAAACACAGAAACTGAACTACACCCCAGAAGAAAGCCCAACGGCATTCATAGTAATAAAAATAACAACCAACACATAACAGGAAAAAAATTTAAGTTTCGGGCATCCAATCAAAAATTCCAGGCAGGCAAAGAAGCAGGAAAAGATAACCCACAACTAACCCACAACAAGAAGGGGGGAAAAAAACCCATCAAAACCACCCCCAAATGATGCAAATGATAGAGTTAGTAGATAAAAATAATAAAAAATTGCCAGAGAAAGACAAGTGCCATATGATTCCCTCATATGCAGAATCTAACAGAGTGAATTATCAAGCAAAGTGGAGACAGACTCATAGAAAGAGAGCAGGCTGAGAGCCCTTGGGGAGTCGGGAGTAGAGGGATTGAACAAAACCGAAAACAAAAAGAAAGAAAGAAGAAAAGAGCAAGAACTCATGGACGTGGACAACAGTGTGGTGATTGTTAGTGAGCACAGGTAGAAGAGGTGTGGGGGGTAAATGGTGATAGGATCAAATAAAATAATTATAAACAAGTATTATAACTATGTTTCATATGTTCAAGGAGCTAGAAAAGAGCTGGAGCATGGTAAGTAAAGATGGAGGTGATATGTGAAAAGAACCAAATTGAACTTCCGGAGTTAAAAACGATGATGTCCGAAATGAAAAATACACTGAATGCGGTGAATGGTATATTAGACGTTGCATAAGAAAACATTAGTGAACTTAAAGGCGGAGCAATAGAAGCTACAAAAGGAAACGCTGAAAGAAAAAGACTGACTCCATGCAGCCACCGTGAAAAACACCTTTCCCCTTACTTCACCTCAGAAGAAAAACAAAACAAAAACAGGCTGTGATTTGTATTTATTTATCTTTTTGCAGTGTTACCCCTTTTCCATCCAGGATGGCATGTCCACTGACTGAGGTCTTGTTTTATATCTTTTAATGTTTTATGCTTTTCTTTTTTATGTCCTAATCCATTGTTGCTAAAGTTATTCCTATGTATTATATGGGTTTTTTATGTATGAGTAGGTTTTGTAATTTTCATTTTTATATTTATCACTGATATTTTAAGTGATTAATTTTTTCATTTTTTGAAGATTTTATTTATTTAAGAGAGAAGAGAAGGGAAGGAGAAGGAGAGGGAGAGAAACATTGCTGTACTAGAAAAAGAAATGTCTATTAGTTGCCTCTCTCATGCCCCTAACTGGGGACCTGGCCTGCAACCCAGGCATGTGCCCTGACTGGGAATTGAATCAGCAACCTTTCAGTTTGTAGGCCGATGCTCAATCCAGTGAGCCACACCAGCCAAGGCTGCTTTCTATTCTCATTGCTTTGGATAGGATCTCTAAAACAACGTCTTCTTAAACCACAGAGAGAATTGATTGGAAGGGTGTTGACAAAGGCTGAGGAGCCAGTCTTCCCAATAAAGATACCACGTGACATTTCCTTCCGTTTATACATCAGTCTTTTCAGGGTTTCAAGTTATAGAAGGGAAATTCCAACTGGCTGAGCTTAGGTCTTCTGCCCACACTTGGCAAGGAGAAGATTACCTTTCCCTCAGCTTCCCAATAGAAGGTCAAGTCATCCAGATGCAACACAGGAAGGGAGAGATAATGCACCTGAGACGGTCTGGATGCTGTACAGACGTTTCTGAAAGTGAACAATTTCTTTTTGAATGGGTGTCTTATAGGAAGTACTTTGGTGTGAAATTAATCCTATTAGCCCTAATCCCTGCTCCCCTTTTGTAAAAATATTTCATAACACCCCCTGTATTGGTCTGTTTCTGCTACCATAACAAGCTACCACAGACTGGGTGACTTAAACAATAGAAATGTTTTCCCCACAGTTATGGAGGCTGGCACATCTAAGACTAAGGTGCCAGCAAGATGGGTTTCACTCTGAGGCCTTGTCTCATGGCTCATAGGCGGCCACCATCTTGCTGTGTGCTCACATGCCCTTTCTTTGGTGCCCATGTACTGAGAGAGAGGAGAGGGAAGGAGAGGGAAGGAGAGGGAGAGGGAGGGGGGAGAGAAAGAGAGAGAAAGAGGGACTGGTATCTCTGGTGTCTCTGCTTAAAAGAGGGCACGGCCCTCATGACCTCATCCAAACCTGATGACCTCACAAAGGCCCCATCTCCAAACACCCTCACACTGGGGGTTGTCTTCAACACATGAGTGGGGTGAAATGCACTAAAAATCATGCATTTCTTTTAGTGTTCTCTTACAGTCATCGTATATTCAGACATACTAGTGCTTTTAGCTTTTTTAATAATTTCATAATTTTTTATCATTTCTAATGTGTATTTTCCCAGGATTTTCAGAGACTTACATATTTAAAGTTTCAGTCTTATCTTTTTTGGGGTTTTCTCTGTTTAATTAGTTCTAATGTTATTTTATTAAAATTTTCTAATTGGGAGTTTATATTATTCTTTGTATAGTTCCTTATGTTTACTTAGTTCATTCATTTTCTCCTCTTAATTTTTACTGATGAAAGCATTACAGACTACAATTTTCTGTAAGTATCCAATTATCTTAAAATTTCAACAATATTTGTTCTAACCTAGAGTCAACTAAATTCCATACATTTCAAAGTTATCGATGTTTCTCAGGTTTCTTTTTTTTAAAGCAACTTCATCGAAGTGAAACATACACAAATGAAATGAACACACGTTAAGTGTGTTGTTCAATGAGTCGTAACAAAGAGATGCACATCAACAGTCGAGATGCAGAACATTCTGTGACCTGAGAAGTTTCCTTTGTGTCTTTCACCAGTCAAAGCCCAGTCCCCACACCTCTCCCCAAGGCATCCATGGATTTGTGTTCTGTCACATTAAGTTACATGTTAGTCTTTCCAAAGTTTCTTATTGATAAAGCATACAGTGTGCGCTTTTCCACTGAGCTGATGTTTAATAGTAATATTAAACAGGGAAATACAAGCGTACACAGAAAGTGCTTCTAAGCCTGGCCCTTTGTAAGTGCTCAGTAAATCCTAGCTGTTTTTACTATTATTCCCTGGCTAGACCAAAAACAACTTTGTGCCTCTAACCCTGTGCGGTACATGTAACGGGTGCTCAATATACACTTTTTCATCTGGCTGTAGAATATGATGAATTTTTAACAAATATTTGCAACATATTAGATAACACTGCAACCACTTTGCAAACATGGATTCACTTATTGCTCAAAATCACCCTAGAAGGCAGGTAGACTATCCTCAGGTAACAGGGGAAGAAACTGAGGCACAGACAGAGTCAAGAAACACACCTCAGATCATATATTTAGTAAGTGATAGAGCTGAATTTCAACCCAGGCCACCAGGCTGCTGCCGAATCTAGGTGCTTAAACACTGCGCCCTGTGTCTGAGTCCGTGAAGTGCGTACAAACAACACGTTCCAAATGTGCTTGGCTCTCACCACACCCCCATGTTAGAGGAACTGTTACTCCATTTTGGTGCACCGGACAGCTGAGGACTAAGCCGCCTAAAATCACAGGACTCTTCATCGCCAGGCACAGCTGATGCCTAACTCAATGATTTCTCCCTTCCGAAGTCACTTCTTCATGGAGAAACCATTGCATGTATGGAATAACAAGTCAATTTTAAGCAGACGTGGTCTGCATATTCATTCCGAGCAGCATTGGCAAAGTCTCAATCAGCTGGTCAGTTTTAGGAAATGCCTCATTTCTCGTTTCATCCGGTTTCTCTGAGCGGTCACTTTTTCTCACATGTAATTCTTCTCATTGTCCACCAGAGGGCAGATTTGTGTCGCCACCACTTCTTTCTCAGAGACGAAAATTGAGGATGCCGGGTCAAGAAGGAAGAACCACAAGCTGATTTCCTTGCAAATTATAATGTGGACAGTCTTATCTCCTTTGCAGGCAAGTGATTGGATAGAAGGTCATAAAACACCTCATGTGCGTCCTAGAGCACCTCATTTCTTGTGACCAGTTTTTGATTTCTGCCAAAAAATGAAGGAAATGGTGATTCATGAATAGCTGTTTGCATTTTCTTTACTCTTTCTTTGATCTCCAGCCACTTGGGTGTAAAGGCCAGGACACACAGGAGTTGGGAGATGGAGGCATGGGGGAAAAGGTGCAGGGAAGAAGAAGCGTAATTAGTAGGCATAAACTAGATGGGGAGAAGTAAAAATGGTGTAGGAAACAGAGGGCTCAAAGAACTTAAATGTACAACCCATGGACATGAACTAAAAGGGGGGAATGCTGGAGGGTTGGGGGTAGGACGGAGGGGGGATAAAGGGGGAAAATTGGGAAAACTGTAATAGCATAATCAATAAAAACAGTTTTTAAAAAAAGCTTGGGGATAGGATGAGTTCTTCTGGTGGCTTGGAGTTCCCGGGCTTGCGGCTGAGGACAAGGAGGCAGCGAGCTGCTGTAATTGCTCCACGGTGCTCGAGTACTTTCAAGGGCTACCTGCCGGTAGCCAATTCCAGGGGAGCGCTGTGGGACAACCATCCGTGGTCTGCTGTGCTGAGCGGACAGGGAGCCGGTGTTCCCTGACCAGCCCCAACAGGGCGAGGCGAGTGCCCAATTCTGTGTCATTGTCAATCTAATCAGCCCTGATTCCTATTAGAAGCCACTTGGACTCGGTGGGGGAGGGGAGGAGGAGAGACAGGACCCTGATTGTAGGAACTACCGCTCTGAGGCTGCGGGAAGTCTTGCGCTTGCAGCGGTCACAGCCTTTTTTTTTTTTTTTTTTTTTTTCTTTTTTTTTTTTCTAAGTGGCTTACAGGGGAACTGGATCGCCAGGTTGCCAAGCACAGCTGGGATGAAGGTAAAGGCATCCTTCTCCAGAACCAGAGAGATCCTTTAAGAAAAACAAAACTGAAGGCAAAGCCTAAACCTTGCAAACGAAACATCTGTAAATCCAGGTGGAAGGAACAGGCCCTCTTGTTTGGCTCTCCACCCATGAAAAGACTCCGTTTGCAGCCCGTTTGGGTCCCTGCACCTCAGGCTCAGCCCTGCCGTTTGAATGTATGTGACCTTTTTTTGGTTCTGTTCCAAGTACCCTACTACTCAGAGCTCAGTTCTGATTCTGTCGGATGGTCTCCCCCATAGCCCCAGCTGTTTTAACAGGAAAGTTACCCGTGGAAAAAGGCTACTCAGAGCAGGGTCCTCGCAGAGAACCAGGGAGCCAAGGTGGCCACGCCCCTGGAGCCAGGAGTTGCGGCTGCTCTGTACAAGTCACTCAAAGGTTTTGCTTCCGTGGTGGGCACTTGAGGTTCTTAGAAACCAGGAGGCACTTTGATTTGTGTGATTTTATCGCATCTTCCCTAAAGTTTCCTGCCAAGAAAAGAGAAAACCTGTTTCTCTGGGTACCACCATTTGATGAAGAGTAAATATTATGGAGAGGTTCAAAGGATGGAGTAAGGAGATCCCGAGTCCTAGAACTGTTTCAGTCTTAGAACAGCGACTTGCCCTCGGTAAGCCTCAGTTTCCCTATCTGTAAAATGGGAATTTCGATACAACTGAATCCAGGTGAGGAAGGGGTTGAGTGAAGGGACATGTGAACGTGTTTAGCGTGGCGCTTGCACATTGTACACATTCAGGAAAGGTTGGCTGTTCCATGACCGTTTGTGAAACTCTCTGCAAGGAGCGGTCCCTTTGATATTCACTGCAATGGCCGTACCTACTAAAACACTGTCCTCCCCGTGACCTCTGGCCCCTGAGTGTTCCCACCTGCTGACTGTTTTCGTGAAAACTTCTGTTAAAACCCACCTTTTCTTTGATAGACATTGCCTTACATAGCCTTTCACCCCGTTCACGCAGAGAAGCTGGAGGAAGGGGAAGGAAAATCCGCCCAGCTTCTTGGAGGCCTTTCCCGAGCTCCCCAGCAGGAGCGTGGTGACGACACCCAGGTCAGAGAGTTGGAAATGCCTGCGGGGAAGAGCCGAGGCCTGGATCATGTTTTGCTGTTGAAGTTTTTACCCGCCCCGATCCTGTTGCTTACAAGCCCGATACAGTTTATTTCAGGGCCTGTGCCCAGGTGCAGCTGTGCGTCGGCTCTAACACGTATTCGCGATGCAGCAAGAATTCGTTTCATTGCTTTTACTCTGCAGCTGCTTAGCAACACAGGCCCTCGTTTTGGTTGGGTGTTGCTCATTCAGACTCTTTTCTCATCCACAGGGCTCTCGCCCTCATCCCTCCTCCTTTCGATCAGGTTGGGGTGGAGGAGCGACGTAGTTCTCTGGGTGTACTTGAGCCATTATAAATCCTAGGGATCTCAGCTGCTGCAATTGTTCTCTCCCAAACAGGGACGTCTCAGCAAATACACAAGAAGGAGCTCGCTCCATCTCAGTGAATTCAGTACGTACATACGTATTGGTTGTATGTATGAGGGTACACATTTTATTGGGGTATGTGTACATGGTGTATACAGGCACATATTGGGTGTATGTAATATGATGTGTCTGTTTTATTGGAAGTATATGTATGGTATATACATGTATGCAGTCAGTATACATACATGATGTGTCTGTGTTTGATTAGGGGTATATGTACATGGTACATATGTGTTTGGCGGGGGGTGTGCTTGAGGTAGTTGAAATGGAATAACAAAACTGGATCACAGAGGCCGCAGCCCTTTATATGTATCACTGACAAACATTTATTAAAATCCTAATCTACGCAAAGTGCTGAGATACAAAGATGCATAACCTGTGGTTCCTGATCTTGAGATTATTGTCATCGATACGGGCAAAGAGTAAGTGTGAATATATTCGCATTAGAAACAAATAATCAGAGAAAATAATTGACAGCTGGTAACAACTGCTTCAGGAATTCAAGTGAGGAAGGATCTGGTGAGGTCTGATGGATTCTAAAAGACTGTAAGGCTAAAACAATATTTTAACTGGACCCTGAAAAAAAAATGAGGACTCAGAGAACCAGAGGAAGGGCAACCTTTGGATAGGCTTCCTTAACAACATGCTAAACACACTGCATTACTGCTGTTATCAGTCAAAATTCTTTCGGTTGCCAGTGACCAAAACCCCACTCAAGTTACAGACAAAACTGAGATGAGCAGTTCAAGGCGTAGTGCTGACTGCAGTTCTCAGCGAGGCCACCGGGACACTGTCACACTACCCCTGAGCCCTGCTCTTCCAAGCGGTGGCTTTATAATCAGGTAGGCACTCTGCGTAGACAGAGCCAGCTGGAGCTCTGGAATTTAATTCAGCTGGCACGATGTGTGCAGCTCTTCCCCAGAGGTGCCAGCAACAATTCCTGAATTCTCATTCGCCTGGCTTGGATCAAGTGCCCAGCTATGAATCACGCATCACGCCGGCGGCATGGCGTCCTCTGACGGCCAGATCTGAATCATGTGCCACTCCTAGAGCTAGGTGATGGGAATAGTCCAACTTGAACCTCATGAGCTGTGAGTGGAAGGTGAGTGTGTCCCAAAGGAGATCAGAACACTGCTACCAGAAGAAAGGAATGCATCCTGGGCAGACCAAAGCAACAGATGTCCTCTGTCAACTCAACCATTGGCAAGCTGTTGGCAACAGTTCACATCAACTTCTTTCTTGAATTTCTAAATTCTTTTATATGAATATCAGAGATTCTGGAACACAATGTATTCTCTGTATTTGACTCTAAACCTCAGCAATCTATTCCACTTTTTGTTGATAGGCAATCTTTGGGCTGATTAATTTAAGCCCTCAGAGAGATGACCATTAGAAAATCCTCATTCCTGAAACTAGGACTACACTATTTCCCCATAGCTATCAATGTTTATTTGACCAAATTATTGAGATAGAATAATACTTTGGTGTTCATGACTCATCCCAGCGAGAAAACCCTGTCTTTCAGAATGAACCTCCTAAGAGGTCACCCAATCCAATAGGAAATGGGAATTTAAAAATATTTCTGGATATTTTTGTCCCTAAAGATAATAGCAACGAAAGTTATAGCTTTCTTCAACCAAGAAACAATGTTCTTTCTCTATTATTTCTTAATAGAGCAACACTGGGGATCAAGATAGAAGCTCAAAGGAGCTGAATTGTGCTTGCAAATTGGGACTTGGCAGAGAGGTGTCTGGCCATGAGCCATGTGCTGTTTCATCCTGAAGGCTTGGCATTGACAGAAGAAGCCCAAAGCTACACTCTACCAGCATCTGCTCCACTGGGGGCTTGAAAACTGTGCCAAATGCACTAGTTCATTGTTTTAGACAACAAGACAATTTGTTCCACTAGACATTAATGCACAAGCCTTTAGTTGAAGTAATATATGTCTTACATAGACCCCAAAATATGTCAGGGTTGAAAGAAAATGTGTGTGTTTTGCATGTATTTTTATTTTTTGTTTTCAGTTTTTATTTTATATATAAAAGTACTTTAAAAGTCTTTATCATTTCAACAAGATATAGTGTCAGATATAGTGTCATGTACGTACAAGTGTAGAAAAAGTGTTTTTTCATTTTTTAAAAAATGAACAGTTTATTTATTTATTTATTTATCTTAGAGAGAGGGGAAGAGAGAGAGAAGGAGAGGGAGAGAAACATTGATGTATAAGAGAAACATTGATCTGTTGCCTCTCGCATGCCCCCAAGTGGGAACCTGGCCCGTAACCCAGGCATGTGCCCTGACTGGGAATCGAACTGGTGACCTTTCAAATTGCAGACAGGCACTCAATCCACTGAGCCACACCAGCCAGCACAAAAAAAAGTTTATAATGTTCATTTGAACCCAGGACCATACCTTCATAAAGCCACCAAATTTGTAATTTCCTAAATGAATCCGAGATTATGACAGTATAATAAGCTATTCTCTTTCAAATAAGAAATTTAAATTGCATAAGCTATATATAAATAGATTCTCATTTTTCAAAAGTCAACCATTATAGATAAAGCTAAAATTTCCCTTCTTCCTCCCTACCACTAACTCTCACTCCTGGTGTGTTCCCAGCCCCCCCAGGTGAGCTCTGTTATCCATTTCAGAGTTTGTCCTTCCACACGTGTGCACACGTGCACACACAAACAGGCATAGGCACTGCGGAGTGTTATTTACATAAATGACCTTATACTAAACATACATATATGCACCTTGCTTTCAAAAACTCCGTAGTACATCTTGTGGGTCCATTAATTGTCATGAGCACAAGGTCGCAACACAGTCTTTCCTATAAGTCAGCCAGCAACTGCTCAGCTAGCTGCCTGCTGAGCAGCCTGGCACCAAGGAATAGACAGGAGTCACACAGAAACTATGCTGTTCACTCAGCTTTTATTGACTGCAGGTTCACTCAAAGGAGAACATCAACACACATTAACATCCTACTCACACTCTAGCAATATAAGAGAAATATAACACACACACACACATAGTAATCAAAGGGGAATAACAAACCCAAGACCCAGAGTCTCAGTCTGCAGGTCCGGGAGAAAGCACGGTGGGCAAGGGAGCTCTCAGATCTTGCAAGGAAGGGTCTCTGGAGCCAGGTGGCCAGCAGTGCAGGGGAAGTCCTCAGTGCAGCAGGGCAGAGCCTCCAGCGGCCATCAGATGCCAAGGGAGATCAGCATGGTGTGGAGGAGCACTCTGGTGTGCGGAGCTCAGCTGTCTCAGCAGTGGTCTGGAGCCTGCCTCAGTTATACCTTGAAGGTGGTGTGCTCCAACCTTCTGGGTCTTTTCGAGAAATGCCTTGGCACCCCCAATACCACGTGGGGAATTTGCCCAGGAGCCTATGGGGTGGGGGTACATGGCTGTTCTGCTTGACACCCCTGCTGGCAAGTGTGGAGTTTCCCCAGGGGCCTGTCTGCCTATGGGAGGTCCCACTCGCCAGACATGGCTATCCTGACCACGTGTGCAGATATCTTAAGCATGTCTCCTTGTCAGAAGTGCTTCCTCTGACTTAGGTCATTTCCCTCTTGAACCAAAGTGTCACGGCTGCCTGACAGCCATTTAATTGGCATAAGTGACTCTACTTTGTTCTATATACTTTACACTATTTTCATCAGACCAATGCCATTTTATTGGTCCTGCTGTCCACATTGATGTATTTACATATACATCTAGCTTGTCCCCAATTTACAGACATGGAAATTGTTTTTGGTCTTTTACCATTGCAATCAAAGCCATTGCAACGTCCTTGAGCAGGCGTCCGTTCGGTGGTGTGTACACTGTTGTGCAGGTAGAACACCCAGAGGAGAACTGCTGAGTCACACCGGGCGTGCCCAGTTCCAGTTGTAACAGACACTGGTGAACTGCCAGACAAAGTAGCTGCGGTACAGCACCGCCCGAGCCCCAGCTCTCTGCACGGCATCAGTATTTTACATTTGTGCCAGTCAGATACACATTTGCCTGTGTTAAATGCCATGCCATTGCTTTAATGCGAATTTCCTCGATCGTTACTGAGGTTGTCCCTGAGATAAAACCCTCACCCCGAGATATTAAGTGGCTCACTGCGTTGCTTGGAGTGGCCAGGTCGGCAAGATAACATTCCTGCGGTAGGTGTGATTTCTTGTTCACCTGAGAAAAATCCACTTCAAGCACCTAAATGTACTGTTTAGTATTGCAGATGTGTGAGAAAACGATATTTGGGAATTACCTATGCAGAGAATAAAGTTATATAGAGATGCAACATGGAAATCCACAAGCAAGATTCACTGGTTAATGTCTTTTTGACTCCATTTCTATTTGTAAGAAAACACTGGTTTTCTTTATGGAAAGAAAAGTTGAAAAAAAGGCAAGACTGGAATATCTGTGTGACTGCAGCCTGTCCCTATTTTAAAAAATCTTTTCCAACAAATGGTGTCTCATTATTTTGAAGGAAATAAATAATATTGAATCTAGAGTCCTTTGTGAACTGTACTGAGCCCTTTGAAAGGAAATGTTTAAAAATAGTAAGCTTTTTTCCTGCTGGTGTCTCTAATTGCAAAACACACCCCCTTCCTTTAATCATTCACAACCTCATTTTTTCCCAGACCACTCCCAAAAGTAGGCATTTGACGGTCACCAAAGATCTGCAATGGCCAATCAGTGGCCTCCTCAGGCTTATTCTTCTCCATTGCTTTCCGTCATTTGACTTTACCAGCTGCCTAGGTGCCTCCTTCCAACCATTTCCTCTGCTGCTGGCTGTGTCGCTCGGCTGGGAGGAGCACTGCTCAGGAAATCAGGACGTGAGTGTTTGTTCCCGGCCCTGTCACCTGCAAGCTGTAGTTCTCTAGCAAGAGAACTACCGTGACGTTCTCTTTGTTTATCTGTAAAACGTAAAACATGAACTAGATCTTTCATAGTCCTCCAGGCACTACATTTCTATGGCCCAAGATTTTCTGTTTCTCTGTTGTTTTCTGTTTTCTTTTGATGCTATGCTTGTTTGTTCTGTCCACTCTTTAGCATGGTTAAGTTTCTGGGCTTGTCCCTGGCTAGTGCTCCTAATGAGTGCTTCCGCATTGCGGGGTTTGATGGCTCCACCGAATGCTGGTGTCCCGTGTCCAGCTGTACACTGCCTCCCTGTTCCCCCGCATGACAGAGTCTGAGTCTCTTAGCCTACCTACCATTCAGGAGACTGCGGTCAGGTCCCACTGCTCCATATATATGCACCTCCATTCTTCCTGTCATAAGCCCGTCCCCCTCAGGCCACATGGTCTTTTTCTATCCCACAAATACAATCCCTACTTCCTTTTTAAGTTATTTGTCTTGTATGGCTCATTCATCTTGTTCATTTCTGTTTCCACAACCCCTCTCATTCTTTGAAGTCCAGCCTTCCTCTGCCTCATCTAAGAGTCTTCTGCAGACCCCAGAGATCTCTTCTGTCCTGAAACTGCTCATCTCCCACGTTGAAGCTATTATAAGAAACACATTGTTTTTTCACATTTTAATGTGCTGGAATTTGGATTCGTGTTACAATCACTAGTGGCCAGGCAGCAGTCATCACACAGTTGTGTTTGCTGGAGGGTGTACATCAAAGTTTGCAGATAAGGTTTCTGCATCTTGGAAGGAAATTCTGAAAATGTTAATGGAACGCTCTTCAGAAAAGTGCTGTATCACCCATGCTTTTGATAGCAGTAGGTGACAAGCCTCAGAACAGTCAGACTGTAATACAAAGTTGTAAAGAATTCATTATTTTATTTCACTTTAATTTTTCTTGTTTCATGTCATAGGTCACGTGAAAGTGATCTATAACTTTTAAAAATCAAGGTATCGCCCTGGCTGGTGTGGCTCAGTGGAGTGAGTGCTGGCCTTCAAACCAAAGGGTCATCAGCTCGATTCCTGGTCAGGGCGCATGCCTGGGTTGCAGGCCAGGTCCCCAGTGGGGGGCACGTGGGAGGCAAACACACATTGATGTTTCTCTCCCTCTCTTTCTCCATCCCTTCCCCTCTGTCTAAAAATAAATAAATAAAATATTAAAAATAAATAAATAAAAATCAAGGTATAAATGAGTATCTAAGAGAGAGCTCATTAAGTATAAAATGAAAATTCCAAATAAAAAGGAAGCTTTGTAGCATAATTTAATTTTTCACATTCTTTCTTTTCCTTGTGGCATATTATATAATCCTGTGACTTAAAATTAACAGTGTTTTAGATGCAGTGAAACCTGGTGTATCAGTGAGATGGCATTTTTACCTCTGTGTTATGATTACAGGCAGCCTTTTATCCAATTAACTGGGTTAGAAACTCCCCGAAAGCAGAGCTGCATGTTGACCAAAGCTTTCTACACATAATACGGGGTTTCTAAAGATTATTTTAACTTACACTCATTTATTTGTCTTTAGATGGAAATACATGTAAACATGGTTGAAAAATCAAACATATAAAAAGTATTGCGGAGAAAAGTCTCCCTTGTACTGCAGTACCCATTTGCCCAATTCCGTTCCTGCCCTGAAATAAGGAAATGACTGCTTTTAGTGTATGTGTATATTATATGTGTGATACATAATATAGTATAAAGTACAAAATCAATTTATTTTAAGTTTTTACTTATTTATTTTTAGAGAGAGGAAGAAAGAGAGGGAGAGAAACATCCACTGGTTGCCTCTTATGTGCCCCCAGCCAGGGACCCAGCCCACAACCCAGGCATGTGCCCTGACTGGGAATCGAACCAGCAACCTTTTTGTTCACAGGCCATTGCTCAATCCACTAAGCCAAACCAGCCAGGGCTAGTTTCTTATTTCCAGAGATTTTTGATCCAGGTACATGCAAATAAGTACAAATTCTTTGTTCCTCCCCCCACCCCCGTAAAAATTTGTTTTAAAAATCTCTATCAGTTCATTCAAAGCCTTTTTATCTTTTTTCTAGCTGCATTAAATTTATGTGTGTAGATATATTTAACCAGTTTCTTACTGATAAACATTTGGGTCATTTCTTGTCGTTTCCTATTATAACCAATCTTGCGTAGAAGACCCGTGTGCCCAGGCTAAGTGGCCTGCAGGATATACCCTCAGCATTGGAATTTCCAGGATCATTATGCATATCAAATTGTGTAATTTTGATAGACTTTTCCAAATTATTTCCCACAAGATTCTACCAATTTCTATTCCTGCTAGCAGTGTGTGAGAACCTTCAATAAAGATTTGAAGAATAAAGAAATGACGAATATGGAGTCCCATACCCATTTGGGACCATAAAATTTCTCTTTCAGGCCAGTGGGCAAAATCTTCCCAATATGTCATCGATCATTCAAATGCTAAAAAATCCATGTCCTTTGAAAGGCCAGTAACTTCCTTCTCCATGTGATGGTAGTGTTACCTAATTATCTTCATTTGAAAGTGCCCCCTAACTTTCTCGCTTCAGACCTTTGTTATTGCCCAGACAAGAGACTTGCAGAGTTAAGGAGACATCACGTCACAGGACCCACAGTGGTCCAGGTGATCGTTACAAATGGAGGGCAGAGAAAGGAACGGGAAATACCTCCCCCAACAACCAGTCTTTAAAAAGTTTTGCTCCCCCCCCATATCTACCGTATAATTGGCACACTTACAATAGCTTGACTGACGCATCGTCAAGCTATTCTTTGCGTGAACACACACATTAAGATAGAAGGAAAATATATGAGTGTGTCTCTGCTGTCACGGAGTTTATTGAAGATACACGTGGAACCGGAACCGATGCAATTTATCCTGGCAAAATAAAAATAGAAATTCAGATGTCTTCTCTAGACCTCAAATTATGATTTATTTGCACTATTATAAACAGTGGTGCTAAGTGTTACTACAAAAACTGGTCTAACCTTCATTCATGAAGGATCTCAAGGAAAGTGTGGCAAAACAATCATTCAGGCTAACCCAGCACCGGTGAGATGGCTCCAGAGTGAATCCTGGGCTTCTTGCTGCAAAGGTGTCTTAGGGCAGGTCCCCTAGAAGCAGAGCTTTCAGGTGGTGACACTCACGAATGAGGTTAATTAAGGTAATTTTCTTAGGAGACGGGAAGTGAGAGAAGCAACATGAGACAGAGGAATGATCAGTGTTGCTCCCGCACGCTCACAAATTTACTGAGGATGAATTATATGTCAATTTTGTATTTACTAAAGTAATAAGAATAACCGGGTTTTAATGACTCCATTTCCCCCTTAGATTCCGGGAAGCTCAGATCTTAATACAGTGCCCAAGGTAACCGTATTTGCTTCATTAGGGATAACACACTTTCACCACCACTCTCCACGCACGCCCACGCTCATCCCTCGCGTGTTGATTTTACTTTTCTGCACTAGTTTTGCTCGTACGTAGATATTACTGTAATGATAGTAGTTTCTGTTGACTGGGAAGTATTATACTAAATTCTTTGCATCTCTTATTTAATCCTCATAAGAATCTTGTAAAATCCTCATTTTACAGATGAGGAAATGAAGGCCTAGAATGGTTACTATCCCCAAATTATAATGGTTGTGGGTGACATTATAATCTTATAGAATCAGGTAGTCTGTCCAATGGATCATGTCCCCTATTTCTTTTATGTTTTGCTAATTGGTAGAGTTGAACTAGGATAGGTATCAGTGGTAGAGCCCTGGCCGATCTGGGGAGATGCTCACTCACCTGTTCACACTGGTTGACTCGCTCAGTCGCAGGCTACCTTTGAGGCCGACACTGGGCTCTGGCTGTGGATCAGAACAGCACTTTCTGTGCACACCTGGTGGAACACCATGGCTTCGCTCCAGGAGCCTTTGAAGACACTGACAGCTAGCTCACCCACCATCTCGTTGGCAGTTGTAGCCTCGGGGGGACGTGCTACTCTGGACCACACTGGAGCTGCCTTCATGAATCACTGCCCTGTCTGAAGCCCTCTTTAATGAGCCTTGCCAGTTCTAATGAGCTTCGGTTGATATTCTGCCCTGGAAAAGGCTGTCCCTCACTGGTCTCCAAAGATACTTGTGTCTTTCTGTCCATGCATTCACCTTAGTTCGGTGAGGTTTGGTGATTGGATGATCCTGCTGTGCTTTTTAAATGCTAGGATGTTCAACATCAGCCGCCCTTTTCCATTCCATCCAGAGCAGAAAATACTCGTAACTTGCTAGAACTGCCCTCCCTCCTGGGGGTAAATGAGGCAATGTCTGGGGAGTGACAGGAGCATCTTGAAGGTGGGTGAAGGTAAACTGTGGTCTTCACATGATTTTAAACTCTCTCTGTTTTGATGGGTTTAGAATAAATCCACGTGTGTTTGTTTAGATGTTGGCTATAATTTTTGATTCCTTGTAAAACTAATATAAGAAAGTTTCTTTGCCAAAGGAGGCCTGGGATGACAAAAGGAACATTGCCGAGAAGACGGTTCTCCCTTCTGTGTGCCTCTGGGTCGCCCACCTGACTCCACTCACCAGGTCCGCTACCCGTCCTCTGCCATGGATAAACAGGTTGGAAATGAGAGTTTTATCTGCAAGGTTGTCTTAAAGTTTGAAAAGTGCGTTGGTAGTATCCTGCATGCTGAAGACACTCAATAAATTATTTTAATGTAACAATGCTGTCATGCTCGAGCCACACAGTCCTGCCGTCAGTCTCTGGGGCAGCCCTAGGAGCACGCTTGGGAACGAAAGCCCTTGGCTTTTGCACGACAGAAGATTCTGTGGGCTTGTTTCCTTGGACTTCCGCATGAGCAGACATGGTAGTGTTTCAAGCTTGGATTCCATTTTTATCAGTTCAGGTTGGAGAATTAGATGGCGACCTACTTTCATAGAATGCAGTCATGGTGGAAAACAGAAAAACTGTGAGCAGACAAGACCTTGTTGGGGTGGGAGGGTGAGAGGGAGGCCAAGGTGAGGGACAAGTGTAGGGGAACCTGTGAGAATGGGGAGAGATGTTCCTTCTCAGATGAATGCTTCTCAGAGTAGCCAAAAAAATGATCTCATGTTAGTTTCTGATTACCTCGGGTTAGAAGCTTTAAGGGCTATTCGAAGTTTAATGTAAACATTCAGTTACAAGGGCTGGGTTTGGGGCTTGTTATGCTAATTTTAACAAAAGTCTTTTTTTTTCCCATCCCCCTCCTCCTCCTCCCCTCCCACCCCCTCCTCTTCCTGCTATTCCTCCTACTCAAGCTCTAATGTGAATGCTGCTTGATAGTTTCCAGCTTTCAAGTTTGAGTGGCACGATCTTCTACAGAAGCTCCTCATACCAGTGTAGTGAAGTTTTCTGGAGCTCACCCAAGTAATAAAATTCAAGGATCTGAAACACCAGTTTCCCACCACTGAGAATACAATCCCTGTTGGAGAAAGAAAAACACATCTATGTCCTGGTGAGAGGAAATTAAAAGAAACTCATTGTTAAATCCTCTTGGGAAAACGATATCTCACAATTCTACACAGTTTCTACTCTCTTTCAACTCTGGCCCACGGTTGATTCCTTAGCAGACCCTGCCCACCCCCATCCGCGTGCTCCTGCTGGTCAGGTGCCCCAGCGATTTCCAGCCACACCAGTGTGCCCGACTCCCCTTCCCTGAACACACAACACTTCTGTTCTGGTGTCAGGAAAGCATAATAACACCCCCCAGGAACATCCCTCACCTACTAACTGATTGAGTTGACGTGTAAATACCCCAACACCTCATTCTTCTCACCAATGAGTCTGAGGTGTGTTCTGTATTAACTCCTAAAATTGCCCCAAAGGATCAAGCCCCAGCCGTGCCCACCATTGTTGCTGGCTCAGTAAATGTACTCTTCATTGGCTGCCTCCCTCCCCCATATCATTTCACACTTTTTTTTTTTTTTTTTTTGCTGCTGTTTCCTGCACCTCCTAAATAAACTACTCCCACCGGAACCCTTAATTCAGGGTCTGCTTGCCAACTCAGCCAAGTTGGAAACATTCATTTAACCAACATTTATTGGATGCCTGCTATATGCCAGGCATTGTGATGAACCAGGTGGCATGGGTCTTGCCAGTTTTAAACTCCTTCTCTCTTTCTCTTCCTCCTCACCATTGAAATCTTCAGACTGTTGCTCCTCCATTCTGTCCTACACATGAATTCCAAAATCATCATCAGAAGGCAATTCTCATGTTGACTCTTTCTATCTTAAAAACTCACGATGGCTTCTTATGACCGGAAAACAAACTCGAAGCTTTAAAAAATGGCACTGGAGGATGCCATAACTGAGCCCTCGCTTTCTTCCCAGAAGCCTTGGCTCTTGAATCTCCTCTTTCCCCATGTATCCTGTGATCTGGCCCTTCCAGGGCAATGGGATATATATAGCGCAAGGTTAAGAGCGTGGGCTGTGGAGCCAGAAGCCTGGCTCTGCCACTGATGTCAATACCAGTGTGACTTGAGCAAGTTCCTTTACTTCTCTGTGCTTCAGTTAGTTTGCCTGTAAAATGGATAGCCGTGCTCACTCTACAGAGTCACTGTGGGGACTGAGAGAATGCGTGCAAAGTGTATAGTGCAGTAGCTGGGCTTGCTGTATGGGCTATAAATAGTAGCAGTGTTTGAGTACCTCCTGTGGGAGACTCGCAGCATGTCCTCGGGTTGTGCCCTGCCTGGACATCAGTCCCGTTTGGTCCATTTAACAACCTTTTACAACACCCCACTCAAGTATTGACCTCTCAGTGCGGCTTTCTCTTGCCAGCTCCATGCACCAACCCTAAGAAATAATTTCAATTTCATGGTACTTTATACACATTTTGTACTGGCACCGTATTATGGTTAAGTGTGTGTGTGTATCACCCATGTGGACTGTGAGCTCCCTTGGGGTGGGGACTGTAGCTTATTAGTCTTTGCATCTCCAATGTCCAGTGTCCATACACTGGAATAAAGTGGGTACTCCATAAAATTAGCCTAGTGTAAGAATGCTTTAGAAAATGAATGAATGAATGAACGAGTTTGTTGCAGGATATAGAGTAGGGCTCGTATCTAAAGCCCACCCATCTTTCACCGCTTTCTTGAGACCTTCAAGAGAATGGGCAACATCTTTCCTGATCCTGCAGCAGTCTATCAGCTACACGTCCCTCATCAGCACTGACCCCTCCCCTTATCATACCTCCTTCCCAATACTTCTACTCTACTCCGGGCCAGGAGAACATAAAGACAAAGATGTGGCTGCTGAAAGATGCTCAGCATTTGAGCTGAGAGGCAGGTTCCCATGGTAACCACCCACAAAAAGCATGGCAGCATGTGCTGCTAATTCTCTTCAAGCCTAGGCTCTGTGCCTGGCCAAGGCCTGTGGCAGGCAGTGGACAGACACATTACCATGTGTGCTGCGCCCCTTTGCTTCCTCATGTCATGCTCCTATTGTGAATTTCTATTTTTATTATTGTTTTAGAAATGGAAAAATTATTTTACAGCCAAGAGTTCTCAGACCTTACATATATAGGGTGCATTGAGTGTGTGCGTGTGTGTGTGCGCGCACGCGTGTAGCCTAAACTAGAAATTAATGCTGTTTATTTGTATTCTCCTTAGTGAATGCTTATGCGTTACAGCGTCTATCTGTGCTTACTGCACATGGTGAATTTTTAGAGCTCGCTTTCCTGTAGGGATTTTGCTTCCTTAGGATTCGTGGTGGTAGCAGAGGAGAGGGATGAGCAGAGTGAACCCAAGTCATCTTCCTAAATGGTTCTTAACGTAGCCGGGTGGGGTCTACTCCTGCTCTCCTGTTCTTATCTCATAGAAATGCTTTGGGGATTAGTAAGAGGAAGCTCAGCTTGGTGCTTAAGAGCTTCTTTGTGAGGAAAATATCATTATTGTGGAGCCAGAACCGAGCCACAGGTGTGCTGCGTTCAGTCCTGGTTAGAGGATCAGGCTGGGAAAGGCTTGTTCCTCTGTCATTGTTCTCTCGCGACTGGTGTTGTTTACTGGGCCTTTCACAAAAGTCACGTGGGAAATGTCTTTGCATTTCCTGTAAAAAAAAAAAAAGAAGAAGAAGAAGAAAAAAACCCAGCAGCGGTGGGGAACCTTCTTTATAATAAACAAGAGTCTGGTGATGAATTCTGAGAACTCAGGGCCCAGGAAGGGTGATTCCTGCTCATGAACCACGGCTTGATTTTTTTTTTCCTGCTAATGGTCAGTGAATGTCATACTGCTGCATAGTATGTTCCAGATGCTATTTTCCTCAGTCAACTGGTCTTGTTGCAAAATACTTTTATATATATCCTATATATTCTTATTTGGGGGCCTTTTTTAAAGCTGTGAATTTTTTAGAAATTACCTTCTATCT
Source organism: Anoura caudifer (assembly GCA_004027475.1). NCBI lineage: Eukaryota > Metazoa > Chordata > Mammalia > Chiroptera > Phyllostomidae > Anoura > Anoura caudifer. Next base: position 24,922 of record PVKU01000079.1, read on the forward strand.
TTTTGGTAACTGGGGATGGAGCAAGAATAACATGTGTACCTGGTATATTGAAGAATCTTGGTCACGATAGACTTGACCGCTCTCAGCAAGTCCTAGGGGAAGCGATTGGGCCACAGCTGCTGCAGCTTTTCTGAGGAGAGACTCCGGGCTTCTTGCTGCCTTTGTTTTCAGCAATGACCCTTAATTACAATTGTGGGAAAATCAGGGGGGAGACATCACACAAACCCATAAATCAATCCTGTGGGAATAAGTAAATTATCAAAAATTGTTTCCTGAGTACATGAAGTGTTTATGGCACCAGAAAGAATTCCCCAGAGGTTTTGTTTTGTTTTGTTTTGTTTTGTTTTATTTTATACTAGTGCTCTCCTTTACAGATGTCAGACCTTAAAGGACTGATTAAAAAGCCTTGTTATTTTCAGTTGTCTTTTCGCCTCTAGGGGGCAGTGGTTTCACCTACAGCCCAGGACTTTGTGACATTTATTTTACAGGCTCCACAGAGAGACACTTGGGAGCTTCCTCAGACTCTGTTCTCCAGGTATGCAAGTTGCTGGGGAGCTCTGGCTATACATTATAAACTAGAAAAATGTCCACGTTCTTTTCTGTCTACATGTTTGGAAACATTCTGTGTGGTAAAGTTCAAGAGGAATCTGTTTCCCTGCAATGGATTAAGGGTTCCGATTATGAACGGTTGGTTAAATCTCTATCCAAAAAAAGGACAAGAGGCTTAGAAATCTGTGGGAGCATAGTCCTCCTCATACAGCTCTGTAAGTCTAGTTTGGATGTTATACTTGCTCAGCAGCCACAGTTATTAGCATAGAGCTTTTCTAGGGAGAAGCCAACCTTCTGTAGATAAATAGGGTGGAGCGGGAGGAGGGGTCACACTTAAAAAGTATGACCATCTGTACTGTCAGTCACCCGAGAAGCACACACATCCTGTCAAATCTGAACTGAGATCAATGTCCCCAGGTAAAAATAATAGCTACCATGGGTCAAACACTCCATCCTAAATGGTTATCAAGAACTATTTCACCTATTCTCTTCACAGCACCATGAAGTACATCCTGTTGATACAGGCAGGTAACTGAGGCACAGAGAGGTTACGTAACTTGTTCAATGTCACACAGCCAGCAAGCAGTAAAGTATGGATTTGAATGTGATTTCCCCTCAGGGCCCAAATTCTGAACCCTCTGCTGCATCATTGCTGCCCTGGCGCAGGCAGGCTTCTGGAGTTGGGGTGCAGCCGCTGAAGCTGGGAAACTAGGATAAAGCCCACTGGCCAGAGGAGTAGAGACTGTTTTACTGCAGGGTTCATGCTTCTGTTACTTTTTGTCTTTGGTTTTCTGTGGTATTGATTACACCTGTTTTAGTTTAATTAGGGAATCCATGGGAATAGGGTTTTCACAGTTGGGTCAGACTGACACAGAGGTATCAGTGTGCCTGAAGGTCACTGAGGCCACTGTGGTGATGGCGAGGCTGGGTCCAAGTGAGACAACAGGGAAGCCACACTGGTGGAGGAGACCTGCTCCCCGTCGCTTGGTCCATCCGCACTTGTTCCCACATGGATATTCTCTTTCTGTGGTCAGCACTCGGAGTTCCTGTGCTGGAGGACACGGTGTTTTGTTTTTTTCAGGATAGTGCTTCAGAAAGAAGTTAGAGATTTAAAAAGAAACAAACAAAAAAAAAAAAACAACAACCAGGAAAGGTGAGGACAAAAAAGAAAAGGTTAAGCTTTCACCAGGTGGAAAAGAGACTCTAGAAAATAGTCTAGATCATTGTTCCTGAGGCACACCTGCCATTTGTCTAATGTGCCATGGATTCATGTGCCAGCAGCATCTCCTTGGGCCACCATCTGGGGGGGAAATGAAGCCTTTCATGGTAATGAATGTCACAGCTAGCAGAAATTGCTTCTTTCCATGTTGTTTTCAAAATGTATACACCTTTTAGAGCAACAAGTATAAAGAACACATGGACAAAACCTAAGGGGGGTGGAAATGGGAGGGAGGTGGGGAGGGCTGGGGCGGTGGGCTGGGATGGGAGTAAAAGACAGAAAACTGTACAAGAACAACAATAAAAATAAAAATAAAAAATTTAAAAAATGTATACACCTTTGCATGAGGGAGTTTTTTTTTCTTGGAGGGGTGATAGATCTATCCTGTATCCTGGTTGTGGTGATGGTTACATGTATGAAAATTCTTAGAACTGTACACTCCACCAGTGGTCAATTTTATTGCATGATAATTTTCTCAATGAAAACAATTTTGAAGGGAAAAATGCAGTTTCCCTGGGAGACCGATGAAGCGTAAGCACCAGGAACCCGCATTATCTCAGGCCGGAGTGCTGGCCCTGGCTGGCCACTGCAGAGTATTCTGGTAAGTTGCCAAATTGCTGACAAGTCTCAGAAAAAAGGGACCAATCATTTGAGGGGAGGGCATATACATGCATGCACTTTCCCACTGCAAACAAATATTCCCCTTTATACCCAATTTTGTTTTGTATCTTCTTATTATTTTTCTTAATGACAGTTGCTTTAACTGCATAAGCTTCAGATTGCTCACGAGCAGAGACCACCCCGGCTGCGGTGCTGCAAACGTGCGTTGGGCTCTTGATAACCCAGCAGCGCTGTCCTCTACTCCCTGAGCTGATTTTTGAGAATATTTCCGTCATTACTCTCTTTTAGCCTGCAGTACTGTGCTTAACTCTCGTAGTACTCACATTTCATTTGTTCATTCCCTTCTTCTGGTCTCTTTGGGGCTAGAGAATCATATAATGGAGCTTTTTAGAATCACTAGACAGCTGGGTAAGAGTTAACAAAGTCTCTGTGTTTGAACACAATGCCTCAAATCTTTCCTAATCACTTCCCGGCTCCCGCACACACTTCAGATGGTTGATGTTCTTGCTCAGCTCAGGTTGTTACTCCATGAGTTAAGTTTGTATCATTGTTTGCTTGTTAATAACACCCCACATTTTACTTTGAAAAAAAGAAAAGAAGGAAGTAGAGTGTTAGGACTTGATGCTTTCGAAGGACAAAGTTTAAATCTTTAAGCCGTTTATTCTAGTCATCATGATTCTCCAAGAAAACACCCAGCAGCGTGCAGGCAGGTGTGGCCTTTCCACCAGGATCTGTGGCTGCAGAGGTTCTAGGAGCACATGGCCGTGCGAAGTGGTGTGAGCTCTCGTAAGTCCCTTCCCTTCCCCACACTGGGTCTCCAAGGCTCCTCCCAGCTCCGTGACCCTCTTCGTCTGTCTCTGGAATGAAGGAGCGGGTCTTCCAGGGAAGTTCCGAGATGTCACTGTAACCTGTAGCCAGCAGGAGGCTATGGCACTTGGTGGCCTCCCAGGCTTGAGGCCCCTAGAACCGAATTGATGAGGACATGCGGAGGGCACCTGTCCCTCCTCAGTGCTACTCACCACTGTTCTTTCCAAGCCATATTCTCCACCTCCACCCTATGTGTGATGTAGAAATAGATATTACTAATGAATAATAACTACCATTAGTCCTAACTACTATATGATTCATAGGTTGTAAGGAACACTTATTATTAATAACAATAACCTGGATTCTTAGGACATTTCAGTCCTAACCTAGACAACATTTCTTTGCCAGTTGCCTGAGTTCAGCTCCACTTACCCATGAAGAGGCAGAACGCTGCCAAAGGCCAACCACATCCCCCATCTGAGCCAGGAAGGGAAGCCACCCCTGCTCTCCGCCCATCACCTGATGGAGCTCTAATGGGTACAGCGTGACTCACAGGTCTCATGGCCAAGAAATCTTTGGGCCCATGTCTGCCTCCAAAGCTGATGGTTCCAGCGATAAGTACATAAGCAGTCTTAACTGTGCGGTTGTACTATAACCTTGAACAGCTGAGATAGTAGGACATTGAGCACTGGACTGCGGAAACCCACACTCTTCTCTGTCCCTGTCCTAGGGACAGAGGATGAAAAGACTCCAATGACAAAGCCTTTCTTATCTAAGTGACGGGGAGGCAGCAAATTCAGTGGTAAGAACATGGCTTCCTGCTAAGGTCTTGCAAATCCAGGTCTGGCCACTAAGTTGTTATATAATTAGCTCCTCGTTGGGCTTCCCCTTCCCTGGTGTTGGAAGTGGGTTTTTACAACACCAGGACCCTATTTAACACAGTCGCATGTTTTTATTTATTTTTTAAGTAATATATTTTCATTGCCACCTAAGTAGGCTGTAAGATTCCAGCGGGCCGACAAAGTCCAGCTCATCCTCCTTATGGGACTTGGGGTGTACGACACTCCGACGATGGTGTCGTTCATGTTGTCATCCGCAGACAGGAACGAGCTGCCAACACGCATCGGGCATCCTGTGCAGGTGTTGTCCTTGTGTAAATCAAGGAGGTCGTAGTCTTTGCCCTCCGGGGAGTTTACAGGTTGGGGAGGTGGGAACCAGTGCAATTTTGTGAGTGCTGTGAATGGGAGGAGCACTAGGGGCCACTGAGAGGGTCCCCTGTCTTACCTGAGGGGCTGGAGAAGACTGAAGGAGGAGACAGAAGCTGCATTTTGAAGCGTAGGCAGGAGATAGCAAGATGAAGAAAAGGGAGCATTTCAGGGGCAAGCAGAGCATGACCAGGCAGAGGCACTGTTCATTTGTGCCAGTCTGAATGTCTTGGAAAGAAAACCAAAGGGCAAGATGGCCTCGGTCCAGCAGTTAGGAAACCTGGGTCGTCCTGGCATGGTCAACGGCTTTGTGAAATTAGTTCACCCAGTCTCTTCATCACTCTGGGCTTCTTTGCTCATTGACTGCATTGAGAGGGCAGGCTGGTTATGCTCAAGGATGGCCCGAGGCCTCACTTTCTATAGTTCCGCATTTTGGGTTGACCCTAAGATGTCAAGTGCGTGTCCCCGGCATCCAGTGACTGCATACCTTGGCTGGAAGGCCTCAGGCCATCAGCAGAGTCCCGCTGGACACCGTGGAGGTGCATTGTATTTAGCACGGGGCCCTGCACAGCATAGCTGCTCCATCAGTGTTCATGTGAAAAACCAGAACTCAACGCTTCACCTCCTGTGGGTGGGGGTGGGGCGGGGGGAGAATAGTGACACTTATTTAAAACCAGAGAAATCAGATAGGTGACATGTTGGCCAGGCAGCAAGATGCTGAGTGATGGAGCCTAGAATTCTGAATTTGTACCTTGAAGTTGTTTTATGGGAAATGGTTGGAAAGCTAACCTTGTCCCTGGGGGTGGGGGGTCCAGCATTTTCGATGGACGGAGATCTCCCACATACACTCAGCTTCTGGAGGATTAAGCTTTTAACCTGGGATGTGGCTTTTGAAAGGCCTCAGGAATCCAGTTCCTTCTGACTCAGTGAGATACGATGCAGTTTGTATTGGCCTAGTGTGAGAGGACAAATAAACTCCTGGGGTGGAGGCGGGAGAGGGCAGCCCCTTGCTTGCCTGTGGTTAGGCAGGATTAGTCCTTGTCCTGTTCTCAGGCTCAGCAGCCCGTGTGTTCTTGTTAGATCCGAGCAAACAGGGCCTGTAAGAGCTTGTATCCCCCTGTCCCTCTCTCTTGCCTCACATTCTGGAAATAGCTCCTGCCCTGTTGCAAATCAGATCCTTCTACTCTTCAGATTGGGTTGCTAAAAACCAGCCTTGGTGTCCTCCCCCACCAAAAGAGCCCCTTCCCCATTCCTGCCTTAAATTGGAAGTCAAGGACAAGGACATTGGGCCAGACAGGCAGATTCTTACTCCTCGGTCAAAGGATGACAGAAAGCCAAGGGCCCTGTTCTCAGAAACTGCTGGACAGAAAGCAAGAGAGGGTTTAAAAACATGAAGAGGTTATGAGTATGAAGAAATTTTGCTTGAGATTTTAACATTATTCATCGGTTTTCTAAATTGAAATACCTGTGACATTGCAGGGTCAAAAGGAGTTTCTCCATGAATTATGACAAAAGCATCTTAATTATAATGAATGACCTCCAGGCAGACTTACAGAAAGTCCTAATTAAAACCAGTGATTTCCAGAGAGACTTACAGGCAAAATAAACCACATCTGAGAGGATATTCTATGAGAAAAAACTGAGGACTTCAAATACTATTTCCTTATCAAGGAAAATGTGGGAGGAAAATGTAAAGAGACAAAGAGCCAGGAACCGGTACAAGGGGGTATTTTCAAGGAGTTCCTCCTTGCAGCCAAAATTTCATTAACTATCACCTTTGTTTCCACTGCCTCTCCAAGTCCAAAACGCTCCCCTGGAGATTTCTTTTTCCTTCCTCATAACCCTTGAACTACACTGAAGCTTCTGTGCTCGTGATGGTGTCCCATCCGAGAAGGCCAGTTTGGGAAAAAACCTTTGTGCCGTATTGCTGATTTAGGCAACGCTGAGGATTAATGACACACTGGAAGGAGAGACTGAAATGAGAGTAAGCTATTGCAAAACTAATTGTTGCATCAGCTCAAATCCAAGAGGGATGGGCTAACTGCGGGGAGAAGTGAAGTCCTGCCTTCCTTGCCCTCAGGAAACTGCTTTTGAAAAGTAAACAGAATGGCTCCCTGCCTTGGAATGGGAACTGCATCTGGAAATCTGCGGGTAAGCCCTGGACTTGCGACAAACACAGCTTCAGACACCAGGGTGGTATCTGCCAATCAGAGTGTACAGCTACTGTTCTGAGGATCCTTTAGCTGCCTAGAAGGCCAAGCTGAAGAGGTCACGTACTGGTGGCTGCGGGTGGGGGGTGGGGAGGGTCTCCTGGTTTCCTTTTCCACGTGGGACTGCTTCTGGGCCAGCATTCCACCTTGCATCTCGGTGCTAAACGCAGCCCCACTGCAGGGAGAGCTGTCGTCGTGACACATGAAGATTGTGTTTGTAACAAACAGTGCACCGGGCCTAGAGAACACATCTTAGAAGGCGTTCTTTCTGATCACTTTTGCACCATCACTGGAGCCAACTCTCGCTTTGTAGAAGTCGTCACTGAGCTCCACAGCAGCCTGGAGCATTTTAGCCTTGGCCATTTGGATTATGACAGGACATCACGCTCCCTGACAGGCGTTCTCCTTGGGATTATGTGGCCCCGCGCTCAGCCGGCCTCCCTGCCTCTGCGTTGTAAACAGCGTCGTTAGGAGAAGCTGCCCCTTTCATGCCTATAGCCTCTCTGAAGGCGAAATTTTCATAGACGTTTCCAACGTGGTTGGATAAGAGGCACCTCTGAGAAGCCAGTGTGACACCCCCAGAGCCCCCCTCACCCCACACAAATCTGGTCTCACAACGTGCCCTCTAAGGCAGTGTTTCTCAAAGTTCGCTGCATATTGAGTTACCTGGGGAGGTTTTAAAATTCCAAGTACGCAGGCTGCACCCCAGACTGGTTCAATCAGATTCTCCTGAGAAGGCACGCAGGCCCTGTAGTTATTACATTGGGTGATAACAGGTTGTAGCCAAATTGGAGGACCAGCACTTCAAAGCACCCAAAAATTTGGCGCTGGGACTGATGACACAGCTCTGCACCCCCATGCGTGTCTGGCGAAGCTACGTATGAATGCGTTTGCCGAAACAAAGCAAGAGCAGTAAAGAGACCTCACAGTTGTGAAGGTCGATGCCCGACAAACCACGTGAGGTGCAATGCGCCCCCCTCAGAGCCACTGTCTTTGCTTCAGAAATAGCACAAACGCGTCCTGGCACGTGGATCTCCGCTGGCAGGACGTGTCCATCTCGACTAACTAAGCAGATGTTTGAAGCACAGGGTCAGCCCAGATGCCCGTGAGTAGTCTGTCCATTTGCTCAGCACCTGTTCTTGAGCATGAATTCACGCGTCAGCCAGGATCCAGCTTCTCCTCCTAAATTCCCCAGGGTGGGGCATCCCGCCCCGGCCCTGCTGTGTGCATTCCGGACTTGGGATTGCTGGCTGGGGGACTGGGAAACACAACCTTCCTCACATCTACTTCCCAGCACTAACGAAAACCAGGAGCTGAGTTGCTCCCTCTGCAGGGGGTGGAGACGTGAGAAGGGGGCACATGCCTAGTTTTGCTGCCTAGGTGGTGGCTCTTGAAGAGACCGGTCAGTTTGTGGACACAGCTTGTCACAGATGACTGTGAAAGTGCCACGGGTACTGACTTGGGGTTACAAATAAATTTTGGTGAGAAGGCACATTCACAAATACAGAATTCACGAATATTAAAGAGCCAGTGTATTTCATAGGATGTATTTTCAAAATTGGACTCATTTGAAAAAAAAAAGTACATACACTTTAAGGAGGGATAAATACTATCAAATTTTCACCACCCTTCACGAAGACATGTTAATTTACTTTTCCATCAGTGTTGTGTGAGAGTTCTCACTCTTCCACCTTCCTGCCAACCCTAGGCCAAATCTGTTGTTGTTGTTGTTGACATGAATTAGGGAGACTTGGGTGTTAATTTTGACAACAAAAATCACACAGGGACAAGCAAAAATGACCATTGGCAAACTGGGAATGAGGTGTGGGCTGGGAAATGAGGTAGATGGGTGTCCAGAATCCCCAGGATGTTTCCTAGAGTCTTAGGTTTCCTTCCAGAGTCCTCCAGGCGTCCTGGTACCTCCTGGAACCCCCAGGGGTCCCACAGAGTTTAGTTTGAGAACCAGCACCCTAGGCCAAGGGTTTCACTGTGCAGAGACAAACAAGCCTGGTTCAGACAGCGACCTCAGACTCAGTGGGCCCCTCATCGTCCTCCAGCAAGCTGTAGGAGGTGTGACATGGGCAGGGCTGGTGCCATGGGTGAGCCAACAGCTTGAGGACTAGCCTGGCCAACACCACCTCATACTTGCAGCTGACCTTGGTATGCAGGCTGTGCAGGAAGGCAGACATGTCCTTACCGCTCTCCTCCTCCTTCTCATGGGCACTTGGCGGGTATAAACAATATTGAAGAGGAAACATAGGCGCTGGGACATGCTCCTCACTGCACTGCTGGGGAGAACAGGCTGCAGAGGAGGGCAGTGCACCCCGTGTGCGGGGCCAGATCGTCTCCGTGTTCTCTGTCGTCTGCTGGATGAGGCTGACGATGCCCACTAGACTGAAGGTGGGATAGGAGGCCGTCTCCTGGTCTGAGGCAGCTGCCCGTCTCATGCCCAAGGTCACAGTGGACAACCAGGCCCTGTAGTCATTTACCACCAGCACCATGGATTTGTGGCTCTTGTGTTTTGTTCGCAGAACATTCTGATTACCTCCTGGGACATGTTGAAGGCACTGGTTTATCAGCCATTGAGTGAATCCAGTTTTAGCAGCAGCATGTCCCTGGATCATTTCAGGTAGATAGTCACCTACAGTTGACCCATAGCGTCACCTCTGGGTTTCAGGAGCTGGCAAGGGTGCATGCCAAGGCTTGGGGCTGGCTCCTGCAGGGTGGAGGGTCAGGTTGTCAGCAGTAGCTGCCTCACCCTCGGCCTCGCTGTGTCTGCCCACACTGGCCTGGGCTCCCAGTACCAGTCCTCAGCCCCTGAGGGTGGCCCTGTGTGGGGGAACATGGCTTAGCTGATGATGCCCCCTCCCCTTAGTCGTCTTCTACTTTTGCCTCCTCCTTCCCCTCCCAGCTGGAAGTGGGGCAGCACTGCCTGACCCCCCAAATCTTTAACATCTATGTTGGCAGTGCCTAGCATGGTGCCTGGCATGTTGTCAGTGCTGAATCAGTGACGGTTTGGTTGACTGACAGACTGACTGACTGAATACTTTGCCTCCAGCTCTCGCCTCCCCTTCCATTTAGTTGTGGGCTTTCTAGGTCTCCCTGAACCGTATCTCCACAGTATCCTTGGATGCATTCCCTGGGTGCTTTTCCCTGACCTTTAATGAGTCCAAACCGCAGTAGGAAAGCAAAGGTTCTGAAAAGCTGCGATGACTCAGGCCCAGCTTTCTCCGCACAAGGGCCACGGGCTGCGAGCAGAAGGTGCGGTTACCTCTACATACCCGATAAGCAATTGGTTTTCCGATTCAGTAAATTATGAAACATTTTTCAAACCAAAGGCAACATTAATTAACGCCAAAGAAGATTAAGCATGCGCTCAAGTCTTTCACTAACTTGAATGAATTACTTGGGCTGCTGGAACGTGACTCAGCACCGGCAGGAGAAGGGACAGGCACATGCTTCCCAGTCTGCTGAGCATGATAATGAGGTCCCCGCCTCATTTGCAGGGAAAATGTTCTTCAGTGAGCATCCACCACTGACTGAGATCATGAATCTATGCCCAATTTTACTTCCAATTTTATTAATAGATTACAGGCTAATGCGGTTATAAATTAGCTATTCCACAGCACACAATGGAATTCATGAACAAATCCGGTTCAGTGCTTTCCTTGATTGCCCTGTGTGTATCACATCTCCAAAACAGGGATTTGATTCTTAATTCACACCATCAATTAATGTTTGCGCACATTGTACTAATCAGTTCCCTTTGCCAGGAGACAGATGTTTACCGGCAGGAACGCTCGAGCATTGTCTGGTGTCTCTAATTACTAATCTGAAATTCCTAGGGAAAAGGGGAGAAAAAATTTTTTTTTAATTCGTGGTTTCAAGTTTCAAAATACTCTTTATGTTCATAATATAGTAAGAGTAAAAAGCAGGCTCAAAGAGATATGAAATGTATCATGCCACTTTTGTTTACCATCTAGAAGAATCTAGAAGAAAATACCCTAGAACTTTGGCCATGCTTACTGCCAGGCAGCAGGCTTCCTGTGACTTGTTTCTCTTCTTTTTGCTTTTCTGTATTTACAGACATTTTCCCCCCAGAGAACACATATAATTTGAATAATAAGAGAGAGACCCATGTATATATAATACCCTAAAATATACTGAAAAACATATAAGGCATTATATGGTTTCTGGGAATCCTAATATTCAATAAATCCTTTTGTAAATGAGCTATTAAAAATCTATTACATTCCAGAATAGAATGCTGACTGTGACCAACGCATTTAAGTTTATGACAAACGTGTCATGGTACCTCACTGAAAGGGGGAGGGGGGAAGGAGCTGATCCGCCTAACTTCTAAAAATGGTACTTTGGGTATCAGAGGCTAAAGGCACAAAGAAGTCTGCATAACACCTTACTCCAGCTGGTGACTTTGTTTTTTACGGAGCTGTGGGTGGAACAAATAAGTAAATAACATCACAGAAAGTTACAAATAAACAAGAAGGAAAGGCTAGAATGTCCTCTATGGACTGGATTAGGTAGGAGATGATAGTAGGACATTATGTTTATTTTAGTATATATATACACACATCTATGTTTTGTTACTATATTAACTACAATATATATTATTTTAATATATATTTAACATGAATACATGCAGATAGCTAGATACAGGAACAGACACAGAAATAAATAGAGGTACGTGTGCTTACAGGAGTTGGTACACGGACATGTATGTGCTCTGTCAGCTGGCAGGGTCTGCAACCAACGATGCCCAGCGGCAATGAACGCAATTGGCATCCAGACCTTGCTTTCTAAAGGCTGTTCTCCAGTCAAAAGAACAAGGCCTGTTGGGAGAAAGGGCTGGAACAGAGGAAATGAGCTTGGAGCATCCCGTAGTTCCAAATTAAGAACTTCTCAAAAAATAAATAAATAAAAACGTACTGAGCATGTCTAAAGGACCCGGGGGCCAAACTGCAATAGTGCACAATGGCCAAAGCTGGGACAATTTGAACAAGAAAATAAATAATGGTACTGTTGGATTATAACCCAAAGAATGAAAACATATATATATATATATATAACATCCCAGCATGCATATTAATATAAATAAATGATTGAACACATAAATAAATAGGGGAGGCAGGACAGATCTCCCATGCAGAAGAATTCCAACTAGTAAATGTAGAGACTCTACTCCAGACAGTGGAACTTAATTTCTCTTCTTTTGAGTGTGGGCTGGACTTGGCAGTGACTTGCATCCAATGAACAGAGTCCAGAAAGGGGCAGCAGTCACATTGCTGTGAGAAGACCCACTGCGGGCCACCTGTGAACTGGTCAAGGTTAAGATCACCAGTGATAGGTCATGTTGATATCATATTCTCCTTGATATGAGAAGAGCACTTCACCTCTCTGGTTTTCTTCCCCAAAACTCAGTTTCCCAGTCTCATCTTCAGAAAACTTTTCAGACAAACCCAAATTGAGGGGCATTCCACGAAACACCCGACCCATCCTCTTCAAAACTATTTATGTTAGAAAAATCAAGGAAAGGTTGAGAAACTCTGTGAACTGGAGGAGATGAGGGAGAGAGGACAACTAAGTGTAATAGGGTCTCCTGAATTGGATCCTGGAGCGGAAAACCTGCTAATGTAAAATCTGGTAAAATCAGGATAAAGCCGGTAGCCAAGATAATAGTGTTGTACCAATGTTGATAACTTTTTAAAATAAGTGTTTCATGGTTAGGTGTTAGCCATGGGAAGAAGCTGAGTGAAGGACATCCTAAAACTTTCTGTATTATTGTTTGTAAATTTTCTATAAATCTAAAATTACTCTGAAATTTAAAAAATCAAATTTATTATTTCATAGAATGCATGTTCTAATTCTTTGTGTTATTTCCAAGAAATGGTTAATAATGTCTATCTTGTGGTTCATGAGTTCATGGTGACAAGTAAAGAATCTGACCACCTGGGTTTGAACCGCCCTTGTGTGTGACCGCAATCACCTAACTTTTCAGTGTTTCAGTTTCTTCCCCTGTAAAATGTGAATAATAATGTAGTGTAGGAATGATGTGAGGATTAAGTAAAATAATACATAAACACACATAGTTGTATTTGATGCATGTGAAATGATAGTAGAAGAGATATTCAAAAGTATCCCAGGGATAACCTGAAAAATTAATTTTCATCCCAAATTCTTTTAGTTATGAGTCAGAAAACAGGCCAAAGAGTCAGAGATGGAGAAACAGGTGAAGTGACCTTGACCATGATCATTATGTCCAAGGGGCACCAGCAGGAGAACTGATTTAAATAAGGTAAACCTTCATTTCACTCTTTTTTCTGCTTCATAATTTCAGCTAATTTTCTCTTGAATGTTAACAAAGCTTCCTAAGTGCCTCCATTTTTTTCTTGTTGTTCTATATTCTTCTTGGCTCAGAAGGGCCCAAATGCCATCAAGTCACCTGTGAGAAGACTTGTCCAGTGGAATGCAGGAAATATTTAGGACTTACTATGACTAAGCCATTACACTTTTCTGATATGCCTGGTATTGCAAAACTCTGGAGTGTGTGTTCCTGTAAGTCTGACTACATCGCCCCTGGATGCTTTACCTTTGGGCCCCATTAGTCGCAATCAATACTAAACAGATATTTCATTTTTTTAAACTGCATTTGCTAGTACCTATCTAAAGAAACACTTTTGGAAAAACCCTGATGTTGGCAACAGAAGGAGAAAGGTTTTAGAGGATCCTCTTTAGCCTGTGTCAGAACTGCCAGGAGGGCTTGTATGAGCACAGATCGCCGGGCCCTCCCCGGAGTTTAAAACTGAGCAGGTCTGGGGTGGGGCCTGAGAATCGCATCTCCGATAAGCCCCCAGCTATTGCTGATACTGGGGGTCTGACCCTACTTGGGGAACCACTGGCTTAAAAGAACTAATGTGGTTTAGGATTTATTTGACCTAATCTGGGAATAAGGCTAACGCCAAGGGGGTGAAAAAGGGATGCATTCAGCCCTTGAGTGAACCCCCAGGGTGGAAGCCCCTGTCATTGTTTTCTCCAGTGCTCTGCACAGTGACACAGCTCTTTATTTTCCCTCCAGGCTTCCCTCGCAACAGATAGGTTTGGCCACTTATCTGCTGGAGTGGAATGGACTCCCTCAAGTGCTCTCCTTGTGCACAGGAATGCCGAAAGGCGTGCCTCTGTTTCTGCGGTTCTCAAATTTTATAGTGCATGAGAATCACTTGGGGAGCTTATTTTAAAAGCACATCCCTGGGCCCCACCCAAGAGACTTTGATTTATTAGATAATAACAGCAAGCACTTATTATCCATTTACTATGCGCCAGGCACTTTATAAAGGCCTCCCTTGTATGGACTCCTTTAATCCTCACGACAGCCATGTGACGTAGCTACGATTGTTATTCTCATTTTACAGATGAGGAAACGGAAGCTCTGCATGGTTAGTAACTGGTTAACTGGTTGGTGGTGGAGTCTGGATGTGATGTGCACCCAGGCCGTTGGCTCCAAAGCCTCGGATCCACCACAACGCGAATGCCCCTTGTCTGGGGTAAGGCTCCTTCATCCACGTTCCCCAAAAGGAGACCCTAAAATAAAGATGTAGATGTAAACAGTTTATTAGGGTGATGGTCCCAGAAACACAAACAAGGGAACAAGAAAGTGAGGCAGGGAAAACCTGCATTAAAGATCAGGTCACTGCCTTGGGCAGCCAGGGCTGAGTCCTGCAGGGGAATCTCCAGGGAACCATACAGAACAGGCCTTAGAACTGCCCTACTGAAACCAGGGGTATTTATTTGGACTCTTTTCCTTATTAGCTGAGAGTTGTTTTGCTGGGCTTGAATTCCTTGGCTCTTACGAACTCATTTGAAGCTGGAGAAGGCCCTTGGGCAGTATAATAGAGAGATTAAAGTAGGGAACTACCCTTCATAGCTTCAGGTGGCTCAAGCCAGGACAACAGGATTCTGACATATATGATACTGGATGATTTTCCCTTTCTCCTTTCTTCCCCAGCTCCCAAAACCATACCCTAAGAAGTGAGCCAACCAGACCAACAGTTTAAGATCCCACAGTTGAGTCCTGCCTTCTGTCCTAGAGTGACACCTTGCACAACCAACCAGGGAGAGCTGGGTGCAAGTGATCATAAGAAAGTCCACGTTCTCTGGTTGGATGAAAAGGAAAAAAGTTTCTGTGTCCATATTTCTCCTGCTGGGTTTCGCACTTCAAATCTGTTTAAAAATCAATCTGTCACTGATTCTCTCACACCACACTGATAAAATTAAACAGAACCCAGAACCCAAGTCATGGGAAGGATAGAGGAGAAAGCTTAAGAGGCATCTAAAAGTTGTGTATCTAACTCTTGTTTCCCAGGGCACTTACTGAGTCCTTTAGAAACGACAGAACACTATGAGGGCAGCGAGAAAGAACTAAACCAGAAATGTCGGAGCTGAGGAGGAGAGTGTTGTGTGTTGGTTTCATATGACTTCAAATCCACCTGTTTGTTCCAAAAATGAAGTTGTTTTTGAGAGCAAGCTGTTTTGAAATAAGCATGAGGAAGACTGTGCCAGGATGTCATCCAGTCCTCTGTTGTCATTGGTAGGCACACAGTAGCTCAGCTTCGAGGGTCCCCACTGGTGGTTTATCAAAGGAAATACTGTGGAGGAGCAACAACAGTGCAAGGGGACATTGAGACTATAAATACTGAGACTTTGTGAGGACTATTCAAGAGTGTTTGGTCTAGGCAAGGCACCCTTTGTTGATCTAAATACCTCTACTAAGGCCTTTGGGGCATTAGCTCCCACCCTGATAAAGGCAACCTTTCTCTTACTGGTAGCAGGAGAGCCACACAGAGGCCGCTAGAAAGACTTTCAACATCGGCACCACCGCTCCCTAGCAACGTGCTCCAGCAACGGGGGACTTTTGTTTTCTGCACTGATAGCTAGAAATCAGCTTGCAATTGGTTAAACCATCACTCCCAAGAACCAGCCTCATAGAAATTCAGCTAAATTTGGACTTCATTTCTTTCATCTGCCCTTGTCTAAAACAATATTGTAATTGATCTCTCATTGCTCTGGAGTATGTAATCTCTTTATTGGTTTAGGAAACATTATCCTGTACACTGGACTGTGAAATTCCCCCAGTGAACAAGGGTAAAATAAATTGCTGGCAAAGACAAACTCAGTCTTTGAGTAGAGACCTAGGAAAGCTTTCATTTCAGGGACTGCAAACTCAGATGTCATCATGGGCCGGGCAGGTATCATGGCTGATTATATAAATGTATGCAAAGCAATTGTGAAAACACTATAGAGAGTGGTGAGGCCTGTGGCGAACTGGAGAATGTACACTCCGTCTAGTTTTCAATAGTACTAGGCTGGCCAAAACCAGAACAAAACTTCAGGGCTCATATCAATCTGTGGATTACTAATATGTGACTACTTGGTCTAATCAGTTTCCCTCTAGTTGAGTGGAAACAGTTTCCTGGGGTCTCCCAGGGGCTCAAAATTCAGCTAGTGCAAGCCAATAATGCTGTACTTGTTCTGAATGGTCAGAGCTTGGCTATCTGTATTCTTAAATGCTTAACTATTACCTGTGAGTTCATGCAACTTTCAGACCAAAAAACTGAAAATATACCCATGTTCTGTTCTGTCCTCTGCCCTTAAAAACTTACATTTTGCATTCACAATATGGAAAAATAAATGTGCATGAGAAATTTTAAAACAGTAAGTGCATTAATAAATGTACTTATCTGTGCAAAATAAGATAATGTTCCAGGTGAAGGGGAACTTAGCTTGTATTAAAAGTTCACTGGGAGAGCAAGTCCATCAGCAGGATACCATTAATGATCTAAACGTTTGTTGATCATTTTTTGTCAACAATTACAGTCTCAATAGAATACCTGTCCATATGTTTTCATCAAGAATACATCAAAACCTCTCTACCTTATTTTTTTAATATATGTTTATAAATACAAAGTCTTACTGTGTTACTCTCATGGAACATCAATAAAACCACCCCCAAGTTTTGGCAACAGGTTGTACCACCACCAGGATGTCAGCTCGAGGAGGTAAGGATTCTTTCTGTTTTGTTCACCTCCAAATCCCCAGGCACCTGCACTCATGCCTGTCACACTCGGCCTGTTGCCATGGCTCTCATTTGCCACTGGGGGGGGGGGTGGATGTTGTCTACCTGGAAGATTTAGATTCTAAAATATTTGAAAACCAACGTCTGTGATGCAGAGACCCTATACCTCCAAGTGCCCGGCAATGAGAGAAGAAGAGGGGACGATGAAGTCCAAGGAGCCATCTGGAAAGGTTTTAGTAAACAGCAGAGGCTGATGGCAGAGTTCAAAGGCATACAGGTTAGGGGCTGAGATAAGGGGGAACCCGAAGAGGTGGGCATTCCGAACCTGTGTGCAACGACTGTGTGAAGAGGTGAGAGAGGAGGGAAGGAAAACAGGGTTTTCTCAGTTGAGCAGGCAGGACAAGGCAGAGGGGGAGGAAAAGTAAGTCTGGAGATGGAGGGAGGGGAGTGAATGGCAGGGTCTTGCAAGCCATTTTGCCAGGAGTTCCAGGTATCTAGGTTACTCTTGTCCATAGTGCTCTATGTACAGGGATTGCAAAGCCTTGTCTAGATAGCGCATAATTCAGTTTAAAGATACCCTGTAGAGGAGATATTGCATCCTAACCTGTGTGGCTCAGTGGGTTGGGCATCGTCTGGCAAAGAGAGAGGTCACTGGTTTGATTCCTGGTCAGGGCACATGCCTGGGTTGCAGGTTTGGTCCCCTGTCAGAGTACGTATGAGAGGCAACTGATTAATGTTTCTCTCTCATATCAGTGCTTCTCTCCTCTTTCTCCCTCCCTTGCCCTCTCTCTAAAAATAAATAATAAACTAAAATCTTTGAAAAAATATTAAATACATAAAGGAGACATTGCACTATACCCAGGAGCAAGACAACTGAACCTAGGGCTGGCCTTAGGCCTCTGCCCTAGGCGTGAAGGAAGACGGCCCTGACCGAAGGGCCAAGTGATGATGGATAGCTCTTCTGATCTCCCTGCAAAGGTGTCCTGCAGAAATCTGTTCCCAGGAACACAGCATCCTGGATGACTGTGTGCATCAACATTCTCTCTTTTTTTCCCAGTAAGTTAGTTCCTAGAAGCTAGATTAGGTGTTGCATGTTTTTTAAACACTACATCATAAAAATGTTCTGTGAAACTTTGCATCAGTGTAATTAGGCAGGGGAAAGCGGGATCTCATGGAAGGCCGAAGAACCTTTTGATCCCATTAGAGCTACCGGGAGATTGGCAGAGCAGTTAGAGAAGGTTAATGTCTAACCGGGGCTTAATTTACGATCTGAGTGTGCAAACCTCTTTCCAGACCATACAGCTGACTAATGACTTTATTAGGGAAATTAATGCTTATTATCGGCCATTTCAAGCTGTGCTTGTATGTGCTAACTTGATTGTTGTACCTCAGAACATGCTGAAACCTCCCAAGGTGCAGCTAAATGGCCGGCATGTATCCCAAGCCCACTGCTCCCAGACTGAAGTGCTGGGTTGAGAGGAGTCAGCTCCCACTCTTACGTTCTCAAGGCCCCTCTCCAGGGCTGTGATAGCTCAAGAAGCTGGCACGTTTCCCCTACCCACCAGCCTCACTCAGGGTTTGCCTTGAGTAGGTAGGTGCAAGCAATGTGCCTGCTGCAGGTAATGGCACCTACCCTCGGGCAGCCAAGGGGCCACCTCCCTTAAGTAAGGCAGGCATATTTCTTTCCCACTGCCACTCACCGTCAACACTTCCCCACCTCTGCCTCGTGCACATGAACCGTTCTGTGGATCCAGACAAAAATAAACGCATTAAGGCAGACATTAGTAAGACATGGCCAATCACTTGGTTCATCCTTGCCAAGCCCCAGCCTTACCTGCACCTGCCCAGAACCATCCTCTTTGTCCAGGTATCTCTTTCCCTTTAACTCAAAGTCACATAAAACAGCTAGGAGTTGTATAAAGAAAGACAGGATCTATGTGATTAAGTGATAACCATATGCATTTAGTCTTTACGTTTTTCCTAGACCTCATAATTCATGGCTCAGTTGATGAGCTCAAACCTATGTTTATTCTCACAAAGCATAGCAATCTCTCTCAAGGACCAACTTACCATGCCTCGAACTGATGAAGAATGTCAGAGGTTTACTCAAACCAAAAAGAGAGAAGGATGAAGAGTGGTCTCATACCACTGTCGTCTTGACTTTGGCTATTGAATCGGACCCCACACAGGCTGGGGGACACATCCACTATTACAGTGAGACCCTTAATGGTCAAGTGATGACAATTTGGGACGAACCCAAGGTTACGACTCTTATAATCAACCTTCATGTGCTTACATAATTCCCAAGGTTTGCCGATGTCCCCAGGCATTTGGCTTTAGCTGTCACTGTGCCAAGAGAACCCCCCCCCACAACACCCTCTCCCACTGCCCTCTGCAGGGACCAGGGTTAACAGCCCCAACAAAGCCTTGCCTCAGAAAAAGCTCCTTTTGAGGGTTTTTCCATACCTCCCACCTTCCTTTGCCCCAAAGAAGGACCGAAGAGTCTTTCTGAAAAGAAAAAAGTGCTGATCATTTTCACTGCCCTGCCCCAACTCCCTCCAAAAATAATAGAAAAGAATATCGTTTCTGCTCCACCAGGACCCCTTCGAGAACAATCTATAGAAATTTCTGATTCCTTCTGTTAAACAACTGTTGTTGGGGGTCAGGGGATAGATGAGGGGTCTCAGCCAAGGGAATCATCTCTGCTCTGCTACGGTCTGAATTGTTCTTCTTCACGGTTCTCATTGTCCTTTGTCTCTCTGCAGTATCCCAGCCCTTGGGTTTGCTCAGGCACGTACTTAGAGTTCACCTTTAATTCTCATCTTTGACTCATGTTTTTTTCGCAAGTGGGAACCTCTGGATGTGCTGAGACAGTCTGTGCTGCTATCACACACATCGTCCCAGGCAGCTTTGTCTTCTGTCTGTTTTCAAGATGCTGCAGCACTGCTCTCCGCCCTGGGCGGGGGTCAGTGTCATGGACTGAAGCTTTGTGCTCCCCCCAAACTCATATGATTAAACCCTCCCTCCCAATATTATTGTAGGAGAAGGTGGGGGCTTTGGGAGGTCATTAGGATCAGACAAGATCATTAAGGTGGAGCCCTCATGAATGGGACAGGTGTCCTTCTGGGAATCTCTCCAGGACCCTGCTTCTTCTCTCTGCTCTTGGCCATGTGAAGGCACAACGAGAAACCAGCTGTCTGCAGCCTGGAGGAGGGCTGTCCCCAGACCCCGACCCTGCTGGCACCCTGACCTCAGACTTCCGGCCTTCAGAGCTGTGAGAAATAAACTCCTGTTGTTTATAAACCATCCAGCCTGTGGTACTTGGTTGTAGCCCCAGAAACAGTCAGCAGTCTTTTCGTGTGCTGTGTTAGAGGCCTGGGGCGGGGGAGGCAGAGATCTTTGCTCTGCAGCCTTTGGCAAGAGATATTTCCTGATTGAGGAAAGGCAGAAAAGGGAATACCACACAACACTTGCTATGCAACCTCGCCGAGCAGGCTTCCCCCGTTCAAGATGCGTTTCTGTTCAGCCATCTCCTACCCTACACAGGGTGGTGTTGCACACTTATTTTTAATTGTTGTCACAGGCAATTTAGGCTCTCCTTTCCAAATCTGGGAGATGAAGAAGGGCCAGCCACTCATTCATTGACCTCAGGGCCCAGGCAGCCTCCAGTATCTTAAGTTATCTTTCAATGCATGAGCGTGCGCGCGCGCGCGCGCGCACACACACACACACATTGCCTATTGATTATGCAGGAATTTCCTTTAAGTCCAAAAAGAAATTTGTGTGCTCCTGTTTTCCTTGAAATATGACTCTCAGTTTACCTCCTGCTGAGGTAAACTCCGTTCACTCTTAATGAACTGATAAATTCAAATAGATCTTTTTCTACTTCAAGAAAGATGAGGTACCACAAACACAGATCAATAAATGAAACCTGCACCAAATGGGAAAAACTCGCTTGTCCTGTCTCTCCTTTACTCCCTCACTACTGCTGCATCCCCAGCGCTTCTGGCACCAGAGATGTGGGTTTTTATTCCCCACACCAAGCAATGCTCTTTACACTGGCTGGGTGTCTTATAATTCAGTTCTCACACTAGCAGGCGTTATCGCAGACCCCACGGGTCCAGGGCTCAGTCCCACAGCACTGCCCCCCCCCCCACTTCAGATGCCAATCACAAGGAGTAGGTCCCCAGGTCACCCACCGCTTCTGTGCAGCTTGGCTACAAATCGAAGGTTGTCGTGACCTCTCAGGAACTCAGTCATTTGCTAGAACAGCTCATAGAACTTAGGGAAACACTTATTTCCATCTACCAGTTTATTATATCACAAAGGGTATGATAAATTAATCCTCTATACAGAAGAACAGACAGAAGAGGAGACACTTAGGGCAAAGTCTGGAAGGGTCCCAAGCACAGGAACTTCTGTCCCCAAGGAGATGGGTGTGTCACCTGCCCAGCCTGTAAATATGTTCACCAACACACAAGCTCTCCAAACCTGATCCTACTGGGATTTTTATGAAGGTTGCATCACATAGTCATAAACTCCATTTCCAGCCCCTCTCCCTCATCTGGAGGATGAAGGGTGGGGCTGGAAATTTCAAGCTTCTAATCCTGGCTTGGTCTTTCTGGTGGCCAGCCCCCATCCAGGAGCCCATCAAGAGTCACCTCTTTAGAACAAAGGACACTGCTATCAGGGCTAAGATAGGGAATTAGGGAATTCCGAGGGATTTAGCTCTGTGTGAGGAACTGGGGCCAAAGAACAAATGTTAGAACAAAAGATGTTTCTGGTGCTCTTATCACTTGGGAAATTACAAGGGTTTTAGGAATTCTGTGCAGGCAACTGGGGTTGGAGAACGATATCTCTGTTTTCTATTATCTCACAGGCACTTGGCCTCAAAGTCAGAGAAGTGGTCCAAACAGTGGGGACTGTGGCACCCTGGGGTAAGTCAGTTTCAGCTGATCTTTGCCATACAAAGAATGCGAAAGTTCCCTACTTTAAAATGTTGGTCCAAATGTTGTAAAGTACTCTAGTCCAAACTAAACCTGTCTGTGGGTCAGACCTTGCCTTCAGTCTACCAGTTTAGAACTTGTAGGGGGTAATGACAATGATATCTAGGATGCAGGGAAGAGCCCAGTGTTACAAAGTAAGCAGGGGGGGCAGAGTTCACTTTGCTACTGTTACAGGAAGGACTAGTCAGAACCTCTCAGCATTTTGAGCCCTGCAGTTCCTCTGAGTTACTTCTTTTTCTTTAGGAAAACAAAAATCACCAGTATTGTGAATAACAAAACTTGCAGCTTTCATCATCCTCTACCTTTAGCACGCAGAAAAATACTGCATTCTCTCTCCTTTTGTCCAGGGAGAAAAAGGTTCAAAGGGCACTGTTTTCCTTGGTTCAAATGGAAACTCTGATGCGGAAGTAGCTAGGGGATGAGGAGAGGTTGGGAGGGGTGGGTTATGTGTTCACTGGTGGTTCTTCCCCCTGCACTTGGAAGTGAGGGAAAGAGGTACCACATTCCTTATGTGATGAATGAAAACGATGGCATGGACATGGAAAGGGGTATTCAATGATTCAGATGTTTGGGAATGTCCACAAGGCTGGTATCATACAGTCCAAACATCTGGATGAGTCCCTGCAACTGTCAGCCTTTGGATATAAGCCTGGCATACGAGTCCCGGAAAGGGTGCTGTTTCCGTTTACGGATGCAATGCCTTTCTCTTCCTTTCCTGATTCCGTTGTCCAACAGAGGAACTCAGAGTCACTCAATTTCACATTACTGGACTGTGAATTATGGGCCCATAGAAGAAGCTGTTCTATCCATTTCATAGCCCCAGGGTATCGGACCATTCTCACTGGTCCCCTAAAGTAAGTCATATCCTACGGGGCTCGCATCTAGAGCACACATGTAACCCTCACACTATTGGATTATAACTGAATAGGGTACACACTGAGAAAGCTGGCCCATCATTTGCAATTGTCCTAATACTTAGCTATGTCCAAAGTTACATAAAAATGCATAGAAAGGAAATCCTAATGAAATAATGGTGAGGGAAATGGATATAAGTAAGTACAACCTGAGTTTGACTTATCAAGCAAAAAAAGACAATTCAGTATTTGTTGAGTGCATAAAAATAATGCTATTGGGTGTATCAAACATGACAAACAAAACAAAACATGTGATTGGACAGCAGATCTATTGCTTTAATTAATAGGTACGATTTTTAATTAGACTATCAATTATCTGTGGGTAAATGAGGGTTGGGAAATTGCTGGTTTTCTTTAATCTCCCAAATCTGAGTCATCTCTATCTTTAAAAATATCGAGATACCAAGGCCTGCTAAATGCCGCCTACATACGCTTTTCAAATCTACCCTTCCCTCCTCAGTCTCTCAGCTAACATCCTAGCCCAGTGCTTCCAACATTTCAATTACATTTCAGATCCCCTGGGGGTTTTGTTAGAATGTACCTATTCTGGTGCAGATCTTGTTGGTCCAGGGGCCACACTTTGAGTTGCAAGGCCCCAGCCCATCCTTTCCACGCATCTCCCCATCCTACTCTCAGTTCCAACCTCATCATTGACCCTGCTGGTAAGTGCCCTCTGCCAGCCCTTCCCGGGTCCCACAGGCAGGCAAGTCTTTCCTAAGCACTGTCCTGGTTGTTTCAGTAGGGGACCCACCAACTTCCCTTAGAGGAAAGAGATTCGGGGCCCTCCAATGGTTGAAGAGGGAAGCATTGGCTAGTTTTTTGTTTTGTTTGTTTTTTAAAAATATTTTATTGCCTTGGCTGCTGTGGCTCAGTGGTTGAGCACCAGCCTGCGAATCAAAGGGTTGCCGGTTCGTTTCCCAGTTTAGGGCACATACCTGGGTTGCTGGCCAGGTCCCCAGTAGGGGAAGCGCAAGAGGCAACCACACTTTGTTTCTCTCCCTCTCTTTCTCGCTTCCCTTCCCCTCGGTCTAAAAATAAACGAATAAAATCTTTAAAAATCACAAATTAAAAAAATATTTTATTTATTTATTTTTAGAGACATGGTAAAGGAGGGAGAAAGCGAGAAAGAAAAACATCAATGTTTGAGAGATACATTGACCAGTTGCCTCTCACATGCCCCCAGCCAGGGAGCTGGCTCAAAATCCAGGCATGTGCCCTGACAGGGATTTGAACCGGTGACCCTTAGGTTCACAGGCCAGCACTTAATCCACTGAGCCACACCAGCCAGGGCTAGCTTTTTTTCTAATGACATGAATTTGACCAAGGTAATAAATGCTGTTTATGACTTCTTTAAATTTACATAATAATCCAACATATTACTACCCTGTGAACTGCAACAAAAAATAATAATACATTTACAGTAGTATTATTGATCACCAGAATGGAGCGGGGAAGGCAACTTTACAACTGTGAGAATACCCAGATGCTCTCACCGAGGCGCTGCTGACCCAGGTGGCTTCGTTAGCTGACTCTTCTGGAAAGGCCCACTGAGCACGTAGACCTGGCGGTTTTCTCCGGAACGCTGCCCTCTCAGTCTTCCCCAGCTGCAGTCTCGGCTGCCATCATCTCACCCGTCCCACAGGATTCTCTGACTCTGCTGTAACGCCCTCCGCTGGGAATGGCCAAAGGCCTTCCTCTTGGTTACACTTAGCACAAAAAGAAAACAGTGACAGAAATTCTGAGGGGCATCTGGTAGTCAGATTCAAATACCTGATCTTCAGGCAATACATGCCAGCCCCTGAACCTGGTATAATTTTTCAGAAGCTGATCTGACTTTCCTTTCCAAGGCCAACTCCTGTTATGATGAACACCATCTCCTCTCTAGTGTCCCGAGAGCTGTTTCCCCCAAAGTGGACCCATGTGTAAGTCTTTCAGGCACACTAAATTCTCCCACTAAGTTCTGCTATCCATTTGAGGAGCTTTCATGGTCATGGCCAAATGGCAGGCACAATGAATGGTCTCATCCTTCCTGAGGATGGTTTGGCTCACTTGGAAGCATTTTGCGATCCAGGTGAGACTGACGTCTCCACGTGTACGTAAGATGGTTTTGTCTGCATATGTATAAAATGACCATAACAACTTCTTAAACATAAAATGCCTATACTACATCTAAAATACAAATTTGCAAATATTAATCAGGGCTGACTTATCTGCTAAGCATAGCAGGCATAGTACTTAAGGCCCATGATACTCTTGGGGGCCCATGAAAGTGTTTTCATTTTCATTTATTTTACAATAGACAGGGAAAACAAATATAACAATAAATACAAAAATAATCAGTGCAGCCTGAATTATACTAATCTTCATAGTAATAGTCAATATATAATTTTTAGTATTTTTATTAAAGCAAAAGTGTGTGTGGCCTGTGAAAGTCATCACAGAGGCCCGACTCCAGTCAGCAAGCCACAGTCTCTGGGAACAGGCTTCAGAACAGACCCGGGGCCTCCAGCTGACTCTCAAGGTCTCCCACAGCCCGGCCTCCCTTCATGGGCACAGCCTCTTCCGAGTCGTCCTCTGCTGGGGCCCTCCACACTAACCAAGCCAGGCCTCTTTCCAACCAGTACTTGGGGGAGAGTCCCAGGTCAAGCTCTCTTTTGTTAATGTGTCTTTAGTCACCTGTTTTCCATACTTGGAAAGCCCTCCAGGGGCTAATACAGAACCTACCCACTTTCCTCCCGCCTTTCTTCATGAGGCCTTCCTGGACCGTAACTGCCCATGTGACCCCCATTCTGACCGGCAGCACCGCTAATGCACCGGACATGCCAGAACACAGGCGGTCCCAGGTGCAAAACCGTCCCGTTGTCCCAGCAAGAAACCACTCCCACCAGAAGAAAGAGGGGTTTGGTCAATTTAAATGCCTAAACTTTTGGTGATGTAGATGAAAAAGTGAAATGTCTACTTAACACATTTAATTTGTTCATTTAAATACACCAAATATATTTAAAGTGGCTTTTTATATAAAATCCTATCTTGATTTAGAAACACTGCCTTTTGTTCTTATTTTGCATTCGTGAGACAGTTTTATTTCAGCTCCTCATGGCAACTTAAGTTCTTACTCATCACTAGGGCGACACTTTGACTCATCAAACACAGTGTCTAGACGATGTCATCTTCACGTCTAACTAAATTTTTTACTTCCAAATAACTCCTTGAAATCTTTCATGGGGTTATTGCTACAGAATTTATTCCAAGCTGCAAGTAGCTAGTCATGTAATAGCAAGACTGTTTGCTTATGTTGGTGATTTCCTCAGTGTAATCACTGAAGGACTGTTAAAAAAAAATGATCTTGTTTTAAAAACCATCTTGCTTTAAACTAGCTGCTTTATAATAACGGCCAGCATTCTCAAAGTCTCCCAGTCTTGGCAGAGTAGCCTTATGCAGTAGGTGTCCTGTGGGGCCCTGGCGCAGCCTCCGCAGTCACCTAAGCAGGGCTCGCCAGGTGCGCCCCTGTGTGGGCTGTGCGCACTCTTATGCTGTAGTTAAGCCTTGATTGCTGTTGGCAAGTCAATAGGAGGAATTGACTCCCAGGCCGATAGGCTGCGAGGACCCGCTGTGACTACCGCAGAGGAGCTGCTGTGCAGGGGCCAACCTCACGGAGCAGGACTTGCTTCCGTGGGGCTCTGGTGCCCCATAAGTCTGCCCCATGAGTGTGCTGTTCGTGACGGTGCTTGGGTGGCATTCCCGATTGGTCTGAAACTGTCCACTGGGTGGGTGTGCTCTGGGGTCCCTGGGGATGTTCAGGTCAAGGTCAACCCTGCCCAGGCCACTCAGCATGAGCTACAAGTCAATCTGCAGATGGTCAGCACTTGTGCTGGGCTTGGAGGTGCCCAGGCCAGTTGCCGCTAATGCCAGACTTGGGGCTGCTTAGCCAGAGGTATGGGACATGCTGAGGCCAGATGCTGCTTATTTGGGGTTTGTGGACCTTTGAAACATTTCAGAAAAAGTCCAAAGCATAAGCCAAGACAAGTTGTTTATATAGAAAAGGCACTGGAAACAGCTTGGTAGGGCCCGAAATTTGGGTGGGGTGGAGTCTCAGGGAATCACCAGGGTGGGGCAAACAGCGAAAGCCAGCCAATAGAGACTAGATACAGTGCTCACCTGCGCCTGCAGGGAGCGAGCTAAGCAAACAAACAAAGGCCTCTGCCAGAACTTCTGTCTGGAACCCTTGTCCTGAAGCCAGACAATTTCGCTCCTCCTGGTGACTTTGAGCTGCTGCCCCAGCACTGGAGCTCAGAGTGAATGAGTCCAAGTAAGTCCATGTGTGGGCCCTTTAAGAGGAATGCCTGGGACTCCAGCAGCCCTCAGTCTCACTCAGCCATCACCCCTGCTGGTTTATACAGCCCGAAGTTAGGGGACTTCTCTTCCCTGCACTGGAACCCTGGGCTGGGGAGCCTAGTCTGGGGCTGGGACTCCTTGTTCTTCAGGGGGAACCTCTGCAGCTGCCAATCCCTGCCAATTTCTGACTGCCACACTCGGGTGTGGGACTTGCCTAGATCCGGTAAGTCGATGGTAATGTCCTAACTCTATCACTCATTCCTTATTTATTAGTTGCAGTTTTTCTATAAACTTTCCATACTGAGCTATTTGAGCTATTTTTTGCATAGTAAAGGCAGAATTAACATTTGATTCTTTGCCAGTTTGAAATAAAATGAAGTACTTCTCTAGCATTATTAAAGGGATTTAATAATTGATTTGATATTTTTAAGTATTCTAATGATCTTATGGCTTTAAACATATATGAGGATTTTAATTCATTATCAATGCTTAAGTTGCTCCATTTTTTTACCAGTGTGACTTCAATATGGCCTGATTTTGCTTGATTAGTGTTAAACTTTATTGATTTTTTACTGTGGTTACATTGACTGATAACATTGTAAGTGTCAGGTACACATCATAATTTGGCATCTGTACACACTACCGCATGCTCACCTGGCCACCACAGGCCTCGCTTCCATCTGTCACCCCACAGCTGACTTCCTCTGCCCATTTCTCCCTCCCCCTCCCCTTCTCCTCTGGTGACCACCAATGTGTTGTCTGCCTCTATAGGTTTGTTTTTGTTTTGTTATGGCTGCTCATTTGTTTTGTTTTTATATTCTGCATACGAGTGAAATCAAACAGTATTTGCCTTTTTCCTTCTGACTTATTCGACTTCGCACAATTCTCTCTAGGTCCATTCACACTCTTACAAATGGCAAGATTTCATCATTTTTATGGCTGAGCAGTATGCTGGTGTGTATGTGTGTGTGTTACATCTTCTTCATCCATTTATTTATTAATGAACCTTTAGGTTATTCCCATATCTTAGTTGTTGTAAATAATGTTGCCGTGAATGGACGGATGCATATATTTTTTTGAATTCGTGTTTTTGCATTCTTCAGATAAATATCCAGATGTAGAATAGCTGAATCATGTGGTAATTTTATTCTTAGTTTATTGAGGACGCTCCATACTGTTTTTCATACTGACTATACCAATTTACAATGTTCTCAGTGTCCTGTTTTTATGTTTTGTGTCTCTTCTCTGGATGTTTGTTTTGTAGTTATTATGAGGTTTGTAGAAAACACTTCATAAAAAAGATAGTCCCTTCTCTGCTGAGAGTACCCTGTGTTTATTTGCCTCTGCAGATTGCATCCTCTTCCTCCTCCCCTTTTATACTTTTGTTGTCACAAATTGTTCCTTGTTATGTTGTGACGTCGCTGCAGGTATTTTTCATGTTTTTTCCCCCTTTAATCTTTATGCTATGATTAAGGGTTTAACACCCTGCTCTGTAGTTGTGTGGCAGTTTTTGGATTCTCTCTTTTTATCAGCTTATTCGAAGTTTTGTGTACTTTTGCCTTTTCATTATAGGTGGAAGAGCTCCTTTCACCATTTCTATTTTTTTTTAAGATTTTATTTATTTATTTTTAGAGAGAGGGGAAGGGAGGGAGAAAAGAGAGGGAGAGAAATATCAATGTGTGGTCACCTCCAGCACGTCCCCAACCGGGGACCTGGCCTGCAACCCAGGCATGTGCCGTGACTGGGAGTCAAACCAGTGACCCTTTGGTTCATAGGCTGGCACTCAATCCACTGAGCTACACCAGCCAGGGCACTTTTCACCATTTCTTATAAGGCAGATCAACAGGCAGTGAACTTCTTCAGCTTTTGCTTGTCTGGGAAAGCATTTGTATCTCCTTCACAGCTGGAAGATAACTTTCCTGAACAGGATATTCTTGGCTGGTAATTTTTATCTTTTAGTGTTTTGAATATGTCAATTCACCCTCTTCTGGCCAACAGAATTTCTGCTGAGAAATCTGCTGATAGCCTAATGGGCTATTCATTTGTAGGTTACTGTCTTTTTCTCCTGGCTGCCTTTGAACATTTTTTTTTATCACTGACTCTTGATAGTTTTAATATAATTTGTCTTGAAGAAGGTCTTTTTGTATTGCGATAATTAGGTGTTCCGCAAGCTTCATTAACTTTTATAGCCAGTTTCTTCTTCAGGTTTGGAAAGTTCTCAATGATTGTCTCTTTAAATAAGCTCTCTGCTCCTTCTGCCCTCTTCTCCTTCTGGGATACCCCTTATCCTTATATTGCTTTTTCTGGTGAAGTTGGATTGTTCTTGTACACTTTCTTCATTCAGAAAAAAAAAAAATCTTAGTTCTCTCTCCTCTTCCACCTGAATTAGTTCTAGATTACCATCTTCAAGCTCACTAATTCTCTCTTCTACATGGTCTACTCATTTCCAATGCTTTCCAGTACAATCTTCATCTCATTTATTTTCTTCAGTTTCAGGATTTTTTGTTGTTGTTGTTCTTTTTTAGAGGTATTCCTGAGCCTATTGAAATTCCTTTCTGAACTTTTCCAGAGTTCATTGAGTTTCTTTACCACAATTATTTTGAATTTTCTACCAGTTATATCACAATCTTCCATGACTTTAGACTTGATTTCTGGAGAATTGTCATTTTTTGTGTGCTCTCTGTGTCACCATGATCTTTCATGGTGTTTTGATGAGTTTTTCCTCTGCCAGAGCATTTGGAGTAGTGGATACTTTTTTTTTTTATTTAGGTAAAGCATTATTTACTTTGATTCAAGTTGGTAATTAGAGGTCTTTCTTTTGTTCCCAGTAGGTGGTGCTATAGCACAAGATTTTGTTTTCTTTTACTTGTGCTGGGTCTGGTTAGGTTCCAGGTTCTTCAGGTTCTGCTGCCTCTTCCAGGGATGCCACCTGGGTGCCCTCATTGTTCCCTCTCACTCCCCGAAAGTCTGTTGGTGCCTTGCTGCTGCCCATGTTGTTGAGGTCATAGGCGTTGCCGCTGGTGTCTCTCAGATGTCGTCAGGTGCCTGCACTGCATCCAGGGTCTCAGGGCACCACCCTGTTGGTGGGGAACAGGGGAGAAGGAGATGAGGGGAGGAGGAGGGTGGGAGTAAAAAGCCATCAAGGGGGCCTTCACTGTATTAGAGGTGTTCAGTTGTACATGTGCTACTGCTGTGAGTTGAGGGCCGGGGTCGTGGGTGCCATTGCCACAGCAGGGGCTGGGGCTGTGTGTGCTGCCCCCAGCTGAGGCTGTTTACTGTGTTCTCTGGGAGTGCGAGGCCACAGCAGCTGCTGGTGGGGGAGCCTTTGTTGCTGCGGCCTTTAGATTTGTTTTCCTCACTGTTGCTGTGTTGGGGGCAGGGCGGGGGTAACTGGCTGTCTTCACTACTGCTATGGGGTTTGCTGGGGCCGTGGGCTCAGCCACCTCTGCCAGGGTGTCCGACTGCAGGCTCGGCCTCTTCTATGTGTCCAAATGCACTCACTTTCAGGTGTACAGATGTATGGATCTCTCTGGCATCTTCTGTGTTGAGCAGAGAAACCTTTGTTGACTTATGGATGTTCCACTGCTGCAGATTGAAAAGGAGAAATGAAAGAAGCTTCTCGCCCAGCCATGATGCTGATGTCACCTAGTGAACTGGCGGGGACACAAGCACCACCCTGCAGAAAGCATGAGCGGTCCTTCCAGATGTGGGGGATGGGTGGGAAAAGCCCATGAGCGAGCATGCTCCATGGGCCCTGTCACATCCTGGCAGCTTGCAAAGCCAGAGATAGAGAGCTGGGCACTAACAAGATTAGCCCTATTTATATCATAAATGATCACAGGAGTAACGTCGCATCAGCTTCGTCATGCTCTGTTGGTTAGAAGCAAGTAATATGTTTCTTCCACCCTCCAGGGGGAAAGGTTACACAGGACATGAACATGGAGCCACACTGCGGTCTGCCTATCTCTACCGTGGTTTACATTTGCCTTAGAACCTGACTTATCCCTTTTATTTAAGGCAAAGGTGTGATTTTGATAGACTGTCAATGGTAACTTTTAGCTCAACTCCAGGACAAATGGTAATGAATTCAAATATGATAATGAAATATCCAGTTTAAATAGAAAAACCTGACCTCAGGAACTTGAAAATCTTACTACAAGTTGTCTTCAGTGCTCCGATTCCCTTCTTTTCTCTATGAAGTGGACACAGGTACCTCCACCACTCCCAAACTCACAGAGAAACCATGAAATGATGCTTTTCAGTGTCCTTAGGACAAATAAGGCTTCGCATACACCTAATGCATTTTAGCCTGTTTCGTGTCACCTGTGCTTGTGCATGTCTTTGGAGTACTTCAAAGAGCATTCATGTTCAAGAGCGACATAGTGCCGAAGCAGTCATTATTGCTAAACTCCAATGAATCAGATAAGCCAGGAGCAATTGGAAGGAGAATGAGAAGATGTGTATATTTCAGAAACCATATTTTCTGGTGCAAATAATGAAGGAAATCTTATTTCCCATGTCATTTCATTGGAAAATTTTAATGAATAAATTCATTGTTTGAATATGGAGTGGCATTGTTTATTATTTCTGCTTTTGGTCTAATGTGTGGGAGTATCCATCTCTTTCATTTCTGCCTCCTCACAGGCTAGTTCCCTGCCTTTTATCTTCTCGATCTCGTTATTTTTCCACTGAGCATGAAAGGGATAGGAAAAAGTGCTTCTCTTTGATGAAGATTCCTGATCATTTTTTAGCAATGATGCTCTGTACTGTTGGAAGCATTCAGCTATGGGAGTGAGGGATTCTTCTCCTCTGCTACACTGTCAGCGAAACACTAAACAGTTTCTGTCCTTTCATGGATGGCTCATGGATACTGTTTGCTCTGGTGAAGCTGTTTCCTCCTGGCAACATGGAGGAGGTGGGGATGCAGGACTCAGGAATACAACATACAATCTATAGGTAGAAATTGTGCAGGACACTCTGCCCTATGAATTCCTGATTCCCTTCCTTATGAGAAAAGCAATTAATAATAATCATAATCAGCATTTATTGAGTGATTAATACCAGGAGTGAGATACAAAATACTTAACAACCAAAACAGCATTCGTATTAACCAATCAGAATGAATAGTGCTGATAACGCATCCATCCTAAGGAGTCCCTGACTTCCCCATTCCAGTTGTTAAATATTTTGGCAACTGGTTGTTTGGGTGAGAGGACTGCCAATGTCCACCCTGCTTTGCTACATGCCAGGCACTGTACCAAGCACCTTGAGAACCTTTGCTCATTGAAACCCCCAGCCACCCTGCAAAATGGATACTCTCATTATTCCAACTCAACAACCATATGGGGAAACTGAAGCTTAAAGAGTTGAGTGACTTGTCCCCATGTCACACAAAGATGAAGTGGGATTGGATTCCTGCCCAGGTCTGCTGACTGCGGAGTCCAAGCTGTTAAGTTCTGTATCCTAATAACTCTTGAGAAAGCCACACCCTATGGCTCTTTCTGTTCTTATGAGAAATCCACACTTTAGGCACACAAAGGCTGAACTTTATCACCCTGTCCTTAGTGACCAGGAAAGGAGTCCTTGGCCAGTCATTAAGGAAAGCAATGTAAACAGCTTGGTAAAAATGACAGAATGACAAATAAACCCTGGGGTGAGGCCTCCACTCCAGAAATCATTCTGGAGTTGATCCAAGGTCTTGGGAAGACAAGGGAAGCCCAAAGTCCAGACTGGCCCTCCAGCCCGAGGGGATGTTTTTTAGATAACTGTCACAGATCCTAACTACACATTTCTCGAGCCCAGGAATTTTCAACCTTTTTTTAATCTCATGGTACACACCAACTAGTTACTAAAATTCTGTGGCACAACAAAAAATTCTACTTTTTGTCAGTCTGCCAAAAAAAAAAAATAGGTACAATTTTGATTCATTCACACCAGACAGCTATGGTTGTATTGGCTATTGTCATTTTTTAAAATTTGACAATCTAAGGGAAAAGAGGTCAGCCCCTACCCCGGCCAGGTGGCTCAGTAAGTTGGAGTGTTGTCCTGTACACCAAAAGGTTGTGGGTTCAATCCCTAGTCTGGGCATGTGTGGGAGGCATCCAATCAATATTTCTCTCTTACATCGATGATTCTTTCAATCTATCTCTTTCTTTCTCTCTCTCCTTCTCTCCTTGTTTTCTCGCTAAAATCAATAAATACATTCTCAGGTAAAGATTTTAAAAAAGAGGTCAGTGCCCCTGACTGAATAGTCAGGTATTGCATGTTTTAAAAATTCTTGTGTCACACTGGTTGGAAATCACTGCTCTAGTTATTAAGAGAATTTCTGTCTGGCCTGGCTTTGATGCTGGATTTATTTGAAACAAAGCAGACAACTGGATTCCAGAGACAGGCCGTGGTGATTTTATGTCACTGTCTTTGCTGACTGTGTGACTGATTGGGTGAATTTTTTTGTCCCTCAGCCAGCAGTGATGCCACCTCATCACTGCCTGTGAGCCGTTCTCAATAGTGACACATCACAGGTCCAAAAACCTTGTGTTTTAGCTGTGACACAGAGGCCTGATAAAACCCACATGCCCAACACACTGCCATGAGCCATCTCTGTGTCCCATGTCACTCCCGGATGTCACCTCAGTCCCTTTCTCTCCCGCTCAAGAATGGGTGTGAAAACGCAAAGAGGGAGGGAAATGCTACAAGAGGTGTCCACTGGGATGGACAACTTCCTTAACCACTCTAAGCCTCTGTTTCCACATGTATAACGTGTAATTGAAATATATACACGTTGGGGTGAGGTGGAGCCAGGACGTGGAAGAAGGCATGATTGATCAGAGCAAGTCTTTATCTTGACTCCTCCACAACACTCACATACACAGATTAGATCAGATTCCTGAGTTGACAAGAATCCATGGCTCACAATAAAATAGCAATATTTATGCTATCATTCTTGTTGCTATTACTGCTGTTACTATTATCAACAATGATTCTAATAACAGTTGCTCTGTATTGAACGTTTGTTTACTACACACCAGCACAGCACAAAATGAGATAGATCTCGTGCTGTTTTCATTGCTCTGCCTATGAAATTAGACCTTGTGGGGGTATGTTTTGCCATCGCTCTGGATGTAGAGAAATAGGCCAATGGGCCCTGGAATAGAAAAGCCAATCTAGGTGGTCCATGCAGAGACCCAGCATGCTCCAGCCTCTGCCAGGCTGCATGAGCATCAAGCGCTGCTGGCCCCAGGAAGCTGTGCGGACTCCTGGTGCCCTGCAGCCCCCAGCTCCCATTCCAGTACCAAGTGTTGCTTGTGCTGAGGGCCCTCACTAGGCATCATCCTGGCTCCTGGTGTCCAGGGAAGATAGCCCGACCTCACCAGCCAAGAATAATATTGCCTAACAATCATCCAGCAGAAGTGATGTCTATCTGGCCTCCACAGTACTCGTGTGACATATTCCACATAACCTATGACAGTCAGAAGCTCTCCCCTTTGTGATGGGTTGGAGACACCGGGAGGATTAGAAGTATAGAGCACTTCTCGTACAGCCTGTGCATCCACCTTAGAGCCAGGGCGGTGGTAAAATATAGCCACATTCACTCTTAGATATGTTGCAAGGAACGAATGAGCTGTGAGATACACACCATTGAGCACAGTCCCTGAGACATCAAAAACACTCAGTAAATAACCATGGCTACTATTAGTAAACACAGTAACATAATAGGTGGTATGCAAGCATTGGTAGTATACTATTAGTAACATACTGCTAACACTCCTTACAGATGGTCATGACAAAGAGCATGTTACTGTGCTCTGAGAAGCCTTGCTCCAGACAGCAGAGGCAAGGTAACTTCCGTGACATCGAGGGGACTTTCTGGCCTGGGCTGTGCCTGGTGTTGGACAGTGTTACTGGGTGCTGTCTCAGAGGAGACACTCCTGGTTCTAGCAGCAGCCAGCCAGGGAGACACTGATAAACTGGTTACATCTGCGGAGATGGGTGGGTTGGGGAAAGCAGCCAAACAGCCCCATGCGAACATCCAACATTGTATCTCCTCGGCACCCAGCCAGGGTATTGACGGTGCCATATCAGTGCTAAATGTTCTTGCTTCCAAGGTCATCCCAGGCCAGACTGAACTCTTCAAATCACTGGTAGGTAGCTCATGGTTCTTTGTTTTATTTTGTTTTCGGTGTGTCCTCTTAGCACTGCACAGCCATTCTACATCGCCCTCCAGAGTTACATTAAATCATGCAGAGATTAATTCATTGACTCATCTTTTCCATCTAGGATTTCCCCATCCTAAGCATAGAGACATTGGGTCTTAGGGCTGGAAGAGACCAGGAAGTCCGTCAGCCTGGGGCTAACAGAAGTCTCTGCAAGGATGGGGGTGCTCTGTGTCAGCACTGCCCGGTGTAGACACCACAAGACAGGTGGTTATAGAGCCCTTGAAAGGTGGTTAGTGTCCCTGGAAAACTGAATTTTTTATTTCGTCCAGCATCCAGATAGTGACAATCTGGTCCAGTCCCTTCATTTCACCAGAGACACCAGGGACCTGCGCAGGCTCACACAGCTGGTGAGAGGCAGAGAAGACACCGGATGCTGTGTAAATCCATTCAGGGAGCCAGAACAAAATCCCATACACCGGGGAGTTGCTAAACAACTCCCATTTGCTCTTCACAGTTCTGGAGGCTGGAAGGGTCAGGGTGCTAGCATGGTCAAGTTCCGGGGCAGGGCCCCTTCCCTAGTCATAGACAGCTGTCTTTTCACTGTAACTTCACCTGGCAGAAGGGGGAGGAAGCTCTCTGGGTTCCTTTTATAAGGGCGCTAGTCCTGTTCAAGAGAGCTCTATCATCATGACCTGATCACTTCCGAAAAGCCTCACCTCCAGGTGCCGTCACACCAGGCATTAACTTTCAGGTTATGAATTTGGGGAGGAGGGGGTCACACACATTCAGTCCGCAGCAGTAACCAACCCAGTCTTCTTTCTAACACATCACGTTCGCACTTACTTGTCTTCAGGCAGAAACGGCTTTCCGCGTTCTTAGGTTATCGGGAGGGAGGGAGGGGAGGGACATGGACAGAGGTAAGTGGCTTTTGTTTTCTTGGTGCAACGAGCATGCAAATGCTCTAAGGAGACAGGAAGAATATAAAACATCCCATCTGAAATGCTGAGAAGAGCAGAGAGGAATTAAGAAATGGCAGCTGAAGGTCAGGGTGATGAAATGTGGTTTTTGATTTATTAATTTATAATAAAACACTGACAGGTCACGTTGCCTCCCCTCCTCCCACCGTTATGTACCTGTAGAATGAACCCACATAGTGAAAAGTCAGTTAAATACTGTCAAGGACTTAATGTGCAGAGGACCCAGTGTTGAGTACTATGGGGTTCAAAAAGAGCACAAACGGGAGCCCCTCTCTTCAGAGAACGGGTCATCTAGTTGCGAAGCATGACCTTGCAGGAGAGGAAAGATAATTTTCCCTCTACCATTGAGTTCTTAGCCGAGACCTCTGTAATTAAAAACAACAACAACAACAACAACAACAAAAACACACACACACAAAAACAAGAGAAAAACAAACAGCGCTTTATACATGGAGATACCCTGGAAAACAATTAACTCTCCCAGGTGGCTTAATTGGAATTCAGATTAAATACCATCTGAAGAGGGGAAGAGGAGGAGGAAGTAGACCCCCTAGTGGGGAGTAAAGGATTTTTAGAGAAGATGAATGGGCCCTCAGAAGATTGGATGGGAGATACGGGTTTGTGACCAAGTTCATCTGGGGGTGGCGTCCACTTCCCATCTCCTCTCCCTAGCTCATGAAATTTCCAGGAAAGGGACTTAGGATGATTGCTGTCCTCTGGGAGGATCTCTGTTTAAGCAGACACAGGGAGCTCAAAGAAAGCCTCTTTCCGCATTTGCTGTTTTTCAAGTGCCTACCACTCAAAATAATCAATATGCCAAAGTAGCATGTCTTGGGGTAGCATATTCTGTTCTCCTTCATCACGGAAGCAGGAAAAGGTAAAAAATAGTACCAGTTCTAAACACTTGCTAACGTCATTACAGAGAGCAGCACTGGTGCAGGTCCAAGAGATGATGGCTCCCTGCTGCTGAGAATGTACTCCCCCTTGTACCTACTTCATAAGTGCCTTTTATTTCCATTAAGGGACATTAGCAGTGTCCAGTCTTTACCTATAATACGCTGAAGGAAACCTAAGAGCCCATGGCCAGAACAAGCATGCAGCATCAAAGACATTGTGGTCTTCGCAGTCAGCTCTCAGAGGCTCTGTAACCAACCCTTCACAAGTAACTGTCCCCCTTGGTCCTGTGTTGTCCCACCTGTCAAAGGGGAGAGATTAACTTCAGCTGGACAGGTTGTTATCAGGGTTTACCTGCCCACCCATGGATTCACTCACACCCCATCTGACTTCTACACACAAGCCGTGGACTAGAGGGGTCCATTCACCTGTGCAAACCAAAGCCAAATGAAACGTGAAGAGGCATTTGCAGCAAAGAAAGCACAGGTCTACTAGTTGAGGAAATAGAGCCAAGCTTGGAGTCACAGGTACACTAATGCTCAAAGACCTGGCTCCCGGTGGCTTCCAGAAGATGGATCGTATGGGGGAAAGTCGTTAATCAGGTGGCCGAAGGGGTTGCGGTTGTGCGCTCTACTGGTTGTCTGGGGCCAGGGCAGGCAGTAGTTGATCATTGCATCAGGTCCTGATGTCAGTCAC
Organism: Anoura caudifer; assembly: GCA_004027475.1. NCBI lineage: Eukaryota > Metazoa > Chordata > Mammalia > Chiroptera > Phyllostomidae > Anoura > Anoura caudifer. The sequence continues at coordinate 62,598 of PVKU01000079.1, forward strand.
GGCATCGCTCCGTCTGGTTCTGTGCCAGTTTAGTCCTGGGGTCCATCCCTTCCGCCCTCATGGGCCTGGGCTGAAACACGTCAAGATGTTATCTTTAGTTTGACTGCAACTCTGTTTCTGTGGTCATCCTCACTGAGGCTTTGTTCTTAAGGCGGTTTGATACTGAGCAGACTCTAATCTCCTAAGGGCTTAATGATTCAGGAAGGAAGTGGATGGACAGAAAGGAGAAAGGGTCATGGTAAAGAAATGGAGTTTCTGTGCCATTGTATGAGCTCCACCATTATCTGAGACTGGCTACTCCTCCCCCACGCCATCAGCTCTCTGTAATTCTTTCTGTATAGAATTCTTGCTCTGGTATGGGGTCCTGGCTTGTCTCTTTGCCAGCTAAAGCGTGGCTTATGTCTCTGGCTTTTCCTTCCTTAATGAAGGAAAGGTGGGTTTGGAGAGAATGAAGTCATAAAACGAGTGTCTGTGACACAGTGTTGGGCACAAAGTGAGCATTTAAGAAGAAGAATCATAAGTGAAATAGCTGTTTACATGGTGGGTGGAAAAGGGGCTCCCTCCTAAACCTGACCGAAAGTAACCTCTCAGGGCGATCTGAGCAGAAAATTCCTGATTCCTGACTGGGCAGGTCGTGGTGGGTAGTCACACCCAGGCTTCCGAGAAAGGTTTATCTTTGTTTTAAGCAAACCCTGTCCTTATGGGTCTGAATTAACACCCCTTTCAAATGCCAGAGCAATTGTCTTTTCCAGATTCCTGGAAGGTATAACCACTCTCCAGGGAGCAAACTAACCTGTGACCCAAACACAAATTTCCCTGCTGGGTTTTCTCACACCTTCATGTAATCTTCCATATATTCCTCCTCTTGTTATTTCCAAATGTATAGAAGAAACTGCAGAATTGTCACTCTCCGGAGCATTTTCTCAGTCTAGTGTGATCTTGCTTCCAGGAGTGTCCTCTGTTCAATGAACTAATGAACTAATAAAGTCTTATAAAAATGAACTAATGAAGTCTTATAAAAAAAGTCTTTTTTATAGATTTGGATGTTCTCATGTTGACAACATTTATTAGGATCCTATTATGTGCCAGAAATTATTTTAAGTAATTTGTACATATTATTTAAAAGTTCTCTGTGGTCCGGCTCGTGTGGCTCAGTGGGTTGAGCACTGGCCTGTGAACTGAAAGGTCAGTGGTTCGATTCCCAGTCAGGGCACATGCCTGGGCTGAGGGCCAGGTCTCCGCCAGTTGGCGGCGTGTGAGAGGCAACCTTTATGTTTCTCTCGCACATGGATGTTTCTCTCCCTCTCTTTCTTCCTTCTTCTCCCTCCCTCTAAAAATAAATAAATTTTTTTAAAAAGTTCTCTGTGAAAAGGTTCATGTGCAAGTGATTTTATAAAGGCCACGCCCCTTAACCCATAAGGGAATAGGCCAATCAGGACCAAAAAAAGCAAAATAGGTGCCATTTCAGGCAAAATCCCACAGAGGGTGGCTTCTGCTTGATCTTCCAGGGGAGCTCTTGAGTGTAAATTTCACCCCAGGACTCGGTTGCTGAGCTTTCTTTCACATTCAGGCCCTTGGCCCATGTTGGCAAAGGACCAGGGTAACATAAGCACCCAGGCACTTCCAGCTGTCTGCCCCCACAGGCCGGCAGCTCCAGCAGGCAAAAGGCCGCCAAAGAAAGTTGTAGGTCTTAATGGGCAGGTGGAAGCAAAAGTACAGAGAAACCAGAAAAGGGGTGCCAGGAAATGCTGAAGGGACGCTGGGAGATGTGGCCAGAACACTAATGTCGCCTGCGACGCCTTTAAACAACGAAACTCATTTAACAAATGAAGCTCAGGAGGTTAAGTAATTTGCTCCGGTCACACAGCTAGCAAGTGGAAAATGAGGATTCAGGCCTAGGCCGCCCATTTCCCAAGTCTGTGCCCTTCAGCCTGGCGCAGTGCCGACCAGCTCTGCTAACCGCACCGGCTACACTTTTCAGACATAATGCCTGCCCATTGGTCTGTGTGGCGGACATCTGGAAACATGCTAAAACCAACCAAATTGTTCCTTCTCGTAGGAGGTCCTCTGTCATCCTGACTTTTCTCAGTCTCCATCACCATAATGTAATCAGGATGCTTTTCATGCCCATCAGCTCTTAATTCCTGCAATTTTCTCTTAATGGCACTCCGGATCCCGCCGCTGATTACGGTGCCTGTCATGATGCTGCAGTAGATGTGGGGTTTTCGTCCCAGGTGCAGGCTCCCAAGACCCCAGCTTTCCATTTGAAAGAAATCTCATTTTATTTCAACATTTCAAGAAATGTGGTTCTCCTTTCAACATGTGAAATTACTTTTTCCTGGAAAGAGTTTGGCTACAATTTTTTTTTTTCTATAAAAATCACATCAAAGTATTTCCTGTTGGTTTAAGTGACTACAGAAAGGACGACTTCGTAACGTGCTTTGGCGTTTGGGAGCAGCCAAGGTTCATGTGACATTTGAGTTCACAGCCTCTGGCCCTTGGGGTGAAAAAACTAGACTGTGAACTTCTAAGGCATAATCGATGGGATGATGATTAAACTTTATTTAATATATTGATAAAGCATTGCAGATTAAAAATGCATTGCTTCTTATATGTGATTGTTTACTTTTTATAATCAGAAAGACAATAATAAATATGACGAAGCAGTGATGTTGGTAATTACTATCTAGAGCAGAGTTTCGCAACCTTAGTGTAGCTGACATTTTAGGTCAGATCGTTCTTTGCTGCGGGCTGCACTGTGAACTGGAGGATGGTTAGCAGCACCGCTGGTCTCTACTCGCTGGATACCAGACACAGTGCTCATCCTCACATGTTGAGACAGCCCAAAATATCTCCAGGCATTGCCACTGGGAAGCAGAGCCATTGTCCTCTGGGAAGCAAAACAGTCCCTGGGTGAGAATCATTGTTGGAAAGGACAGTAACAAGAAAACTCATGGTGTGCCTTCTGGGTTCACACCCATCAACGGCTCTGACAAGCCCCCTTCTTGGTTTCCATTGTACTGGTGTTTCTGAGGTCGACCAGTTTCAGTTCTTTGTGTTTTGTAGATGTCCACGCCATTTCCATTTCTCCAGTGTTGGTCCAACGACTGCGTTTCTGAACCTGGGAGGTGCCCATTGCCTCCATATCGCTAGCCTGAGCCTTACTTTCTTGCAAACATTAGATGTGAGAAGAAATCACTGCAAACCGGTAGAAAAGAGGCTGCTGGTGACACATCTGCACACTTTTAGCACTTCCCTTTAGTAACTTTGTTTCAATCTCATGATGTGTAAAATAATGTTTCCCATGAAGTAAGGGGGAATTTAGAGTGATATTTTGATGTGTCCAAGAGAATGAATGATGGGAAAAGAATATGGGTTTTAGAAGATCTAGTAATGAGATGTTTTTATTTTTTAAAATATGATAATTCTATTCAAAAAAGTTTTTAGGCTCTGCTCAAAATATTTATATCCATAGCCACAAACACCTGCTCTTATATTTTTTCAAAGTTCAGGACAAGTATAGCAAACGAATTTCACCCATTACACCTCCATGATGGGTTGTCTCTTTTATACTGCCTTTTCCCACCAGCTCTCTGGAGCTGAACCTTACAAAATAGGCCAGCCAAAATGGAACTGCATCTACCACGTTGCCAAGAACCCAAGCAAGGTTTTCGAGGAAAATGGACTTTTCAGGTTTGAAGCTGATGCCCAGTACTTGCCACTACTCGTAAATGGTCAAATTTAATGACTGTGACCACTCAGATGGTAGTTTGAATTGGCCCAGTGACTCTATTCAAAACTCTGGTATCCAGCTCTGCTCTAAATCTCCGTTGGCGTGAGGCCCTTCCATCCTTCAAGATCCAAAGCCTTACATGAAGATCTCCCCTCTTTGAGTGTCCATACCATTATGCCTGTATTTTTAGTGTTCTCCTTTATACTGTAGTCGTTTGGGATCTCTTTGTTTTTATCCTTCTTAAACTTGAAGATTCTTAAGGATAGAGGTCCTTATGTATAAGATCTGTCTCTGTACAGAGTAGGAACCCAACAAATACTTGAGCAATTGAATTTAATCTTGGTAGAATCATCCTAGGTCTTGCTATGTCACCTAATGAGTCTTGGCTGAGGATTCAAAGAAGGAAAGAAGGAAGGAAGGAAGGAAGGAAGTTAGTTTTGTTTTTTTTTTTTTAACTTGAATATGTTTAAATACCAGAACCCTTTAGGAAGTACAAAGTACCCCATTGAAATCACAATAAAATTGTGATGATGTGGGGCCATATATGCCTCATCTAAAGATAAAGTTCATTATTAATGAGAACGAAATAGACACTATTCTATTCTCACACCATGGTTGTAAAACACGTAAAGAAAGGGAACTCTTTGCTCAGGGGACAGATAACGCTTGTTTCCTTCCTAATGAGCCTCACTTATTTTTGATTGCCTGAGTTTTTCTATGGCTTTGGGACTATAAACGTCAAGAAATAATAAAGTGCTGCCTTATCCACCTGGGAGCACCATGACTTCTCAGGCATGTGCGTCTCTGTATGTTCTCCCCTCAGTGCAGGAACATCGGTCATGTGATAGTAGTTCCTCCGATTATAACATCCATCTGCCCAGATCTGGGTTTTCTGTTACCAAGCAGATTCTGCAGCACCCTGTCGCTGGCTCTGCTGCTCTTACTGCAAGGGTGTGAGAAACCACAGTCCCCACGGGCTGCTCACTCTATGCAACTTCTTTATAGAATTGGCGGGGGGGGGGGGGGGGGGGGGGGGGGGGGGGGGGGGGGGAGGTCTCAGTCAGAAGAGAAATCAAGCAAGAGTGATTTCAGCTAACTGTAAAGAAGGTTTCCCGACCAATCACACAGGTGGTCTTAGTCTCACGGCCTATGCAAAGCACACAGTACAGAAAGAATTTCTTCTCTAAGATAGTCACATTAGATGCCAAAGAAGACATGATGAAATCTGATGTTTTTTAGGTATGTAGTTGATGTGGAAAAGAACCCCTTGGGGCTTTTCTTCGTGGGATTTGGAAATCCATCCAAAATTGGAGGATAGAATTGAGAAGAATGTAGTTAAAGCAGGAGGACCAGTCTAAAGAAATGGATGTAACCAGGTCCTAAACTTCCCAAGACACAGGCTCTTCACTGGGTGGTCCATACCCCTAGAGGGTAGGTGGGCTGCAGGGATTTGAAGTTTATGCTAAATTTTGTACATTTTTGTAGAATAAGAGCCCATTCTTAGAAAGTAAAATGTTAGCAGTCTGGTTGGCCAAGGAATTAGACCTTCTAAGCAAAAGAAAGAAGGAAAGTGGGGGTTGGTCCTGGAGGTCGAAATGTGAGAAGAAAGGACACTTTGGAGGGTCAGGAAATTAAAATTCACAGCCACCCTCTCTAATGTGCTAGGGCCTTCCAGGAGGAGTGGGTGAGTTCGAATGGAAGGGGTGCGAGGCGCAGTTGTCCATGGTTATCTCAGTCCTCTGGCACACCCAGGTCTGCCCCTGCAGACTTCCGAGGAGGTGACGCTCAGATATGCTCTGGCTCCTGAATATTTAATGATGGGATGCCTTTCAGTCGCTAGCTTCCTTTGTTATTTTTATTTATAGTTCCCCCGATCTCAACAGAGCGAAGAGGCCATGGCCTTCTTCCAAATGCTTCCCTCGAGCATGCCCAAAATAAAAACTAGGGGAGGGGGAGTGAGAGATATACTAACTGTGGAGGTGGAGATGGTAGCTGCTTTCACAATTTGATATGAGAAGCTTCAAGAACGGCATTGCTCATTGATTTCCTATGGACAATTTCAGCAACCCCACCATTATCAGGATTCCTGGACTGTGTTACAGCTTTACTCCAGCTACACGAAGATACATCAATCACCAATCTTTACTGTGAGTCAAAATTCCCTTTTTTCTCAGCCGAGAGTATGTTGAGAGGGTGCACTTTGGATAATACTTTCAATATGAGAGAGGGGAGGGAGAAACGGAGTTAGAATTTGAGGGCAGAACTGGTGGGGAAAGGAAGAACGTTCCAGTAGAAAACAAGCAGGAAGGTGAGGGATGCTTGGAGGACCCTGGAAGCTAACTTAGCTGGCTTTACAGATTAGCCCAGGACCAGCTTTAGAGATGGAATGTGACTTTGGTCTCTATATTGGTTTCTACATTAGGTCACAGACTCCGTTAAGTTTGAGAACAAAGTGCCTCAATCAAACAATGTGGATGATTTCAAGACTCACTGAAGCAAAGTGTCCAGAAATGATTCAAGTTTCAAGGCTGTTTTGGGCTTGAGCTCTACCAGAAAATGTTCTTGATTATCATGTTGATGATGGCTACATGGATGTATACATTTGTCAAAACTCATCAAACAGCAAACTAAAGATCTATTCTCTTACTGGATGTAATTTATGTTTCAATAAAAATTAAAATATTAAAAAGTAAAGGGATCTATTACCGCCATAAAAAGTAAACTTTTGACCTGACTCAACATGTCTAATCTTCTTAATATGGTCTATTTTAAAATTAATTTATCTTGTGGACTAATCACAAACTGTCATCATTAAAAGTACACTTGATAAAACCTTGCAGAAAGGTCCAAAGTTCATTTCTATTCTGTTGAATTGTTCCTCTTGTCTTTTTTTTTTTTTAATCCTAAATATGGTTTCTATTTCAGTCATGGGAATAGCATTGAATTTGGGAGAGATTGTTGAATTTAGAATACCCACTTGGTCAATTAGCATTCTGAGTCACAGAAAGTGTTATTATTCACTTTAGGGTTAAAACTTTTTAGGAGTTGTTCATTTTTGTCACAGAAGCAAAATATAAATATATTTTGAGAGTTGAGAATGAAGAATGAACCTATGAGGCACATCAATATTCATGTTGCACATAATGGTTTTCTTTCTCTTGGACTGTTCATTCTCAGACTATTTATTTAATTAAAAATGAAACAGAAAAAAAAAAGTTTTTATCTTTACCTCAAACCCAGCCTTCCCAGAGCCTCAGAGACTGACCTTTTGGTTGTTTGAGATAGCAAAGTTGGCTCCACGATGACTGACCTGGTATTTTCTAGCTAAAATTAGGTATCGTGCAGCAAGCAGGGTCGGTCATTAAAACATGAATCACCAGGTCATCTGAGCCATGGTCTGGGCTTCTCATGGAAATGAAGATGGAGCTTTCGGTCACTAGAGACTAGTTCCTTAACAAGATAAGAAACTGCTGTTTAGTTCAACCTTGCAGCTGCTCACTCAGCTGGGATGGGAAAATTCCTGAATAAATGAAGAGAGCTCCGCGCTTCCTCTCTGGGCTCCCTAAGAGGAAGAGGGCCAGGGCCAGGCTTGGGAACGCCGTCCAGCTGTGCTGCAGCCCCCGTTCTGCCTTCTTCTTAGTGGACCCCCCAAAGTGACTATGAGCATTTGCTTATTATTAGTGACATTATTATTTGATTGGGTATTCAGGTGTTACAGATCTCTTGATGTTTTGCAAGATATCAACTTTTTTCTTTTTCTTTTTTTTTACTGTTGGGGTAAGATACTGCTGCTTTGCTCTAGTAACAATTAGGCCAGAGTAGATAGTCCAAAGAATTGTGGTTTATATTTTTGGCTTTTGGTGAACCTATTCTCATTTTATTTTTGATTCACTGTATTTTTTTTTTCCTTTATGCTCTGCTGGCCTTGGGTGAGAAACTCTGTACACAGTCTAGAGAAATGGAGTTTTAAGTGGGTCTCCCCAGAAGCAGACCCAGAGATCAAGATTTAACGTTCAAGTGCTTTCTGAGGAAGAGTTCCTGGGAAGGAACAGGAAGGAGTGGGAAGGTGTGATGGGGAAGGAAGGCCAGGGGGACAAGCCCAGTGTCAGAAGGACCACTTCGAACCTGCAGAGGAGCTCTGGAGAAGGTAGTTGTCTCCAACGGAGATGAGGGACTTGAGGTATTTATACTCTTGCGCCCTTCAGTCTGTGGTTGAAGGCGGCCTCAGGAGTGTACGAATTCCTAGGCTCTCATGGCTCTCTGAACAAGGGAGCACTGGTACTGAGGATACTGAGGACAGTCCTCCGACAGACCCAGGTTCCTCCTGTGGTGAGTAAAAGTACCCTGGGAATGTGTGTGCATAAGAAAATAGGGCATGGCCCTGGCTGGTGTGGCTCAGTGGATTAGTGTCAGCCTGAGAACCAAAAGGTAGCCAGCCGGTTCGATTCCCAGTCAGGGCACATGCCTGGGTTGTAGGCCAGTTCCCCAGTTGGGGAGTGAGAGGCAACCAATTAATGTATCTCTCACATCGATGTTTCTCTCCCTCCCTTCCCCTCTCTCTAAATATAAATTAAAAGCTTTAAACAAACAAAAAATTAGTGGGTCATGTATGAAAATGGGGAAGGAATCCAAGGGGACACAGGTGAAGCAGCAGCATCTATCTTGTAGCAGGGCCCGTTTCAGGGCCCTTTTTTCTTCTCTTCCTTCTTTTCTGCTTTCTCCTCCCTCGTCCCCCTCCCCCCATTTTCCTCTAAAGCCATTTTGTGAAGAGCGGCTGATAAGGCTGATTGTTGGTTTGGCTTTTAAACTACTCGGCTAATTTATCAAATTGTTCCCTTTGACAAGGCGCAATATCTTGAAGACTCTTTTTTCCAACCTTATTTTTACTCTTAAAAGATCAAATCAAAGTGCTGTGAGGTTCCCTCGGGCTTTTTTTGGGTTCTTGTCATACCAAGCAAGTTAGACAATGTGCGAGTACTTTTCCTCTGCTCTTGATCTCTTACTTCCTGTCTTGCCATTCCTTGGATTGGAGCTCTTAAGTTTATATTATGTTTCAGTATTTGTCTAGAGATTGTGTATCAGCAGGGAAATGATTAGGGGTACACATAACACAATAACAACAAAAAATCAGCCATGAAGATGAAAGTAACGTAAATAAGGAAGGTTAATTTGCCTTTCAGGGAAATCTGAAAGGAAACAGTTGGTGGAATGGCTGCATAATATCTAGGACTCAGGATCTTTCCTGCTTCCTGCTCTGTGTGTGGCCTTCCACACTCATGTCAATCATTCGTTAGGGAAAGATGGCTACTGTATTTCGAAGCATCACATCCGTATGCAAGGCAGAAAGAAGAGACCGTGGCCGTTCCATTTACCCATTTGGGAAAAGCAAAAGCTTTTCTTTTCTGTGGTCCCCTCAGCAGATTTTTCACTACGCCCTCTTGGTCAGAGCTTGACCAGTTGCTTCTCTCACAGCAATGGAAGAGGAGAAAGCAAGTGTCTGGTGAAAGGAAGGGCTTGAGGAAAAGAGGTACAGTGAGTGTTGGCTTAGCTAACGAGCTGAATCTGCCAATGGTGCCATGGAAATACTTGAATTGGTAGAAACATTCATATTTTCCCCCAGTATCATTGTGGGTTAACGGGAATAGCTAGTCTAGACTTTCACTGGGTTTGGGGTATATATGTGCAATTACATACATGTATCGCACATGTATGCAGTTATATTTTATATAATATGTTGTATATGTATTATACATAAGTAAAATATATTTGTAAATATATTTTTATACTTTTGCTGGAGAAATTTAGATTATCAATTCGATAGATTACCTTTTGTAAACACTTTAACTAACCACATGATCAATAAACATCATGAAATTTGAGTAAGAAATAATACTGCTAAAGAAAAATGGAAACCACATTTTTCCTAACATTGTTTCTCAACTTCTTCTCTTACTAAGAAGAAAATCACATCATATTTAGTGATTGCTCCCCAAAGTAAGCTGGTATTTCAATGAAGAGATTTGTGCTCACTTTGGAGCAAGCTTGTGTTATTTGTAAATTGTGAAGGAAGCACATTTCAATGATAATCCTATTAAAATAACCCCAAAGAAGTGTCCCTTGAAGTGAAATTTTTCTTTTCAATAGCGCCAACTTTTTGTCATGGGAGATTTCCCCTTTTCTGGGGTTTCCTTACATATTCTTAGCCTTGAGGGACACCCCAGGAAGAAAAAGAGTTCAGGCACTTAAGGAGGAAGATGAAGAAGGTATTATTTTTAAAAATTGCAAAACCTATTATTACTCATTATGTGAATTAATGCTATTAAATGTCATTTAATGTGAAGGGCAACTAAAGAGAGTATAAATGGTTCTATTCTTCCAGTGCTGACATTTCACCCAGAAGCCCTTTCTTCTGACATCATCGCTTAATGATTTATGGGTTTCCTATGGCTTCCTTACCTTGCCTGGCTGTCACCAATTGGCTTCTGAGATATGACAGTGGGCTACCTGGAAAGTGATGATTCAAGTCCATGGCTCCTGGGCTTTGTTCTTCCATCTAATTAATTTACTCAGCGGATTCTGCTCCAGGAGGAGATAAAAATAAGAAGTTACTGAAACACTTCATTTGTAAGAGGCAGCCAGCTGCATATTGACTTTCATCTCTTAAGGGTATCCCTGCCAAGATGTTAGTTGCTTAGTTTCCAAAGTCAGAGTTACTAATAAAATGCAAAGGCTTTTTTCCCCAGGAGAGAGAAAGTGTGTGTGTGTGTGTGTGTGTGTGTGAGAGAGAGAGAGAGAGAGAGAGAGAGAGAGAGAGAGAGAGAGAAGAACTTGGTTGGAATGGTGGAGTTCCTACTGTCTGTTTACTGTTTATTTTCAGAACTTGCTGGGGGCTATTAGTCTTCCTCTGAAAGCCCACTCCTCAGCCCAGGTAGAAGGTTTTCCTAGCAGACCATGAGCCTTTAACATCTTCTCCTGAGAAGGGGACGACAAAAAAAACAGTGCAGAATTTCAGGCTAGAAAGAACTGTTTGTTGTTAAGACTGTGATTCGGTGGAAGGTGAAAGCGGCCTGAAACCAGGTGTCGTAGTGATTACCTTTTATGACTCATCTTTAGAACGCCTCTGATGGTCAAGGTTTGGTGGGACAGGGAGGGGAAGAGTATGGAGAAAATTAGGAACAAGGAGAGAGAGGGTGGTGGGGTGGGGGGAGAGAGAGAGAGAGAAGAAAACATTCTGAGAGAAGTTGAAGTTTGATGATGTTGGATTTTCGTTGTTGTTTTCAGCTATTGAAGCAAGTTTTAGAAATAGATCCCATGATTGCAGTAGAGAAGTGGACCTATTACACAAAATATCTCTGTTGGAACTCTGCAAGTCCTAAAGGGAAAGTATTTCTTTTTCGTCTTAACTTTTTCTGGCAAAATTTCATACAAACAGACTCCCGTTTGACTCTTTGAAACTGTTGATTAAGCCAAGCTTTAAGGGAAACGAAAGTATCTTTGGTCTCTGCACAACTGCTTCTTTATTTTTTCCCTTTGCCGTTTACCAACTTAATGCATCTGTGTTGACAGCTAAAGACTGAAGATAAAATCAGGGGAAGGTTCTTACTGCCTTTTAAGATTATGTTAAACACTTGAACACATTACAATTCTCCATCCCGGAAATGGCTCTGTAATCTTTCATCAAGATTTCAGGATTAATGACCACCGTTTCCTTCACTGAAAGTATCAAAAAGCTGCAATGGCCAGGGAATGTTCTCATGCATACTCGCAGGGGATGGATTATATTCTCCAGTGGAAGTTGTGACTTCCAGTTGCTTCATTTCCCCTTGTGAAAACAATAGTTTCTGGTTACCCCCAAGGGTGCTGTGACTTCATGAAACAGCACTTCATAAAACCAGCAGCTCTGTGGTTGTTGAAGGGGACCTAGGAGAGATGGTGAACTCCTTTCTTTTTGGAAATGAGATTTTTCTCTTTCGGAAGGCGACAGGGAGCATAACAGTCCAGGCCAACACGTATTGCTGTGCAGGGAGACTGGGCTTTATCAGAGGTGGTGATGGACCGAATTCAGACCTCAGAGCATGGAACTCACCCTCAAGCACTGCTTTTCATTTTTCTGGACAGAAAATGTCTTTTTCCTCCTTCAACCTGGCATTGTGTACATAACCATTGAGAAGAAAAAAGTTATTCATTATTTTCCAAGAGGGCTTTTGCCTATAGAGGAAATCATCCTTGCTTTTATGTTAGCAACAGAGAATGAAAGAATTGAAGAGCTGTAAGGGTGGGCAGCATTTGTCTTTCTCTTCCTTGCTTTTTTTTCTCTTGTTGATGTTTATTTCTTGCCTCTTCAATTTTTTACTCTTCTGCTACCTTTATATTTTCTTTTTGTTTTCCCATTCCTGTGCAATCTTGTTTGCTATCTCTTTGCTTTGCTTTCTTTCGTGTCTCTTTGCTCAAGTGGAAATCCCCTCTGCTAAATGGAGAGAAAGGGGAAGATCATGCAGTTAAAAACAAAGGTTTTGGTGATGTCTTGCTCCTTTAGTTGAGCTGGTTGGCTCTATCATCTATCTATCTATCTATCTATCTATCTATCTATCTATCCAGAATCCAACCACCTGCCACCTCCACTGCTACTCCCATGGTTTAACCCACCACCATCTCTTGCCTAAATTATTATGTTCTAACTGGTCACTCTCACATCACCTTTGCCTCTATACTGTTAACAGATCAACCAGGGTGACCCTTTTAAAAGTTAAGTCACTCCTCTGCTCGCAGTCCTTCAGCGGTTTCAGAATTATTCCCAAATTGCTCACAGAGGACAACAAAGGTCTAAATGACGTAATGCCTTGCCACGTCCCAGGTCTCAGCTCCCATCACCCTTCTCTTGGTTCACACCACTCCAGCTGCTCTACCCTCTGGGCTGCTCTGCCTTCCAGGCCTTCTTGGTTACTCCTCCTTCTGCCTGGACCACTCTGTCCCACAAAGCCAAAGGTCTCTCCTCTACTTCCTTCACGTCTCTGCTTGAATGTCAGCCTTTCATTAAACCTCCCTGATAGGATCTCTCTAAAATAGAACCCCCTTTTATTTTTGTCCCCTTTCTTGCCACCTGACATGTAATTATTTGCTTAATAAGTTATGTTGTCTTTCCAGACTGAAATGCAGAATGTAGGGATTTGCCTCTGCACCCAGCACCTAAAACAGAGCCCAGCATGTTGAATATAATAAATATTTGTGGACTGGGTAAATGAAAAGTCATACCAGCAAAGTATGCAGCTTTGGCCAACTCCCTTCCTGGGATGTTTGTGTGTTATAAGACCACTCCTCTTACGGTATATTGGAAACGGAAGCCATATTGGAATGCCGAGGCCCCCACCAGGAACCAGCTGCTTTTGCCCTGGTGGAGCTCTATGAGCCTGTAAGCCTGACTGCTCGCTTCTCCTCAGCTTACTGGTCAGGAAGGACATGCCTAGTCATGTACCTGGCTTAAGCATTTTCCAGCGGGAACAGTGTGCCCTCGCCCTTCCCTCATGTCCCAGGGCCACCGGCTGTACCTACTGGTTGCAGTTTTAGTTCTTATTCACAGTCATGATTCCGCCCTACCTGAGTACTTTATGCCTGGCCACCCTTGGAAATTGCAGGTCACCCTTGGCTTCTTGCAAACTGGGCACGTGGGGGTCGGGCGGGGAAGGTCAAAGCCTCTTTCAAGATGAGTTGGTAGACCAAACCATTGTTGCTCAGACCCTCACAGAACCCTAGAGTATTAGAATGAGGATGAATTGAAGACCTTGGAGAACACTGATGCTTAATTTTTTTTACAAGAGCAGTGATACTTTTTCTTCAAACAAACTCTTTTCTAGAAGTCCAACATATCAAACAAACCAAACAGAAGCTTCCCTGTTTTGAACAGAGGCAGAGACCAGAGTCTGCTTGGTTCTATTCAGCTTCATCCTATTGCAGAGCCAAGAGTTTTCACAGGGAACAGTGAGGGATCCCCAGGTGTCATCAAACTCCATTACTTTGTAGGTAAGCAAAGCAAGGTTCAGAGAGGGGAGATTTCCCCCAAGGTCATACAGGAAGCAGCAGCCCGGGAATGAGAATGCCAGTCTCCTGATTTCCACTTTATGCACTTATTCCAACCATATACTCTGCTCACAGTCTACCATCTACATGTACCCACTGTGATCCAATCTTCCTACTAGGTGTTTCACAGTCATCATTTCATTTAATCCTTGTTATCTGCCCTTTGTAATAGATACTATTAATATTATTTTATAAAATAGAGACTAACAAAGGGCTCCCAGGTCATCAGTGGTGGAACATGGATTTGAACTCACTCCAAAGCCTGTGTTGATTCCACCATGTCTCACTTAGAATAAACAAAGAAACAAGCTAAGTGTATTACTAACAAATGGACCTCAGTGTGTAATCATCAAAGCCCAAACAAAAAATGATCTCTTGCACGTGCAAAACCATTGGTCAGGTGAACAAGTTAGTGAGGAGACCCTCCACCTTATAGTCATCTAGGGGCCAAGTTGTCAGAGGCTCTGTCATCTCTAACACAATAGCTTCCAGTGTTACTTTGGATGTCATCTTCATTCTAGACAGCCAGAGAGGGACATAGCCAGGAGGATCACTAAGTGGAGAGTTTTCATAAGCTAAGCCTAGAAGTGGCATGTATTACTTACACACTCCACAAGGTCTCTTGACTTCTCCTCACTGCAGCATGCTGGGAAATATGGTCCCTAGATTGGGACTTAATCTATCTTTCTTTCTCTCTTTCTTTCTTTCTTTCTTTCTTTCTTTCTTTCTTTCTTTCTCTCTCTCTCTCTCTCTCTCTCTCTCTCTCTCTCTCTCTTTTTCTCTCTTTCTCTCTTTCTTTCAGATTTTATTTATTTATTTTTAGACAAAGGGGAAGAGAGGGAGAAAGAGAGGGAAAGAAATATCAATGGGTGAACCATCAGTTATACCCACCCGAACCGAGTACTGGGCCTGCAACGCAGGTATGTGCCCTGACTGGAAATAGAACTGGTGACCTTTTGCTTTGTAGGACTATGCTTAGCCAACTGAGCCACACTGGTCAAGGTCTGAAAGTCAATTTCCTTTGAGAATTCTATCCTATGAAAGGAAGAGCACAGATTTTTCATGGGCGTCTAGCTATCTCTACCTCACTAACATAAGAAATTCTAGATTCAATGTTCTTTTTATTGATGTAGCTTTCAGATGTCCATAACAACAATTGTAGTTGTGGTAAACATTTTTTGATTTCTTTTTCCCAACATTTGATCTCCCTTCGTATTTTGGGGGAATCTACCATTATGTCCATTATTATGGGGCACATTTCCCCCTAACTTCCCTTTCCCTTGCCTCTAACAGTAAGAATCAAGCAAGGAAACTGGATTTTACCTATCAATCAGATGATGCCTCCTGGCACTTTGAATCTGCAGAGTATAACACAAAGGCACAGGAACTGCTGGTATTCACTTGCAGTTTCAACAGCGTCCATTGGTGGCCATTTTTTGGTGGTTGAGTCCAGCCATGGGATTGTGCTAGAGAATGAGAACCATAGCCAAATTGTTCCTGTGACAATTTCTGACGCCCCTTGCTTCCTCCTTGTTTTCCAAGGTTTCCCCACCCTGACACCTAAGCCTCTGCTCAATTCTGGGAGCCACCTCCTGATAGCCTTCCAAGAAATCCTCTTTTTGCATAAATTCTCTCTTAAGAATTGGTGTCTAGTGCCTGCCCCTAACAACTTTGGTCGATACAAAGCTTTTCAGACCACTTTCCCTAGATCTGCCTCCATCAGGCCTGCAGCTCAGTTATTTCTGATAGCGCTGGAAACACCATGGTTATTGACAAATCTGGACCCCTGCTTCCTTAACAGCTCAGACCAGAATTCTTGGCATGATACGTGCTCTTTTTTTTCTTTTTGTTTGTTTTGTTTTATTGAAGGTGGGGAGAGTCTACAAGTAGTAAAGCTTTTATAGTATCTGTGAGGAGGAGAGGGTGTGAAGAAGAGGCCAGAGGTAAGCAGTTTGCTCCTGTCAGCTGCTTCCAACCGCCGCTCCAAGCCAAGGACAGGTTTTTACGGAATCCTTCATGGTGGTTAGTGGGGAAAGAAACCTGGCTGGCTAGAAGAGTGGGTATTGAGTTGACGGTGTGAGGAGAAAAGGTGTGTGTGCACACATGTGCAAAATGCACACACACGCACAGCCCACATGCATGCATGGTACACACACACACACTTTGGAGAAAGAAGGGAGCAAGATAGCCTGCCCCAGGCTCTCCTCAGAAGGAGATGGGAGAAGGAAATGAATGACCAGCTTGTTATCCAGGAAACTAAAAAACTGACAAAATTGTGCACTTTCTTTCACTCAGTCTGTTGACCCTGTTTTCCCCTGCAAGACTTGAGTAAACTTTTGTGGTCAAACAGAGGACCCAGTTTCTATACTGTCAGCTAGTTAACTCTTAGAACAAGTAAACAAGCTTTTTAAGAAGACTTGACCCCCACCCCCATACTCCCAACGCCCCAGGGCTTGTCGGCATTGGCTTTTAGTATCAACAGAATTCTAATTCAATATGGATTCATTGATAATCTTTCACAGGTGCAAATATCTTTGTGTTCCAAAGCTGTTAAGGCCGCCAAAGCTCATAGGTAAAAATGAAGTCATATTTACATACTTTCCAAATGTCACTGGCTCATGGTCCTAACCTGTGTCCTCTACCAAGTCCAGGTCCTTATTCTCACATGTCTCCTCAATGACCGTTCTCTGACCAGCAACCCCACAAAGCTACCTCAGCAATGTCCCTGTTATGTCCTGAATTATTGGGCCTCCAAAATTTGTATGTTGAAGCCCCAACCCCCTACCTTAGACTATGACTGCATTTGGAGACAGGGCCTTTAAAGAGGTGATTAACTTAAAATGAGGTGTTAGGGTGGACCCTAATCCAATGACTGATATCCTTACAAAAAGAGGAAATTTGGACACCTAAAGGGACACCATGGATGTGCATGCACAGGGAAAAGAGCATGTAAGAACAGAGGGTCTTTTTTTTTTTTTTTTTTTGCCACCTGCAAGTCAAGGAGGGACGCCTCAGAATGAAGTCAACCATGCTGACCCCTTGAACTTGGACTTCTAGCCTCCGAAGCTGTGAGAAAATAAATTTCTGTTGTCTAAGTCACCCAGTCTGTGGTATTTGGCTGTAACAGCCCTCGCAAACTAATGCAGTCCTTGACCATGGCCATGATTGTTGACACTTGTGTTAACCATGTGTTTCTGATGCTTTGACATCTTGGCACCTTGCCGACCCTGAAAGTACCACCCCTGCCAGGGCCAGCCAATCCCTAGAGATAGTCAAGGACTCAACCTACAAGCAGGCCTTATGCAAACCAATAAGCATGCATATACAAGGCAGCCAATCCAGAGCCCATACCCTACCACCTCCTTTACATATCAGGCCCCTGCAGGACTTACACTCAGGGTCACTAATCTCCCACCTGATCACCCCTGTGCCAGGTACCAGACAACAAGGGACAGCCAGTCCCTATACCCCAGAGGCAGCTGAAATTACTCAATTAGCCAAGTCTAAGCCTGTTTACCCTGTCTCACCCCTTCCTTCCCACAGAAACCACAGTAAAGAGTAAAGGTTCTCCTTCCCTCCTTTCCCCTTCTTCTCTCTGCCTCCCACTGACCCTAGTGCTTCCTCTTTGGCCCTGTGTGATGTGCCAGTCCACTCTTCTTGGAAACTATGAATAACAAAATATTTGTCCACTGGAGATTGTCTCTAGATCTGTTGGCTTCACTCTATCAGAATAACAATAAAACCTATATACTAAAACAAGGCTTTTGGTGAAAATCTGAGCCCCAGGCTAGGATGATAGCTACCAGCCCTCCCAAAACTAAAAAACCCTGAGAGGCAGCAAAACAAAGCCCTACTCCTTTTCACCTTCTTTCGTAGGAACCCGGAGGCATTTGTACAGAAATGGGGAGCGGGACTTGGCATAAGGATGACACTCTAACCAACTGAGCTACCCAGCCAGGGCTCTGATTCTTGTATGCTCTGATATTATATGAGCAGATAAGTCTAAATTTGTATCATGGCCTCCACAACTATGAACCTCCACAACTGCGTCTCCTAACAAGGCAGTAAATGAAGTTTGTGAAGCAGAAAAGGGAAGAGGCAATAGGCAACATCAGAAGACAGTGCCTGTCTGGGGAGACTGAATATCTGAAGAATGAAGTAGTACCTGCGTCATTCAGGAAACACAAAGCCCATGGACAGAGTTCAAAGACAGAAGAGATGCCTTCTGAAAGGAGAGGCTTGAGATAAGGCACTTGAAAATTCAGCACAATTGACAAAGAAATTAACAAGGAGTGAAGTCCAGCTCCCCTTGGCAAACACCTAGAGACTGGATAGAGAGACGAATTTAGGGGAAGGCAAGAAGACCGATCAACTTACCTAGACTAGGAGAGTAGGAAAGCTAGGGGTTTCTGGCTACAGAAGCAGTTGGCGCCTGAGGATGCCTTGAATGTCATGTTAAGTAACATCTGTGGGAAATGCGGTAGAAATAGATAACTGGCCTTTGACTTCAGGCTTATACTCCTTGTAACAAAGATGAGATGTAAATGGTGAAACATACAAGAGAATATACTTATAAATTGACATTTTTGTGATCTTACCATGTACAATATAGAGCAGGGGTCACCAAACATTTCCTAAGGATGATTTGGTCTCTGTCACAACTACTCAGCTTGGCCATTTTATTGAGAAAGCAGACACAATATATAAATGAATGGGTGTGGCTGTGTTCCAATAAAATTTTATTAACAAAAACTATCAGTGGACCAGATTTGGCCTATAGGCTCTAGTTTGCTGACCATTGGTAGAGAGTACAATCTTCAAATACTTGTAGTTTGGGTCCCACCCTCAGGGAAAAAATGGATTTTGAAAGATGATATGTTTCAGGGTTTAGGAAAAAATAGCATCTAGAAAATTTGGTCTTCACCAAAATGTTTTTAGATCCATCTAGAAGCTAGGCCCTTCCAGTCAAACACAATGGACCATCTTCCCTTCTGGAAATCGGAATCTTACACACAGCAGCAGAATTGAACCCTGGAAAATCCATAAATTAAGCGTAAGCAACTGCCCTTTGCTCCAGTTCATTTTCATGACCTGAGATGGTTGGGGATCCATCTGTTGAGTCCCAATCCTCTATTCTTTCTCTTTTTTTTTAAGCTTACATTTATGTAATGCTTTGCTGTGTGCCAGAGTGGGCTTTAGTGCAAATCCACAGGGCTCTCTGAGAAGTCTTTGCCAAAAAACACACTTCCACACTATCCTGGGAACAAGTATAAGAGTTTCTACTAGTCCAAAGAGTCACTATTTCCAAGACCCACCCTACCACTCATTTAATCTGCACACCCATCGCTCGAAGTAGGTACTATTGTTGTTATTCCCATTTAATTGGGAATGAGGAAACTGAGGCTCAGCAAGGCTCATTACTTGCCCAAGTTCATACAGTAAATAAATGAGTCAACAGTGACCTGGAATTAGAATTCAGGTACCTTTGACCCCAAAGCCTATAAGTAGAGGTCTTGCCTGTTCTGTGGCTTGTGCTGTATCTCAAAAGAGTTACTGCCGACCTGGGGTAAGACATGGGGCGAAAGACCACTAATTGCTGTGACTGTCTAGTGTCCACTGGACAGGACCAGAAACTAGCTGAATAGTGGTCAGCGCTGGAGCAGTTTCCGGGAACTAAAATGAGGCGGGGAATGCACCCAGACCTTCCATCAGCAGACAAAATTCAAAAGGCAAGTGCCAATACTGGAGCCAACAAAGGGATCTCTGGTCACTTCCAGAGAAGTGAAATTCATGTCAGGGACAAGTGTGAGGCTAGATATGGAAGATGCGACGTGAGGACCAGAATCACGGAGATCAGAAGCAGGTTAGGAAGAACAGGAAGGGATAGGGAGAGGCAAAAAGCTTCAGGTATAGACTAAGAACGAGGCTGAGGTGTGAGGGGGTTTGAATGACCTTGAATGACATTCCAACTGTGAAGGAGGAAGTAGGACGGACAGCTTAACTGCAGGCTGTGGCTACACAGAGGTCCTTGGGAATGGCTTCATGGAAGAGGTGGTAATGAGCTGGTCCTTAGTGTTGGATTAGACTAGGGAGTTATTTTAGAAGACGTAAACAAACCCGGGACTACGCCTGATCAGAGAGCAGCAAGCTGGTATTATGGTTATAGGAGGTATTTAACAGGAGGCATTGTTTTGGAACCAATTATTCCATGAATACTCTTGGTCTATATTCCCCTAACCCAAAAGGTCCAAAAATGAAGTATCTGATGTTCAAATAACGGGATTGCCCTGCATCTAACCGGAGGATGCAGAGCTTCATTTGCAGGGCAGGCCTTCTACAAGTGCGTGTCGAGACAGAGGTGTTCCTCTTGTGGAAGCATAACACTCCAGTGTTTTACGGCTATGCCATCTGAATGCCCTTGGACGTTGTTATCACTCTTTGTTGTACATATACATGAAAATTGCATATCGCTCAAAATATAGAGCTGTCACTAGAATTCTCTCTGAAGTAGCTTGGAAATCAGTAAGAGGTCAATCTGGAAACCCCTGACTCCTAAGAAACTAAGAATTACACCAAGTGCCTTTCTGCCTTCCCACAGGGGACTGTGTCTCAACCTTATTATAAGGTAAACAGTAAATGAAGGCTTTGCTGTCGTTGTGTTGGATTCTGTTGTTTTGTTGGGATTTTGAAATATGCCTCTATACTCCCCTGTACTCACCCCACCCACCCACTCCAGTGAAAAGTTTGAAGTCCTACTGAGTTCAGAAATAACAGCTGGGACACTGAAGGGTGATCACATGACTGTGTCATATTAATTTTGCAAAGAACAGACAGCACGGGACGTGAGCTAACTTGTCAGGACACAATGTCTTCCTTCCAAGTAAAGTGACTGGAAGAAGGATTGTCAGCAGAGAGCCGCGTGGGGAGGAGAGCAGGTGCCCTGAAGGAATGCCTGCGGGTTGATAACGATACCCACTCTCTCAGAAGCCCCTTGGTGGCAGGTCACTGGAAAGGATTGTGTTGGGGTTCAGCAAAAGAGAGGAAAGCAGGCAGCCTTTGCGTCCCCACTCTTTTTAGAGCTATTTAAAAATGGTATCTAGGAAAAAGAACAGCCCAAGAATGATTGAGAGAATCTGCAAAGCTAATAATGAAGGCTGCCGGTGCCTCCAAGCAGGTACTCTGAGGGGATTTCAAGTTCTCATTAATACATCAGTGTGTGGTCACAGTGCTTCACTGACTGAGGGTTTGAGAAGCCATTGGCCCCACCTTGTAGCAAATGCATGGCCAAGGAGCTATGTCTGAACCTTGTGCCCACACTTCCTTCTCAGCTTACAGGGCACCCCCCGCCCCCTCCCCCACAATACAAAGCCGTAGGAGTAACTCAGGGCCAGTGCTCAGCATGGTGTCATGTCAGGCAGAATGCAACAACACGAAGCCTGCTTTATTTCATTTTGCTTAAGACGGAAGGACAATTCACATGGTGTTATTTTTCTAAACAGGAGTAGAGCAGATGGGAGGCCGGGCATCTACACAATTATTTCATTACTTTTGGTTTAGTACCCATGTTTGCTCCTGCTGGGAACAGAAACATCGGAAACTTAACATCATCAGACAGGTGTGTGTGCATGCTGAGTAAGTCCCTGACTGATGGGACGTTCCCCGAGCAGGGTCTTTGACTTAGCACCCACCCAGCCAGGCCTAGGCTCAGCTATGAAGCAAAGACACAGAGCACCAGATTGTGAGTTTTAGGAGGGCCCTTAGAAATAAATCATAGTTGCCAATGCCCTCATACAACAGATGGAAGCTGAATCCCAAATAGGTGAACTTACTTGGAGGGTTACACGGCTTGATGATCACCAAGATGGGTCAAGAAACCAGGACGACAAGGACAGATCTGGGTACTTCTGGCAGGGGTGCCACTACTGGCTGGCTGTGTGATTTAGATCAGTCACTTAGCCTTTCTGAGTTTCGGTTTTCTTGTTTGCAGAAAATGATTATAGCAATTTAATACCTGCCTGTCTTCTCCCAAAGAGTTGGCAGGTGCTTTACAAAGTGTTCTACAAAAATAAATGATTGTGTGTATGTGTGTGAGTTTGTCTATAACAGAAAGGAGTCTGTGTAACATCACAGGAAGAGCTTGGATAGAAGAGTCCAAATTTGTTAGGATTCTTTTGGTTCTTCTATGGCAAATAATAAATCCCATCTCACAGTTGCTGTCTTCCTTCTCACTGAAATATGGGTGTGACTTGAGTCATGTGCCCATCTTCAAACCAAGGAGAGAATAGACAGTGGTTGTCTTGTCCCTGGATCACGCGAGCTCCTTGCATACTGGGGGTGGGGGCACTTCATCTAAACAACAAAGATGTGGGGAGAAGAACAGTTGGCAAAAACGATATGTGGGTACTATTACAACAATAGGGAGAAATGGATCCTAAGCAGAGAAAAAGCAACAGAGGTGGCTCAGGCTCAGGTGGGCAGAGGTTCCAATCCCAGCCTTGTGTAGGCTTGGGCCAATGCCTTCTCTTCTCTGAGCCTCAGCTTTCTCTTCTACGCATGCGGGGAAGGGTCCTTTCGCCGAGGGAGTGCTGAAGATGGCAGAGTACCGCGAGCGCTGGCGGGAGAGCAGAGCAACTGCTGCTGTCGCTCATCTTTAAGGGGCGCTCAGTAAAACAGTGTTAGAAATGCAACAAGGTGGCAAAAATTGTGTTCTCCCACTCTACTCTGTGTGGTTGGAATAAGGAGGCTCATAAGCAAACTGGGGGGATTGTAGGGTATGGGGACCCAGACCCGTAGGCTGCCTGTTGGAGAAGGTGCCACAGTTAGTTGCAGGGCTTTCCCGGAAGTTGTGGGCACTTCCAAGTTTGGAACCACAGTTGGACTGCGCTGGAGGAGGGACCCGGAGCACTGCCCCCTTGCATCCTCTCCCATCTCCATCAGGAAGGCCCAGACTCTCCTCTCCTGTTGTGGTCACGACGTATGTTAAACACATGGGTTGAAGGGGTGCCACGTGCAAAAGTCCTGACATCATTTATTTTCCTTAAAAAAAAAAAAAAAATGTTTGCTTAGGTAGGTGTGTGACAGATAGCTAGAAACTCCAAACCACATCACGTGAGGATTATGCGGAAAGAATGGAAAGAGTTGGAAATCTCTCTTTGTAAATATTCACAGGGCTGACATGTGGAACAGGCACTAGACGTTCTGAGTAGCTCCAGAAGGCTCGACTAGCAGCAGGTGGGGAATTGAGAGACGGGCAGATTTAGAACAAACTGGGAAGTGCTTCGAACACTTGGGTTACCAACAGTGAAATCACTTGCCCTGGGCCGTGCTGAGTTTCCTGTCGCTTCAGGTATGGGGGCGAGAGTGGAGATAACCCCTTGGACCGGAGATCTGTGGCTCTTTTCCCTGGAAGGTGAGAGCAGTTGCTCCCTTCCCCCACAACGCTCAGACTCAGCCAGGTCAGTATGCTCTGGCTGACTTCCACCTCCCAGCATCTGCCCTTCAGGGCCTGAGGGATTTCTCTGAAACCATAGAAGGTCACCCTGTAGTCCTATGTGTATCAGGCTTGGGGAGCTGGGAAATTATTATACCCCCAGGAGCAGCCTGGGGCATGTTTTGCACCTTTTCCCAGCGTTTCCCTGGGAGATTGGGCATTGGTTGCCCACAGGGATGGCTTGCTTGATAACACACCCTTCTCCTGTCACTTCTCTCTCCTGTGGGTGTCCCTGGCGTCACTTCCCCAATAAACCACTCTGACTGGAATCCTTGTTTTAGAGTATGCTTCCAGAGGAACCCTAAACACTATTTGTTCACGTGGACATTTAGCAACCAACACCAAGGGTTACTTGGGGTGGTTGGTGCCACAGGAGACGTTTAGGGGCTGAGATACAAACCTTGGGCATAAGAACAGTCTATGAGGAAGAGGAAGGTAGAACACACCCTGACGCCCTCTGTACCAGAGGAGGTAAGAAATGTTATGAGGCACAGCCCTGGGAGCAGCCCTTGAGTCCTTTGGCATTTACTTGGTTTCAACAAGCAAAGAATATTTTTGAAACAAGAGCTCTCGGAGGCCAAGCCTCCTTGCCTTTTTTGGCCCGGGCCTGCCTGGGAGTCTCACCGTGTACATCCATCCATGTTCTTAGGTGGGCATGTTTCCAGGCTCCCGGCTGCTGAGGAATGACACCGGCACCAGCAGGCCCATGTGGCTTCTTTATTTTATTGATAATTATTTTAATTTTCAATTACAGTTGACAGACAACATTATACTAGTTTCAGGTGTACAACTCGGTGATTAGATATTTTTATAACTTAGAAAGTGATCACTCTTGTAAGTGCAGTACCCATCTGACACCGTGCACAGTTATTGCCATATTATTATGTTCCCTATGCTGTACTTGATATCCCTGTGACTATTTTTACATAACTGGCAATTTGTATATCTCAATCCCTTCACTTTTATTACCTGTCACCGCAGTCCCCTTCCCATCTGGCAATCATCAATTTCTTTATTTTTGAAGTGAAAAAGACCAAAACTCCCCTTCCTTCTCATCCCTACCCACCCTTTCAAAGCCCACTTTCAATCCCACCTCCTGTTAAGTCCTCGTTGGCCAGCTTCTTCCCAGCCTGCTGCAGCCCCTGGCAGATTCCTCTGCCCTTCCCTATGGTAGTCTTGCCTCTTCGTATTTTGAGCTACTGCCACCCTTTTCTTGTGTATATAGTTCTTTGTGGAGAGAAGCAATGCCATTTCTTGAACACCATGTTTTATGGTTAAGGGTTAGGACACAAAGCTATGTAAATAGACCATTAGAAACCTTGAAAAAAAAAAAAAAACATGTGTGCATCGGGGGAAGAGAAAGGATAAAGAAGTTTCTATAATCATTAGATACTTACATAGCTATTAAAGAGAAAAAGGTAGATATAGATGTAAGGACATGGGAAAATGTCAATGTCAATTCAAAAAATAATTATATCCATGAAAAGACATGAAGGAAACTAGAATGTACATTGCTAACTGAACGAAGCCAGTCTTAAAAGGGTACGTACTGGAGAAGGCAGAAATGCAAAGACAGTAAGAAGTGGTTGCCAGGGCGAACAGGTTAAGCACAGGGCGGGTTTTGGGGAAGTGAAACTGTGTATGATTCCCTAGTGGTGGATACGTGACATTATGCATCTGGCGACTCAGAGAAGGAGTGAACCCTAATGTAGACTGCGGGACTTCAGTTAACAATAATGTATCAACATTGGCCCATCAATTATAACAAACATCCCACACAAAAGCAAGATGTTAATAATGGGGGAAACTGTGAGAGGGCAGGGGAGGAAACGGGAAAAATCTGTACTATCTGCTCAATTTTCTCTAAACCTAAAACTGCTCTAACAGAAATGAAGTCTGTTAATTAAAAAAATATATTCATAGGACAATAGGTATAATATGACTCCATTTGAACGAAGAATAATAGCATGTGTGTATGAGTTGTGGGTGGAAAAGGGGGTTCTACAGAAAGCAACCTCAGGGAGCGATGTGACCATAAATTCCTGACTGGGCAGGTCCCAGTGAGCAGTCCCACCCCAGGCCTACAACTTCTTCAGTAAAGGTTTGCCTGAAGGAAGCCTTGTGTATTGTTTCATGCGCCTAGGTTAATACACCTTTGAAACGCCCTCTTTCCGACCCCTCCTTCTAATATGGGACCAACTTTTCAGGCCCCTTCTTTTAAAGCCACCCTCAGGAGAGCACATAATCTCAACCAGTTTATAATCCAATCTCTGCCCTGCTTTCTCCCACCATCATGTGCCATCTTCCTGAAGTTCCCTCCTTGATTTCAAAGGCATAAAAAACCCTGCAAAACTGTTATTCTCCAGAGCATTTGAGATCTTTGCTCCCTAGCGTGTGTTGTTTGCTTGGCTCAAATTCTTACACAATTTTTCTACATGTTCGGACGTTTCTTATGTCAACAGTGTATATTTATATGTTTGGAAACATAGCAAAAGGTCTAGAAAAATGAGTACACAAAAAGTGTTAACAGTAGCTTTTCTGACAAAGAGGATGAGTGGGAAAAACGGTTGAGCGGGGAGGGGGAAGACTGTTACTTTTTAATGAAATGGTCCAGAATCAAGAAGGTACATAGAGCCCCCGCTGGGGTGGCTCAGTGGGTTGGGCGCAGTCTCGCAAACTGAAAGGCTGCTGGTCTAATTCCTGGTCAGGGCACTTCCTGGGTTGCAGGTTAGGTCCCCAGTTGGGGCCCATAGGGGAGGCAGCCAATCAGTGCTTCTCTCCTCTTTCTTCCTCCCTTCCCCTCTCTTTAAAATCAAAAAATAAAATAAGGAGGTATATAGAATAATATAATGAACACCTATGTACCTGTCTCACCCCCACTAATCAACTTCGGAATCAAAACGTAAGTGAAGGAACTTATACCTTGCTACCATATACACTTTCATATTTTACAATATTAATATATAATCACATATTAATATTGTCATTTTTAAAAAGTTTTAAGCTAAAAAAAGTGATAAAGACAAGGTACCACATGAAAATAAACGTGGAAGCAATGAATGATACCTGGAGCTGGGGAAAGTCCGGGGTTAACTGACAGGTGACATTGAAGCTGGGATGGAATGAGAGGAAGAGGGAAGTGGAGATTAGCAAATGCAAAAGCAAAGAGCTGGGGAAGGCCTGGCTCCTTCAGAGAACAGGAAGCGATTCTGAAAGCTGGGGGCTGGCAGAGGGGAAAGGTTCCAGGAATTAGAATGCAACCCAGAGTGCTCGGTTGTGGTTTGACCGTGAAAGGCATTGGATGTGGTGGTAAGAAGGTATTTAGAAGCAACGTCCTAGATGGTTCGATACAAACTCAGATCTGCTGGTTGGGAGCAGGTAGCAAGGACAGGAATGGGGATCAGGAGGTACACCTTCACCGTCAGTGCGGGGACTCCTGCATCTCCCAGTTTCAAAGACATTGAGACGGTGTGTATTTAATTTTATAGTCTTTGAATTTTTTGTTCATTTGTATTGGACAAATTAACATAAATATTTTCCCCTGATATGTTGAAATAGCATAGAAGTATGCATAAAGACCTGACCACCCCACTTTACCACTCCTTACCTCAGTCTCCCTGAAGGTTAGACTCCATTAACCCTCATTATTTTAGGATGTCAAGGTACAGAGAAAACCACAGCCTTCCCAGCGCCCACACAAAGGGGCAGGAACTGTCCTCAGGAGGTCCCGGTCGGAAGTGTCTATGTCACCTGGGCATGGCACTGCATTTCCAAAGTCCCAGTGATGACAGCGTCTCTCCTTAGAGCTGCCTGGATGTGTTTCATGTTTTCTCCTTAACAGCATGCCATCGATTCTGTGGGTTCAGAGGTAAATGAACTCTTGGCCCGAAGGAAGCCCCTTGTCTTTTCTAGGAGACAGTCTCGTTTTGCCCATTATGATTAAAGGTCCCTATTTAAGTCTCAGTACTAGAGATGCACTGGTGTGGGGAGGGGGCATTGTTATATTTTGTTTTTTCTGGGAAGCAGACTCTGAGATGGAATTAGGGTGCAGGAGGCTTACTGGGAGGTGCCCCAGTGACCCACGCCTGGGCAAAGGAAAGAAGTGAAGCACATCAGGCAGAGGGAGAGGGTGAGCTGCCACGCAGGCCCAGTGAGGGCCTCGGCCCACCCCACTGGGAGTTCTGAGGATGGGAGGGTCCTTCAGAGTTGTCCTGGGCTGGGGCAAGGGCCTTTACACCCCACAGCAATCAGTCATTGGGGCTGGCTGGCTCTGGGAAGGAGGTGTGATTTAGGTGAGGCAGCTATTCAGCTCAGGTGATCCTCAAAAGGGGCTGAGTTGAGAGAATAAACTGTCACTCTTGAAGGGTGATCTGAGCCACGCATCTTAATGTCCACCCCAGAGGTAATGGGTCTAGGTGTTTTGCTGTATTCCAAGGAAATCCGCAGGGGCCTCCCTGGGCTTCCAGGCCTCCCTCTCTTCTTTATCTTGAGCTTAGGCAGTGGCAATACGCCTTGCAGGACCCGCCCTCAAATTTTAAAAGTTAATTTATTTGACGATTACTTAGTGCGTTTCTACCATGTGATAGACATGTTTTCAATGCTAAAGCATCATGGCCGTGAATAAGCACAACAGCACTCACACTCTAGAGGTGGTGGGACCAGATCATAAGCAAAAGAACTGGCTAGATAGACGGTAAGGATTACTGTGGAACAGGAAGGGAGGATGGGAAGTGCTAGTTGGGGTGGAAGGAGAGGCGACAATTTCCAGGCAGAAGGAATAGCCCTAAGGAGGAAGTAGGTCTGGGGTATTTAAGGAAGAACACGCAGGCCAGTGTGGCTGGAGTGGAAGAGGCAGAGAATTATCTGTAGGAGAGGCCTGAGAGGTGAGCAGAGAGGTTAGGGAAGGGCCTTGGGTCTCAAAGAGCCTTGTGGCTTTAGACTGTCCTCTGAAAGAGATGGAAAGTTGGTGGAGGGTCTGGAGCACAGGTGATACGATGTGATTGTGACTAACGTTTTAACATCACTGTTGAGAAGAGCCTGTAGGGAACGAGAGTGGAAGTAAGGAGGCCAGCCAAGGAGGCAGCTGCCATAATTCCCACTGAGAAACAGTGACAGCTGGAAGCAGGGTGGTAGCAGTGGCGATGGTAAGAAGTGGCAGGACACTATATGTGTCTTAGAGATGAAGCCAGCAGTGTTTTCTGATGAATTCCATCTGAGTAATGAGAACAAAAAAAAAGAGAGGAGTCAAAATTGATTACAGTGTTTTGGCCTGAGACAGCGTGGAAAATGGTGTATCCATTAACGGAGCTGAGGATTGCTGGAGGACTTTAGGGTTGGGGAAGCAATCAGGAGCTCAGTTACAGACTTCTAAGTTTCAAAAACCTTAAAACACACTGTTTCCACTGGTCGACCACTTTTCATCATCTACCCAGACTCTCACCACTGGGATTCTTTTTTGAAGTGGGATCCATGGCTGCCAAACTAGATCATCTCTCTGGAACATGCCCTTTTCACACCCTATGCTTTTCCTTCAGAGACCTGGCAGTTTGCAACAATATATATGTGACTCTTTCGTTAATTTCTGTCTCTCCCTCTAACCTGCAAATTCTGGGAGTGGAGGAAAGTTTGTATCACTCCCTGCTCATCCCCAGCTTTAAGATCAGTTCTCATCACACTATAACTGTTCACTGAAGTAAGCGTATGTGGGAAAGGGGAGGTGTGTTGCACATTTTCCCATCTTCTTTTTTGCATACATTAGACAAATCATTAACTACGTGCAGCCCTATCTGTAATGTTTTCATCCACTAATCTGTCCTTCACACTCCCCACAAATTATGTTCTTAATCCCAGCTCTGGCGGCAGAGCACGGGATTTGGGGGTTCAAAATCTGTGTGACCTTGAACAAGTTTATGAACTTTTCTAAGTCTTAGGGAATAATAACAGTACCCATTTCATAGGATCATTGTTAGCATTAAATGCAATAATTTATGAAAAATGCTTAGTGTAAAGGTTAGCAAATAGTAAGGGCTTAATTAACATTAGTTGTTACTTTATACAACCCACCTCAAAAAGTCCTGTTGGCTCATATTCGTGCCTACAGAAATGTCTAACCTAGACAGCTAGAGCAGGCGTTTAGGCCCATCATCTTTTACTACATCCGTATTTCATTCCCTGCACCCCCGTTACCACCCACCTGCCCCACCACACTGTTTACGGTTGTGCGCACACTTCCTGAAGGCTGCTCCTTCTCCTTGTCCTGCCTTTATCTCAATTTCCTGGCTGTCAGAGCCAGCTCACATGCCGGGGGCGGGGGGGGGGGGCAGTCGAGCGTGGTTTTTCTAGCCCTCCTACCCCAGGACAGAGTCCCCAGGCGAGGATGGAAGGAGAGCTGCCGCCTCCCACGTCCGTGCAAACCCCAGGCAGCGAGGATGGGGGGAACGTGAAGCGAGGCCAGGGAAGTTGTGAGCAATGGGAAGTGATGTTTCACTGTCTTAAACGCAAGCTGTCAGGCACGTGTGTCCACCCAGCACTCGGGACCACTGCCCTGTTGAGTTTTCCGTGGGCGAGTGGGGGAGGGGACCGCCAGTCTCCGCTTCCGTTTCCGGGAGGTGGGAGCTCTCCCCGGGGGCCGACACTACCCTGCGCTCCCGGATGCGTCATCTTTCCCCTTCTCCCACCCAGGCCCACGCCCAGCAGCCAGACGGCGCTTCCCGACCAGGGCCAGTGGGGGAAGGGTGTCTGCGGGACCAGTCGCTGGGGGCCACCTAGGGGAGGGTCTTCCCTGGTCAGCGGAGGCGCCTCATTGGTCCTGGCAGCTGCCGTGTGGCAGGTGGGCAGTCCCAGGCCAGAGGTGGCGGTCTGTGTGTCCCTCACCTTGCTTGGGGTTGAAACAGTGAATACTGGGCAAGACCGTGTCCCACCGTTCTAAGCTGTTTGGGCTGGGCCATTCCCTCCATCGCTCTGTGCCAGTGCTCCTGTTTTCTTTTACCTTTCCCATTAAAGTAATAAGAGTAGTACAAAACCTCCGGTCACCCACATGTAACAATTGTTAACATTTTGCTACATTTTTTAACTCATTCTCTCTTTGCTCTTACTCTACACCCACACAGAGTTATCACTATTTTCTATAATATTTAAGAGTGAGTTTGCAATGGCATGCACCTTTATTCCTGAATAGTTCAGAGTGGCTTTCCTGTTGGCAAGGGTGTTCTATATAACCACAGACAATTATCAAAATCAAGAAAGTTGGTATTCACAGACTACTATTATCTGTTCAGTCTGTAGTTCATATTCACATTTCATCAATTGTCCCAGTAATGTCCTTTAGAAGCACATTCTCCCTCTCTGTCTGGCTAATGGGAGCGGTAATAGTTCTGTCTCATAAGGTTGTTAGGATGCCTGTAAGGCACGTTAATGCCCGTTGCTGAAATTCTGTGTGTTAGCTACAACTAGTATCATTTCTTCTTCGGTGAAGTCTTTTCCATTCCCCTTCCCCTCAATTCAAAGTCAGTGTCTTCCCTCTGTTTCCTTGGCACTGTATTTCTATATTTCTTATTGCACTTTCATATTTAGTCTTGTTTTATAAGCTTCTTAAGACCCTTGCCTAATTCCTCTTTGTTTCTCCTCATGGCACCAAGCACAGCATCTTGTATATAATCAGGCAAACTAGTTTATGTGGATGCAGGTAAGTGAAGGGCTGATAAGGGAGGGTGGAGGGGATGTATCTCGTAGGATTTCGTTACTAAACACATTTTTGTCTTTAAAGAGCTTATGAGTCATGGAGGGAAAGACAAATACACAGATGAAAAATTAAAAGAAAATGAGAACAGAATACCTCTCAAAACAGCTCTAGAGAAAGGGTAAATAGTGAATACGAATATGCAAATATTCTAGGAGTTTAAAGCAAGAGAAAGGTGCTGGATGAGAAGGAAAAATAACTTCCGGCAATTGATCCACCTGGCTCCCCCAGCAGTAGGGACTTGGTGGAGGCTTGTAAGCCAGAGCACCTGGGACAAAGCTCTCATATCCACTTTCCCCAGGCTTGTGGATCTGGACAAAGAGTTGAATTACATCTGGGCCTCCATTGCTGAGATGGCATTCTGGCCAAAAGAACCTGAGCCAAAGTGATGTGGGCCACTTCCAGGCCTGACTGGTAAAAATCTCCTGTGTGTGATCTGCCACCCTGCAGGGGTGTCCAACCTGTGGCCCATGGGCCACATGTGACCCAGAATGGCTATGAATATGGCCCAACACAAAATTGTAAATTTACTGTAGGCCTTTATTTGCTCATCAGTTTTTGTTAGTGTGTGTGTATTTAATGTTGTCTTGGGCAACTCTTCTTCTTCCAGTGTGGCGTAGAGATGCCAAAATGTTGGATACTCCTGTAAGTGGCTTTGGACACCACGTGTGTGGAAGATAGTAACATGCATGTGGAAGGAACATGAGTCTCTGCATGACTATATGGGGCAGAATCCCCAGCCCCAGCCACCCACACGGCTGTGACAAGAGCAACAACACCAACAAATACCAACAATGGTGCGACACCATTGATATCTGAAGGTTGTTAGTGACAACATCTGCCACTCTTACCCTGTCTAGTGCAGTTGAAACTGATGGCTGGATTCAGAAGACCTGTGTTTATTTCCTTGCTCTGCCACTTAGTTATGGGTGAGCCCAGGCAAGTCCCTTCATCAGGGAACTGATGTGAGGATTAAATGGAAAAAGTCTTTGTAAACTGCGAAAGTGCTATAAACGTTGGATATTATTAGTATTAGTCTATTCTTCCTAAGTTGGCCAAAATAACAGTCCAAGAATAGTATACAGGGATTAGTCATTCTTTCCAAAATAACAAAAAGAAGAACATGGTCTGGGATCTCATGATACTCGTATTGACTCAAGTGTTGGAAAAGGAGTTTGGATGAGTCCAGGGAGGGCCATTGATTCACTGCAGAACTGCTGGAGTTACTTTTCTGCTTTGCTGTTATGCAGTGAAAATTTTGCAAATGTGTTGGTATTTGTAGGTAATTCTAACATGGAGACCTCTTAATATTTCAACTTTTGTTGGGAGAAGGGAACAAGAGGGAAAGAGAGGAGAATGATTTCTACATGAATTTTATCAATTATTTTCCTCAGAGTCAAATGTATTTCAAAGTATTCTTTTTGGCCACACATTGATTGGTATTTCTGTATTTCTCTTAAATGTTCACAATTCTTGCTTTATCAAGGAAGTTGAGATAATCCAGAAATCATATCCCAATGTGCATTATATTTTAAAGTAAATAATAGGACCAAAAGAGACTTCTAAGGTTGAGATTTATTCACCTCACAAATTCCATTGCAGTCCTGAATACTGGAGCCATCTTGGGAGTGGATGAACTCCCAGGCTTCTTGGTGTGAGCTTCGGGGAATGGGGGAGTATCCCAGATTCACTGAAAAACTTCTAAGGCACCAGTGAGAGCGTGCAAGGCAGACCACTGACAGGCTATGGCCCATTACCTGTGGCAGTTCCTGCTGTAGTCAGATGAAAGGCAAGAGGCAGGGTTTGGTCATTAAAACCATCTGGGCCCTTTATTTATGGCCTGAACCCACCCCATGTTGAGGAGATAATTTCTTAAACTAACCATTGGTCCTTTTCTTCATTTTTTATGCTTCCACTTCCTGCATGCAGCACCTCTCCTCACCTTAGCCTTCAGAAGCTTGTCTTATTTATGTTCACATTTTGGGATGAGGGATGATTTGGGAAAATGAAGGCACTTCCCCCTGCTTTCCTGGATCTTTTTCCCCTGTGGTTATATTCCCTTCCTCCCTCGTTGGCTCTCCTGTTTCTAAGAACTATTTTCACTCAGTTTGGGGAAATGGAATGGAAATCAGAAGACTCGGGCTCCTGCTCATCGGCATATGGATAAAATCCTTTATTTTGTTGGACTCGGTATCTCCCCTGTACAAGTAAAGGGAGGGTGAACTAGAGTGTCTCTCCACCCACCTCCTTCTTAGATTCTGTGCACCAACAGATCCCCATTAACAGCTGAACAAGGAGGTCTTTAGAATTCTCTTGCTAATTTCCAAAGCTCTACAGTTAAGCAGACGTTTCTTATAATTGCTGGGTGAAAAATGTGGGTGGATTTCAGAAGAAGCAAGTTTAAATCCTAGAGCATGAATAAGGTACGAGTCAGTGGAGATGAGACTGTAAAAGTGGCATCAATGTAGTTAGGAGGGAACTTGTGTTATATGTCATGTTTGGGACTTTATTCTTTGGGTGATGGAGATTTTTGGAAGAATGACCCTATCTGTGTTTTAGGGAGTTCATTCTGATGGTTACATGAAGATGGTGAAAGCAGAACAGTGCCCCCAGGCAAAACTACTGCCAATTTTCCAGGCAAGAAATGAGGAGGATCTGAAGTAAGAAAGTGAAGTATAGTTAGAAAAAATTGGAGGAGACCGATTGAATATATTTGGGGATTTGCTGGCTGATTGGCTAAGGGAGTGTGAGAGGGAGAACAGTCTATGAGGATTCTCACTGATTCGAGTGGACAGATGTGTCATGACCCTAGTAGATACGTATGGCTCTGTCTTCATAGCACCGCGTGTTTTTTACTGGAAAAAAAAGACATTTTTTTCTTTCCTGAAAACTCAACAATTTACTTCAAGGGAGATGTAATTATTTTTCCCCATGGGCTTATCTGCTTGGTCCTGGAAGACAGCTCACCTGTGACAATTATAGAACCTGAAGCCACTGGCAGTGTATAGCAGGAGTGTTCAACCTTTTGACGTCTCTGCAGCACACTGGAAGAAGAAGCGTTGACTCAGGCCACACATTAAATGCATTTCGACAGATAATCACAAAAATAAATCTCATCATGTTTTAAGTACATCTACAATTTTGTGTTGGGCCGCATTCACGGCGATCCTGGGCTGCATGCGGCCCGAGGGCCACAGGTTGGACACCGGTGAATGGATCCAGGGGAGAGCAAGTGATTCGAACCAAGCCAGTCAGGCAGAGTCCTTGAGCAGAACTTTGAACCTGGAACCTAAGGAAGCTTCAGTCAGCCCCTTTTTAGGGATAGAAGTTGCTCTGGACTTGTTTGTATGGACTTGGCAATGTTCGTTACCCCCTAAAATTTGTAAGTTGGAGCCTAATCGCCAGTGTGATGGTACTTGGAGCTGGCCTTTGGGAGATAGTTAGGTCATAAGAATGAAGCCTCATGAATGGGATTAGTGCCCTTATGGGAGGTGACACGAGAGAGATGGTGTCTCCCTCAGCCATGTGACGATACGGTGAGATGGTAGCTGACTACAAGCCAGGAAGTGGGACTCACAAGACCCCTGATCTGCCAGTGCCTTGATTTGAGACTTCCCAGTTTCCAGGACTGAGATAGTCCTCACGGTTTATTTGATACTTATGCCACCCAGTCTGTGGTATTTATGTTACAGCAGCCTGAACTAAGACAAAGTTCCAAGATAAAAAATAAAGGAGCTGGCCGCTGTTTTCCACCAAATAGGAGTCAGTCCAAAGTAAAAGAAAAGAGAGCCAACAGGCAAGAGAAACAGAGAGGAGAGTTGAAAATGTCTGGGACCCTGGCCCTAGCTGTTCCGGGGGCCCATTTGTTTCCCTGTCCTTCCTACAATTTGATTGTACAACTTTCCTTGGATTTCCTGAGATGATGCCTTCTTTTTTTTTGCTAAGCTGGTTCAAGTTGATTTCACGTACTTGAATCTGAGAGTCATCACTAACGTGGCAGGCCATTAATTGAGTTGGGGAGGAGTAGTGAGTGGCCAGTCTGGAAGAGAGGATAATGAGGTCAGTTTTGGACATTTTAGGCTGAGTTGCTTTGGACATCCACATGAAGATTTTTAGCAATGATTTCATTACAAAGATGAAGCTCAGAAGATAGATCACATTCTCCAAGTCATCAAAAATATATTAAAAAAGACAATTTTAAGTATGAGGGCTTTTAACATGTCACTTGATATAACCAAGATAACATTAATCTTTTTAGGGTATAATTGTTTAAGTTGCCACATCTCTATTCAAATGAATTAGCATTCAACTTAGCATTCTCACACTGATTCACAATGATATAAAACATTTTTCTAAGAAATTTGATGTAATCAAGATCGAATATTTTTATGGCATTCTCTTGATCTTTTAGTTCAACAGAATATCACAGACACAGTAGAAATGAGAGTCGTCTGACATGACTTGATCTCAGTGAACATAGCTCCTAGTACTAGCTCCAAATGAGTGTTGCTGTTTTCTAAATATTTATAAATCAACCATCAAAAGTTTATTTTGCTGGCTAAATCATCGTTCCTTATGTAAGAAGGAATAGATAGGTATACTGAATCTTGAATAACCTCTCCACAAATTGTAGAACTTGTCTCTGTTAACCTTGTCAGTTCTATGCATGGATGCTTTTGGACCTCCCAGCAAGGGAAGTCCCAGGATTCCATAAACTTAATGGTGCCTATGAATTGTCCTTGTTGTCCTGTGCAGCATGGAAGGGTGGTGCTTTAGAAATGCCAGGCTGGCTCTTCATCAGGAAAGTATCTTTTCTTTTGTGCCATAGCAGAGGCTATGAACAGCACAATGGTCTTTTCAAGGCAGAAAACCTGGGGTGCAAATATTGGTTCCAGCAGTCATATGCTGGCTGATCTAGGCAGGGTTAAGCATGCTGAGCCACAATTTTTCTTATCTGGAACATAAGAACAATGATTAATTCCTTACCACATTTGTGGGCATTAGATGAGATCATGCATATACAGTATACTGTATTAGTTCATGGCCATACTCAACTGTTTTTTTTTTTAAGATTTTATTTATTTACTTTTAGAGAAAGGGGAGGGGAAGGAGAAAGAGAGGGAAAGAACTTCAATATGTGAGAGATACATTGATCCATCGGTTGCCTCTAGCAGGCCCCCAACTGGGGACCTGACCTGCAACCCAGGCATGTGCTCTAACTGTGAATCGAACCAATGATCTTCTGGATCACAGGCCAGTGCTCAATCCACTGAGCCACTCCAGCTTGGGCCATAGTCAACTTTCAGTAAAGGATAACTATGGCTGTGCTTTAGGTGATGACATTATTAGCATCTTCTCATTTCTCATTTACCCACATTTATCGCTGGTCTTGTTTCCTTTACATATCATTGGCTTTTCTTCCTGGTTTCCCTTTTGAATTACTTCTTTCTTTATGGCTGGGCATAGCTCGTCCTCATGAAAAAGCTAAAATGTATTTCCCTACTAATAAGAGCTGTCTGTATGGTGACCTTCTTAGGTCATTCTTGTCCATGGCCCTGGCAAAGTGTTCATTTCTGGGCTGGTTCTCCAGTGACTCCAGGTCGATCAAAACCACACTGTGGGTAGATTATGTACATTTTCCTAAACATGTTAACACAAACAGTTGCGCACACCTGGCTTACCATCCCCTTGTGAGACTCCCATTTCTTTCTAGTTCAATCTGGCAGGACAGCACTAGCTGAGGCAAAGCTGCCCTGCAAAGCTAAGGCAGCAGGGCCTTGTTATGTAACATGCAGCATCAAAGCAGAGGTAGAGAAGAGGCTCAGAGATGGTGCACCCAGTGAAAGAACTAGACAGTTTTGGGGTGACATCCTTTATAGTCCTTTTATCTATCCACTTCTGTCCAGACCCATTCCCAAGTCCACAATCACGCTGTCCTCAGTTGCAGCCCATTCTCTCTCCTACTGCCAAAGGGAGCTTTCTGACTGGTAAATGTGATGATGTTGCCTTGCTGCATGGACCATTCAATCCAGCTTACACGAAGCCCCTGGTGATTTAGCCATGGCAGACCTGTCCAATCAGGTGTCTCACCACCGATAGCCTTCTAGTCTAGGTTCGGCCGTATGAACTATTGGAGTTTTCAATTTTTCAAGGGCTCCATGATATCTCTTGTCCCCCAAGCTTTGCCCTTGTGGTAAATACTCTTTGATAAGGACCTTCCTTTATTCCCCCAACCTTTTGCCTTTGGCCTGATCTAGATATCACTTTTTCTGGGAATCTTTTTCTGATCCAAGGCTGGGTTAATTGCCTCTCTAATGAATAAACTGTGAATCATGGCATTTATCACATTATAAAGTGATTGCCTTTTTGCCTTTCTAGATTAGTCTGCTTTGCCTAACGCTGTGTGGTCAGTACTACACACAGCACTCAGCACAGAATAAAGCCCTAAATAAATTGATGTTGAATCAGCGAGTGAATTAATGAATCATGACATTAAAAGGTGATGAGTCAGAACTGAGATAACAATCCCAATTATCCATGAAACATTTGGGACACATTTATATATAAAAAATGATTTGTTGTTTATCTAAAATTCAAATGTAACTGGGCATCCCATATTTTATCTGGCACCCTTACTTGCTAATTAAATGTATCTTTCTCCATGTCTAACAGATAATGTACTAATTTCAAAAAACCCAAGTCTTTAATTATATGCTGCCTTAGCATGTCAGTGTAGTGAATGATCATGTTACTGGTGATGAATAAATTGCTTCTCTCTCTCTTTCTTCCAACAATGGGGATTGTGTAGGTTTCCTGGTTGAATTTCAGCACTTCAATGCCCTGACTTAATGTGAACCAACATAACATGCATTCCTTTGCATGCCCTAGTGTTTTAAACACTGCAGTTGGTTAAGTTCAGAGGGACAGCTGAGACCCTTAAAGTTACTAAGTCCTACTTCTTTTACACATTCCACTTATAGTCTAATTTGCTGACTCCTTTTCAAGTCTTTCAATTTTAAGATTTACTTTCATTATTGCATAATCAGTAGTGACTGATGTTGAGTAATAATGAGTAATCTAATTTTTGTTTTTAATAAATGCACTAGATATTCAGTTTCACTAATAACCTATCAGAGATCCTTTTCAAGATAGAATTTATTTTCTTAGTGAACTATTAAGGAAACAAATACTGATAAGGTTAAGTGTACAAGTATTCATAACCAGCAATTTCATAACAAGATACTGGTGACAAAGGAAAAATCTTTAATACAAAATTGGTTACACAATTTAATATATTTGTTGAGTATCTGCTAAAAAATGGAAAAAATAGTAGACTACTAGAAATTTTTAACCTAAATTGCCACACAAGGAAAGTTAAGTCCAAATCATTCATTTATTAAGAACATTATTAAGTATTACTTCCTTTTAAGGTTTTAGCCTGGGACCAGTTGCAGATGTAAAAATGAGTGCCTTCTAGAAAGACCAGTCGTATTTAAGGATATAATACAATTTGTCAAGATAAAAAAGTAATTGATGCTATGTAAGAGGCACAAAAATACTTCAATGAGAACCCAAAAGATGTAAGTAAATTCCTTTTCAATTGGAGGAACCAAGTAACTTCATTCATTGTTTTTTTTTTTTATGATTTTTTTCATTTTATTTATTTTTTTTTTAGAGAGAGGGGAAGAGAGGGAGAAAGAGAGGAAGAGAAACATCAATGTATGGGAGATACATTGATTGGTTGCCTCTTGCATGCCCCCAACTGGGACCTGGCCTTCAACCCAAGCATATGCCCTGACTAGAAATCGAACTGGTGACCTTTTGGTTCACAGGCTGGCACTCAATCCACTGAGCCACACCAGCCAGGGCTGCTTATGGTTTTTGTAGATGTGGTAGCATTGGTCTTGGGCCTTTGAGGAAAAGCAAGATTCCAAGATGCGTGAGAGGGCACTACCATGCAGAAGGGTCCCTGCAGGCAAAGCCCTCCTTTACCTTTAACAGGAGCAACACTCAATTGCTTGAAAATTATGTGCTCTAAAGAAGACCTTGAATAATGTTCACACAATGGTTGCATATCTGAGAATTCCCAAGATTGTGCCATAAAATGAGAATAATTTTAAGATGCCTACAGAATTGAGAGCATGACTGGAGCTATGCTGAGAAAATAAAAAATTTAGTGTATTAATGTATGTATTTAAAGATAGTGCTTCCATATAATTAACCTGTGAGTGGATGTAAGAGACAGTCTCTTGGAGCTCTTTCCCTAAGCTGTATAACTCAGTTGACATGGATGAATATTCCTTAACAAGTGGGTGGCTTTTCCCAGTCTGCAGCCCGGAGCGCTAGCAGCCACCGTTGGGATGCCTCAGGAGGAAGTTTCCGTGGGTGTGCTGCAGTGCATGAGGGAGCGGCTGGCTTCAGGAGAGGCTGTGGGGATTTTCGTCTCCTGCACCTTGGGTCTGATTCATTTTCTAGGCTCACGTAACTCTAGGTATCTGGGCCAAAAGGTGGGGGAGGCAATTGCAAGGCTAAAGCCTAAGCCTTCCTCTCGACCCTTTCTGCGTATCACAGGATGCTCTCTCTCCAGGCAAGCTCTCCTCTCTCATTTTGTTCTCAAGGTCACTGCAGCCAGAATGGGAATGCGAATGACAGGGGAGGCCAACCATGGAAACAGGAACTACAGATCCACTGACCCTAACCTGCATTTCCAAATCCAAAAAGCTCTACAAACTGAGTTTTTTGTAACTCATTTGGCAGCAAAATCTGACCTCACCTGAACTCATTTGAAAGCAAAATCTTACCTGAACTGACAGGCTATTTACCATCTTTGACCAACTAGCGTAAGTACTCACGTGTTTTTTACTGCAGAAATGTTAATGTATTTCGGTACAGAGTGCTGCCCCAGAGTCTGCTGGCAGAGCAAACAATATATACAACTCACTGCAGTGCTTAAAAAATTTTGTTTTTTTACATCATCACTTGAGAACATTTTTTTTTTTTCATTGCTTGCAGGGAGAAAGAGAAACATCAACTGGTTGTCTCCCATACACTCCCAGGCCAGGGATCGTAGGTGCCCGGACCAGAGACTGAAGCCACGACCCAGATGCATGCCCCGATGAGAAGCAAACCCACCGCCTTTCAGTTATAGGATGACGTTCCAACCAACTGAGCCTCACTGGCCAGGGCATGTAGCACTTTTTCAAAAATCCAAGGTAATTCTGAATTCTGATGTCTGGCCCCAGGGGTCTGGATAAGGCCTTGTGGTCCTGCATACAGAATGTGCCACTGACTGTACCCAGCCTGGAGAGTCCAAAGGATGAACTTTGGTTTGGTTATTATTTCTGAAGTCTCACTCTTTAGCAAATGAAATTAATATTTTTCTAGAGCAGTAGGTTTCAATATGTGATCTTGGGACACTAGACATTTGTAAGCTGTCTTATGGATCTATACTTTTATTGTTATATATAAAAATTTATTTGCACTTTATGATGCCAGCAAGACATTACCAATAGCGCATTGAAACAAAGGCAATTTCTTCCTCACTAATTTCTCTCTCTCTGTGTGTCTCTGAATCTGTCTGTCTGTCTCTCTCTATCTCTGATATAGTGGCAAGTGAGGGAAATAAAAACAGCTCCATGGATATGTGACCAATATAGTCACTCAAGGCCCTGGCACCGAGAAAGTGTATTAGTTGGAGTTACCCAGAGAAACAGAACCAATATGCATACAGAGAAACAGAGAGAACGTGCTTTATGATAAGAAATTGGCTCGTGATTATGGAGGCTGGCAAATCCAAGATCTGTCGTGTGAGGTGGAAAGCTGTGGATCCAGGAGAGCTGATGGTTTAGTTCCAGGCTGAGTCTGAACTCCAGAGAACCAGGTGTAAGTTCCAGTCTGAAGCTGGCAGGCTTGAGATTTAGGAAGAGCTGATATTTCAGTTTGAGTCCGAAAGCAGGAAAAAAAATTCTCTCTTACTTGGGGGAGGCTCAGGCTTTTTGTTTTATTCAACTGATTGGATGAAGTCCATCTATATCAGGAAAGGCGATCTGCTTTACTCAGTCTGTGATTTAAGTGTCAATTTCATCCAGAATTACCCTCACAGGGAAGCACAGAATGATGGACATGGGCATCCCATGGCCCATTCAAGTTGACACGCAAAATTAACCATCACATAGGGGGATCACATGGTTGGAATTTAATACTCTGTTGTCGCCATCTGGAAATTTTTTATAATCTTATCTTTGAATTTATATTTTCTAATTGAAGTTCAATGGGACATTGGAGATTGGGACCTCAACTCACCCACAGTCCACCACCCACCACCTCTTTTCCTCCCAGGACCAGTTCTTGCGTGCCTGTTTCCACATCCCTGCCCAGTGACCCACCACTGCTGTGCTCCGCCCCTGGTGTGGGGCCTGGGCAGGGGGAGGGGAAGGATCAGGGCGGGGCACGAACCAGTTGGAGGGCAGCCCCACCCCCCGCCCCCGCACCTGGAGGGTTTCTGCTGGCACTGTGAGTATCCCTGTGCCTGAGGTTATGTGATACTAAATAGCAAGAAACAACGACAACAAAAAACCCACCACAACAGATCAAGAGAGCAATAATGGAAGACAGAAAAAAAACTTGTTTTCATGGTGTTTTTTTGTTTTTTTTTTTTTAACAAAGGGCTTCAATTTTAATTTTGCACAACACTCTGCAAATTATGTAGCTGGCACTGGATAGGAAGAACACTCAATGAAATCTTTACATTCTTCTTCTGTGCATGAGCAAACACACATACAAATGCAGAGTTGGTTTTCATTGTTGTTGTCTTTCCTATTTTTGGTGGTGTAGATGCAAAAGAAAAAAAAGTTCAAGAATCAATCAATTTGCCCTGGCTGGTATGGCTCAGTGGATTGAGCATTGGCTTGCAAACCAGGTCACCAGTTCGATTCCCAGTCAGGGGACATGCCTGGGTTGTGGGCCAGGTCCCCAGATGGGGACATGCGGGAAGCAACTGATTGATGTGTCTCTCACACATTGATGTTTCTCTCTCTCCCTTGCCCTCTCTCTAATAAATAAATAAAATCTTAAAAAAGATTTAGTCAATTCAACAAATACTTTAACTTTGGATTATAACTGACTTTTCCCTTTTCCTCACTTCTCATTTCCAGACTGCATACAATCCTGCTGATGTTTGCTAATGGCTCTTATAACTATATTCTTACTCATTTCTACTCCTGCCAACCTCTCATGCTTCTCCTCCTTCATCTTCTCCTATCACCATTACTACTACCACTATCACCATAAGGAAAGCTATTATGCCTATAATGTGCCAGACATTGTATTAAGTGCTTACTATATTTTTTAATGTATTCCACACAGCCATCCAGTAAGGTATATGGAATCACCCCCACCCTGCAGAAGAGAAAACAGTGGCTCAGGATTTGCATGTGGTCCCTTGCCAAGCAGTGGTAAACCTGGAAGTTGCATCTGGGTGTGCTCTTTCGCTGAAACACAGCATTCCACCTCAACAGCCTCTTAATTCAAATGGCTCATCTTGTAGTCTTCAAAAACAAGCCCAAACTTTTTTTTGTCTAGTCGCCACAATATAACTATATCTATTTTTTAATCTTATCTTTGGTTACTTGTGCATTACTCAGGTCTTTGTCAGTTGCAAGTAACAAAATCACAACAAAGCTGAAACACCAAAGCAAATGATTGACTCCTATAACTGGAAAGTTCAAGGTGGGAGGAAGTTTTGCCTCGGGCACAGTGGACTCCAAGGATTTAAACTCTGCTCAGGACCTCCTTTCCTCCCATTCTGGCTTTTCACACTTCCGAATTGGCTTAATTGTTAGGCAGTCTTCTCTGTAGTAACAATGATGCCATGGCTGAGCTGAATTTACACTGTCTTCATAGCTAGCAACAGTAAAAAGAGAAAACAATCCCTTCTCCTTATATACCCCTATTCATCTCCTCAAAGGACTGTGATTGGCTCTGCTTAGGCTATATGGCTACTCCAGAGAATTTCCATGTTGTAGGCCAGGGGCATATAGTATACTGATTGGACAACCTATTGGTCAAAACTTAGACACATGGCCTTACCTAGCTGCAAGGGAAGCTGGAAAATGTGGTTCTTGGTTGGGCTGCCATTTGCTGAACTAAAAGTAAAGGGGAGCTATTCCTAAAAGAAGAAAAGAATGCACAGTGGTACAACCAGCAGCAAGTAAAACAGAGATTAAATAAAGGTGAAATGAAGAGAGATACATTTGCTTCATCCATTGATTTGCTGCTGAAACAGAAGTGTTAGCAAAAGTTTTCCAAATTGTTAAATTGAAAAATAGTTCTTTTTGACCTTTAAACCTCCTTTTTATCCCAAATACCTTAGCATCTATTTTCCTTTCTTTCAATTTCATTGTTACCTCTGTCCCTAATCTTAGCACTGGTGAAGAGCTAACACACCTAATAGGATTAGGACACAGACAAAGGTTAGTTTATTCATTTAGTAATTTGTTTCTTGAGGGCCCACTATATGCAAAACACAGTTTTGAGGGCTTGTATACATCAATGAACAAAATCAAGATCCCTACCTGTGTTGTTCCTATTCTAGTAGGGGGTGGGGAATGCACAGTAAATGAGAAACATTATCTCCCACGGAAACAATGTTAACCATATCTCAGACAAGACTTTAAGCTTCTGGAAGTGTGGAAATGGCATCCCTTGGTCTTAAGGCCTATAAGGAGGGCACACCCTACAAGTGTGCTGTCCAGACATTTGTTAAAAGATTCTTAACACTAAATAAATATCTCTCTATAGTCCCCTGGATCAAATTTTCTTTGAAAAAAAAAATATTGGTAACCTCGATTTTATTTTTTTGAACAAACAGTTCAATTAGTGGCTGTAGTGGGACTTCTTTTTAGTTGTTAGAAACCTAAGTAGTTTAACCCAAAAAGGGTGGTGGTGGTAACGATTTTTAAAAATATTCTGCAATATCTTAATGCCTCAAGACAAGCGGAATGATCTTAGGAACAAATGGAACCAAAAAATCAAAGGCAGCCAGCACTTGTCTGTCTTACCTCTCTAGGTGTCCGCTCATCTTTTTTTTCTTCCAAAGATTGGCTTCTTCTGTACGGTAAAGCCCACCGTACCTCCAAATTTCACACCCTATGCTCGCATACAAGAGCATATGGGATTCTCAGCCACACTTCAATGTGAAAAATTCCAAGGTGGCACTCTAATTGGCCTGGCTTGGGTCAGGTGTCTAACCCTATATTGATACTCTACTGCTAAGGAAGGAGGTTAACAGGAAGGACATTTTCCCTGGGAGTCTGCTTCTTGGGTCTTCTCAGCTGGGCAGCCAGCTCTGCTTTAGCATGGAAGCAATTTGATGGGTAGTCATAAATTCTAGGAATATCTCATCATTAAGAAGAGCTGGTACCCAAGACTGAGCAGGTTAAGAGCAGACTTATTCTAAAAAAGTTTAATAACTCTGCCTGCCAGAGGCAAACCCTAGGTCTTCACTTTTTGAGAGAATTTTTCAAGTTGTGTCATAAATAGCAAGTTAGTTAAGCATAAAGTCACAGTCGGGGTGTGTGTTAATTGTTTTGTTTTGTTTTCTTTTGGAATAGGCCTCAGGCATCTTTTAAATATATGTGTCCATCGCAAATGGGTAGTTCAGGAAGTTCTATAATATTTTCAGATAATTATCTTTAAAACAAGAAAGTGAGACATTAATGTAAAA
This sequence comes from Anoura caudifer, assembly GCA_004027475.1. Classification (NCBI taxonomy): domain Eukaryota; kingdom Metazoa; phylum Chordata; class Mammalia; order Chiroptera; family Phyllostomidae; genus Anoura; species Anoura caudifer. The sequence continues at coordinate 107,356 of PVKU01000079.1, forward strand.
AAGTATTCTGCCAACAACGAAGCCTTTTGTTTTAAGACATCAAGTTCCCAGGAAAACAGCTCCCAGTTTATAATCTTTGTTTTCCATTTGGTGGTGATGCACATTGTAATTTTTTCTCCCCCAAATGAGAATGTTTTGAATTAAATAATACTTCTTCTTTCCGTTGTGACTCGACCTAGAATGACAGCAGAGTTAGATTTCATGATCTTCACTTTTCTGCCAAGGATTTGTGCAGGTTGACTGAGATTTGCAGTACCAGGGCAGGGTTTCTGTTTTTCTGAGCTTTGTCAAGCCCCCAATGCGGCAACGACCATGTGTGGGCAGCCAGATACCTTTAATTACATATGCTAGAAATAAACATAGGATCCAGCCTCCTGCTGCTTACAGGAGGTCCAGCTCTGACTTCCACTTTCAAACCACTTGAGAAGTTGAAGCTCTTTTCATTTGCAATCTTTCTGCCTCCTCAAAAGGGAAACTGGAATGCCTGTGGTTAGGTTTCCCTGGGTCAAATCCAGTTGAGCTGTCCATGAGATCAAAACCTGTTTGTTTTGTGCTAACCTTTACCCACCCCCCACCCCCAACCATGTAACGTGGCTTGATTTTTTTCAGCCCATGCTACTACTGAAATAAAAACTAGCTGTTGGGGGTGCCCCAAGCTGTCAGATCACTATTTTTCAAGCTGGCGTTTTTTAGCACCTGGTCCCAGCATGGCATTGGGACCTTATCAGCTCTCCCCGTTACAGAATGCTGGGTGGCGTTGAGGTCCTTTTCAGGAATAAGTGGTGCCAGGCACAGTGCTGATGGAGGGACATCAGAAAGATGTCCTTTCAATGCCACGATGGCCTTTCAGATTCCAGAATTGTTCAGTGAGACTGGCAGTCACACTTAGCCGCTCCACCCAGATTCCCAGGCCAAGGAGAAATAGTTCCAGAAGGCAGCACGCAGAGGGTGCGGTCAACACCAGCCGCCCCATCCCTCCTCTAGCTGACAAACAGGCAGTTTTCTATTTTTACTTTGACAAACTCTACTTCCGTTTACCTTAATCACATCCTTTATAGACTTATTTCTCTTCCTTTCCCCTCCTTCCTCTTCCCCACTGTTATTTTTAAATGCTGTATTCTTGTTTACAGAAAAAAGAATGATCTTCAAAATTAGCAGCTGTTATGATGGCCAACTGGCCAGCTTGTAGGTGGCCGCTCTTAAGCATCACAGCCATTTCTAATAATCTCTTTTCGGTCGTTACCCTTGGATTCAGAAGACCAACAGCAGGAAGGATGGTGACTCAAACCAAGAACCCCCAAAACAAACACCCACTAGTGACTCACATGCTGCCACTGGGGAGATTCTGAGTCTTCCCTTTGCTGGAAAATGCATATGCAAACGACATTCCCATCCCCAGGAGGCCGGGCTGGCCCTCCCTGCACTGGGACTCTGCTGAGGTGGCAGCAAGTCAGAAATGCATCACCTACTCCAATGTGGAGTTTACTGGGTCAGTAGATGGAGGGAGGCCTGGACTCGAATTTCTTTTCTTTTTTCCAAATGTCTGTTGGAGAAAATCTGACAGAGCCTGTGTGAGTCAGTCGTGAGTGTTTGTTTCTGGGGTAAAGGCATTTTAGTTACCGCTCTCCATCTCCTCAGCTGGTTTTGTGATTTTAAAGAGCAAGCCTATCATCTGAGTGGGGGCGTGGCCTTTCATCAGAATAGGAGTTTTCTGGCTGTGTGGTCCTTGGTTGGGCACTTGGATCTTACAATGGTAATTTTTTTTCTTCCAAAATTTTAGAGGGCTTTACCGAACTCTAAGCCATTGGGCCCCTCTGCTGATATTAACATTAAAAAAACCGAATGTCGATGTGGATGTTTTGTGGCTCAGTGCTTTGAAACCCTGAGATGAAAGGGAACCCGTAAAGAGAAATTAACCTCATTTATTTTTTAAGCAGCATTTTGCATGCGTGTGTGGACAGATGTAATTTGAGGCAACTTGAATGAAGAGCCAGCCTCCTCTCACTCTGCTTGTGACCCTCCCTGGCTCCAGCTGAACTGAAGGACCTCTTTTTTGCTTTTCTTCTTTTCACTTCTCTATTTCTCAAGCCAGGATGCGTCTGGTAGGGAAGGTTGATTCAGGCTTATAGCTGCCTCTGGGCTCTGACTCTGAGCGTTGCACTCCTCTGTGGCTGGGCCTTCCCGCGTGGAGGCAACCAAAGTTCGATAAAGAAAGGAGCAGCGAGTTGAAGGGTGTGGGATGGGGCACCCCCGCCCCACATGCCTCTGTTTCCATACCTTGCATTCTTCGTTGCATTCCTATCCATTAATGCATCCTGACTAAGCACACATAAGCCCTTTGAGGCAAGGCTAGTATTCAGCTGGAACACACTGGTATTACCATGCATATTGCTAATACATTATATTAAAATACTCCTATATGGATTTGCAAATAGTCATTGCCTATGCCTCCACCATAGTTAAATGTTTTTCATTTCAGCCCTGCTTTGTAAGCTAAGAGTGTCTTCCTTCTTAGTTTCCTATAGTGGTTCGCATAACATCCTGCTCTGTATTTGAAATGTATGTACTGACTGACTGTGGAGAAGAACGGAAGCTCCAGCAGCTTGTTTAGTCCATCAGGGCAGTGGGGCACCAGCTTGAGGTTTCCCTACAGACTGTTTTTGAGTGCTTCTAGGGAAGGGCTTAGTGCTCAAGTTCTCTCACTCAGTCTCTTTGGGGTTCTGAACTGAACCCCAAAGGGAAGGCACACTTGAAGATAAATGACACTTGAAGGCAAAAGACCCTTCCAGCCCTGGCTGGTGTGGCTCAGTGGATTGAGCGCCATCCTGCAAACCAAAGGGTCTCCAGTTGGACTCCCAGTCAGGGCACATGCCTGGGTTGCAGGCCAGTTCCCTAGCAGGGAGTATGTGAGAGGCAACCACGCATTGACATTTCTCTCCCTCTCTTTCTCCCTCCCTTTCCCTCTCTAAAAATAAGTAAATAAAATCTTAAAAAAAGAAAAAGACCCTTTTCAGTAATGGAGAGCTAGCCAAAGCCTGATGACCTCTGCAAGGCTATGCTGGAGGCAAAGCCCAGGCCCTAGGTGTAATGCCTCTGTTACAGATTGAACGTTTATGGTAACCCCCACCCCAAATTCATATGTGGTGGTATTTGGAGATAGACCTGTGGAGTATAATTAGATTTAGATGAGGTCATAAGAGCAGGGCTCTCATAATGGGATCAATGCCCTCATGAGAAGAGGTTCCAGGGAGAGCCATTTTAATCTATCTCTCTGTTTCTCTCTGTCCCCCTTTGTCCCTTCCCACCTACGCACAGAGAAGAGGTCAGGTGAGGACATAGCAGGAAGGTGACATTCTGCAAGCCAGGAAGTGAGCTCTCACCAGAATCAAACCACGCTGGCACCCTGATCTCAGACTTCCGGCCCCCAGAACTGAGAAAATAAATTTCTGTTGTATAAGCCACCCATTCTATGGTTTTCTTGTTGTGGCAGCGCAGGAAGACACAGACAAGGTCCTTCTCCTCACTCACTGGGCTCTCGTGAGATACCCCAGTCCTTTGTGCAGAGATGCTTATACAGAGGCGGCCAGTGTGCCTGAGCCCACCCAGTGAAGACCTGAAAAATGGTCCCCTTCATCTGGATGCTAGGAGTAAAAGGGAAAGTTTGGAGCCTACTTTCCACCTTTAAGGCACATGCCCTATTAGTGTTTCAGATTCTGATGAATCAGGACCCTCTTCTAGCAAATGAGGATGTGGGAGGGGAAGCCGAGACCCCATTGAGTGTTCAAGCCCTAGAATTACCCAGAAGACATAGTCATATAAGTGTACTGATTCACAGCATGGTTTGATTAGAAGTACAGGCTGGATCTGGTATAGAGAAGGACACCCAACTTTTCTCCTTATTGGGAGGGTGTCTCTCTACCTCTCCTTGGGCTCTGACAACAGTTTGGAAATGGTGGCCTGATCTCGTGAACCCATACCTTAGGGCTATGGTTCCCTGCCTTTGTTACACGATGAAGTCATTTTGGGTACTCTGAAGAAGATTCTGACTTAATTGGTCTGTGAAGCGATGGGCATTAGGATAGTTTAAAAAGCTCTGCAAGTGAATCTAGTGTGCAATCAAGGTTGAAAACCACTCCAGATGAGCTCTGAGAGTTAAGAACCTGATCCATATTATGGAGCAAATTCATTAAGTTGTCTCAAAATTCTGACTTATCTCATGCTTCTCTTTGGGCCAGATGAATGCCTTTATAACACATGAATGGTCCATAAAGTCTTTGCTCATATTCTTCACTGATTTGTGTTTCAACAGACTTGCTGGGCCAATAAGGACAAATCTGTCATTGTTCCCTTGCTATACCTAACCTCCTACCCACTAAAGCCCACATAATTCAAAGATGTGATACCAACGCATGCTTTTGGACAGTGCTTCTGGAGTCCATCTAGGTCACTGCCATCCTCTTGTGCGGGAAGACTAGAGAAAACATCTAATTTTCCTACTCTAATAGAAGATTTTGAGGCATGGTATGTCATTTAATCTTCTTTTTATAAGTTTTAATTATTCAAAGTTCTCTATGTACATTGTTTTAAAAGTTAAGTGGAATTTACTATGTAATATAGCATCTTCTGCTTTTATTCTTTCCCATCCCCAATTCCCACTCCCCAAAGACAATCATATTTACCCTTTTAGTTCTTCTGATGCTTTTTCCTATGTGTTCAGGTAATAGGCATCCCCTGCTATTTCTTGATTTTTCATGTCTAGAGGTAGTGTCTTCGCTTCCTAGTGTGAAAGAGAGGGAGTTAACTGTCTCACTCTTCCTCTGCCACACACACCAATATTTCCTCCCTGACATCCTGATTAGGGCATAGATTTTGGTACCTGGTTAAATATGTAATGTTATTCACAGAAGAGTCATGTAGTATGCTAACAAGATTTTCTTGCCTGACTGACTTCTTGCTTTTTCTGGATTTAATAATTGTCTCACTTTTTTAATTTGCTTATTCGTGTGTGTATAGCTTATATAAATTTATCTTTAAGAAGGATAATTTCTGTGACTATGTCCAAGTGTATCAGATAATTTTTCAAATTCAACCTTTTTTTTTTTAAAGGATGTTAGCGGTGCCCTCTTTGTGTATTTTCTGATAGGGACTGGTTGTGCTCTGGACTTGAGAGAACTAATGTTCCAGGGTCTCCCTTCAGCATCCTCTCAGAGATTACCTTTACATTTGTCTTGTGTTGGATCTCTGGTTTCTTGAGTCTTATGTATTCCTCTTTCTTGGTTTACTCCCTTATTCTATCAGAGCGTATACTTCAGCAGCTTCCTTAGCAAAGTTGTAGGGGAAGGAAATTATTTGAGGCTTCACATATTCAGAAATGTACATATTCTACCTTAATAGTTGATTAATAGTTTGCCTGGGTATAGAATTCTAGATTGGAACTAATTTTCTTTCAGAATTTTGAAGATATTGAGCCATTATCATCTAGGTTCTAGGTCCTGTTGAGTTATCCACTGCCATTCTAAACATCAACTTTTTCATCACTTATTTTTATATTCTGAAAGATTTTTAGATCTTCTCTTTGTTCTCACTATTACAACATGAGGTTTTTTGTTTATTTGTTTGGTTTGTTGGTTGTTTTTAATTTTCCTGACTCTTGGTGGGATCTTTCAATCAGAAATAAGTGTCCTTTACTTCTGGGATATATTCTTGAATTATTTGCTTGACAATTTCCTTCCATTTTGCACATTCTTCTGGAACTCCTGTTAATTAGTTATTGGATGCTTATGACTTATCCTCTCTTTTTATTATATATTTTTAATGAATGCTATTTTTAAAAGATTTTATTTATTTATTTTTAGAGAGAGGGGGAGGGAGGGAGAAAGAGAGGGAGAGAAACATCGATGTGAGAGAGAATCATGGTTCAGTTGCCCCTTGCATGCCCCCAATCAGGGACATGGCCTGCAACCAGGCATGTGGACTGCCTGGGAATTGAACTGGCAACATTTTGGTTTGTGGGATGATGCCCAACCCACTGAGCCACACCAGTCAGAGTGTCTTTTTGTTACATTTTATTTTCCATCTCTGTATTTTAGCTCTGGAAGTTTTCCTTAATTTTATCTTTTATATTGTGTTTTTCATTTTTGTAATAATGTTACTATTTATCCAAAAGGTCCATTCACTTTTTGGGTTCTCTTAAATAACATCTCATTTGGGCTTTATAGATAATAGTCTTTCTTATTTAAAGATACTAATTTGAGCCCCCAGCTGGTGTGGCTCAGTGGCTTGAGCACCAGCCTTCATACCAAAGGGTCAATGGTTCGATTCCTGGTTGGGGCACATGCCTGGGTTGCTTGCCTAGTCCTCAGTGTGGGGGCTGCGAGAACCAACCACACATTGATGTTTCTCTCCCTCCCTCCCTCCCTTACCCTCTCTCTAAAAATAAATAAATACAGTCTTAAAAAAATAAAGGTACTAATTTGAAGTTTCATCTTCCTGAGTAACTCTGTTTCCTCTAAGTGGCTTTCTCTCATGTGTTGTTGTTTTCTGTATTCTTTATATTAGAAATTCTCCTCGGGTATTGATAGTCATTGATTTTCCCATTTATGTTTAATAAAGGGAAATTCTAAAGTTGACTGGAAGCTGCAAATATGTGTAATGGCCTGCCTGGCTCTGTGTTAGAGAACTCCTGAGGTCCTTGGTCTTTTCTACTTACTAAGTTGGTCAGATTTCTTCAAAAAAAAGAGCACTTAAAGCTCCTAACCAGAGGAGGGTACAGGTCTGATTGTCAATGTTCCTGAGGTAGAGGGTTAGATAGGTGGGTAGGGAATACTATAAGTTCTTTCACTTAATTATTATTATTTTTTGTCATGGACCCTGTCTGCTCAACCATACCTGGCATTAGCCCAATGAAAAAACCCTATGTTTTGCCCTTTCTGAAGAATAAACTCCCAGACTTCTGCCATGAAGGGAAAGGGGCAGTTGTCCAAGCACAGGGAGTGGGAGAGGGGATGTAGAGGGACACAACTGCCTTTGCAACACCCTTCAACCAGTCTTCTTTGTATCAACATTCTCATCATTTTCAGTGGGTTTCATCAATTCATGAGCCCTCTGATGACTCTTAAGTTAGCTCTTCCTACTGTTGGTTTTAGATTCAGCTATCTTGGGTTTGCCAATTTGATCACCTCTTGTCTCTAGGTATTCCTGCCTCCAAAATTCAGTTTCTATAGTTTCCTTACCGGCTCCACTATTGTAGATTTGTGCCTTATACAATTACTCTGATTGATGTTACAGTTAGGCTTCAGGAGGAATGTGCTCAATCCGCCATCTTTAGAGAGAAGTCTTTAGATTCTCATTACTGTCACCATATCCTGAGAGGCAAGAATTCCTTTCCATTACATAGACATGAAAAATGGTCACATAGTTACTGCCAGATTCAAACCTATGTTGTTATTCTTTCTGTTATCTCATTCTGCCTCTCAAACTTAAAATTTGAAAGAGCACACATAAAAAATTTACTCATGATACTTCAGTTACATTAGGACCATGTGTGAAATGGCAAGATGAGTATAAAACAAAGAAGACATAATGAAGTAACTTAAAAAGTAAAGGCTTTATTTTACTCTGAAGACTGAAAACCATGTATCTCTAAAGAATTTCCCTGAATAAAGTTGAATCTAGGTTAAGCAGCTGAAAGAATACACTACCAAATTCTATCAAAGCATGTGCCCTTTAACCCTGGAGTTATTAAAGTAGTCATTTCCTTCAGAGAAACAAAAGCCACTTAAGTGAGCTCTCACCAAAGCTACAAGAAACCATCTCATGAACATTCGAGGGCAAGAAAGTTGAAAATCTTATGTTTCAAAATTATCATATCTTGCGCTGGCTGGTGTAGCTCAGTGGATTGAGCGCGGACCTGTGAACCAAGGGATCGCAGTTTGATTCCCAGTCAGGGCACATGCCTGCATAGCAGGCCAATTCCCAGCAGGGGACACACCAGAGGCAACCACACATTGATGTTTCTCTCCCTCTCTCCTTCCCTTTCCCTCTAAAGATAAAATAAATAAAATCTTTAAAAAATTATCACATCTGAAACAAAGATAAATTAGAGAATCTGTTTGATAGGCCATTGAAAAAAATAATTTAAAATTTAACAGTTATTATATACCAACCAGGTGTTAGTGCTATAGAGTTCTGGTTTCCTTTGTATAATGCGCGCACACACACACACACACACACACACATATATATATAATGAACATATATATTAACAAAAAACTATATACATTCACACAAAGGCAATTTACTAACAGAAAACAATAATTTGAGGAGTCCTGTCCACAAATGGTGACCATGATGACTCCCTTCCTGCAGGTGCTGTCAGAGGGGAAGGGGGTGACATCCTCAATCAGTGGGACCTTCATTCCCAAGTGGACAAGGGCTCTGAGAGCTGACTGGGCCCTTGTTCCAGGGGTCTTGGTCCTTCTCCTCCTGTGGCTGAGAGTTTGATGTGAACGGCAGTGATGCCCAGCTCCTTGCCCTGGGCAGCCAACATGGTAGAATGGGGAAAGGACTCACTTCCATCAGCCCTGACCTTCATCCCACCAGTCACACAGCAGATGGTTTCTTTGCCAGAAAGATCAATAACATGGACAAAAGCATCACTGAAGGGTGGAAAGATGTGGCAGACACCAAATGCATTTTCTCCTTTAGCCACCTGAGATCTGAGGCTGATGATTTGTTTTTGCTCCTTGTTCTTCCCCTTGCAAGGTGTCATTTCTGTGGGTCTTCTGCAGAGTCAGCCTGTGGAAAGCTCCTTTCTAGAATATTAACAAAAAACAATTTTCAAAATAATCTTCTTCCTGTGTATAAACATATTCATGGAAATTTCTGCACAGAATTTAGCACAGTTCACTCGCTTATAAACTACGTTGGACCACTACTAATTTACATTGCTGGATGTGTCTATTTATTTATTTAAATCTGGAAATCATGTGAGTTTTCTCCAAAAGAAAAGTCTTGGGCGTGTATTCTGGCTCTGAAACATGTTTTTGTAACCACAGAACAAGTATTTCTTTACCTACTGAGTTTTTCTTTCCCCTGCTATTTTACAAGCTCGTGTATTTTAAATGGCATTCTTTCAGGCTCTGAATGGCAGACTCCTTTAGCAGAATCATTGATAGAGCTATGAGGGGTGTAGTGAACATACTGAATGTGTTTCCCAAAAATAGACTTGAATCCTTATCTGTTTTCAGCAATGAAAGTTAGTTGAATATTTATAAGGTCACCTAGGTCAAATTTTGGCTGACTATTATGTCCCTTGGATGGCTTTAACCCACACTGGTAAAAGGGTAGTGGTCGTTATCAATTAGTAGTATTCCATCCTTGCCTAAGGACTAAGTTTAGATTAAATAATCTTCTGAGCAGCCTAGGTTTGATTCTGCTTCTTGATTTTGTCCATGGAAAGCCCTTTCAGCTGTTTTTAGGTCTGGGTTCCTTCTGGGCTTAGCATTTCGGTTTTGGTTCCAATCCGTGAATAACTCTAACCAAAGTAATGGGCTGCTTTGAGCATCATTTTTAACTGAAGAGACAGAGAATTTCCATCATGCTTCAGGTCATAAGTCTTCCTGCCTGAAAGTTTCCCAAGTGACAGCAGTGACATATCCGTGAGGTACTGGAGAGTTCGGGTGTCCCAGAACGATAATGGTGGGAAAATGAACCCTTTAAGGCAAATGGTAAACCAACTCAGAGAGACTCCTCCAATCCTTTGACGTTATTTACCCTCTTAGGAGGAGTGTGTGTGTGTGTGTGCATGTGTGTGTGTGTGCATGTGTGTGCTTTCTAGAATTAGAGCAACTATGCCTTGATCTATCAGGCTCAATGTTGAACTTCTGGTCCCTAAACAACATTGCTGCGCTTAAGACAGTAAAAACTCCTAAACAGTCTTCAAAGTCTTTAATCTGAGACATTTTTATGAGTAGGCGCAGGGCTTCTGAATGCATCACACCATTGGACTGAAGCCTGGAAAGTCATGCCAGTGTGTTTGAACAAACCATAGCCCATGAATACCTTACTTTTTATATTGGAACATTCCTTTCCTCTTTTAAAGGGAACTAGCACTATCTTATCCCCTTTTCGCATTCTTGAGTAGTTGAAATGTCAGTCTCAAAAGTCTTTTCAAAAACTTTCCTTTTATTCTATTACAGGGGCTGGAAAACAATAAACCAAGGAGGTAAATGCTGAATCTGCAATTTAAATTACATTAAAAAATTTCATCTTACAGAATCTCTTCTCTCTCTCTCTCCTTTTCCTTCCTTCCTTCCTTCCTTCCTTCCTTCCTTCCTTCCTTCCTTCTTTCCTTCCTCCTTTCTTTCTTTCTTTCTTTCTTTCTTTCTTTCTTTCTTTCTTTCTTTCTTTCTTTCTTTCTTTCTTTCTTTCTTTCTTTCTTTCTTTCTGTTTTGCTCCCTCTATCACTCTCTCTCTCACACACACAAGCACGTAGACACATACACACAGTATACATAAGTAATATTATTTATGGAGTTAACACTGTCAAATGATCACATTGCAGTCTATTTATTACACAGGTAGTATATTGAGTATGTGTCTTTTCTGCTTTAGTTGATCATATAGTGAGAGCAACTAAATGATATTGAGCTATGCTGATATTAAAGGACAGAATCAGATAAAACACAGTTAATCTGATTATTTTAAATGTTTAAGAATAACTGCATTATTTATTCATCAAACTTTTGAACATTTCCTAGACTTCTCAGACTCTGAGGCTTTCGGAATTTAAAGATGAAAAATATGAGCTATCTGCTTTGTGTAGGAGACAGAGGTAAAAATATAAATTACAATTCATGAGACAGATGCTGTGGGAAATTTTTGACCAATGTTCTAGGGGAATGCTATAGAATGAATGTCTGTGTCCCCCCACTGCCCCCAATTTAGCAAGTTGACATGTAACTCCCAATGTGATGGTGTTTGGCGGCAGGGCATTTGGCAGGTGATGAGATCCTGAGTGTGGAGTCCTCATAGGGGGGATTTGTATATAAAGGAGACCCCACAGAGCTCCCTTACCCCTTCCCTCATATGAAGACACAACGAGAAGACAGTTATCTGTGAACCAGACATTAAATCTGCATTTTCCTTGACCTTGGAGTTCCCAGACTCTAGAAATGCAAGAAATAAGTTTTTATTGTTGATGAGCCACCCAGTCTATGTAATTTTGTTAAAGCAACCCAAACTGACTTAAGGAACAAAGAAGTGAAGCAACTATCCTGCATGAGGCAGGTTTCACAGAAGGGAACTATTTTAGCTGGACCTTGAAGAACAGGTATTCTCCTGGCTTAGAAAAGAGTCAAGTAGCCCTGGCTGGTGTGGCTCAGTGGATTGAGTGCCAGCCTGTGAACTGAACTGTCAGCTGGTTTGATTCACAGTCAGGGCACGTGCCTGGGTTTCAGGCCAGGTCCCTGGATGGGGGTGTGGGCGAAGCAACCAATCAATGTATCTCTCACACATTGATGTTTCTCTCCCTCTTTTTCTCCCTTCCCTTCTCTCTGAAAGGGTCAAGTACATTTTTGGGAGAGTACATTTTTAGAAGAAGTGCTATGTATAATATGTCAACAGGATTGACCAGATTTGATTTAATAAGATGGGCAAAATATAAATCAATTGATTTTTATAAGCTGTGTGTCTATATTTATGGAGCCATTCCTGGAGTTGTCTTGGACTCCTCTCTTGTCTCCCACGTGCAATATCTAATTTATTGGCAAAATGTACAGACTCTATGTTCAAAACACAGCCCAAATCAGGCTACTTTACCCCATCTCCATGGTTACTGTCCAGATCCAAGTCACCATCATGTCTTGCCTGGACTACTCCAAAAATATCTTAGTTGCTAATAATGTTGGTTTTCTGTTTCTGTGTAACAAATTACCATAAATTTAGTGGCTTAAAACCACACACATTTATTATCCCACAGTTTTCCAGCGCCAGGAGTCTGGGAGTGGCCTAACTAGGTGCAGTGCTCAGGGTCCGATCTTCTGATCCAGATGTCAGCAGTCTGAATTCTCATTTGGAGGTTAGACTAAGGAAGTAAATACCTACAAGTTCATTCAAATTGTCGGCAAAATTCAATGCCTTGTGGTTATAGAACTAAAGGACCTGCTTCTTATTGGCTCTTGGCTGAGCCCTGCTCCTAGGTCTTAGAGGTCTCTTATAGTTCCCTGACACATGACTCACTCCTAAGCCATAGGTGGTTTGCTTCTTCAACATAATCAGGAGACACACAAACACCATATGATTTCACTTATATATGTTAATCTAAAGAACAAAATAAACAAACAAAATTGAAACAGACTCATAGACACAGGGAGCAGACTGGTGGTGTCCAGTGGTGGGGTGGGGGGGGGGGTTGGGAGACTGGCTCAAAGAGGTGAAGGGATTAAGAAGTACAAATTGGCAGTTACAAAATAGTCACAAGGATGTGGAATGCAGCATAGGGAATATGGTCAACAGTACTGAGATAACCGTGTATGACGCCAGGTAGGTATTGTAAATATTGGTGGAGGGAACACTTTAGAAAGTATATGATTGTATCACCACTATATTGTATACTTAAAACAAATGCAAAATAATATTGAAAGTAAATTCTAATTGAAAAATTTAACAAATAAACATTTTAGCCTCTAAAAACAAAAACAACAACAAAAAAACCCACACAATTAGGAGAATTTCTAATGTTTCAGTCTGCCAAGGTAAAGTCTTAGGTAATGTAACATAATCATGAGAGTGACATTCCATCACCTTTGTGATATTCTGTTCATCAGAAGCACGTCACAGGATCCGCCTGCATTCATGGGTGAGTGCTACACAAGGCCTGACTCATTAGAGCTCAGCAGAAGGTGTTTTCCACCACATCAGTCTTCCAACTTCCACTCCTTCTCTCCTACGGTGTATTCTCCATATAGCAGAGTAGTCCTTTAAAAATGTGAAAGTAACAATTGCATTCTCTTGCTCACACTCCTCTTAGAAGGCCTGTAAGATCATGCACATATGATTGCTGACTACCTCTCACTTCATTTTTCACCAGTCTTCCCCCCGCCTACTCTTCTTCAGCCACATGGGAATCTTTGCTTCTTAGCTATGTCAAGCACACTTCTGCCTGAGGGTCTTTGCATTACCTATTTTCTCGACCTCAAACACTACCCCAACAGATCTTTCACTGCCCCCGCTCACCCAAGGACATTTCTTCATTGCTTTTAGAGAGAGAGGAAGGGAGAGATGGAGGATGGGGAGGGAGAGAGAGAGGGAGGGGGGAGAGAGAGAAAGAGAGAGAGAGAGAGAGAGAGAGAAACATCAATCAGTTGCCTCCCACACATGGCTCCGCCAAGGCTCAAAGCTGCAACCTAGGTATGCGCCCTGAGTGGGAATCAAATCTGTAACTTCCTGTGCATGGAACGATGCTCAAACCAACTGAGCCATAGCAGCCAGGGCTACCCTGGCAGATCTTTATGACTTGAACCCTTTCTTCATTTAGGCATCTGCTCAAATGTCACTTTCTCAGAGAGCAGTTGTCTCAGCAACCCCAATCTAAAAGAGTCCCTCCACTGTACCTCTCTCCATTTTCCCTCTCCCTTATTTTCTTCCTAGCCTTTATCTCTCTCTATTTTTTAGAATAGAGTTGTCCATTTACTATTTTTTAAAGCTTTATTGTTGACATTATTGCAGGTGACCCCATTCCCTGCCCTTCACCTCCTCCCCTCCCAGCCCTTGTTCCCCCTTCCCTCAGGCCATCATCACACTGTTGTCTGTGTCCGTGGGCTATACATACATGTTTTATGGCCAATCTCTTCACTTTCTTTCATCCAGGCCCCCTCCCCTCTGACAGCTGTCTGTCTGTTGCATGTATCCATACCTCTGCTCCTATTTTGTTAGTCAGTTTATCTTGTTCATTAGGTGTCCACTTATTAATTGATTGCTTCTCTCACTAGAACCAAAGCTCTATGAGGAGAAGAACCTTGTTTTTCTCATTCACTGTTGTTTACCCAGTGCTTAAGTCATTGCCTAGCATACAGTTGGCACTCACTATCTTGTGTGTAAGTAAATAATGAAAGGATTTAAGACACAATATAAAACTTTTCAAAATATTTTATTGTCATTGATAATATGTTTAATTTTTCAAGTAGGCAGTGACTGAACCCTAAACCATACTATGAAATCTGTCTTGTGATTGGATTTGATTGGAATAGTGAAGAACATTCAATGTCTCAAATGATGTTTAAAGTCACTTGTGTAACATCAGAATAATTGACATTTTTTTAGTTGTCAAATTATTGAAATTACTTATGGTGGAAAAACCTCATATAAAGACAGAAGAAGGCAGTAATGGAGGAAGAGAAATAAAAAAGACATAAGACATGTAGAAAACAAATAGTAAAATGGCAAATGTAAATCCTGCTTTATTAGTAATTACATTAAAGGTAAATAATTAAACACTCCATGAATAGGCAGAGATTGGCAGAAGGGAATTTTGAAAATGATCCATGTAGCCCTGGTTGGGTAGCTCAGTTGGTTGGAGCACTGACCCAATACTCCAAGGTTGTGAGTTTGATCCCAGGTCAGAGCACACACAAGAATCAACCAATGAATGCATAACTAAGTAGAACAACAAATCAATGTTTCTCTCTTTCTCCCTTCTTCTCTCTCTCTAAATTCAATCAATCAATCAATTTTTTAAAAGTGATCCATGTATACGTTGTCTACAAGCAACACACTATAGATCTAAGACACAAATAAGTTAAAAGTAAAATGATAGAAAGGGACAAACCATTCAAACAGCAGTGGAAGGAGAGCTGGAGTGGCGATACTAATATCAGATAAAGTAGGCCTTAAGATGAAGTTTTGCCAAAGACAAAGAAACACATTTTATAATGATAAAATGGGCAACATATAAGAAGATACAACAATTATAAACTTACATGTACCTGACAAGAGAGCCCCCCAATTTATGAGGAAAAAAAATAGTCAGAATTTAAGGGAGAAATAGGAAATTCAACATAATAATTGGAGACATCAGTACCCTCCTTTCAATAGTGGATAGAGTAACTAAACAGAAGATCACCATGAACAGAGAAGATTTGAATAACATTATTAGCCAACTTGACATAACAGACCTGTATAGGACATTCAACAAATGCTAAATACACATTCTCCTCAAGTGAACATGGAATATTCTCTAGGATAGATGGTGTAGTAAGCCATAAAAGAAGTCTCATAATTTTAAAAGGACTGAAACCATACTAAGTGTGTTTCCTGATCACAATGAAATGAAGTTACAAATCAATAATCAAATAAATTTTGGAAAATTCATAAATACTAGAAATTACCACACTCAGAAATAACTAATGGGTCAAAAAAGAAATCACATGAGAAATTAAGAATGCCTTTAGATGAATGAAAACAAAACACAACATACTTATTGGGTGCAGCAAAGGCAATGGATAGAGGGAAATTTATAGTTCTAAATGCCTACATTAAAAGAGTAAAGTTCTCAAATCAATAACCTACCCTTCTACCTTATTAAACTAGAAACAGAAGAAGGAAAACTAAACCCAAAGCTAGCAGAAGGAAGGAAATAATAGTGGTTACAGCAGAAATAAATGAAAGAGAGAAGAGAAGAACAATAGAGAATATTTCAACATGCAAAAATTGGTTCTTTCTGAAAGCATCAACAAAACTGACAACATTTAGCTAGACTAAGAAACAAGGAAGAGGATTCAGAGCACTAAAACTACAGATAAAAGAGGTGGAATTATTGCCAACCTTGCAGAAACAAAAAGGATAGAAGGGAATGCTGTGAAAAATTGCATGGCAACAAATGAGATAACCCAGATGAGATGGACAAATCTCTAGAGGGCCAAGAAAATTCAATGAAGAAAGAATAGTTCAGTGCAACTAGTGGTGTGAGGTCGTTTGGTATCCATGTGCAAAAGAATGAATTTGGTCACCTAACTTACACCATATACAAAAATTAACTCAAAATGGGTCAAAGAGCTCAGTGTAAGAGCTAAATCTATAAAACTCTTAGCCAAAGTACAGTTATAAATCTTCATGACTGAATTAGCCAGTAGTTTCTTGCATATGGCACATGAAGCAGAATCCACAAAAGAAAACAGATAAAGTGGACTTTATAAAAATTAGAAACTTTTATGCACCAAGAAAGTGAAAAGACTGTCCACAGAATGAAAGAAAATGTTTACAAATTATGTATCTACTAAGTGCATCCAGGAAAATACTTAAAATTCAATAATAAAGACAAACAACCCCATTTTTAAATGGGCAAAGGTTTTGATTACATATTTCTCCAAAGAACATGTGCAAATGACCAGTAAGCACATGAAAAGGTGCTCAACATTGCATCTCATTAGAAAAATACAAATCAAAGCTCAGTGAGAAGCACTCCATACCGCTCGGATGGCTATAATCAAAAAGTTAAACAGTGACAAGTGTGGGTGAGGTTGTGGAGATTGTGGAGAATGCCCATAGACTTCGGGTGTGAATAAAATGGTGAAGCCACTTTGGAAAACAGTCTGCGGATTCCTCAAAAGGTTAAACATAGAGTTACCATATCACCCAACAATTTCATTCTGAGACACACATACACTCAAGCAAATTGGAAACATATAGTCGCACAAAAATAGGTACAGGAGTGTTCAAAGCAACATTATTCATGGTGGTTAAGAAACAGTTCAGTTGTCCACCAATTGATAAGTGGATAAAGAAAATGTGACCTGCCCATACAATGGAATATTATTGAATTATAAAAAGCAATGAAGTGCTCTGTATGCTGTAACATGGATGAACCTTAAAGCGTGCCGGGCTAAAGAAGCCGTACACAACAGGCCATGTGTTGGATGTTTCCATACATAAGAAATTTCCAGGCTCTGCAAATCAATAGAGACATGAATGAGATTTTTGGTCTCCAGAGGCTGGTAGGAGGAGGGAATGGGGAGTTACTGCTAATGTGTATGCAGTTTCTTTTAGGGGTCCTAAAAATATTCTTAAGTAGTGACGATGATTGCATAACCATGTGAATTTAACAGAAGCCCTGAACTGTATACACTTTTAAAAAGTGAATTTGATGGTATGTAAATTATATGTCAATTTTTTAAAAAAGAACCTATGAAATTCATAAGGCAGTCAGCTGTGAGGAATCACTTAAGTGAGAATATCTCTGTGACTAGACAGACATGACTCATCACAGAGTTTGCAGCAAGGTAGGCTTTGCAGCAACCCCCACCCACAGCTAGAGCTACCCGGGGCTGCTTTCATTCCACCTGAGTGTTGCTCTGGTTTGAACAGTTACAGTGCAGGAGAAAACCTTTTCTCCAATTCCATTCCCTGCTAGGTTTGTCCAAATGTCCTTCGGTTTGTCCAAATGTCCCCCACTCCTCTGAAGAAACCATCTGCTACTCTTCTTTTCCTCCACTTTTCTCTCTCCCTGCTTTTTCCCTCAGGTCCTTCATCATTCGCATTTTCCTTTCACTTTTCATGTCTATTCCCCACTCTGTGTCTATTTCCCACCCTTTGCTCCCACCTCTCCTTTCCTCTCTTCCTATTTGTTTTTCTCTCTCTCAACTGGCCAAAATGTGGAAATAAAGCATATTTTAAAGTATTTTTGTAAGCATTACGTATTGCTTTGCTTTCTTTGATTAGGTGAAAAAGGAAGTAATTTTGATGCTTGGTATGTCTTTCAGAAAAACAACTCAATTAATTACAAGGTTGCCTTTGCTTTAAGGATGAACCAACAATTAAAAAAAAAAACCCACCCATGCTATATGACTGCTTACAAATAAATAATTGAGGTAAGATACTCTCATGAACATTATAAAGTGATTTGTAAATACGAGTAGACACTACTGGTAAACACTGATAATATCTAGTGTGGTGGTGTTCGCAGACAGCTCCTAATTATTGTCGGCTCTTCTCTGTGCAGACACGCCTGAGTTAACCATTTAGGCTACAAAGCAGAAGCCTCCTCCTACACGGACAGTTGCGTTTGACTCATGTAAACCTAAACACAATTGCCCTCAGGAATGTCCTTTTTGAACTAAAAAAAAAAAAAAAAAATACTGCCATAAGTTGCAAGCTCTTCTGTTGTAAGAAGCCATCTTCAGAATGCCCAATCGCTCTGTTGTTCATCTGGAAGAGTAAGTACAAAAAAAAAACAAAACAAACAAACCATTAACCACAAAGCTGTCATCTTCCAATAAAATTCTAATCTCTGGCTTGAATGCTGAAATGAAAGGTTCACTGGTTTCTTGTATGAACTGGTCAGAAGAAGTGATTTTTTTCTTAACTGTCATTTTACATGAAGAGTTTATTGCATTGGTTGACAAAATGTTGTAGAGAACGAACTGGTTAAGTTTCACGGGACTTCGTGATTGAAATTCTAGTGCCCAGACTGGTGGTGTCAGAGGGAGGAGGCATCCGGATAATGATCTCAGAAACCTTTTCAAACAATGTGACTGTTTCATTGGAAGGGGGAAGGAGGAAAAAGACCAACTTAATCTTCAGTCAGTTGCCATCTCTCCCACCTTGCACAGACAAAGTGCTTTACTGTGGGGCCTCCTTTGGTGTCTTGGTACAACTCTTACTGAAAGACTAGAATTACCTTTAGATATTAAGTTTTAGGCATGCTGATGGAGTTGAAGAAGGTAGATTCCTAGTTGACTGGCTCTAGCAGTCAGCCAGCCAGCTGTCTGTCGCATTTAAGAACCCCCTAGTGTGGTTTGACAAGCTTGGTATTTGCTTGTTTCCTTAAGCTGCACAAAGGCTCTGTGTCTGGGTCTCCTAGCTCTTCAACAAAAATGAGTTTCCACTCCTTCCTTGGCATACAGCTAGACTACAGTTCCCAGTCTCCCTTGTAGTTAGTTGTGGCTGCAAGGCTGGATTCTAACCAATGGAGCATGTGCAGCAGTGATTTATGCCATTTCTGAGCCAAGCCTTTTACGAAATAGGTATGTCTTATCCTTGCTCTACTTCTTCCTTTACTGGTTGGATGCTGATGAAAGCAAGGCCTCAGGGAAGAGGGAGCTACTTGATAAAACATAATATAAAGGGGTCTGAGCATGTCGGAGAGCCATCCCCCACCCAGAAGTCACTTATGTGTGTAAGACATAAACTTTTATTAGGCTAGGGTTATTAAACAGTTTGATGTCTATTTATTACAGCTGCCAGCATGCCCCTAATTAATAAGGCATTTGAGTAACTAGCAATTGGAGGACCACAATGAAACAGCACCAACAGATGTGCCTTCGCCATATGCGTGGGAAACATCGTTTCAAAAACATGATCCTTTTCTCTTTTCTTCCTTTTGTTCCTCATCTTTAGTTTAGCATTGGCTCACTTTCTGTTTTTATGTTTTAATTTGTTCATTAATTGGTAGTGATATCGCTTCTTTAAAACTTGTCCCCCACCCCCACACCAAATACGACTGAGTTTGGGAAAAGTTACCAGGAAAGATTTTCATACATTCTCCAATAGAAGAAAACAGGTGTGACAAGAGCTTGATTAATGGGAGGACACTGGAATTGTTTCCATCACGAAGACCGTGACAAAGAAACATTGTGCCCGTTCGGGATGATGGATTATTTTCAGGTATGCTAAATTTTGAGATTTTCATTCAATGAAATAAACCTTGTTTACATTCCACCTATCGTTTCAACTGTTGGAAAGGCGAGGTGGGGCATAGCCTGAATAGCAGCTAGATAGCGTGAGCCATCTTATGTAAAGCCTTTTTTTCCGGACAATTTTTGTGGATTTTGATTTCATGATATGTGGTGAGATGATAGTAACTTAATGAGGGTTCAGGTAAAGAAACTGATCCTACTTGATGAAATTAATAAGATAATTTCTGCAGTTAAAGAAATAATTTACTTTAATTTGTTTTATTTGCCTGGATATAGATTAACAAGTGAACATTTTTATTAAAAACACACACTTATTTACTATTAAAGTATACAATCTTTGAAGCCCTGAATTATGAGACAAGTTTAAATCATATTTTGCTGTAAGAAAGGTGAGTTAAAGATTCAGGAAATATTTGTTCAGCTCCATCTGTACATCAGGTGTTGTTACACTTATTTTCTAGGATTCAACTAAATCTATGAACTTTATCTTTTCACACATTTTTGGTAGTAAAATATACAGATATATACAGGCACCTTCCAAGTTTTTATGACACCAGTTTACCATACACTAGGCAGAATGCCCAGATGATAGAAAATTTAAATGAACACAGTTTTCTTTCTATAGATTTTCTAGCTTTATCTGAAAATGTCACAGGTTGAGTTCCTGGGAAACAGACTGAGATTCTGAGATTTCTGTGCAGATTTCTGTTTAATCTGAGGTGCTCTCAGGCACAATACTTGTGGGGGGTAAGGAAAGCAGGATGGGGCAGAAGGAGGAGGCGAGCCACGATGCAGTCAGTAAACTGAGCCTGCACGGAGCTTTGCAGCTGCTCCTTCATGGTTGTTCCAAATTCAGACAAAGGGTCTGAGCCTTTTTTTTTTTAATCCTTACTTGAGGATATGTTTACTGATTTTTTAGAGAGAGAGAAACATCAATGAGGCAAAGAAACATTGATCGATTGCCTCCCATGTGTGCCCTGACAAGGGATCAAACCCGCAACCTGGGTGTATGTGCCTTGACCAGAGATGGAACCCGCAACCTTTCTATGGATGGGACAACACTCCAACCAACTGAGCTACCTGTTCAGGGCTAGAGTCTGAGCCTTTTTGGATGCTGGCTGTCCCCAGGGAGGAGTATAACCTTGAGCAAGGCAGCTTCCTTCAGCTGAAGACAATTCCTCAGGAGGAACTGAGTTGTGAACCATCAGCAGCCACTGTGATCCCTTCGCTGTGGGAGTGAGTTCCTTGGTCCAAGAGGGATCTGCTGGGTACATGGCATCCCCTGTATACACATTATATGGGCTTGTATCATTTTGCCATAAAGAGAACAATGACAAGATAGAAATAAACAGGGAGAAATATGAATAAAAAGAGAAAAAAAAAAACAATATTTGGGGTAAGCAGGGAAACAAAGAGCAGTGAAGAATAATCAAATACATTTAAAACACATATGTCATCTGTGTGGACCAGGCCTTTGGCTATGATTTCAAAACAGAAAGCATTCCAGGTGAACGTAGGCATCAAAAAGGCCAAGGTCACTCAGTACATCACAGGTGGAAAGCACCTGTGAATCATGATTCAGAGGCTTGTGCCATAACCTTCAAAGCACATTAAAATGATTGGAAATGCATTCTGTTGAACTGTTTACCAGCAGAGGTCATTCAGTCGGAAGAACACTTTCAGAGCCTGAAAGGCAAGTTGGATGCTGTGAGTGAAGGAACTTAAATTTAGCAAATTTGAGTCTTGGCTTACCTACAAATTGTCAACTTTTAATCATTTCAGGGGTCATTTTAAAAGTTATGTATATTTGGCTTTGGAATCCATTCAAGAATTTTGGGAGGAGCCTGCTGACCATCTTGGGTTGGGTTTCCCCAGAAGCTGATCCTGTTGACAAAGACTCAAGGGCTAGCAGTTTATTTTAAAGTTGTAGGAAATGTTAGTGTAGTAGCGGAATACAGGGCCTGAGAATGCAGCTGATAAAGGTATGTTAGTTGCTTAACTCCCCTGTGAAGCAGAAAACAGACACTTTAGAATGATCTTAACTGAGGGGCAAGGAAGCTGGCGCATGAATCACCAGTGCTTATTGGTCATTGGTGATGTCCTAAACTTCAGGCCTGCTTAGTACGCAGGCAGAGCAGCCTCCCTGGGCTAAGGAAGTGGATTTGGGGACAGAGAGGCAGACACTGACCATTGGGAGCCTGAAAATGAAGCCTGAGGGATGTGTGCAGGAACCTAGCAATGCGGCCTCTGCTCTCTGACAGTCCTAAATATATTTTTCGTGCAATGGTTCTCAAGTTGGTTTTCATCTTCCAGAATAAGCCTAACTGAGCCCTGGATGGTAGGACTCGGTTGGTTGGAGTGCCGTCCCACACAACAGAATGTTGCAGGTCCGGTTCCCGGTCAGGACACATTCCGAGGTTGTGGGTTCAATCCCCAGTTGGGGCATGTATGGAAGGCAAGCACCTGATATTTCTCCCACCACCACCCCTTTCTTTCTCTCTAAGACCAATGAACATATGCTTGAGTGAATTACAAAAAAAAAAAAAGAAAAGAAAAAAAGATGAGTCTAGTTGAGGCTAGCAGAGAAACGACCCAAATATGCACTGAGAAAAAAGAGGAAACCATTCTGAGATTAAACATCCGGGTGTGGGCTAGGCACACAGGAGTGAAACTGAGAGTTGAAGTAGCTTAACCAGGCACTTACTGCTGTAGGAAAAGTCCTGTGAAAGACAACATGGGCAGTTGCCTCCATTCACGCATTTGGCTGTAAGACTCCTGAGCTGCAGAATAATAGCAGAGTGGAAAGTTTTCAGGTGGCAGTTACCTTGGTCCTATGCCAGGTGTATTACTCACTGCTCACAAAGGTCCAGATGGTATTTACCACCCAACAAAACGGGAAAGAAAAGAGAAATGTTCTCTGCTGGTTTTCATGTCACATTGTATGTAAGACATGCAAGGTGAGCCAGTGTGATGGGGGAGAAGGAGAAAATTTCCCATGGTCCTTTTTTTATTTTTATCTCAGGACATCCATGATTTCTACCACTTTATGGAATCTAAGAATCCGAAGTGGTTCAACTCCTTAACTAAATTTTGTTTATTAACCTCAAATCTGAGGAAATAACATTTAATTGGCTCACTTCCTGGAGGGCTGGTTTCTTGTTCTTGACTCAGATTGCTGCTGTGTGATCGGGGCAGCTTTTCTCTCTCCCCCCACAGAGAGCTGACGAGCCAGTCGGGGTCTCATCTTCACATTGCGGTGAAGACCAGAACAAGGCATGTCCTGACCCTGAATGTCCTCGAGTGTTTTTACTCGGAGAAATCCCCCTGAAAATTCATCTGGAAAAATACCAGCCAGGATCGTATCACCAGAGAGGAAGATGTTGAACTACTTCATTTACTTAACAAGTCTTTATGTGTTTTAGGTACAAGGTACAAAGCGCTTAGTGGGAGGTAACAGTGAGTAGGCCGGGTTCCTGGGCCTTATGGAACTTATTGGGATTCAACACAGAAGGCAGGAGAGCAATTAACTATAATCTAGTGAAATGAAATAGTGCACTGATATATGAGAATAGTAATGGTGCTGATAGCTCTTCTCTCATGAAACCTCACAACCCTTATTTTCATGCCCCATTATTTAGCAGTTTCTAAAAATTCTGCCCTCCCTGGTTTCCTAGGGCTTTCCTAAATCAGATGATAGCCTTTTCTCAAAGTCAGGAAGGAGATCTTAACAACTGTGTTTCCTGAACTTTAATTGTGTGCAAGTGCCCAGGACTCTGCATGTCCAGCCACCTTCTCTGACCAGCTCTTGTATCCCCTATAGCAGTTCTCACACTGCTCAGCAAACTTGGATTCATGATTGCAACATTGCTTTTGAAACTATCAATCACTTTTATTACACCTGACAAGCAAGCTAGGGATTCCTAAAATATGGTAGACACTTTATGTACTGAAAAAGTTGTCGGGCAAATGGAACGTGTTGGGATATGATCTCCCCAGTCTCTAGCAGCTCATGATGCTATTCTATGTGCACAGCCCCAAAGACTACACGGAGGCACATATCCTGTGCTTTTTAAAGGGGATGAAACATGAGCCTCCATACTTTACCTTTGGTCTAGCCCTGGAATTGCTCACATAACATTTCCTCTGTGTTATTATATTTACTTTGCAGAGTAAGTTCTTTTGTAAGGCAGGGCGTGGAACTGAGTGGTGGTCATAAGCTCCAGAGCAACTTTCAAGCCTCAGTGCTGGGTAACAATTTTAGAACAATGAGTGGGTAAGAGCCTGCTGCTAATTGAGACCTGCCAAAGACGCTCACTCAATGCAGGCTTCAGCCTGCTGCGTTTGATACTTCTGGTCCCTATCTACCAAGTGCATACTGAAATGAAATCAACACACCTCAGCCTTTGGTATCCTAAGCCTTTCTTTTCTCAGTGTGAGGCTTTCTAGTTATCTAGTGCCCACCCCCCCGCCCCCCACCGCCAAATATCCCCAAACCACCCTCTGCTTCCTCTCCTTTGACCCTTACTGCTCTCCCTACCAAACCTCCAGGTTTTGAAACTTCTCATTTTCATTGCAACTTGAGTGATTTATATCACACATGTCTAATCAAGTCACTCGATCTTAAATCCTTCTCAATGGCTCTCCATTGTTCTCAGAAACTGTTGGAACTCCCTAACGTCATGGAGAAAACCCCCACCCCCCCACCCCCCACTTGCCAGGCCTGAAATGTGTGTTCCCACTCTAGCCAGCTCCTTTAGGTCCTGGAGTACCCCATGCTCTCCACCCCCAGCTCTTCAGGTGCTGTTCCCTGGGTTCAAACTCTGCCTCTAGTTTTATCCCTCCTGTACATTGGAAAATTACACTCAGAAGCCTCTGTATTTGGGACTCCTTCCTTGACACCAGGACTGAAGCCACTGGGCTCTGCCTGTTCACATTGACATTCTTCAACATTGCAGGATAATTTCCATTTTTTCTGGTCTGCCCTCCAGGCACCGTCTGTGTTGTTCACAGTAGTAGGCTCAGGGCCTGGCATACAGCAGATTCCCAGTAAGGCCAGCTTCATGAGCACTTGGCAGGGAGCTGTGCGTTTGGGATTTACTACTTGTCAGTTGCTGTCTTGAGTGTCTTAATCATTCGTCTTTGAATGAAGGTTTTGTGAGTGAAGTTCAGTGAAACAATAGAGCATGCAGCAGGGGCTTGGAGCCTCACCTCCCTGGATACTCCCGACCTGCAGCCCGTGACCACTGCTGCACTTCCTTCCCCATTCCTCCTCACCACCACTACCACCCACCCCTCTTGGTGCTGCAGCAGGGAAGGACTGGCCCTGCAGGGACGGGTGCATTGGGCTCTCCTGCTTGCATGTACAGTTCTACACAGTCTTCAGTACCGCTGAGCATATGGACTCTCTCTTCCAGTACCCAACGTGCCTAAGGGAGCACAATGCTGGGTAGCAAATGACACAATGATAGGTCAAGGAGACAGCAGAAGAAAGGAAAACACCCTTTTCTTACTTTTTGAACAAGGGGCCCTGCATTTTCATTTTGCACCAGGCACTACTAATAATGTAGCTACCCTGTCTCTCAATGAATATTTGTTAAATAGATGAATCAAAGAAATTTGATCAGTCAAATGTATGTTTCTTCGAAGTAGTCACCTAGAGAGTATTGTCATTTTCTAACATATTTTTGGAAATTTTTATTGACAAAAGTCACTCCTTTGTTCAACAAATATTTTTTGAACACTTCTATGTGCCAGGTTCTGGTGTGGATCAGGGAGCTATTCAGATAGGGCTGTGGAGAGTATTCTTAGAATTGCTTTGGGGTAGATTTACATTCTTAAAGAAGCCAAAAATCTCTGTGGGCCACATCTGGTGAATAAAGTGGGCCATAAAACAAAATACTACTTAGGATTAAAATAAACTTTATAACAATGGAGCCAGAAATTAAAAACATTGGGTTCCTTAAGTTAGTAAACTGGTTGTGAAGACAATTTCCAAATGTACGTTTCAAAAACATTTTGAATCACTTTTAATAAATAAAGAGTATCCCAAGGAATTACAGTTTAAATGCAGAAGCTCTAGAGCAAATACATTTCACTAAGAAAGTATTTTTTTTTTGTCATTTCAATTTCCTTTTTTTGTTTCACTTAAGCATTATTTTTTTTTCATTGTAAATGTCATACCAAGAGGAACCTGCAGCCGATCAGAACGCGGATG
Source organism: Anoura caudifer (assembly GCA_004027475.1). NCBI lineage: Eukaryota > Metazoa > Chordata > Mammalia > Chiroptera > Phyllostomidae > Anoura > Anoura caudifer. The sequence goes on from PVKU01000079.1 coordinate 133,261, forward strand.
TTAGCAATGACCTGCCTCCAGGACCACACCATTTTTCTGATCCCCGCCAGGACTTGCCTGCCTGCAGCTCAGTTAGAGCTTCCGAATTGCAATTTTGTTCATCGTGTTTGGGACACTGTGGTAACCTATTTGTTTCCTGATCCCTCCATTACTGATACTTCTGTAGTTATTTATCTACAATATCTTTCTCATCTAGGCCAGCCCTGGTTAGCCGCATCATCTTAATATCTTTGTGACTTAGTTTTCTCACGCAACTACCGTAGGACTAAGTGAAGTAACGTATCCAAAGACCTTAGATGACTACCTAGCATACGGTAAATGGCACCAAATTTTGTTACAGTAATTATTATTATCTGGCCCTATGCGACTAGGTCAGGGGTAAGCAGGCAAACTTTTTCTTTCCTGGGCCTGACAGTGGCTATTTAAGGCTTTGTAGGTCAGATGACCTCTGATACAATTAGCGAAGACTGTTGTAATGCCCAAATCAGCCTTAGACCATTTATAAATGAATGGGCATGAGGGGTTTCAATAAAACTTCATCAACAAAAACAGGTGGCTGGTCAGATGTGGCTCATGGGTAGTACATTTGCTGGCCCCCATCTACACCTTTCTTATGCGGTTGTGTATGAATGGCTAGAGAAGGCTTAGCCAGGACTCATTTATAAGAGTCGGGAGCAACAGTGACCTCAGTTTATCTGAAGGGCAGGTCGCAGCAGTAACAGGCTTCTGCAGGCAGGATAGCCCAAAGTGAGGACCGAGGTGGCATCCCCATGGACAGGGCAGCTGGGCTGGGGGAGGCAGCAGGGTAGATGGGCTACACCTGTAGCAGTCCACATATCCCACTCTGCAGAATCAGTTTTGCCCTGACAAATTGATCCAGGAGCATTGTATAAACACCTGCTCAGTGCCTATGCATGTAAAGGTTTACTGCACTTCCTCAGTAGGCCTACTGTGTAGTCTATGAACCTATACAAGTGCCTTATTTCAGCCAGTTAATATTCAGTAGCCATCTCTAGTTTAATCTTCCAAAAACTAGAGAAAAGTTTATTTGAGGGGTGGGGTTGCAGAACCCAGATTTCTATAATATTCTTTGCTTTTACAGTTCTTTGTGAGCCTAAATATTCAGGAAAGTGGAACCCTGTTCAGTCAGAGTGGCCCTTCACTTGCTTGGCTATCAATTTCCCCCAGAGTGACCTCAAAGGAGCCAGGAAGTTGGTTTTTCTTTCTTTCTTTCTTTTTTTTTTGTTTCATATCAGGACAGCATGCAATATGCTTGCCTGAGTAATAGATATTATCTAGCTAGATTAGTAGATATGGACAGGATGTTTCTCTTCTGTGTGAATTTGATGTCTTACCGTGCCTGGCAGTCTGAAGGCCCTCTTTTGCAACATTCCTCCAGGTTCACACGAGCACTCTCCCTAACGTAACAAAAGGGCCCTGCCAAAATACATTCACACTGCGCTTCCAAAGGTGGGGCTTTCCCTAAAATCCCGAGGACGACCCAGACGTAAACCAGGCACTTATTAGACAGAACAAAACAAATTTTGATTCCCTGATTGATTGATTGATTGATTGATTCAAGGAATATTTACTCAGCTTCTAGTATGCATCCAACACCATACTGGTGCTCGGAGGTGGAGAAATGAATAAGCACCGTCTCTGCTCTCATGGAACGTACTGTTTGGTGGTAGAGGCAGACATTAAACATGTCATCAAACAGGCAAGGACAGCGTGTAATTAGAACCAGCAAGAAGTGCCAGAAAGGAAATGAAAGTTAATAACAATGTTTCTAAAACCTGATGGTCATTAGAATAAATCTAGGGCCCTTATTAAAATTGTGGATTCCCCGGCCCCATCCAGACCCGCTGAAGCGTACATGATCAGCAGGGAAATCCATATATTTCAAGAGTAACCTGGATGATTCTTAGGAACAAGCAAATTTGGGAACCCTGGTCTAACAGAACTTAATGCAAAGACCAAAACTGTACCTTCTAACCAGGCAGCAGTCTTAGAAGCTTTTGTTTTAAAGGACTGTTATTTGGCAGGTCTTTGAAGGCCTGATGTAGTAACTGGCAGAAAACTTCCCATTCGAATTTGTGTTTGCTGATGCTGGTGACCTATGGACTCCGATGCCGTCTTTATGGAGCTCTCGTTGGGTTTCCAGGCAATGGGCTGCGCTGCCAGCGGGGTTTAATTTCCTAGACACGAGATCTTCAGAAACCCTTGCAGTTTGCTTTCTCTTTGTAAAAAAAAAAAAAATTTAACATATATATAAAATATACAAACCTATATTAAAAATATAGTATGCATTTTTCTAATCCAGAAAAGATATGTTGAGAATATTTATCAATGACTTAACATTGCTCTCCTCCCAGACCCCCGCAGCAGACTGGGCAGACATCGCTGCAAGCTTTCGTTTAACCCGTTCGGTTTTCAGCTGGGCCTCATGGAGACAAGTGGTATCTCTTCACAACTTGTGAATATCCTTTTACTGTAATTACACTGTTCAGCGTGAGTTACTATTCACGGGATTGGCTTTTTTAAAGTAGTATTTAACTTTGAAATATTACTAATGTAAACCATTGCAAAATTTTCCATTCGTATTTTAGACTATTTTACCTTAAAAAATGATGGTTATAGCTCTGTTCTCAATATAAAAGTAACTTACTCATTGTAGATGTTTGTAGCAAGTATAAAGAATGAAATATAAGAATTAACTGTAATCCTACTACCCAGAAAAAAAAAACTGTTAGCATTTTAGTCTATCTCCTTTTAATCATTTTATTGTTAATTTTTAATATATTTCTTTCCACTGATCTGTAGATAGACAGATAGTCCTAGTCAGAAAATGATTGCATTGAAGGCCATGTTCTTTCTGAGACTGTTAATACATATCTCCAAATTGCTTTTCAGCAAGATTGTACCGATTTAAGCCCACAGAGTGTCTTTAGTGGGAGAGCCTAGAAATGATCATTGACAAGATGTGTCCACTGGGACCAATAATCACTAGAAAATGGGCATGGTTTATAGATGCTCCAGTTAGCCTCCTTGTGGTCCCAGACTTGTATTCCTATCTCTTACAATATATTTTCAAAACTGAGTATCATAGGTAGGACACTGAAAGAGCCATATCAACCTATCCTTGCTATGGCACCAAAGTCTTTAAGATCCTATGTTACTGATGGTGAATTGTCATGCCATCTTTATATGCAAAGGGCAGCTTATGACTGGAACCATGGTGTGTGTCTCCATTCATATTATAAGCACTATGGCATTTAAAGGTGAGATACAGCTAGTGAGTGATTGGTAAATAATAATACTAGTATTCCCAGTCACAGGGGATACATTCTCAGTTCTCAAATGGAAAGATTTCCAAGTTCATAGTGCTTATTCTGGTTGATTGTGTTCCAGGAAAGATGAAATTCTGGTGCTCAAAAAATGTTTCATTTTCCCCTCCCCACTTTCAACTTCAATGGAGCATAATGTCTCAGGGATCTTAGCTATGAAAGACAAGTAAAAGAGAAGATTACCACTTCTCAGTCCTTCTTAGTTGACCCCAAGTTACAAGGACACACTTATTACATATAGGTGAGGTTGTCACATGAATCAGTGTGCACTGTGACATGGGATGAATTTACTATTCCCACCAAATGATTCTATGTGTATGTGCGAGAGAGAGAGAGAGAGAAAGAGAGAGAGAGAGAATGAGAGAGAAAAGGAGAGAGAAAAGTAGGCGTACTGTCTCACATACAGGTATAGGTTATATGTCCCATGTCCATGGCTTTGGCTTCAAGCACCGAAGATTACAGAAGTTTCCAGGATGCATATAGAGCTTTTGCAGGCACCCCGAGGATATAAGTTTTTGCTTGATCTGATTTCTCTCCACTCTCTGTTGACAACTTCTTACCAGCCTGAGCTGAACAAAGCTACAGAACAAGAGACACCCAGAGTGACCCTGGGTGGGAACAAAGCCCTAAGCACAGGGAACTGTCTTTCAAAGAAATCTTTAAGGAGAAGGACAGCATGGGTGTGGGACAGGAATAAAGGCTGTAAGACAGGTAGAAGCTGAAAGCTACTTCTAGCCCAGGAGAGGAAAGCTTCCATACTGCAGGAGTTCTAGCAAGTAGAATCCCCATGGCTGCTGATGGTTAAAGTAGGTACAGCGCCCACTTTGCCAAGTGGTTTCTTATCCATTACCTTATTGGACAACATATGACATCTTTGAAATCAGCAGAATAAGTATTATAGGCCTGGGATTCTTTATGTGAAACCCTTAAGGCAAGGTAGTTTAGATTTCAGAATTTAGGCATGTGATGTAATGTATGCTATGGAATACCCACAGCAGGGTCTGAGACAGCATCCTGGTTTCAGAAACGTTAATATTTTGGTAATGAGACATATGGATAGTCACAATAAGGAGGTCAAGATTATAAACAGCCTTCTGTCAATTTAGGTTAGGTTTCTGCAGCCCAAAGAGCTATGGAAAACCATTAGTTTTCCAGAAATTTATGGAGTTTGCGATTGTGAATAAGGGATTATGACCTCAATTATCTGCATTTTACTGATGAGGAAACAAAAGTCAATAGGTGTTAAGCAACATGTCCAATGTCATACAGAAACAAAGTCTCCTTTTTTCCCATCAGTTTTAGATTCTATTAAAATAGGATAATTATGAATATCCTGAGGTGATCTAAACCAATCCTGTTACACAGTTTAACATGAATGCATGGTAACACCTGGTTCTGTGAGTGTGATTCCATGGAGAGGAATGTTTTCTTCCATCTCTGCCTCCCTAAAGTCTATTATGTCTTTGTTTCTGTTTCTCATAATGGAACCTGGGGATTTTAGATTTCCCTTTTGGTTCAGATGAGTTCTTCCCCCAAATTCATGGCTGTTTTAGTCATAGACCTGATGGAAGGAATCACGTTCATAAAAGGACCTTTATAGGTCCATAAAAGGACCAATATAGTTATTGAGACTTAACCATATCTTGAGAAGGGGAAAAAAAAGATCAAGAAGGATCTTTCAATGTTTCCGTAGCCCAAGTACTAAGAAGAACAGTCTTTGGAAAGCAACCAACACGTGAGCTACTACCCACGTGTACCTGGGTGTGACCAATACGGACCTGAGTTTTAAAGAGCATTGCCTAAATCAAAGAACGTAATGATCTTTAAAATAAATTTGCTGGCACATCTTGAAGTGCCAGGGTACACTCTTCTGTACTCACATGGCGCCCGTTAACTCAACGGTAGAGTACAGTATTCCAGCCAATATTTGCGAGAACTGCGTCGGTGGTGACCAAGGACTTTGAACTGGCTTGGAAAAAAATCAGCATTGTTAAAGAAACCAAGAGCTGAGTGTTAACCAGTCTGCATTCACTTCCAGGGCCCTTCCTAACTTGCTGTGTTACTTGACCGCGATAGTGCTGGTGGTCTTTAGTTTCAGTAATTGGTAGTTCCTTCTGATTATATGTGTATAAAAGAATTCAGAAATAGGCATGCAAATAGTTTTGTATGTAGTAGCAAGAAACCAAAACTATTGATAAGGGTTCACTGAAGCTCTAAAAATATTTTATTAAGGATGCTGTGATATACTACTTAGCACAATAGAGACCCACTGCATAATCATAACTATGTTAAATAAGGTTGATGAAGAAGCAATCCACTAATCCCAGATTGTAAAATATAAGTGTGTGTGTGTGTGGGGGGGTTATTAATATAGTGTTTCTTTTTTGTTTATGTCAGGTTTATTGAGGTATTCACTCATGAAATTAATACTTTTTAGTGTGCAGTGCTATGAGTTTTGATGAATGCGTACACACAGCTGTATAACCTCCATTGTGATCAAGAGTTAGAAAAGTTCCCTCACACCCAGAACTTCCCTCATGCCCCTTTAGTATTCAACACCTACTGTATTGTTAGGACTGTAGGACACACCAGGCCATGGGACGCACCTAGGTTTTAGAGGAGGAAAATAGGAAAACATTTTTGAAGCAAAAAATGTGGTAAAATATTTAATAACCTGTGACCCCACTCAACCACCACACCTCCCCCCACACAGTGAGCCAGGTAAGCTACATTCGGAGTATAAGGCACAATCCCATTCCCCTCCCCAAATTTATTTACCGGTAATCCACATTCTGAACCCTGGCAAACTTTGATTTGCTTTCTGTCTCTTGATTTTCTCAAGAATGTCACATAAATGGAGTCAGACAGGATGTAGCCTTTTTGAGGATGGCTTCTTTTACTTGAGCAAAATTCATTTTTGGATTCATTGATATCATTGTATGTGTCAGTAGTTTTTTCCTTTTTGTTGTGGATTGCTATTCCATTATATGGATGTACCAAAATTTGTTTGTCTGTTCACTCTAATTTATCTGTATTTCTCCTTAAAGGACATTACCATTGTTTCTAGTTCAGCCATAAAGTTACTATAAACACTTTTGTATAGGGTTTTTTTTTTTCTGGGAACATAGCATTATTTCTCTTGAGAAAATACTCAGAAGTGGGACTGTATTTCTTTTTTAAACATTTTATTTATTTATCTTTAGAGGGAAAGGGAAGAAGAGAGGGAGAGAGGGAGAGAAATATCAATGTATGATTGCCTCTCGTGCGTCCCTTGCCGGGAACTGCCTGCAACCCAGGCACATGCCCTGAGTGGGAATTGAACCGCGATCCTTTGGTTCACAGGCCCACACTCAATCCACTGAGCTATACCAGCCAGGGCTATATTTCTTTTTTTTTAATATTACTCATTAGTTTATCAAATTTAATGATCTATCTATACATATAAAGTGATGGAGAAAGACTGATGCAACTATCTGTGAAACTTAAACAAAAAAAAGTACTTTGCCTAAATTATAATGGTATTTCAAGTTAAGGTGATATTTTATATTATTGGAATAATAAAAACTATTTTACGTAAGTGTGATTACTGCCAGATTTTTTTTCTGTCACAGATGTTTTAGTGAATATATCTAAATACATACTCTACCCACCCATTTTTATCAGTGAAAGTAGGTTAAAATGTTTCTCATTTTTCCCTGTACCACCAAGTGAAGCTTTATCCTTTGGCTTCTTTTTTAAATTAAGACCTTATTTTTTAAGAGCAGTTTTAGATTACAGCAAAATTGAGGGGAAAGCGCCCATACATGCTCATAGCTTCTCCCATGATCAATATCCCCCACCAGAGCGGCACACCATTGCAATGCATGAACCTGCAAGGACGTGTTATAATTACCCACGGTCCACAGTTTACTTGACAGTCACTCTTGGTGGTGTACAGACTATAGGTTTAGACAAAGGTAGAATACATGTATCCAGCATTATGGTACACAGCGTACTTTCCCTGCCTTAAAATTCCTTTGTGTTCCGCCTATTCTTCCCCTCCTCCCACCCAATCCCTGGCAGCCACTGGTCTTTTTCTGTGTTCATAGTTTCGCTTCTTCCAGAATGTCATGTAGTTGTAATCAGACAGTATGTTGCCTTTTCATATTGGCCTCTTTCATGTAGTGATATAGATACAAGGTTTTTCCATGTCTTTCATGGCTTGATAGCTCATTTCTTTTTAGTGCTGAATAATATTCCATTGTCCAGATGTATCACAATTTACCTGATCCCTTCTAAAGGATGTCTTGGCTGTTTCCAAGTTTGGCAATTATAAAGCTGCTATAAACATCCACATGCAGGTTTGCGTGTGGGTATAAGTTATCAGCTCCTTTGGGTAAATACCAAGGAGCATAATTGCTGCATTATATGGTAAGACTATGTTTATTTTTGTAAGAAACTGCCAAACTGTATTTTAGGGAAAATATTTGTATTTATTTATCTATTTATTTATTTATTATTGATTTTTAGAGAGAGAAACATCGACTTATTGTTTCACTCATTTATGTGTTCATTGGTTGCCTCTTGTATGTGCCCTGACTGGAGATTGAACCTGCAACCTTGACACATCAAGACAATGCTCTAACCAACTGAGCTACATGGAAAGGGCCCCAAATGTAATTTATTTATTTATTTATATTCTTGCATTATTATTAATTATTATATTATTTTCCATACAAACAAGTTTTGCCCCACCCTGTATATTTTTCCTACATTTTTGAATTTTATTTTTAGATTTTATTTATGTATTTTTTAAAAATACATTTTACTGATTATGCTATTACAGTTATCCCATTCCCCCCTTTATTCCCCTCCACCCTGCACACCTCCTCCCACCCACATTCTCCCCCTTTAGTTCATGTCCATGGGTCATACATATAAGTTCTTTGGCTTCTACATTTCCTATACTATTCTTAATCTCCCCCTGTCTATTTTATACCTACTGTTTATGCTACTTATTATCTGTACCTTTTCCCTCTCTCTCCTCCTCCTCTGCTGATAACCCTCCATGTGATCTCCATTTCTCTGGTTCTGTTCCTGTTCCAGTTGTTTGCTTAGTTTGCTTTTGCTTTTGTTTTAGATGTGGTTGTTAATAACTGTGAGTTTGCTGTCATTTTACTGTTCATATTTTTTATCTTCTTTTTCTTAGATAAGTCCCTTTAACATTTCATATAATAAGGCCTTGGTGATAATGAACTCCTTTAACTTGACCTTATCTGAGAAGCACTTTATCTGCCCTTCCATTCTAAATGAAACCTTTGCTGGATAGAGTAATCTTGGATGTAGGTCCTTGCCTTTCATGACTTGGAATACTTCTTTCCAGCCCCTTCTTGCCTGCAAGGTCTCTTTTGAAAAATCAGCTGACAGTCTTATAGGAACTCCTTTGTAGGTGACTGTCTCCTTTTCTCTTGCTGCTTTTAATATTTTCTCCTTATCTTTAATCTTGGCTAATGGGATTATGGTGCACCTTGGTGTGTTCCTCCTTGGGTCCAACTTCTTTGGGACTCTCTGAGCTTCCTGGACTTCCTGGAAGTCTATTTCCTTTGCTAGATTGGGAAGTTCTCCTTCATTATTTGCTCAAATAAGTTTTCAATTTGTTGTTCTTCCTCTTCTCCTTCTGGTACCCCTATGATTTGGATGTTGGAATGTTTAAAGATGTTCTGGAGGTTCCTAAGCCTCTCTTCATTTTTTTGATTTCTTGTTTCTTCATTCTTTCCTGGTTGAATGTTTCTTTCTTCCTTCCGGTCCACACTGTTGATTTGAGTCCTAGTTTCCTTCCTGTCATTGTTGGTTCCCTCCACATTTCCCTTTATTTCACTTAGCATAGCCTTCACTTTTTCATCTAATTTGTGACCATATTCAACCAATTCTGTGAGCATCCTGATTACTAGTGTTTTGAACTGTGCATCTGATAGGTTGGCTATCTCTTTGTTGCTTAGTTGTATTTTTTCTGGAGCTTTGATCTGTTCTTTTGTTTGGGCCTTTTTTTTTTTTTTTTTTTTTTTTTTTTTTTTTTTTTTTTTTTTTTTTTTTTTTTTTTTTTTTTTTTTTTTTTTTTTTTTTGTCTTGGCATGCCTGTTACGTGGTAAGGGGCAGAGCCTTAGGCTTTCACCAGGGTAGGGCAACCCACATCACCGGGTTGTGATGCTGTCTGTGGGGGAGGTGTCTGAGAGGGAACAATGGCGCTTGCTCCTCTCTCTGCTGGTTTTCAGTTACTTCCCCCACTACTCACAAGCAAATTGGGTCCTTCTGGTGCTGATTCCCAGGTGACTGGGCTAGTGTACATTCTAATATACTGTGGGTCTCCCCAATGAACTCTCCTGTGAGGCCAGGAGTTTCTCCCACTGCCACTTCAACTCCCACAGGTATTTTCAATCAGAGGTTTGAGGCTTTATTTCCCTGTGATGGAGCCCTGGGTTGGGCAGTCTGTCTTGCTCCCCAGTTGTTCCTCCTGGTTTATCTGCACCCAAATGTGGCACCACCCCTTCCGCAGTCTGCCACCTCACCAGGTCTGCCAGCCGCTGCCTTGTCATGAGTCCTCTCTGCCCAGCTGCCCGTCTCCTTCCCTCCTACTAGTCTGGCTGAATGTGTCTTCTTTAACTTCTTGATTGTTGGACTTCCATACAGTTCAATTTTCTGTCAGTTCTGTTTGCTTTTTGTTTTTAAATTGTTGTCCTTCTTTTGGTTGTGTGAGGAGGCACAGTGTGTCTACCTATGCCTTCATTTTGGCCAGACCCAAAATGTATTTTAAAGTGGCTGTACCATCTTGCATTCCCACGAGCAGGGAATGAGGGTTCCTGTTGCTTCAAATACTTGCCATTATTTGGTGTGGTCAGTGTTTCAGATTTTGGCCATTCTAACAGATGTGTAGTGGTATCTCATTGTTTTAATTTGCATTTCTCAGATGACATGTGATGTGGAACGTTTTTTCATATGCTTAACTGACACCTGTATATCTCCCTTGGTTACGGTCTTTGGCTCATTTTTAAAATCCTTTTTTTAAAATTGTTGAGTTTTAAGAGTTCTTTATAAATTTTGGATAATAGTCCCTTGTCAGATGTTTCATTTGCAAATATTTTCTCCCTTATAAATGCTTGGTAAGTCTTGGAGGGGAAGCATCCCTATCAAGGAACAGGTACCCAGAGGAACAGTGGTGATGGTAGTGTTACCTTGTAGATGATCTGATTATGTACAAATAGATTTAGTGTCGTATTTAGCTTAATCTTAGTGATCTATATACTTCTTTTCTCCCTCTGGATGATTCCTTGAGTAGTAATAGCCTCTCAGCGTCTGAGAGGATACTTGCCTGGGAATTTTATTGCTTCAGCAAAGACAAGTAAGTTTCTTGGATTTTGTACCTCTAGCTCAGAGCTCAGTTTCCAGTTCCGCACATATTTATCCATCTCCAGCTGGATGTCAAATTTGATCTGCCCATGGACCTGGGGTCATCTTTGATTGTTCCTCTTGAGGACATCAAGTACAACCTCTCCATCTTTGATTGTCCTCCTGCAGCTTCTGTATCCCAGGAGTCACTACATTCTGTCAATTTTACTTCCAAACTGTCTCTAATGTCTAACTTGTATTTCCTATTTCCTGTGTCATTGTCTCAGTGCAGGCTTCGTAGCCCAGGGCCAGCCGATAGAAGTAGTGTGTGAACCACATATGCAGTTTTAAATGTTCACACTAAAAAAAGGCACAAAGAAATGTTAAATTAATTTTTAACAATGTTTATTTAACCCAATGTATCTAAAATTTTATCACCTCTGCATATCAGCATAATACGAACAAGATTACATCTTTTTGCGTGTGCCCAAACTTTTAAACTTGGAGTAAGCTCAATTAAAACTAGCAACATTTCAAGAATGCACTCAATAGTCACTGCATGGAGCACGGCAGTATGAACACATCTCCCTGCTCTTGGTATTTCTCCTTTCCATCCTGTCCTCACATGGTGTGTCTGTAATGCAGCCACATCACTTCCCTCCTTCATACCCTCGGACGGTGGGTCTGGAATAGCAGGTAGAAAAAAGTCCAGCTTCCTTACCGTTCACTCATTCAGTCAGCAGTTTTTTTAAGTGGCCATCCTGGGCCAGAAACTCCAGGACTCTCTGAGTGATGGGGCAGGCACAGTCTCTGCCCTGGAATTCTCATTCTAATGGGACTGTAACCTCCTTAGGAACCTGGTATATCAGGCCCTTCCCGTTGTATGAGCTTGAGTCCACCCTTCTTCCACCTCATCGTTTCCCAACCTGATAATAATAATAATAAACACATAATGAATATTTCTTTTAAGTTAAGTTGTATGCTAAACACTACTTAATCTTCATTTGCAAACCCATGAGGAGAGTACCATGACCCTCAGTTTACAGTTTCCAAAAGGAGACTGGCTGGGCGAGGTAACTCGCCTGAAGACACAGCTAGCACAAAAGCACTCATCACCACGCAGTTTGCCTCCAGACTGGTGGGGAGGAAGGAATGCTTTACCAGTGGACTCCCCAGCTTCTTCAGATCTTAGCCACTGATCTTGCAATTACCTCCGCCAGTAACACCCTTCTTTCTCTCCCCTCTTTGATGAAATTATGTCATCATACATGACTCAGTTTAAATCGACTATACTTCTCAGTAGATTTTTCAAACACCTTCCTTCACATCCCTTTCTGACAGGTGGCAGCTCCCATTCCCTTCCACCTCCAGCAAAAGCCATCTCATTCTCTTGCATTGAGATTACCTGACTTGTGTTACAGCTGTACAGATTCCATTGCTGGCATTTGTGTATGTATCAATGTGAATATATATATATATATACACACACACACACACACTCACAAGTGTATATACGCATATTGACATACTCAAAGCTTCATGAGTGATCAGGTGTCTGGTCTGCTTTACTCACTTATTTTTTCCAGGCTTTTCTGTAGGCCTAGCCTACAGACATAAAGAACAACACCTTTTTCTCCCATTTCCTTTTATCTTTCCCACTGAGGCTATCCTGGTGCTCTTGTAAACACCACTCCAAGGATTTTAGTTTTCCTTTATAGAGTCAGATAATTGGGAACATTTAAATTTCAGCTCTGACCCAGAAGAAGCACTAAAGAGATACATAATTGTCAAAGGATCCTCCTCTGCTAGAGGTTAAAGATGGCATTGCAAAATGACAAGCTGCTATTTTTTTTTACAAACTATACCCGGGTTCAAGAGAACTGCTGGGTAAAGATTATTGTTTCTCAGGATAAGGATCTTGCCAGGAGATTGTATCCAAGTCTCTGCTAGTATTACCTGCTGTTCCAGAAACCCAGGAAGTATCCTGAATTTGGGATACAGCTAAATGTCATTAATTTTAGGTAGTACAAGTTCATTGTTAGTGATACACTTAGGTTCACATTATCCGTTGTTTTGCAAATGTTTCACTGTGCCATGCTTTGGATGGATACTTACAATACTTAAGAGAACTATTTGTCTTTCAGCACCTTAGGCCATTTTATAGCCATCTCCATTTCCATGAAAGCAATTTTAACACATTATCTTCTTTACTCACAACCATTACCTCAGGATGAACTCTGGTTGAGCTTGAATTAAGTGGGCAATTGGGAGTAATAAATTCTGTAATTCAGACCTTTGCTACATTATTATTCTAGCCGTTGGGATGAAGTGAGGAGTGGAAAAAGTGCGTGACAACACAGGAGTCAAAAACAAAACAAAACAAAACTGTGGACTAAATAAACCAAGGGCTTCCCCCCCCCCACCCCTTTTCACAACATGGATAAGAGAAACTTATTTTCTAGCATGGTGTTGGAAGCATATATTTTTAAGTCCTTGAATCCAACTACTTAGCTCTTTCAACTCTGGCAGCAAAGGTCTTGGTTCCTATTTTGCTACTTTGGCCAGGTCCTTAGCTGTCACCTAGAATGCTCTTAGGTCTTAAAGGATGTCTCCTCTCAAAACATTCATTTAACATTTATCTGAGAACTTACCAGGGCTAAACACTCTTCCAGGATTGCTAGCAAGTAACAGCAAACAAAACATAGAAATTGCTGCTTGCATGGCACTTACATTAGTGTGTGTGTACAGTCAGTAAGCATAATAAAGCATAACATATGTAGACAGTTACAAGAGGATAAATGCTGTACAGAAATATAAAGCAGAGAAATGCAATAGAGGCTGTTCTGTGTAAACTAATTTTAGTTCTACAGTAGGGGAGCTGCATTGTAAGACAGTTTAGAACTAATTCTTCAATACAAATCATATTCACCTTAGAGTGATGAAATGAGCACAAGTGATTGGCACCTGAAGCAAATTTAGGAGGCTATTTAAACATTTTTGTTCAGTTTCCTCCTCACCCCATATTCTTTCCTTTTCATTCTTTCTTCAGGTTTACTTCCCTTTATTGTTGTTCAACGTTCTTTAGTGAAGTATTAAAGAGCAGTTCCACTAACTAGGATCTAAGACCAGTCATCTCTGTGAGGCTCCATCTCCTCTTCTGTAAAGAGGGGGTAATAAAACATATTTTGGAGTATTGCGAGGATTAAAGATGAAGCATGTTTGCAAAATGTCACAGTCGCTAATTGTAGGCCTCTTTAAATGGTAGCTATTATAATAGAAGCACATTTGCTCTTACACAAGAGAATAATGTATGCCAGCCTTTAAGTAACTCTGGGAAATTAGAGCAAAAGGGGTCTAGGACCCAAACCAGCATCTCCTTAACTATTTCTGACGAAGGCTTTATTAACATCCTATTGCAGATAAATAGGATATGCAATCCAGAACCGCTGTAATAGTTTCCATCCAAAGTACTGATTTAGCTCCCCACTCTGTTAAAAATAATACTTATAACAAGCATGTCAGGCACATTTATGGATTGAAATTCATCTAATTCTTCAATGACCCTGCCTGCAGGTACCATGAGCTCCTGTTAGAGACACACTATTTGAGAGACACACTGTATGGAAGCCGCGGTGGTGCCTGGTCGAGGGGGCGAGGCCAGAGCACACCTGGTCAGGAGTACTCCCTCTTTCCCAGGCCCGGAGTTGGGGTTCCTGCCTACTGAACTGGGTGGGAAAACCTTGCAAGAGTCCCGAACACCCGTTGGTTCTTTGGGGTCCTCGTGAGCGTCGTCCAAAAGGGTGGCATCCTTCTTCCTTCCTGCCTTTAAACAAATTGGTTAGGAGCTAGGAACGGTGGTGACCCTCAGCCCACTTCCAAACTTTAGGGGAACTTCCTACCGGAAAAACAAGTTAGACATTTAGTTACGGTCATTTAGGATTTTACAAAGAGAGGCAGGGCCTCCAAAGGAGGTGGCAGGGGGTGTTTGTGTGTGGGGTACACTAGAGTGCAACTCGAGAGCCGCCGATTGGCTGGGACAAACGCCCGTCCTGCTCCCTCCCGCCCCACCCCCGAGTGGCCTCGTTGCGGGGCCTGCGGACGCGCGGAGGAGGCTGGTGGTGCCAAACTGGCAGGGGGCGTGACGCGAGAGGCGGGGCGGTGGGCCTGTCGGGGCGGGACCTGGCATTGCGCGTCACAGCTGCGGTCCCGCCCCCGGGCTTCTAGCTGCTCCCTCCTCCTTCACCGCCTTGTCCGGCTGCTCGCTCAGTTCTCACTCCTCCTTCCACGCCGCGGCCTCGCTGCCCTGCGAGAGGCAGTCCTGCAGCCGCTGCGTGCACACACGCGCTCCGCATCTCGCGCACCAGGCTCTCCCCACGCGTGCGCACCGGGCGCACGGACACACGTTCGTTTCCCCTTGAGTCCTGGGGTCTCAGCAGCGGCGGCGGGCGAACTGCGCGGGGCAACACCGTAGCGGCCGTCGCAGGCTGGCCGGCCGGCCATGGAGGCAGATGGGGCCGGCGAGCAGATGAGACCGCTACTCACCCGGGTAACGAGCAGGGTGAGGGCACCGCGGGTGGCGGGGCTCCTCCGCTGGGGTTGTGGGGGGGGGGCGAGGAGCTAGGCAGACAAAGGCGGGGGCTGCGAGCGCCGCGGTCCGGCCACCTCATCCCAGCCCCGGCGCCCAGGCGCCCATCCACCGCCCCGTGGCAGGCGCTCTCCATCCCCTTTGTGTGGCCGCCCAGTGCGAGGGGGCGGGCAGCGGCAAGCCGAGGAGGCCCGGGTGGGGGCAGCCGGCGGCGAGCCCTCGCATCCTCGCTACCCGTGTCCTCGGCACAGCTGGGGCGGGACTCGGGCACCCCTGCAGGGCCCGTCCTCCCTCCCGCGATCCCCACCGTCTCTTCCTTTAACTCTGCAGCGCCTGTCGCTTAGTTCCGTGCGTCCTCCGCAGCCGGGGTCTCGTTCCGGGTGCCTGGGCGCTGGAATTCAGATCAGCCCCTCCGAAAGCCCGTCTCTCTTTTCCCTTGAAGGAGGAGCTCGACTCCACCTGTTTCTAGCTCCAGGCGGTGGTGAGGAGCTGGGGTGAATCTTTCCCCTTATTTCTCGTCTCTCCGCCCGGTCCGCGCTGTGCTTTGTTCGGTGAGACCTGCGGCCGCGTGGACAAGCCGCCTTCCTTCTCGGCCAGGGCTTCTCCTCGCTGCCGACTCTGTCTGGCCCGCCTCCTCCTCTTTTGGCGAAAACCCGAGCAGTGTACTCCCGCCGCAGGCCGAACAGAAAGAGGAAGGTGTCCGAGTCTCGTCGCTGCCCGCCCTTTCACCAGCCTGGCAAAATCGCGTGTCCCAGACAGGCTGGCTTTGGCTTCGGCGTTACAGCCCGAGGGGACTGGGGGGGTGGGGGGGGCTTTCAAAGGTTGGTGTTCCGCTTTGGGATGCGGGACCCAAGCTCAAGAAACGGACTTCCTGCTTTCATGTGGAATACACGCGTCCCCACGGTGGTGATTCTCTTCTTCCTTCGTAGTTCCTGTCGCAGGGCGCATGGAGGTGTTATACATTTTCCGATTTCCAGTTCTTAACTCTGCGACCAGCAAATGAGGGAGGTCGCGGTGAAAATTTTCCAGTCTTTCACAACTAACAGGAAAATTGCTTTTCATGTGTTTGTATTAAAGAGTTTTCCCTAACAGCACCACCCACCCCTCGCCCCATCTTTTAAAAGATTATTGTAAGGCCCTTGGCGAATAGTCATTCATTATTTCAGTATGTTAATTTCTAAATTCTCAGAACACAGAGAAAAACTAAATCTCCAGACAGTGAAGTCATTTAGCAGTGGTTTTTGAGATCATTCACAGCGATGGTAATGGAATACTGGAAACTTATCCTAAGGAATCTTCTGTAATTGTATGCCCTTTGAATAAAGTGTTTTGGATGTGTGTTTTAGCACCTTCTCTAATTGTGTGTATCAGATAGTGTTGTTTCCTCCTGAATTGATTATTTGCAAGTTTTCAAGTTTGAGCTGTAAGAGCACCTGAGTTTCTATAAAGCTTTCCAAGTCATTCATTCATTCATTCATTCATTCATTGTGGTAACACTTACTTAGAACCTGCTCTGTAGTATCCAACAAGATAGAAACAGCTGGACTCTAACAACTCACATTAGATGAGGGAGGAAGGCGACACAGGAGTCATCAAACACTGTATTAATGGCACAGCGGGGAGCACTTTGGAAGGACTTGTACCTTCTAAAATACCTTTGGGGAAATAAGACTTGGCTACAGTAAATATACCAATCCATAATAAAAATAAAATAAAAGCTATTATACAGGCAGGAAATAGGATGGGAACACAGGAAAACTTGGTTTAAGTTGTAGAGAACACTGAAAACTGGGAAAAGGGGGACTGTTTAAATTGACAAAGTGAACTCTTTCCTCACTGATTTTTTTTTCACCTTCCGGTAGATGAAAGTCATAAAAATGGGCGAGAATGATATTCATCAGTCATAACTTCTCTAACTCAAGCCAACTGCTTAGCATAGCCAGAAAAAGTAGCATAAAATTCTGTAGGTATATAATTATGCAGAAATGTTTCCATAAATTTGTGGAAGTTGATATTCTGAAATTGGAGTCCATATATTTCATGATTTAGGCTCAAAGATTTTTTTTTCCTCAAAATTCTGTAATTTTCATTGATCATGGTTTTGGGATAGAGAGTAAAGTCGTTCATCTTATAAAAATGCAACTTCTCTTTGCTGTGTTACAGAAACTTACAATTGTAGACATCTCTTAGAATTGATTTTAACTGTCAGTCTGATTTTCTGGTATAGGTTAAATCTTGTTACAACAATAGCACTGTTTAGGGCAGGGTGTCAAACTCATTTTCACCTGGCGGGGGGGCCACATCAGCCTGGAGGTTGCCTTCGAAGGGCCAAAAGAATTTTAGAACTGTATAAATGTAACTACTCCGTAACTGTTAAGGAGTTGAAATTAAATTAGGCCCTTTGAAGGCAACCATGAGGCTGATGTGGCCCCCAGTGAAAATGAGTTTGACACCCCTGCTTTAGAAGATTCACAAGTCTTAGCAAATGTTTTTTTCTTTTAAGCAGTTCTTGATTTAACACAGTTCTGTTAGCATTGGATTTGGGACTGTTCCATGAATTTTGTTGTAAGATTTCATTCATTTTATGAGTATTTATTAAGCATCTACTAGATGCCAGGCACTGGGGTTATAGGCAGAAAAGGCAGGCAGAATTCTACCTAACCTTACTGAATTTATTTTGGCATGTGTAGTGAACACTGTGATAGCATTTGCATTCTTACTAATTCTGTTTGTGAGCACCAGTTAAAATATGTCCGTGAGTCTGTTAGAAATACTTTTATAAAAAGTAGTCATTAGGATAAATGAAAGATATTAAAAACCTAGTATGAGTTTAGTGGTAAGTTGGCAAGTAGGCTTTTGGTAGGTCTGTAAATTTAAATATCTCTGGGGATCTGTGATAGTTCCACACATAATGTGTACCCCAGACATAACATCAGGATTTTACTTAACTTTTTGCCTTATAGTTGATATCTCTGGGCCACAATCCATGGAGTTGTAATAAAAGGAGAGACAGCAAATCTGTTATCTGCGCAAATGAAACTGTAGAACAATTGAGTTGGATTGAAGAATTGTTTTGTTTGGTAATTGAGACTAGGAAGTACACAGGTTTTCTTCTAAGAGGGCTTAGGGTATGAGTATTTTGTAACACTAGACTCCTGTTACTTGAGTAGGTTAAAATTGAAAGCCAAAGTAACCTGGTGTTGGAGGAACCTGGCACGTTATTTTAGTGGTATTTGGTGTGCTAACTAACCAATGCATTCTAAAACCTTGGTAGTTAGCACTTGTCAACATCCTGTAGTGGGTTGTTTTTCTTCCTCTTTCTTTCTCCTTCTGTCTCACTGTATTTTACCACAAATATGATCTTAGAAACTGCAACTGATGAAATGGGCCATTTATATAAAAAAAAAGCATACAGTTGATTCATAGGGTTAATGTTATAGGTTAGTCAGTGTGGCTTTTGATTTACTATATTATAGCTTTTATTCGGTATGGAGGCTTCTATAGTGATCAGTTTTTATGCATACAGTATTTACAGTTTTGCAAGTAAGCATGTATCATGCTTATCGTGATAAAGAACCATGTTCACATATAAAAGTGCAGTTAGCTGCCCCCGCTTTCCTTAGCCTGCCTCTTGAATGCGAGAAATTTTGACTCCTGTATAGCAGGTGGCTATTCCAACATTCTAGTTCACAATGGAATTTGCCTCTGCTTTTTGTTTAGCCAACAGTTTTGTGTATTTTGTTGAGTGATATGTTGAACTTTACAGCTTGGGGAAGGGTAGGATTATTTGAATGATAATGACAATGGACCACGCAGGGGTCTGTGGTTGGCATCTTGTTGTGATAGTGAGGGCCAGCGCTGCTATTAATAGTTTTCCAGAGGGCAGAGGGCTCCAGACAGCAGTGCTGGATTTCTGCATTAGTGACTCTGCTTCCATGGGCTAGACATTTTTAAAATAAGTGCTATAAGATGAGAGTGGCCAAACACATTGTTCAGCGCTGCTTAAGGTAATACGATTACGGCCTAGATTTGCATTTTCATCTGGAGCTGATAGGCCAGTACAAAAAGGTTCTAGTGTGGCTATTTTAAGCAGACTTTAAAATTTCCTTTAAAGAGGATATTTTTATACATTTAATTTTTCTTGAGCCATAGTTTGGATTTTAATAAGTTCATTTAAGCAGTTTTTTTGGATGATATTTAAGTCAACGGTAAGGTGCAAGTCACATTTCATAATGAAATAGAAAAGATGCTTTACTGTGTTAAATATCCTTTTCCTTCTGTAGAGAACACCGTGGATTAATATCATTTGGTTCTTACTCTGGTCACGTGTCAACCAGCATGGAATTGTCCTCTCCCTGGATTCCAGGACTACATTGTTTCTTGTGGGTTTTAAAAAAAATTTTGTCAGATCGCTTAATTTGGAGAAGTTTTTGAGTTATATGTCATCTCTGATCAGGAACTTGGGACATGGATATACCTTTCAAAAGGGATTCTCATGTGCAAGTTGCTGTACTGTAGAAAGGAACATGGAATGGTTTCTCAAAAGAGCATGAGAAGGAGCAAAGACACGTATAATCTTTCTTTCCTCTTAATTTGCCGTAACATGTCCAGTTGACCCTTGAAAGCAGAGGCTAGGGGTGCCAGCTCCTGCACAGTTGAAAATTTGTGTGTAACTTTGAGTCCCCCGAAACTTAACTACTAATAGCTTCCTGTTCACTGGAAGCCTCACAGATAACTCAGTTGAACAGATATTTTGTATCTGTATTATATACTGTATTCCTACAATAAAGTAAGCTATAGCGGAGAAAATGCTCCTGAGAGTCATAAGGATGAGAAAATACATTTACAACACGGCGTGTATTCATTGAAGACCACCTACATGTAAGCGGACCGCGCAGCCCAAACCCGTGCTGTCTGGGGCCCCTCGGTGCGTTTGTGCCGGGTGCGCGTCTTACACACGGACTGTTTTCAGCATAACACCATTCTGTATTCTGGAAAAAGCACTGAAAATACTTACGCAGAACTCCTCTGAGCTTCAGCAAATGTAGGAAATTCATGTGTAGTGACTCTCGCCTCCCATTGACTTCCATGGTGATCCTGGAGAAGTGTTCCATTAAAAAAAAAAAAAAGCCCTCTTAAGAAACATTTTTTTGATAAGACTTTAAATTAGGAATTTCCATTCTGTTATACTTCGGCCATGGGGGTATTATCTTCATCTAGAAAACATCTTCTTCATAATTTTAGTACTTTCACTATTTGCCATGGGTAGGTGGGCATGGGTAGGACTCATTTGTCTGGACTAGAAGAGACACCTCCTTTGGCAGATTTGAACTTTTTACCACAAGGTTTGATGGGAGGAGGCTAGGCTGGCCTTCAGCCTGCACTGTCCCTCTTCTCCAAATGCCCCTCTGTAGGTAGAGCACTGCCCCCCCCCAACACCAACAGACGTGGTGGCCCTGCGTGTGTTGCCTTTCAATTCAATACCTCTTTTTTCCTAATCATTTTGACTATTAGACTATAATCATGGTTGCGGATTCTTTGATCTACATTGAGAAGTCCCAGAGTTTTTTCCCTTTCTACTGTGCATTCACATTGTCATGTTCAAATCTGCTGCAGAATTGTATTTCTAGTAGATACCGCTGTCACGTGTGAACTGTATGGCATTCTAAAAATCTTGGCTGTTAAGATTTTATATTGAACAAAATGAGTAAGAGACCAGCTTTCTTAATCCTGTAGGAATTTAATTTATTTAAAATGAGGACTTGTGAAAAAATCAGACTATAACCCCTTGAAACAGTTTCCACAGTTATTTAATACAATGTACTTTGCTTGATATCCTTAATTGTTAAACACGATCCCTACAAATATCCCAAGGTGTACTTCATGTTGCGTTCTCTGCTGTGTTCTCATTAGCTTAGCACAAAAAGTGCCCTGGGTTTCCTCTTAGTGTGTGGAATATTAATGGTGCCATAGATAATGTACTGCTGTCTATTTAAAATTGCTTTTGAAACAGATATGACCATGGTGACTGTGGATGGGTCTCAAGGGTCGATGAATCCCCAGAAACTAAAACATTTTATGCTTGTATGCATTCTTTCCAGAAGACGGTCAAATAACTTTACACTCAGGTCTCAAAGGGGTTTATAATTTAAAAAACAGCTAAGGAATGCCTCATCCAAAAATTAGCTCAGCTTGGTTTTCTGCCTTTCTTAAAAAGTTCATACTCTTAAATAGATGACAGTAATTATTACATCCACCTCAGTATTTGCTAAAGTTTGTTTTGCAAAATACAGTATCTGTAGAAGGTTTTGCCAAAGAACCAGTCATCCTGTAGCCAAGTAAGTTTGGGAAATGTTACATGCTATACTTTTTAGAGATTTATAATGTATTGAATGTAATGGTAAATTACAGTGTATGGTGGTGTATGAGAAATCCTATATAAATACATTAAACTGTGATGGGGAGAGAATGCAGTCATGTGAGGTGGGAGTTTCTGATGGTTCCTACAAAATGTGAACAGTAGACCCCTAATATGTTGTATTATAAGTTTCAGAAAGCAAATCCTGTGATACTGGTAATTTACTTGTTACAGTAAAAGGAGATATTTGGAAAATGTATCACTTAGGAAGATGCTTTGGAAGCAACCTGATAGGGTACTAGTTGAATAAATTATGTGATAGCCACACAGTAGGATACTACAGGTATAAAAAAAGAATGAGGATGATCTCTTTGTAATGAAGTGGAAAGATCTCTAGGATAAATTGATTTAAAAAAGCAAGGCGTGGGAAAGAGGATACTATATAGGTCTTTTTTTCCAAGGGTGGGGGAATAAAGTGTATTTATGTTCACTAGTATTTGTATAAATGTACTGGAAAGATAAAGAATTAATGAAAATGGTTGCCAGAGAGGGTATGAGGGAAGAGGAAGTGCGACAGGAGTGGGATATACCTTCAGTGTATACCTTTCTATACAGTTTCAGTTTTTAAACCATGAAAACATTTGTTCAGTAACACAGGATGATTGGCTTTTATATTGTTTTATTTTATAGGTTAACATATCCTGCTATTCCATGAAAGAGATATATGCCTATTGATATATTCTAATATACTATTATGAACTACTTAATTTTCATGTTATTAAGGCACCATATAAATACCAAAGTTGTTAATACATATTATCAGTAAAGTCACATACTACGTGCCTGAATATGATGTTGAATGCACGAGTCCTGTGGAAATTTTGAGTTTGTGTGTTGCTAATGTCCTGATCCTTCCCTCACTTTCACTTCCTTTCTAACCAGGGATTTCGGCTGGTGAGGAGCAAACGGAAGGCAGGGCTTAGGAGGAGGCTGAGGGTGCTGTCGAAAATGAAGTACTTTAGGCTGTGCGTGCTTGGTCATGTATATATAATATATATGCTTAAACTTAGAATTTTACTTTGTGCGTTTTATACTTACCATTGATTGAGGGTAATGCACATTTTAAAAAATGATCCAGATACATTACTATTAATGGTTGAGATTAGGGTGGCACAGTTGCAGGGGCCGCTCGGTATGGGTAGTGTTTTCTGTTTGTGCCCCAGGAGGCACCGCTCACCTTGAGCGCCGCGCGGCTGGCTGCTCCTTGAGGCGCGCACCATGGCGGTGCTGTGGGAAGATGTCACTGTAACTACAGAATCCTCATGTTCCATGCGACATGTCTGCCTCTACATTTAAAAAAAGTTAGTTAAAAAGAAGACGAAAGAAATGATTTCCAGTCTTTAGAAGCCAATATTTGGAAAAGGTAGATAATCATTTTTTCCCTCTCTTGGAAGTATTTTTGTATTTTTATTTGGGTGTAAACTGCAGCGATGCTCTGGGACCTGACAAGCCCACTGAAGGTCCCCTGGGACAGTCCTCCGACCTGGGCAGGAGGAGGTTCGTCGCGTTTCTCACGTGGATGCGGATCACCAATCCAGGATTCACGGTTTTGTCTGTTGCTATGAGGCAGGTTAGGGAAGAATAGGTAAGTCAGTCATTTTTTAAAGAAAGCCTGCTTTGAGCCATGCATTTCACTAGGCATCTGTTCACTACTTATCCCTGCAGCAGATGTGAACTGATGGGCAGAGGGGTCCCCAAAATTTCCCAGGCCATGCAGTTAGGAAGAGGCCAAGCTGAGATTTGGATCCATGGCGGATGCCAAAGCACCGCTCACCCCTCCTCCTGAGTCCGGAGTTGTCGGTCAGAGATCCCTGTTGGTCAGCCTTGTTCGAAGTTAAGCATGTCAGACAATTTCACTTAATGATACATGAAAGTGCAGTTTGTCTCAGAAAATTAGCTGTTGTTTACTTCCCTAAGAGCTTTTACTACGATATCTTTTGTGATTTTGTTGCTAATATTACAGCAATGAGATTTCAATGAAATTTGCCTTTGCCTCTGCCTCTGGATCGCGTGAGGGCTGGGATGGCATTTTTCTGGGTCATTGTTAAATCCTCAGTCAGGTCTGTTCTAGGGTTGAACTCATAGAAAGCATTCAGTGACTATTTGTTAGTGAATGAATGTTAGCACAACACCATGAATTTGTAAGAATGACGTTGAATATGCTTCTAGTTCATTGTTTAATCAGTCAGTTAATAAATCATGCAGCTTTTTCTGTGGTTACCATTAAGACTATTACTTTGCTTAATGTAACTGCCAGTTGAAGAGAATGTTTCTTGTCTTGGTTCTGCTGGGGTGGGGGTGGGGCGATACTGGATAAATACAGTTTGGATGGATTCTGAAGTAAGAGTACTTCACATTTTTTTTAAACCCAAGATAGGATTTTAAGCCAAATGAGTAATAAGCACATTAAAATGAAAATTTTATGACTCTTAAGATATTTTTACACATTATAAATACATTTCAATTGTTGGGGAGCAGTGGGTATTTTACTTGTGCATTGATACTTGTGTAATATTCGCTTTGTGGAAATCTGGGCCTTCTAACGTATATGACTGTAAAGGACCAATGGCAAGGTAATGGGTTTCCAATGCCAGACACGATGCCCGTTATTGTATATATTGGTTTGAAATTGTGCTATTTTATTAATGCCTTAGATTGTTACTTGCATAATAGACTTTTTTCTGTTTATCATCTTTTCATTTTATGATTTTTGAGCTTCGTGGACTCCCTTCCTGTCTCTGAACCCCTAACCTTAGTCCGGGCATCAGTGTTTGTGCAGGTGCTCTTGTGAGCCGGGGCCCTGACTCAGTAGAGTCCCTTCGGTAATACTCTGTGCTTATTTTTGTTTTGCTTATCATTGTTCCCAAATGACCTCCTAATATGTTCAGGAAGACTTTCCTCATCCATTTTGCATAGGCCATTAGCAGTATCATCAGTGTAACGTTCTGTTATGAGCTTGTTTGTATCTGGGCTAGTTGGTCTCCTTTTTGTTGGGGATAAAGGATTCATTGAGACTGAAACTGGCCTTCGTTTGGTCTCTCATTTTATTGCATTGAACTGTTTTTATTCGGTAGCAGGAAATTCACTAAATAACCACAAGCCCCAGGCCTCATTTTAAAAAACAAGATAAAATTTGGAGGTAATTTAGCCTATAGCCTGCGCTGTGACAGGAATTGTATGGGCTTGGGCTTCAGCCGCACCTGAGTTCCCTGTGCCTCATCTGCCACCAGGTGGCCTTGGGCAGCTGACATCTTTGAGTCTCTTTTTTTCCTCATCAATAAAATTGAAATTATAATACTTCCATGGCTTCTTCAGGATTAGGGAAAAGTCTGTACTGTATAATATGCTAAAGTTTCCAAGCTTTCCTTGGAAACTTGTTATTAATAATCCTGTGTTCTTATGAAATATCTCATGTAACAAAATTCTAAGAGTTGCTGTACATATTTTTTGAAGAAATAGCTAGAAAACAGAAAGTCTTGACTATCCTTAAACCTTGGCACCGGAAAACTTCTGGGTAGCCCTGTGGGGAGGGGCCGTGCATTCAGAAAAGCTCAGTCTTCCTCCTGTGAATCCTCTCACTCTACATCACACTCACAACGCTTCTGACAGCGGAGGGAGGGGGTGTTCCCCACACCAAGCAATTCTGGGACGGCAGCTGGGAGTCCTGCAATTCAGCTCAATTCTGATACCACCTCGTAGGAGATGCTGTTCGGTCCCAAAGGTTAAGGGCTCAGTTTCCCAGGGTTGCTCGGCTTTCAGGTGCCAATTGGAAGTCCAGGTTGTTACCTGTGCTTCTGAAGATCAGCTGTAAATCCCAGGTTCCCACCACCTCGTCCTTGGAATGGGTTGATTTGCTAGAGCGTCTTACAGAACTCAGGAAAATGGTTTACTGTTTACCTATGATAAAGGCTAGAGATGCGCATGCAGGGGGAAGAGATGTGGAGGGTGAAGTGTGTGGGAACGGGCACAGAGCTTCGGTGCTTCTCCAGGTGGGCCGCCCTCCCAGCACCTGCGCATCCTTACCAACCTGGAAGCTCTTCAAACCCCGAAGTTTTGGAATTTTTATGGAGGCTTCGTCGGTAGGCATGACAATCATGAACTCCATTTCCAGCCTCTCTCCTCTGTCTGGACAATGAAAGTTGGGGCTGAGAATTCCAAGCTTCTAATTGATCAGGGCTTGGTCCTTCTGGTGACCCATGCCCATCCAGGAGCCCACCAAGAGTCACCTCATTAGAACAAAGGACACTGCTATCACTTAAGGAATTCCAAAGGATTTAGGAGCTCTGCTTGGAGCCAGGGACAGGAACCAATATTTATTTACTTAGAGAATGAACTCTGACTAACCTCTGCTTGTTCAGCTTTTCTGGTAGTTGTTAAATAAAATTAAGGAAGGGTTATCCCAAATATTCATTCTCTGAATCTTCTCCACTGTTTTCCCAACTGCAGGTTGTGATTTACAAAAACAATTTATTGGATTATCACAAGTATTTTAAAAATAGAAAGCTAACAGCGTAGATAATGGCAGAACATGTTGCAGGTCCTAAGGGCAAATACTGTTTTGTGAATCTTGTTTGTCTTATATATACATGTAAACAGATACATGTGTGCTGTATTTCCAGGGGTCGCTGTTAACAAAGGAAAAGGAAATCCATTTCTATAGATTAACAGTTGATTACATTCTTTGGGAGATAATATACATATATTATATGCATATGATATATAAACTTTTTTCATCTAGAATTTTAACGTATCCAAGTAAGTATTTTGATTAAACATATCTAAGTAAATGCTACATCAAAAAGTTTTTATATCAGAGAATTTAACTTCTTATTTCATTAGCAATAGTTTATTGGTTTCATGTATAATCAGTGAGGTGTGATGAGAAGGAAGAACTGCTAGTGGATTTTCCTCTGTTCAATTTCAAACTCCAACCTTTAGGCTCATGGGCAAAAGCAAAAATGGGAATATCTGCAATTAGAAAGACTTTGTTTAGCCAGTTTGACCCAGAAGTACCTGAAATATTGTAATATTTGGAATGATTTCATTTGGAAAGGACTTACGGAAAACTCTGTTGATAAAAATC
The DNA here is from genome assembly GCA_004027475.1 of Anoura caudifer. Taxonomy (NCBI): domain Eukaryota; kingdom Metazoa; phylum Chordata; class Mammalia; order Chiroptera; family Phyllostomidae; genus Anoura; species Anoura caudifer. Next base: position 160,056 of record PVKU01000079.1, read on the forward strand.
TTTAGGAATGTGGCAGTTGAATCAGTACTCTATGCCTATGTGAACTGCTTTGAGATTTTAGAAGAAGCAAGATGATAAGCATGGGATGCTTAATGGCATGGACCTGTAATTCTTATGTCTTGTGTGTATGTGACAGGTGGAGCAGACTTGAAGGAAGACCAGTGCTGTTTACCGGGCAGGGGGATCCTAGAGACTGCGGTTTATTTTGGAGCGAGGTCTGAAGGAGGTTCCTTTTGGTTAACCAGTTTGTGATACAGGAAGGTTTGAGTGATTCTATTCGATAGGCTGTCATTTGAAAACATATTTGCAGATTGAGTATCTGAAAGTGAAAAAAGCGAATATGTTCCTGTATGATTCTATTTTTTTTCTTTCTGTGTATTTAATAGGAGGAAATTTAATATTAAATATTATTAATATTGAAATAGATCAAAGATGTATATCTAATATCTCTTGGAGGTGGAATTTAAGGGCAAATACATTATTATATTATTTTTATAATATAATAAGCATGCATTTTTTTATAATAAAGATGCTTCTAAATATCTGAAGTTATTCTTTCATAGCCACTTTCCACACAGCTCAGTGGAATGATTATCGCTACAAGAGTTAAATTATTTTGCAGGAATTGGACAAAATGGTCCTCTTTTTTGAGACTGCTGAGTGGCTCACCACCGTAGCACTTCAGCAGTGGCTTTAATTATTGCCCTGCCTGTTTAGCTTTTAACTGTTAAGATGGTTGCAGTGAAGATTATTTCCACGCGAGGGAGGTTTAGGCTCTCTCGACTTTGTGTACTTAGGCACGGGGATCATGTTGCCAGAAGTCCTCTAAGGTACTGCAGTTCTAGAACTGAGTTCCTTTCAGAGGTTTTTTTTTTTTTTAAGCATAATCAGTGTTGGAACTTCTGATGCCTGTTGGGGAGTCCTCGATAGAACTGCTGCTATGGGGATTTATTCCTCTTTATGTTCTGCAGTGTCACTCATGTGATTCGGTAACCAGTATTCTCCCATAATTCTAAGAACTTTGAAGCTGTCCAGTGACTTATCTCACTTTTTTTTTTTTTTTTTTTTTTTTGTCTGCTCCCTCCACTTCCCTATGCATTTAGAATCCATGGCCCATCTCTTCAGCCTCTCTTTTTGTTTGAGGACATTTGCAATCATCTTTAACGGTCTTACATATGTCAGTAAATCCCCAATTCTCAATCAGTTTCACTGCTGGGGTGGGGGTGCTCAGGGCTGCAGGAAAACTTGTTACATAGCCTTATGGATTGGTACCCCTGCGCATTCATGTTTCCCTCTGGGTCTTCAAATACAGAACGCACTCCTGTGTATTTCTAATTATTTGTTATTCTCTACGGTGGGTGCATTAAACATTCTCTGATGTCTTCAGGCTGTGTCCTTTCACCTGCTCAACCCCAGCAAATAGAGCTACTGTCTTCACAGAGTCAGCAGAAGATACCAGAAGGGAGCTCCATCCGATGCTCTTTCCACTTGGATAGCTCAGCTGAAACTTGACATGTCTTAACTAGATCTCATCAAGCCTCTTCTTTCTGAACTTCTTATCAGCTAATGGCACCGCTGTCTGGCTCAAATTTGTAAGTGTGGGTGTTATCCACAAATTTTCTTTCCCTGTACTCACCACCCAAATTCAGTGGATTCAGTATTCTTTCCTCGAATCTGTTGACTTCTCTCCCTACTTCCTTTGACCTGTGGTTCAGGCCTCTGTCTTCTTTTGCTTGAAATAATGCAGTACATTTCCAGGGTTACAGAAAAAAAAAAAGTATTCTGTTGAAGAAAGGCTATTTAGTGACACTTGTTTAAGAATGGTAAAGCAGACTTTATTTGAGGGAGGGCGTTCTGAGGTGTGTAGGGACCACTGCAGTGGGAAAGAGAGACTGACTCAACTCTGACTCTAACAAGGGCAAGGGTGGGGGTGGGAGTTGCTAAAGGCAGATTGCACGATAGAGATCAAGGCTGAGTCAGATAACAAGGATTAGGGATTTTCCTTAAACTGATTTCACAGGATTCTTGCTCAAACTGAATTCTACAAGGACAGAGAGGGAAGCCAAAGGTCAGCTTTGCACCTCATTCAAGTTTGGTCAAAGGAGAGTCTGTCACCACTCCCTGCATGTAACTCTTCACAATGTTGCCTTGCCTGCCAGAGGGAATTTGTAGCACCGATCAGCTCCTCTTGCTCTCTGGATGAGTCTGAAACTTACAGGCCCTGGAAGTTCTGGACTGTGTTCCCTTCTCCATCGTTTTCTGTCCGTACTGCTGTTCCCCCTCGTTCTGTGTTTCATTTCAACCATAGTCAACTGATTTGAGTGATTTGACTACACTTTTGGGCATATTATATCTCTACATGTAGCACCGGGCCTGGCACATAGTAGGCACTTGATAAATAGCCGTCGATCCTAAAGTGAATAAAGGAACAAATGAAAATGCCTTGAAGTAGAAGGATAGGTATAAACATCTCTGAATTATATAGAGATATCCATATGATTCAGTTAGTGAAAAAGACACAATTTTTTTATTTAATTGAATTAGTTGTTAATGGAAAGAGCGACTTAATTAGGATATTGGTTACTATAGTTTCAGTAAGATGTTGTTTGTATAAAATGAATGGAAAATCATTTGCACCGAAGCAGCCTTTGATGAAAAGGTTGGGATTAAATCTCAGAGGTCTGCATGCTGTTACACAGGCACATTCTTCCCTGTTTACTCTCTCTCCCAGAATTCATGTGGGGGTGACTGACATGAATATGAAACCCTTATCAGAACTGCAAAGGCAAGTGGCTGTATACTTGACACATGCTAGGACCAAGTTTTTCCCTTTCCTTTCAAAATGTTAATATTTTAAAAGCAAATAAAAGCTGTATGTGACTTGCTTTGAACCTGTCTAGCATGAAATATTATATTTTGTTTTTATCTCTAAGAATCTGCTGTCTACATACAGAGTTAATAAAATTCTGCATGAAGAAAATTGTATCTTCAAGGAGCTTGAAATGAGTTGGGAAGTGGTAGTAAATATGTACAGAACAAATTTAATCTCACTTAAATGTAAAATTAACATAGTAGGTGATCATGCAGTGCGGTGGTAGTAATACCCAATATTTAATTGAGTATATATTTTGTGCTATGATCTTTTGAAAGCTTATTACATTCATTATCTTGTTTAATTTTACAACCTATCAGGTATAAGCACTGTTATTATCCACACTTTTCTAAGCCCACTGCCTTCATTATCTTGTTTAATTTTTACAGCTTATCAGTTGTAAGCACCGATATTTTCCACATTCTGCCGATGAGGACGCTGCGATCTAGTGAGATTAACCAACTGGCCCAGCTAGTACCGAGCTGCGGTTTGAATTCAGGCTCTGACTCGAGCACCTAATCTTACTAATGTTTTAGCTCCAGCCAAAATACACTGGTTGACAAATTGCATTGTATATGTATAGGTACAGTTTTCAGTAGTATCTAGTCTTAATTTTATGCTAATTTGTTGGATAAGGTCATTAAGTAGAAGCTGTTTCTCAAATATAAGTAAATTGTCTTAATCTCTTGATAAAATTTTGTGTGCTGTTTGCTTATTTAAACATGATTTGGTTTCTGAGCCCTGCTCATCTATTTTAAGGTTGCTGTTTATTTGCCAAATGAGATAACCATTCCTACATCCACTTTCTATTCCAAAGATTTTGTGATATCTGTTATTCATTATAGTTTCATCTGTTCTCTTTGTCATCCTGTAAAAATTACTGCGATGGTAGTGAATATTGGGAAGGAGAAGACATAAACCCAAACTCAAATCTTTGCTGTCTCGTGTTCTCTGATGACCTCTAAGTCATTTTTCTTTACTCCCCTGACCCTCACACTAGGTAAGCAAGCATAAAGTGAGTTACTATTGTTAGGAAGTTTTATTTTATTTTTTAAAATTAATTTTTAATTTACGGATTGATGAGAAAGAGAGAGATCAATCTGTTATTCCACTTATTGGTGCTTTCGTTGGTTGGTTCTTTTCTGTGCCCTGACTGGGGATCAAACCTGCAACCTTGGGACCGTGCTCTAACCAAATGAGCTGCCTGGTTACGGCTTAGGAAGCTTTTTATTCACATAAAAACGTGTCTCCTGGAAAACAAATATAGAAAATATTGAGAGAAGGTGAAATAAAACATTTGTTTATAGTGTTCCTTTTAATTCATTTGAATTAGTTACTGACAGTACTTTAAGTTTGTATACTATTGAGCATGAGGGTAATTATTGCCTGATGAATTGGTTTTCGTTCAAATTTGGGTAATTGAAAAATATTATCTTGAATCTTTGAAAAGAACCTTGTATCAAAGAATAAATGGCAATAGCATCTGTTGTAATTGGTAAAGACTTGCCAGTTTACCTCCATAACGGTTAAATCTGGCAATATTTTATTTTTAAATCCTTAAACTATTTCTGTTTCCAAGTTGACAGCTTCTACCTCAGTAAGTAAAAACAAATAGAATAAGTTGTGTGAGGGTTCCAGGCAGGCTTCTTCTGGTTACCTAGAGTCAGAAATTCATGGAGACTCACTGTAGTTGGGGTATATTGTAACCATGTAGGTTTTTTTGCTGGGATCCAGGAAAAGCCACACCAGAGCTTCAGAAAGAGGGAAGATAGCGTCAGAGAACAACCATGTGTAATCTTCATCTTCCTCATCTCTGACGGATGGCTTCTTTATCAGGTGCCACTTGGCATCACTCATATTTTCTCTCTGCTTCTGCTTCAGTTTTTTACTTTTTGGGGGCTGTCAGTCTGACAGAGTGCATAGTCTGGATGCCTCTCAGCTAGGCTGGTCTGTGACTTTAATTAAGTAGATTAACCAAATATAGGGACAAGACAGTGATTCTGTATAGTGTGCGATCGGTTAGTCTCGGATGCGTTAGCGCAGAGGTGCCCTGCATCTCACAAGCCACTCTGAAATGTGAAGGTTTAGGCTTAATTGTTTCATATATAATGTTTAAAAGCATGCATAGATAAAAAGATTTCCATCTTTTATTTATCTAAAAAGTGATGTTAAACTATAGTAGGAATATTCTATAGAGTAAAATTATCCATATGATATCATTGAGATTCCGGTGAGAACAGGTAGCCTTCGATAAAACTTTTATTGTAAATTCAAGTTGAAGATGCATTTCTGTCTGTAGAATCCACTGCTAAATGCAGCTTTTGTGAAAGGATTAAGGCTTTAAAGTTTGCCTGTGTGCGTGTTTGTGCTGACTTTTGAGGAAGAACCTGGTAGGCTATTTCTTTATTTTACAGGATCCAAAAGTACAGGAAATCATTAGTAGCCCCCAGTTATTTCTAAGGCAGCGGTTCTCAGTGGGTTTATGTGTGTTGGGGTGTGTTTTTGCCTGTTCAGAGACATTTGGCAATTCCTGGAGACATTTTTTGGGGGGTCGTAACTGGGGGGAGAGGATATGTGTGCTATTGGCCTCTAGTAGGTGGAGGCCAGATATGCTACTGAACATCCTACAACACACAGGACATCCCCCTCCAAAAAGAAATGTCCGGCCCTACATGTCATTGGTGCCAAAGTTGAAAAGCCCTGTTCTGTAGAATCAAGGATCGTAAAACAAAAAGATCAAAAGATTCAAAATAGAGGACACTTAAGTTTTTGGAGATATAGAAATCACTCTTTACTGGGTTTGAATGCCTTTGAGGTAGTGAAAGGAGTTCAATCAGATTATTTACAAATTTCTTTTACTTTATTTTTTATTGAATTTATTAAGGTGGCACTGGTTCATAAAATTATAGGTTTCAGGTGTACAATTCCACCGTACATCATCTGTATATTGCACTGTGTGTTCACCACCCTGACTTACTGTTTAATTTCTTAGTGAAATTTCCTAGTTAATGGTAGCCGGAGGTCAGACCCACAAGAATGAAAAGTTCTCTGTAATTAATATGTAGGACTACTGTAACTAAATTAGTATATTCTCAATGCAAATATGAATTTATCTATGTTTACCTTTCTCTAGCATTTAGGTGTGGAGTATTATTCTTAAGAAATACAGAGATATGCTTTGTCAAGTACAGTTACTTTTTGCAATGATGTGTTTGATTCTAGCATGTTTTTCATAAAAAAGATTTTTTACCTTATTGGGAACTATATATTTTTTATGAGCTAGATTCTTCACCTACTTAATTCTGATGAAATTATATCTATTCCTCAAAATACGTTTAAAAACAAAATTCCTGAAATGATATGGATATTTGAAGCAACTTAAAAAATGACCTTATATCTACTTCACTGTAATATGTTGTTATTATTATTATCATTATTAGATTTTATTTATTTATTTTTAGAGAAGAAGGAAGTGTGAGAGAAAAAGAGGAAAAGAAACATCGACTGGCTGCCTCTCGCAGGCCCTCAACTGGGGACCTGTCTGGCAGCCCAGGCACGTGCCCTGACGGGGATTTGAACTGGGGGACCTTTTGGTTCACAGGCCAGCAGTCAATCCACACCAGCCAGGACTGATTATTCAGTGGCACATGTAAATTACCTATGTGAAAGCTATAGCTCTACTGTATCCTAAATATGCTAATGTGTAAATGGAATATTTACTTAATAGTTACTTATCTTCTTACTCTTTAAGTGTTTTTGAGTCTAATTAAATGTTCATAAAGCAGCTGCCAGGGAAGTTTTTTCAAACTCTGAATTTTTGTTGGGGCTGGGGGGATGCCTGGAATAACATTTTTGGTCATCCTATTCACCACGAGCACAGCATAAAAGATCAATTCCACATGTCTAATGATAGCCACCAGATGGCGATCTTAAACCCTGTTGAAGACCAGTAGCGGTGGGTTCTGAATTGGTTGCCCAAATTAAGCAATGTGTGTCTATGTGTAGAAAGTAATAGAACGATCATCCTTACCCATTAAAGGAGATTGTTCTTCTCACACTTTCATTTCTTAAAGAGTTTAGGAAAATAAGAGAAAAGTAACAGTTCTAAATCAAAGAATTTAAAGCATGTTTTTCCTTAATTAAGGAAACACACTAGACTGCATCTCCCCTCCTTATTTTGGTTAAATTAAGAGACATGTTTATGGGCCCGTTGCCTTATGTCAGCAGCAGCATCTGCACCACTAGCAGTTACATTTTCTATTACGTTCATGTACTAAAACATGGCTTCCCGTCTGTAAAGGGCACTTACATGGGTACTACTTACACTTTTCCCATTTTTACTTTGAATTAAACATTTTTGTGACATTTATTGGGGTGACATTGATTAATAATACTATATAGGTTTCAAGTGCACATTTCTATGACACATGATCTGTACATTCCATTGTGTACCCACTGCAAAAGTCAAACCATTTTCTGTCACCATCCATGTGACCCCCTTCACCACTCACCACCTCCCCACTCCCCTTCCCTCTGGTGAGCACAGTATTGTTGTCTGAGTCTATGAGCTTTTGTTTGTTCATTTGTTGCTTTCAGTTTATAGCCCACGTATGAGTAAAATCATATGGTTTTTAACTTTTTCTCACTTATTTCACTTAGCATGATATTCTCAAGGACCATCCATATGTGTTCTTAATCGTTTTAATTTCTGTACAATTCCCCACCTTACTTGATGTTTCTGAATTTTTTCACTTTGGCTGATTGAAATTCACAAGTAGAATTCTAAGCTTCTTAGCCTTTCTTTTAACTGAATTTAAGATTTAAAAAAAAATCAGTGTGATTATATAATTGGCTGACTGTGAAGCTGAAAAAATTTTAATTTCTTTTCAGGGTGCCTGTTAATTCATTTTTAGAAGATGGGAAAGTGTTCAGGAAAATTTTGAGCCATCTTCAGATTGCATGAAATGTGATTTCAAAAGTGCCTTATAATCAGAATTATTTTCAGCACATGAATTGATCATAGTTTTTGGAGAATTGGCTAAAATAATCACTTTTCAAATGGTTATCTTTAAAAAAAAGATTTTATTTATTTATTTTTAGAGAGGCTAGTGAGGGAGAAAAAGAGGGAGAGAAACATCAACACGTGGTTGCCTCTCGCCTCCCCTTACTGGAGACCTGGCTGGTAATCCAACCTGCGACCCTTTGGTTCACAGGCCCATGCTCAATCCACTCACCTACACCAGCCAGGGTTTAACGAGTATCTTTGATACTAAATCTCATACGATATTCCCCACTGGTTGCTCTGAAAAGCCACCTTTGCTGCGTTCCTGTGCCGGCTCACCACCCACCTGGTCTTACACCACAGGAGCGCTTGTTTTCTCTTTAATCCTCTGTGTCGGATCGCTGGCGCCCCCACCAGGTCAGCCGTGGCATGGACAGCTGCCCTGAGATCACCACCAAGAAGATAGGAGAAGGAAGTTGTGGAAGGGGCAGAGAATGGAAGAGAGGCACGTGCTAATGGAAACGTGAATGTGGAAAATGGGCAGCAGCAGGCTGACAGTGTGGCAGATGAAGAAGAGGAAGAGGAGGAGAGGAACGTAATGTTGAGGGAGAGGAAGGAGATGAACGTGAGGAGGCTGAGGCAGTTATGGGCAAGGGACAGCTGAAAATGGATGAGGGTGTCAGCATTGCCACCAAGGAGCAGAAGACTGATGAGGATGACTGAACAGCGAAAAAGGAAAAGTTAAAAAAAAATGCCGCTGTGGTCCGTTCACCCTCCACTTGCTCTGTGTCAGAATCTGCAGGAGTCACCTCGGTCACCGTGGAGCAGAGTCCCGTCTGCTGCCAGCAGCGCCCCCTGCAAATGCAACACGCTCTTCTCCACTCAACCAAAACCGCAACGGGAATTTGCACCAGGAGAGGAAAAAAGAAGCAAGACTTCCAAGGCCCTGCTTTTTTTCTTAAAAGTAAAATTGTATTTTTATGTACATTTTATATTTTTGTACATATTGTTAGGGATCAGCTATTTTTAATGATCTTGGGGTGACCAGGCCAGCATTTGGAGCAGTCTCTGTCCTACCTCTGACGTTACTTGTCATTTTAATCTCAAGGAAAAAAAAAACCTTGTTAAAAAAGAAGCATTAACAACAACAACAAAGCAATCTTACTCTGATCGCTCCAGTTACTTTTTTGTGTATGTACTTAGCTGTTCTATAAGCAGTTGGTTTGTATGAGATGGTTAAAGAGGCCAAAGATAAAATATGGTTTCTGTTTTCTCTTTTCTTTTTTGCCTATGAAGTTGCTCTTTATTTAGGCCTGTTTGATTTATGTATGAAGCAATGCTGTAGAGCAAGAAACTGGAATTTTATTTTGCTGACTTGTTCCAACAACACCAAAAAATATATACCACATATTGAATTAATAGATCCTTAACATCTTTAGAGAAATATGAACTTTGTTGAAATGTAGACCAACCTAGATATCCTTCTGTATTTTGTTTATCTTTATATAGGCATACACTCACAAATAAAGTTTTATCCTTTGTAAAACATGAAAATTTGATCATAAACATGTAACCCTGCAACTTGTGTTTTTCCTAACAATGTATTGATATCTATTAAGAGGGAACTTATAGGTCTAACTCTTTGTGTCTTTATAATATTTCCTGGTAATCAGGCATTCTGTTTATTTACTTTCAAGTTGTTTTCTGTTTTTGTCAGTTTGAACAATAATCATTCTTGGCTGTATCTTTATATTTGGTGCTTTTATTTTTGTGGAGTAGATACCCAAAGGTGCATTGCTGCACAAAGGACATTATTTTTTTTTAATTTTAAAAAGATTTTATTTATTTATTTATTTATTTATTTAGACGGGAAGGTAGGGAGAAAGAGGAGAGAAACATCAATGTGAGAGAGAAACATCCATCAAATGTGCCTCAACCAAGGGCCAGGTCAGCAACCCAGGCATGAGCCCTGACCAGGAATCCCAACCCACTGATCCAGGCCAACTGGGCCACAAAGAATATTCTTAAAAATTAAAAATACACATTTTCGCTAGCTTACTCTCTAAAAAGTTTTGAGCAACTTATATTCCTACTAGAAAGTATGAGGATGTTTGTGTCATCCTATCTTTACCAGTTTTAAAGGTTAGTTAATTTTTTTTTTTAATAAAGGGGCTGGGGAGAAACAACAGCAGGTGACATGATATATCTATGGCCTTGATGATGGTGTTGGTTTCACAGGTGGATGTATATCCCCAGACTCCACTGAGTTCTGCATATCAAATATGTACAGCTCTTTACACATCAGTCATACTTCAATAGATTGATTTAAAAAATAAATATTGCTATTCAGTAAAAGAACTAGCAAGACTAAAATTACTGAGTTTATATGTTGAGTTGGTATCTAAACTGTAGAACTTGATTTTTAAAATTTTATTTCAATATTGGCTTAGTAGTGCCCAGAGTAACGTGTCAACAGGTAACATTTTGGAGACATGGATGTTTTGTATGTTGATGGAGAATAACATTTTGATTTGCAGTTTGGGAAATTAAAAATCTGTATACACCTGATTCCTCTTTTCCCCCCTCCTTCGGACTCTTAACCTTCTTTTCTTCTTTTCACTCCCTCTCTTTCTCCGTTTTCTACCTAAATCCCTATACTCAGGATTTTTATAATCCAGTGGGGGTGAGACATATGCATGACCAGGAGGTTAAGCTCTTAAATATTAGTGGGGAGGGCTAAGATTTTCTACAGGAGGTAAATTTCAAGAGGTCATTGTAGAAATTGGTATTGAACTTGATTGCAGATTTTTTTTCTGGGCTTGATGTATTGAGAATTTTGAAAATCAGTGAATGATCTGCTTTTCTACATTTCTTCAGATTTATGTTCATTTGTGAAGTATAAATCATAGAAAGTATGAAGGTAAAAATGTGATTAATTATATGCTTTAACTGTTGATGTCATCGGCATTTCTAATTCTTAGAGAGTTTAGTAAACAGGAAGCTGTAGTTGGATTTGAAGGCTATGGTATGTCTTTGGCCTGAAATCTACTGGCTCATATAGAGCAGTGGAAGATTAAAACAAAGTATTTTTTTCTGTTTGGTACATTATTTCAGTTTTAAATTTTTTATTTTATTATTTAGTTGTTGCATGTCATCAGTGAATTCTAACAGGATTAGCTGGTAGTTAGACTTCACTTTTGGGATACAAATATTTCTGTAGAAAGTATCATTTACTCGTTTTGTTAAAATACAGACTTTGATGGTGCCAGACAACAAGTTTGTATTTTCAAAGATACATTTTTAGTTTAATTTAGTTTGCATTTATATGAGTTTGGTAGACTTTTTATTTTATTCATTCATGTTCAGTTAGAAGTTTGTTTTAATTAACTATAGTTGGAAAATTTTTTTCTTAAATTTTATTACACATAGTTGAAATAGTTTTAGACCATTGAGTTTCAACATAAGAATGTACAAAACATTCACTTGAAAGGGTTTCAGATTCCATCTTCCAAACTAACTTTTAAGAAATGACTACTTGTTGAATTTGGTGAAGTGTCAAAGAGGAATAATCAGAGTTACCAGAAAAGAATGTTAAAACACTCCTCCCTTTTCCAACAGAGTACTTGTGTGAATCTGGATTTTTTCATATAATTCATCCAAATGCCAAATCGTATGAGATTGGTTACATAAGCAGATGTGAGAATCCAGTTGTCTTCTATTAAGTCAGATACTAGACTTTTGGCAAAACGTAAAAGCCATTCTCACTGATTTTTTTTTTTGTTTCTGAAAATGGTTATTTTCATTTAAATGTTATTTGTGTTACTATGTAATGGCTTTATTATTTTTAAAAATGAATTTAAATATTTTGAAGTTTTTTCAGTTTTACTTTCCATAGGGTAAAGTAAATAGACGTTAAACTGATATAAACAAAGGCCTTTTGAGAGTCTTCAGTAGTTTGAAAGTTGGAGGGGTGCTGCTCATTTCCTTTTTCCTTTTAGCTGTTACCCATATGAACACTTAAATTTTGGTTAAAATGATTTTTATAAGCCATAGTATGATTTATTAATAGTTATTAATATAGTTATAATAAGTAGGTATAAATGTAGTAATGATAAAAAGGCAAAACTCTTTGGATAAAAACATCTTTGGATCTTTCCTGAAATTAAGTGAAAGGGCTAGATTTCACCTAATATGTTGTTGAAAATGTATGTACTTTTAAGATACAGGCATATGCAGACACACTAACAAATTCATCCACATATTCTTAGGCAGTGCTGTGCATTGTACTGATGTTAGGGGAAGGTGTATGTGTATGTTACTTTTGAATTCTCTTGTGCTGTAGTTGCTGTATAAGTTGTAGTTATTAGCTTAGAAGATTAGGCAACTTAGAAGACAGTGATTGGCTGTACCATAAAAGCAACTTAGAAGAGTTCATCTGTGCAAAGCACAGTGACCTAAATCAGATACGTACTCACTCTCCGTAGAACCTTCAAGGGGCTTACTGAATTACGTTATCAAAAACAAGGCGCTTATATATTACTATGGAGAGATTTCGCCTGGAGAAGAAGTTACTTGTATGTACCTAGTTGTGATCTTGTGTTTTATTTACAAAGAAGTTTGACTCTTTCAGAGTTTAATAATGAAGCGTGAGGAAATGTCAGGCTTATTAGCACTGGCTTAGAATAGTATCATCCGCTGTGTCCTTGGCTGTGGAAGTCATCTGCTGGAAAGAGCAAATCCTTGTATAAAGTTAGCAGCGTTTGTAGCAGCTTCATTATTCTACAAAAATAGGTTTTTGATTAGTTAATATTATCTGAGTGAGGCTTTAAAAATTCTATTTGGCTGTGGTACTAGAAAAGAAATTGTCTTAGTGTGTTTTGAGGCTAAAATGAGGTATTCTGTAACTGAAATTATTATGCTGATAATTTACGGGAGGTGTTACTTTTGAGCTGTAGCTGTATGCATGTCGTGTGCAATGAAGACATTAATTTGAGATAGGAGGCTTCTGCTGTTTTAGTAGTGGATTTTGTTAAGCCTCACATGCCAAAAAGGATATTAAACTAAGTTTATGAATCTATTGTTAATCTGTTAACACTCTTTTTTCCTCCATAATTATTCCTTTGGAATGTTAAAGTGTTATTTTGACCGTTTTACCAAGAAAATACAAATTATGGATTTTGCTTTTCAGACAGGATAAATGACTGAGAAGAATTAGTAAAATGCAGTATGTAGTTATAAAATCTGTTTCAGTCATAAAAACTAACTTTGTTTGACTTGGCTGCGAATTCTCACTTATGAGTTGAATTTTGATTTTATTAAGTATTGATGTTAGGCTTTTTTTGTTTATAAACTGAGTTACTAAATTTAAAAATCCTGAGTGCTTTTCTGTGTTTGAGCTTTTATTATGTTCATAAAGAGTCCTTGAGAGGATGGAACATAAATTTTTAGCTGAACGTCTTCTCTTTTGAAACATACTCAACATTCAACAGGTGTTTATTAGAGAACTTACCCAGGGCCAGTCTTGATGCTGAAGATACACTGGTGAGCAAAGCAGGCATAATTCCTTTCTTGGAACTTATTGTTCAGACTGGGAGACAGTTAAGGAAGTACTTAAATAAATAGGTAATTACAAGTTTTAATAAGTACTGTGAAACATTACTGTGTTTTCTCAGTGTGAATTATGGTGGCCTTGGTTTATTGTCTAGTGTTAAAGAACCCATGCAACTGGGACTTTAGAGGCCTGGCTTTTAATTTTAGTTCTTCCATCAACTAACAGTGTAAGTCTTAAGCAAGTCACTGGTGTGTGTGTGTGTGTGTGTGTGTGTGTGTGTGTGTGTGTGTCCATGCTTGGGCACGCTTGTGTTATGTGTATGTGTTTGTGTCGGTCTCTCTGTCTGTCTGTCTATCTATCCTGTATCTATCAAATGAGAAAACTGAACTGGAAAAGTAAGACATGTCTGCAACTGTGAGTTTGTGAGGCCTAATTTATTCATTCGGAATGGAAAGGAAATTCATTTATATCTGGATTTCCTATGGAGAGCCACATCATACCTGTAAATTAAATGATCATCTGGACATTGGATTATGTTACAGTTTTTCACCCATTGATGTATTCCCAGTACTGGGAATAATGCTTGGTACATAGTATATACTCAGTAAATATTTGTGGAATGAATGGATAACTTCCTTAATGACTAGTCTTTAAGGAAATGAGACTTTTTTCATGGTCCATTGAATTCATGGGGAACACGGTTATTTTCTAGGGAAGAATAGTCAAACAGACCATATTGCTGAGGGATTTCCTGGCTCTCTCCTGTTGATTTTCAGTAGAAATATGCAGAAGAACCCTGAAGATACCAAGCTAATGGTAACCCCACACTGGCTGGAGATGGGGAATCTTGACAGGACACCTCCTGGACCTTCTTTTCCTGAAAGATGAAAAACATCTACTGGATTTTTGTCTGTGTTTTTTCCTTTTGTGTGGAATACCTGTGCTTTTCTATACTAAAGTGTATAGAAAATGTATAGGTTTTTTTTTTTTTTTTTAAAGAAAGCCCATGTTGGTAATATGATTTTGTCTTCACTTCTGTTAATTAACTTACAAACTTGATAATACTAAAATAAGTGATTGCTGTATGTTTTTTTGCCATGTATGTATACTGAATTAGAACTTGGAGTGAATCCACCCATCTCTTCAGAGAAATAGTAATATTTGCAATTTATAATTTCAGGTAGAACCATGATAAGGCTTTCCATTGTCCATGACTCTCATGCCTCGTGACAAAGCATCTGACAATAAATGTGTCACTGACAATCCTGGCTATTCCTTGCCCATTTTTATACCTCATATTTCTTTGAGTTCTCTGCTCTTTCATTCTTTGATTTTTTCAATTTTGAAACTTTCTTAACATTTAAATTGTCCTTAGTTTTGACTATGATATTTAAAAAGATATTTTATTGTTTATGTTATTACAGTCGTCCTAATTTTCCCCCTTTGCCTCCTCCACCCAGCCCGCCCCCTACTTCCATAATCAGTCCCCGCATTGTCGTTCACGTCCATGAGTGCTTCATATCTGTGCTCTTGGACTGATCCCTTCCCCTCCCTTCAGTCCATCCCCACCTCTCCCCACCCCTCTTACAGCTCTCAGTCTGCTCCTTGATTCTATGCCTCTTTTCTCATTAGTTCTCTTTTGCTTATTAATTCATTTTGTTCATTGGGTTCCTCTTATAAGTAAGATCATATGGTATTTAAAAGAAAAAATTCTGAGGCTTTTTGTTCCAGTGTCTGAATCAACCCCATTCCCACTGTGTCTGGTGATAAAGTATTTTTCACAAGACTTTTACATTTTTTTCTTTGGGAGTCACACGATTGCCTGCATTTATTATTTGCAATGATTTTCCGTGTATCCTTTGCATCTCTTCAGCTTATTTTAGAGTGAATATGTGGATCCAAAAATGCCAAGTGAGTTCTTTAGAAACTGTGAATGTTATTCTTTGGCTTTTCTTGTAGGAAGAAGTCGTCATTGACAATTTCTCCCTGTATCTGGATTAGAAAGGATTATTTGCCTTACTCTTAAGCTTTTTGCCCATGAATTTAAGCTTTCTAATAATTCAGTTCAATTCTTAGTGGTAGGATGGGAGTGGAATTAGGAATTAGGGTAGTTTGGAGGAAATATTTTGGAGGGACAACATTGCTATTTGCATATATTTGATAGATTGCCCTAAGCATCTTGGGTAATATATTCTGACATACACGTCAACTTTTAGAATACTATAGATTTGGAGTGGTTCATATCAGTGAAAGTGTGGAGTAACTTTCAGTATTTTCTTATGAGTTGGAATGTACGTTTTTTTCTGAAGAGTTAAAACAATGTAAGTGAAGTGGGAGTGGTCCCCAAAAGACCTAACTATTGTAAAATGATTAAGGGCATGAAGCAGCCTCAAAGAGGAATTTCAGTATGTGGGACTTAAGTCTTCAATGTAATCCAAAGATATTTTCAAACTTTAGTGTGCACCAAAATCACATACAAAGGTTATTAAAAATACGGATGCTTGGGCTCCATCTTAACTACTGAACCAGTATCTCTTGCATAGGGCAAGGGATGCTGAGTTCTAACAAACTCTCTCGGTGTGTCCGAATTTAATATGTCAAAGTCTTTTTAAAGTAATACAGTTCTCAGTCCTTATGAAAGTTGCAGCATCTTGCATTCTATCCTAGATAGTTATGCACGCATTTCCAGTATAAATCTCTTATACAACCTTAACGCTATTTGGGGATACATTTTAAATCTTCATATAGGTTTTAATTAGGTAATTCGTAGGTATTTGTTTCTGCACTTGAAAGACTTTTCCGATCTAGTTTTAAGGTTATAGGATAGATGAGAAAACATTTTTTTTTTATAGAAAAATGGAATCATTTCCTTACTCTGATTCAGTACAAATGTGGGCATCGTCTGTGGGTTGTGTCCTAGGGCTGGGTCCTTTCACGGGGCATCTCAGCACACAGTCCTTCAGGTGGTATTGTGCTCTGATTTGTATTTGAAACAAAGATAGATGGGTGAAGTGGCTTTCAAAGGATGGCATCCAGGAGTCTGCCTCTACTGCCACGGGTCCAGTGTTTCTGTTTTTTTGTATGTCCTTCCAGTGTTTCATTGTGGAAGTTTAAATATTCCTATTCTGGGGACTTACATAAAAAGTAGCATGCTGTAGATGTGGTTCTCGTCCTTGTGTGTTTCATTTGTGGTCGTGCCAGTGCACAGAGAATGTCCGTGTTTTCTTTGGTAGTTTCATGTCCCATTGGGTAGTCATTCCTCTAGTAAGGGGTCCATGGGTGGTTTTTGGTCTTTTCTTGGTGCATAAGCTGTACATACAAGCTGTGATAAATAACCTTGCATATACAGAGAATTTAAACGTTCTCTGTGATCATGTATGGAAAATTCTTAAATCTGTTGTCTTCTTTGTTATATCTTAAATATCTTTTAAAATGTTTAATTTTTTTACTATTTTCAAGTCCTCACCCAAGGATATGTTTATTGATTTGAGAGAGAGAAGAAGGGAAGGAGAGAGAGGGAAGAGAGGGAGGAAGAGAGAGAGAAGGAGAAACACTGATGTGAGAGAGAAACATTGGTCAGTTACCTCTGTTTACATGCCCTTACCAGGGATTGAACCCACAACCTAGGTACGTGCCCTGACTGGGGATCGAACCCACGACCTCTTGGTGTATGGGATGATGCTTCAACCAACTGAGCCACCAGGCCAGGGTGGTTACCTTGTAAGTAGAAACTTGAAACCAAGGATAAAATAATTTGGTTAAGATTAGAGTGATTAATCTTACATTTATATGCTTTGGGTGCTTTTTCATTCTTTTGTGTGTTTGAGTTTTCCCAGTGCCTCGGCTTTCTTTCATTTTAGGTATGTTTTATAAGCACTGGCTTGGATTCACTCCCTTATCTGAGGTTAAGAATGGAAACATTTTGTTGTTGAGGGTTGTCTGTGATGTTGCTATTATTAGTTTTCCACTATATTCTTGGAGTTAAAAAATGAGGTAGAGAATTTTTCCTAGATGCAGATTTAAAAGTGACCTATTAGATTAAATTTGAATTCTTTTAAAAAATATTAAAAGTAAAGCATTTGTTGGAACACAAAATTGAACACTATGTGATTGTCAGCCTGTGTCCTTTCCTACCGCTTTCCCAGGCATATGGTGCCAACGCTAACAGTTTGACATTTCGCCTTTAAGATGTTCAATGTTACGTATATTTTTGTGAGCAGTACTTTTACTTATGGTACTCATAAAAAACAAAAATTTACTATATGATGTTGGGAACTGCCCTGCCTGGTTTCAGGATTTGTCACTTAGCCTCATGGCTAAGGCTGAGTGAACGACCTTCGGACTGTAAGCCACTAAGGAGACAAAGCTTATCTCCCTGGCAGGAGTGCTGCTTCTGCTTCATCCATAACTGGCCCCCAATGCTTGGTCAGTTAGCCAATGATGGGTAAGATTCCCTCAAGGGAGGGGTCGCCTAAGACAGGCACGACCACATAGAAGGCCCTCAAGGAAGGACTCCCGGGGCTGCAGCAAAAAGGGGGTGATGGACCCTTGCCCTCTGGCTATCCTGACATAGTCTGAGTCCTCATTCCATCTGGGAGAAGTTTTCCTTATCTCTTGCTTTCTGGCTCTGCTCCACTTACACCTGAAACATTGACAGAGGGTGATGCAGTGCTGTGCTGGATAGGGTGGGCTCCCCGGGCGATCGGCATAAGAATTCGTAAAGTCCTGTGAAACCTGCTTTGCTAACAGTACTCTCGTTCAAATGATAAGGGTCCGAGCAGGAAATGAGTTTGTGTCCCAAAGTTTTGTAACCCCTTAGCTGACAGACCCTGTCTCAGATTAAGCCCTCAGGGTTCTTTGCATGTTATCTATTGTTTGATCCTTGCCGCCTGACAGTGATTGATGAGCTTTACCTGTATTCCTGTGTAAAACGGACCTAATAAAAGCCATTGAGGAAGGGACTCTTGGCCCTTCTTCTTTGTGAGATTGGCCACCTCTCCTCCTCAAGCAGATCATGTCTTGGTAGACTTATTTTCATCCGTGGTGGACGGATGGGGCTCTGCGGGTGGAGCCCCTCCCAGTATATAGTGTATTAACTTTATATTTAGAAATAGGGCTTAAAGCATTAAACAAAAATGATAGGATTTAAAATGCAGTATGTTTGTTTCAGAAATGTCTTGCCCCCTTGAAACACCAGGGGCCTCAGATTCTAAGAGATTTTCAGTAGATAGCACTGTGCACCTTACATGCTCTGTTGGGTTACTTGCAGAATGTCAGGATGGGCAAGGTGTGTGTCCTACTTAATACTCGCATTTGTCGCAGACTGCCTTTCTGATTCATGTTTCAGTCATTGAAGAGCTAAGTTTTTAAGAGAAGAGAGAAATGAAGATGCTTCTCCCCTCCCCCCTCTTCACAGTTCTAGTAAAAATTTTTGGACTTTAAAATTGTAACTTTCGTTTGCTCTACAAGTTACACATGAACCACATTCTCACTGAAAACTAATAATAACAGTATAGTGATATTCTCACTTGGTTTTAATCTAAATGACTTACTTAAGGTCATAGATAGTGCCCAATGGCAGAAGCTGGATGGACTGTAAGAGGATGTGCTGATGGACAGCCTTTTCATTCTAATGTGCCTTTTGTTTTTATACATATTGGAGGGTTTTTTTTTTTTAATGATAGATGTTTAGAGGTCAAAGAGAGTTTGTTTTAAAAAAGCAAATATTGTGAGATTGCCCACTTTAAGCTATTTTTGAGTGCTAACTGATTACTATTGTTAGTACATCTAAGCATGTGAGTATGTCTGCATGGACATTAAAGGTGTTGTTGTTGTTGTTTAGGGGTGAGAGGTAGTGCATTGTCTTGTTTTCTCTCTTGGCAGTCATTCTTGCTCTGAAAGTTTAGAATGGGAGCAGTTAATCCCTTTTAAAATACACAGTATGCTGCCTCTTGGGATAGCACAACTTCTGGCCTTTTAATTTAGGAGACGGCTTGTCTTTTGTACCTGTGGACATTGAGGGACTAAATGGCATTAAGTCATTGGAGGAAAGTTGAATAAAGATTTTAGAGCATCGCACTCTTAGCGGATGGTAATTATTAATTATCCATCCTTATAATTTTTTGTAGGTTTTTGTTTGTTTCCTTTTTTTTCCCAAGATTTATTTTTAGATAGGGAAAGGAGGGAGAAGGAGATGGAGAGAAATAATCGATGTGAAGGAGAAACATCCCTTGGCTGTGTCTCTCATGCACCCAGATGGAGGACTAAACCTGCAACCCAGGCGTGTGCCCTCACTGGGAGTCAAACCACTGACCTTTTGCTTTGTCCAACCAACTGAGCCACACCAGTCAGGGCTGTTAGTTTCCAGTTTTCAGCCTTTCCTCGTTTTTGTGCTGTATGATTGCCATAAGGCAGTTTGATGAACCTACGTACTGTTTTCTGTCTTTTTTCTTAATCATTATATCACATGGTCTACATGACCTGCTTCCTACTTCTTTAAATATGGTGTCTTAGCAAGTAATTTTTTTTCCTCTGAATTTCCTTAAGTTGAACACCAATCATTTAGAGTCGTATACAGGTACCACTTGATAACCAAATGTATTTGATTCTATAGTTTGGATATGTAACCTTCAAGAAGTAAGTTTGGATATCAAAATATTTGTGTTCTCTAACATACTGAGTCTGATTATGAGTTTTGGGTAGCAAATAGTGAGCATTTGAATGGCAGGGAATTCATTTAAAATGTAATCAAATTGATTCGGTTCCTGAGTTTAAAGATGAGAGAATTTGGGTACTGAGAATTTGGATAGCAAGGAACAATGGTACATGAATCTAGTTTGTATATGGTGAGAAAAGCTGTATACAAAAGTACAAAACTGTAGACCAAAAGTGGGAAGGGACTTTAAAAGCCCATTTTACCCCCACTCCTGTTTGACCCTTTCTGAGACACCTGGTTCTCCAGTTGTTGGGCGTTGAGAGGGGTAAGAAGCGAACTAACGACGTCGTGTGCCACTCTGGTCCGTTGCTCTCAGCGCTGGTGGAGATGCTGGGCAGTACAAGGAACCACAGAGAAAATGGGATGGTTGAAGCTTGCCTTGCAAAATTAAGAACACACTATAATAATTGGATGGGTAGAAAAGCAACTTTGTTCTAGAGGAATGGTGCTCGGTGGAATATTAACAGTGTTATAATTGATGTTAGTATTATTTAATTCTCTCATCTCCAGTCGTCTCTGTTGTCCTCAAAGCTACCAATTAAAGCGTAAGGACCTTTGAAGAGAGCAAGTTAGATCACTTCTTTTCCTTCTTTAAAGCTGTGTTTTCCTCTCCTGCTTCGGAAAGTTTGTAGGTAGTACCTTGCTTCCATCTGAGCCAGAACATTGCCCTTTTCCTTTGTGCCCATCCTGTCGCCTGCTCTGCAGGTCATCTCCCTTTCCCCAGGTCCCAGCCCCTCTCTACTCATTTCCGGTTCGTTCGCCTCTTCCCGGGCCACCCTTCTCCGGCATTCATCTTTTGCTTTGATTCGCTGGCAGAGGCATTGTAGGACGGGAACCCTCTGGTGGGAACGGGTTCCTACTTTAGGTTCCTCCGTGTGCTGCACACACAATACAGACTCTGTGAGCTGATCGCTGTTGCCTGTGAAGTTCAGGTAGGCCTGTTTACTGTCAGCCAGCTCTTCCTCAGAGCCTTTGTTTATCTTTTAAAAGCTTGGATGTCCTCCTCCAGTGTCTCCCAGTCCTGGGCTGGGCTAAGGACAGCAGCATCCTTTTCCACTGCTCCCTGCTCCTGGTGGACGACCTGCTAGTCTTTGTCACTTGAGATGGAATTGACTTTCCAGAGCAGTTGCAAGTGGTGGTAGTGTCGTCCTTGTTACCCTTACCCACCTGGTCTAGGTGCATCTGTTGGAACACCTTGTGGAGGGAGGTTCAAATCTTCATGCTGCCCTGCAAGGTTAAGGGTCGGAGAGGTTGAATATTTCCTTGCCCGGCTCCAGCAGACCCATGCTGGGCAAGGGAGTGTATGACAACAGAAAATGAAGTCTTTTTGAGGGAAGGGAATTTGTTCATCTGTCTCTATCTGTGGCATAGAATCTTGTGCATAATAATTACATAATAGTTCATAGTGATTATAATGCTCCTTTGAAAGTTAAATTAGAAGTTGAGAAGGGAAGTTTTATTTTCTGTGTCATATTTTACAATAAATATATTTAGCCCTTGTTGAGCTGAAGAAGGGAACAGAATTGTGAGGGAAGACTTACAACTTAAAGCTAGACTCTCATTTTTAGCGTGGGTTAACTTTTAGCGTGGCTTTTCCTTTGTACCAATAAAAAGTTCTTATAACTTTGATTGGGTCTTGGTTAATTTGTCAGTGAAAAGTGGTACTACATGTTAAGTCTATAGACTCATTTTTGACAATTTTATATTTAACCATAATCTGGTCTCTTATAGCTAAGTGTTTCCTTTTAATTAGAGGACCGAAGAGGAAAGAATATAAAGTAAAGCAGCCTATATTGATTATCTAAGGGTCCCCCTCACCCAAAATGTTCTTTAATTTCTGTTCTGGGGGGTCTTTCCGTTGAAGTGAATATATGTACCAGTTACTTAATAACTTCCATAGAACACCAATTAAACATCTTTGCCATCTCAGTTCTTACCATGAGGTTTTGGAATGGTCTTCTGTGGATTAAAAAACAGCGTATAAGCAGGCTTTAAAATGAATGCAGTTAGCTGTAATAAAAATTTAGTTCTTTAATAGGAAGGCAGTCTTACATATTTTTGGGCTATCTCAAATAATGCACCTAGTAGTAGGCCCTTACCATATATTAATTTATGAACCAATGAAAATAATTTCTTTATAGGGTCCTGATGAAGAAGCTGTTGTGGATCTTGGTAAAACCAGTTCAACTGTGAACACCAAGTTCGAAAAAGAAGAACTAGAAAGTAAGTTTGTTTACAATTACTCATGCTTAGCACGGTAACTTACTAATGAATGTTAGTGTCCTTTCAGATTTACTAACTATTTGTTGAAGCATTTTTTGTTGTTGTGAGGTAGAGCATACACTGAGAGGGGTGTTCAATTATACTTTCTAAATATAATTTCAAGAATAATTCAGCAAACACTCATGTAACCACTACCTATATCTGCAAATAGAACATTCTCTGATTGTTAACTCATGGTTGAAAGTAGGCATGACATAGATTGTATCACACAAACTTCACAGTGGTTACCACTAGTTAGCTGGGAGAGTTGAAATGTCACAGTTACAAAATCAGTTGACACTTCCATTGTTTTCATTGTTAGCAGGTTGGGTAGTTTGTATTATAAACAAACTAGAGTACCAGACTAATAAAAGCCACAGTTATCACTAGTTGCCATCTAAATACTCATTTTGTAGGTCTGTTAGTTACATTAACCTTTTAAAAGGCTATAATAACCTCAACATAGAATTGTGGTGCAAATGAATTGTTTGCCAGCCTTTCTTTCCTAAGCAGAAAAAAGTGGTTTCTTCTTCTTCTTCTTCTTTTTTTTGTTCATTTTCTTTTCAAATAAATTTAGATTTACAGAAAAGTTGCAAATATAGTACAGAGTGTGCCCTGTATACCCTTTGGCCAGCTTTTTCTGTTAACATTTTATGTAACCAGCATAAAGTTTATGAAAATGAAGAAGTGAGCCCTGGTAACGATTCTCTGGACTAAACTCCAGCTTTTATTCAGATTCTCCGGTTTTTCCAGTGATGTGCTCTTGTGTCCCAAGGTCCAGATGAGCCGTTCAGGATCCAGTCGTCTGTTCCGTTGTCATGTCGCCTTGGTCTTCTCTGGTTTCTCACAGTCTCTCCGTCACTCCTCGTTCTTCATGACCTTGATTTTTTGAGGAGGAGTGGTGGAATACTTTGTAGAAGGGAAGTCTTGGAGTTTGGGTTTGTCTAATGCTATCGTATTAGTAGACCAAGATTATGCATGTTTGGGGAACAAACCACAGAAGCAACCGGCTATTCTCTGAGTATCACATCTGTGGGCGTACGATATCAACATGACTTATTGTTGATGATGTTAACCTTGAACCCTTGGTCAAGGTGATGTTCATGGCAAATGTTTTGGTAGACTCATTTTGGGGGCTTTTTGAGAATACATTGTTAAATTAAACTCTCCTGTGAAAACTGGTATCATATGGGGCCACTACTCTATGACTTGTAAAGAAGAGATGAGAAGAGACACAAGTGTTCTCCACATTTACTTTCTGAGATAAAAAAAAGAAACTGTCTTTTAAATTTGACTTTTAAAGTCTAGGCTTATTAGGGCTTCTAGAAAGAACCTCAGTTACCTAGAAGTTTGTGGTTAGATTCTGTGAATTACAGGGACTCTGGGAGTTTAAATGTTAGCAATAATTTCATTAATTCAGTTGTATGGTGATAACATTTAATCCATCGCTTACCATTTAATGTCATCTCTCAGATACATGTGACCGAGACCGTGAAGAGAGGCACTTGACTATATTTCTTGGCTTCCTTCAGTTACCCTAAAGCCCCTTAACTTTGCATACTTTGTACGTATCTAAATTTCAGTCTCAAGTTTGAGGGAGAGATTAAGTTTATTTCAGAGTTTGGCTAAATAGGCCTTGGATGGTAAAAAGTAAAGGTGAAAGAAAAATTACGAGAGAACACTCCGGGAGCAGTAATAAAAACGGGGGAAAAACCTCATGTGGCCCCATCTCTCAGTCTTTGGATTCTAACATATTTTTATTTATTTTATCTGAATTGCACATTCATGAATAAATTACTTATTTAATTCTAAATTACTAACTTGTAAAATTCATTTTTGTCTTGGTGCATTGGGGCTTTTGTGCCAAAACCCATTAGTACTAATTGGGGTAAGAATGTTGTAATCTCCAGTGCACGGTGGTGAGAACTTGTCTCTTTAATTTCTGCTTTTCTTTGGTGTTCGCAAGAAAGTGATTTCACTAAAATGAAATTGTAAGCACATTGAAATTTGTTAGTTTTTTGTACTTTTCTTGAGATATAATTTACATAACATAACATTCGCCAGCTTAAAGCATATATATAATTCATGTTTTTCAGTATACATACTATGTTGTGCATAACCACACTCTAATTCCAGAAATTTTCCATCATTCCATAAAGAAACCCTTTGTAGTTGGTTTTTAAATTTGGGATTTCCTGGGAAAATACTTTCAAATAATTAATACTGAATTTTTACAGTTCTTTCTCTACTGCTTACCATGAACTAGGTCTAGGTAGAGTGGTGGATACTGGGAGATGTTTAGATGACTTTAGTTTCATATGTTTCTATAGGTCTAGTGTCTTTTAGTTTAAAAGGTAATTATTTACTTTGTTGACATAGATACTGTAGCAACTAGACAAGAAGTCAGAGTGTGTCACCTTTCTGCAGCCTTAGCTGGAGCATGTGTGTCGGGCAATGCAAATGCTTTGCTGCTTTGTGCATGTTGTAAATGACTGCAAAATCCCCATGAGTTTGGGCTTCTAAATCAATTGTATCGAGTGGCACATGTGGAAATTACACAATCCACGAATAATCAGGATTGACTGTACTTGTAAACCCTACCTAAAGATGAAGATCTCAAATTTCTTGAGGCAGTTATTTTTTGACCATCATATGGAATTTGTTAGGAAAGGAATGATATCATCATTCATGTTTCAGCAGATTACTTTTTTAAAAAATATTTTTTATTTTAATTGTTGTTCTTGTACAGTTTTCTGTCTTTTACTCCCATCTCAGCCCACAGCCCCAGCCCTACCCACCTCCCTCCCATTTCCACCCCCGCCCCCAGTTTTTGTCCATGTGTCCTTTATACTTGTTGTTCTAAACCCTTCCCTTTTTCCCCTGAAATTCCCTCCCCTCTCCCCACTGGTGACTGTCAGCCTGTTCTCAATTTCAGTGTCTTTGGTTATATTATCTTGTTTGTTTTGTTGATTAGGTTCCTGATAAAGGTGAGATCATATGGTATTTACCTTTCACTGCCTGGCTTATTTTGCTTAGAATAATGCTCTCCATTTCCATCCATGCTGACACAAAGGGTAGGAGCTCCTTCTTTCTTTCTGCGGCATAGAATTCCATTGTGTAAATGTACCATAGTTTTTTGATCCATTTATTTATGGATGGGCACCTAGGTTGCTTCCAGCACTTGGCTATTGTAAATTGTGCTGCTATGAACATTGGGGCGCATAGGTTCTTTTGGATTGGTGTTTCAGGGTTCTTAGGATATAATCCTAGCAGTGGAATTGCTGGGTCAAAAGGTAGATCCATTTTTAGTTTTCTTAGAAAATTCCATACTGCTTTCCATAGTGTTTGTACCAGTCTGCAATCCCACCAACAGTGCACCATGGTCCCCTTTTCTCTACAACCTCTCCAACACTTGTTGGTTGTTGCTTTGTTTATGATGGCCATTCTGACAGGTGTGAAGTGGTATCTCATTGTGGTTTTAATTTGCATCTCTCTGATAGCTAGCGATATTGAGCATCTTTTCATGTGTCTCTGGATCCTCTGTATGTCCTCCTTGGAGAAGTGTCTGTTCAAGTCCTTTGCCCATTTTTTAATTGGGTTGCTTGTCTTTTTAGGGTGGAGTCGTGTAAGTTCTTTATATATTTTGGAGATTAAACCCTGGTTTGAGGTATCATTGGCAAATATGTTTTCCCATACAGTTGGTTCTCTTTTTATTTTAATACTGTTTTCTTTAGCTGTGCAGAAGCCTTATATTTTGATGAGATCCCATTTGTTTATTCTTTCCTTTATGTCCCTTGCTGTAGGGGACATATCAGTAAAAATGTTGCTGCGTGAAATGTCTGAGATTTTCCTGCCTATGTTCTCCTCTAGGACTTTAATGGTATCATGGCTTATATTTAAATTTTTTATCCACCTTGAATTTATTTTTGTGCATGGTGTAAGTTGGTGCTCAAGTTTCATTTTTTTGCATGTAGTTGTCCAGTTCTCCCAACACCACTTTTTGAAGAGGCTATTTTTACTCCATTTTATGTTGCTGCCCCCCTTTGTCGAATATTAATTGACTGTAGAGACTTGGGTTTACTTCTGGGCTCTCTGTTCTATTCCACTGGTCCATGTTCCTGTTTAGCAGATTACTTTTTTTATGTTGCTTCTATACCAAATGGTTTTTGCCTAGTTGTAATTTAGTTAAATTTGTATTCCATGACCCCTGTCATTCAACACAGTTTAGATAGGAACCTCATTAAAATTATTTAAGAAATCAATTTCATGCTTTTTAGTAGTTGACACAGTGCTGCAAGCTGTCTTGCTCCTTGATTCAGTTTTATGTTGTGGGCAAGAGCAGAGATTGCCTTTCATAACCATTTTGTTGGTCAGAATACAAAGTCAGAATAATGCAACATCAGCAGTAGCTTTTTTCATCCTAAAATTATATCATAAACTTACTGTATTGCTTTGTTTTCCCAATCTGATAATTTCTACCTTTTAATTAGAGTATTTGGAACACTTACATGTATTGTAGCCTTCAGTAATTTAGACTTTCATGATTTGAGATTTTCAAAATTTTAAGTAATTAGTAAAAATTTACAAACACCCCAATATAAAGTATTTAATTATCATCAAAGCAATATCTCTTAAGAACCTCAACTCACTGGGATTGGCCATAAATGTAGGTGGAAAGAATTCACGCCCACATAGTATGATTTTAGGAGGGCCAGACTCTGTTTTTCAAAATATCACCCTAGACTTGCCCACTAGTGCTTACGGAAGTAACCGTGTAGCTGGTGTGTGCATCAGTCACTGGTGTTAGGCCTTGCTGTAGCATTTTGTGCAGTGCTCTGTAAAATAAGGGAAGTAACAGGAGACTGCTTGTCTAATTATGTGAATTTATCTGTACTTTTGTCAGAGTAAGTTGTGGCATGCTTTTGTGCACATCACTTTTTTCCCCTTTTGGAAAACCAGTAATACGTTTCTGAACCTTTTGCTAGGTCATCGAGCTGTATATATTGGTGTTCACGTCCCATTTGGTAAAGAGAGTCGTCGACGTCATCGGCATCGTGGACACAAGCATCACCACCGGAGAAAAAAAGATAAAGAATCAGATAAAGAAGATGGACGGGAATCTCCTTCTTATGGTAAAAGAAAATTATACTTCTCCATTAACAGTTAAAATAGAACCAGAGACGTGGAAATAAGGAACAGTCTGACAGTGACGGGGGGCGGGGGAGGGAGAAGAGTAATGGGGAAAAGAAGGTGAAGCGGGTAGTCAGGGGACACGGGTAAGGGATCCATGGACATGGGCCAACAGGGTGGAGATGGACTGAGGGGGGTTGGACTGAGGGGGGTTGAGCGGGGCAGGGGAGAGCAATGGGAGAAAATTGGGGCAACTCTAATCAAACAACAGCAACCTAAAAAGTTAAAAAAATAAAAAAATAGAGTTCTTTACTGGAAAGCATTTTTTTTAAATTAAATACCCAGTAGTTTTTTAAAAAAAATTAATGTCTTTAATAATTTAACACATGTGCATTGAAGAATATCAATTAAAGTAAGAATATTTTTCCTACAAGAAAAAAAATATTTTTAAAAAGATTTTATTTGTTTATTTTTAGAGAGATGGGAAGGGAGAGAGGGAGAAAAAGGGTGAGAAACATTGATGTATGAGAGATACATCGATTGGTTGCCTTGCACATGCCCCCAACTGGGGATCTGGCCTGCAACCCAGGCATGAGACCTGACTGGTAATCGAATTGGCAACCCTTGGGTTCACAGGCCAGTGCTCAATCCACTAAGCCACAGCAGCCAGGGCAAGAAAAGTATTTAGTTTATAGATTAAGATATACTTGGGATAAGTGACAAAAGTAAGGAGCTGTGTTTTCATTGTATTCCAGCCTTAGAATTATAAAAGTTGAGTCTTGGCACTTATAAATCAATTCAGCAAAGTTTTATTTACCCTTTTCTAGTATATATTTTATTATTTACATAGGCAATGAATAAATGTCTGGAATCCTGAGACTCCTGAAAGAGATTGAATATTTTATTTTATTTTATTTTTAAACACGTTAGCCAGAAGATTTTACTAAGCCGGATTTCTTGGTTATCTATGCGTTAGATAGTGCTCTGGTTTGATAGTATGGTTTATAAAAGGACAGGGGTTTTGTTTGAAAGTAGAGAAATATAGAAGTACTAAAAGACAAAGGAACTCAGGAAAAAAGGCATATTGTAGAGGAAAGAGAATGTTACCTGATGATACACGTTGATAGCGCTGATTTAGGTGGTGCTGAGAGGTGGAAAAGGCAAGAACCAGAAAAAAACAGCTGCGCAGCCTGAGGAGGATTCTCAGACATTGCACTGAGTTGGCGTATAGGAGTTGCTGGTTTTTAGCATATTGTGGACCCGCACGGCCCTCTTCACAGCGTGGGTCCTACGAAGCGTGTGTTCGTTCCAGCTCAACAAACCCCAAGGACAAGAACCATGAAAAGAATCACACAAAGGCACATAAAACCAAATTGCTGAAATCAAAATGTAACAACCCTAAGTGGATCTGCCTGTATTAACACTTTCAAAATATAAAAACTGCTAAAATTGAAAAAAAGAAAAAAATATAAATGCTCAGTTACAGTTGGAGATTTCAATTCTTCTTTCTCATTAATGGATACAACAAGTAAACAAACAAAAAAACCAATAATGATTTATAAAAGACCTGGATAGCACTATTACATTGACATTTATAGAATAGTCTCCAATAGTAGCAGAATAGACATTCTTTACAAGTATAAATAGAACATTTACCAAAAGAGATCATGTCTAGTCTATAAAACAAGTTTTAATACATTGAAAAGGACTGAAGGGTATGCTCTGACCACAGTAGAATTAAACTAGAAAGATCTTAAGAAAAATCCCCAAATATTTAGAAAATAAACAAGATGTTTCGCAATAACTTAAAAGTTAAAGAAGCAGTTGTGGAAATCAGGAAACACTTGGAACTCATGAAAACAAAAACAGTGTAGTCAGTGACTGAGATAAAGCCTTGGCAGGATGAGAACATGCTTCTGACATGCACAGGTTTTATTTAGCAGGTAATGTGCAAACTGCCTTCACGTTGAAATTCATTAAATGCAGCTGAAGCAGTGATGAGAGAAAAAATTACAGCATTTAATCTTTATGTTAGAAAAGAAGAAAGATCTTAAATCAATGATTTCAGTTTTTAATTTAAGAAACCAAGGGTGGTCCTTCCTGGATAGCTCAGCTGGTTCGAACAGCGTCTTGACAGAACTCCAAGGTTGCAGGTTCGATCTCCTGTCAGGGCACATAAAAGAATCAACCAATGAATGCATAAAGTGGGACAACAAATTGATGTTTCTTCTTATGTTTTGGAAAAAAGCAAGAATGTCCTGTTCAGTCACTTCTATATATGGTACTAGAGAACCTAGATAGTGTAATAAGGCAAGAAAGAAATTAAAGCCATACAGATTGCAAAGGAAGGAGTGAAATTGTTTTTGTTCACAGACACAGGGTTATATATGTAGCAAATATGAAGCAATCTATGGAACTACAGAACTAAGTAACTTTAGCAAGGTTGTGGGATACAAAATCAATTATATTTGTACATGGTAGCAATGAACAATTAGAAATTAAAATAAAAAATACCACTTTCAGTAGCACCAAAAATTTTAGTTGGGGATAAATAAGGTTCAAAACTTCAAGTCCAATCATAGTATGTTTTTGTCCTGCATAAGACTAAGGGTATTCCTTCAATATGCAGACAGATGTCATATACATATTGGAAAATTTTCAGATGTGTTTTTCTCCTGCCTTTCTCCCTATTTATATTGTCCTCTTTCTGAATTTTTTTCTGTTCACCTTACTTATTCTGTTCTCTGCATCTCTTAACCTTTTGTGTTTTTTGTGTTCCTATTTGTCATTGATGCATTCTGTCTGACTTCCTTAGAGCTGTCTTTTCCTGTGATAATTCCTTTTAATTTACTCTTTAACCTGTTCTAATATCACTCTATGTTGCATGTACAAGTGCATAAAAATTTGTTTACTTCAGTGTCAGTTTTGAGTTTGACCTAACTTTTCCTGTTCTGCAGAATTTGAGTTTGTTTTTAATAGATACTTGTGGTTGTTTGCTAGTTTGTTTTGGCTGTCCTGGAGTGGAATTTATGCAAATGTCTCTGGGGATCCTCTGCCACATAGTTTAAACTCAGATGCCACGAATGGGGTATTTGCTTCTTACAGTGTGTGTCCTACCTCTCTAACCTCTGCTGGTAAGAGCTTCGCACCTCCACGATAGTAGGGAAAGCCAGTGTACCTCTAGCTTTGGGGTTTCCCATATTTTTTGGAACTTGGGATTTTCTTTTTCACTCTTGAACTTAGCTACATACTAAATACATATTATTTCATGTTCTTGATAATCCAATTTTTAGTGAAGAGAAAGTCCTGCCTTTGAGCATAGTGTTCCAAGTTTTTGGATGGTGCTTGTTTTTATTTGTTTGGTTTTACATCATTTATTTGCAAAATTACTTAAGTCTTGCTTATTTTTAACGTGGACTCTTCCTTCCCCACCTGTGAATGTGATCTTTCTGTGATTTTTTTTTTCCTGGATGGTTGCACCTGTTTCCTTCCAGAATTATAGTATTTTAAGAATAAAAGAGTTTTGATGATACATCTTTGACCAAAGGATTTCGCTTTCAAAAACTGTGAATTTATCTTTGAATGAATTGAGGAAAATTGTGAGTGCGTGTAAATTCTTATTTTGTCCAGACACGCCGTCCCAGAGGGTCCAGTTCATCCTCGGTACCGAAGATGACGACGAGGAGCACATTCCCCACGACCTCTTCACGGAGATGGATGAACTGTGCTACAGGGATGGAGAGGAGTACGAGTGGAAAGAAACTGCCAGGTAACGAATGCCGCCTCGGTGTTTTGCAAGACTGCAGCCTTACCTGATTTCTTTCTGTAACGAGAATATAAAATTGAAATTATCATTACAGATACATGTTGCTTTAAAACTGTGAGCCGAGAATGTCCTCGTGTCTGGAAATTGTCTTTATTTTTTCTCTTTATTTTCAAAATTTGTTTCCATAAATATTCCGTACTACTTTAACTTAATGCAAAAGGAGTTATGTTATAGATTTTTGTAAGTCCTTAATTACAGAAACAAATTTGAAAAATCAAAATCTTGTGTATTTTAAGTTTAAAAGAAGATTAGAAGTGGAAACTGCGGAGTACCACAGTTTTGGAAACTTGTTATTGTGATAGTTTAGAACAGAAAGAGGAACCATGAAGATGTGTAACTTGTGACTCATAGGAGTTGGAGACCATAGCGTGCCTACGGTATTTTGCCGTGTATAATGTGCAACCATGTTTTTGGCCCAAAGTTTCAGGAAAAAAAAATCTTTTGCTTACAGAATACAGTAAAAACAAAATTAGGTACAGAATTAGTTCTGCCCATGTATAATGTGCATTCTTATTTTCTCTCACAAATTTGGGCAATAAATATGCACGTTATGCATAGCAAAATATGGTAATTGTAAAAATGTGTTTATAGCCAAATTTTGTTTGGGTACTGATCTTTGTTTCTCTTTAAGAGAACAACTTTACATTTATCATATTAAAATAAGCCAATCAGAATGTCATTATTTCTAAAATATTTTTATACATTATACTTTGTAGATGGCTGAAATTTGAAGAGGATGTTGAAGATGGTGGTGACCGGTGGAGTAAACCCTATGTGGCAACTCTCTCCTTGCACAGTCTTTTTGAACTAAGGAGTTGCATCCTCAATGGAACAGTCATGCTGGATATGCGAGCAAGCACTCTAGATGAAATAGCAGGTTACAGCAAATTGACGCTTTTATATTTAACTTGTACTGAAATTAGAGATACTTCAATAAGGGAGATAAAGTAGAATTTTAGGTCATTGATTTAGCAACTATATTTTGAGCTTCCATTCAGTGCGGGGCAGTATGAAGAGTGGACATATAAATGACACTTTCTGCCTCTGATAAGTTTGGAGTCTGTTAGATTAGACTTGACTACAGCATCAGGAAGAAAGTGAGTAGAATCACAAGCCAGGTATGGAATCAGTTTTCTGGAAATGTAGAGGAAAGAGCTTTCTGTTTCTCTGTTTTCTGGATGGAGGCGTCTGGGGAAGACCTACAGAATATATTAACTGTACAACTTATGGAACTTTGAACACATGGGCACAAGCGGTGGTTAGTGTAAGAGAAAAGTGGTCTGAGGAGGATGAAGAGAAAGAAGGAAAGTCTAGAAAGTACAGGCAGCTGTGCTTTCGGAAAAGTCTGTGTGAGTGTACGGATTTCTTGAACAGTAATTGGAGACAGGTTTGGAAAATAAATTAGAGATGGGTTGTGACTAGTCTTGAATTATGGGATTAAGAAATTGGATTTTACTTGGTAGGCAATTTGGCTCTTGAGTGATGCTTAAGTTGGAGGGTTGTGTGAGCCAGCGTGTGTCAGGAAGATCATTCTGGCAGGGCTATGTAGGGTGGCTTTGGATTAGGAAGTGGTTAGAAGCAAGTTAGGCCAGTTGTTCTACCGGAATAGTTTCGACTATGGAAATGGAAGATACTGTGGAGTTAGAAGTAGAAAAAGACGCCTGTGGTAGAGCTACTTCACAATTAGCTCTAATTGCTCAAAACCAACAGTGGTGAAGTTTCAGTGGTGATGAATTTGAGAGGGTGACTCTCTTTATAGATTGCTCCCATGGAAAAACAAAAAAATCTATAGTATTTGATCTTCAGGAGAACCAGATGGTTAGATTTGACCATGTGTTGCAATCCTTTAAAATTATCACCAAAAGTCCTTACTTTTTTTGTGTTTATGAAGGAAAATTTAAATTAGGAGTATTGAAATTTGAACATATGGGTCTTACTTTGGCTTTGCAATTATCACATAGCACAATGTAATATTTCAGTACCTTTTGTATAATCCACCGTCACTTGTGTAGTAGCTTGCGGTCATTGTGTTAATGTTACAGTTAACCTGCTAGGTTGGTCCCTTCCAGTTTTCTTTTGGAGTAATCATACAAGTTTGGAAGCTTGACACGTTTATCTCTGGTGACACTACTTACAAATATTGATATATACTCCATAAATTAAAAACAGTCCAGTCACCACTGTAATTTGTAAAATGTCATTGCTGTCAATATCCCCATCCCCCACACCCCCATCTTCCTAGAACTGATTCCTTCATGATGTTTTATCTATTTGCTCCTTGGATGTGCTGCCTCCGGAAGAGTGAGAGCAAAAACTTGATCTGCTTAGTTAACTGCTGCATTCCCAACACAGAATGCCTACTCAGTAGATAGTTAAATGATTAAACCAATGAGTCCTGATATTCATCTACAGTTTTGGGGGAAAGTATGAGGTGAAGCAGTAAAATACCTTCACTTCTTAGGAAGCCAGTGTTACTGAATATTCAGTTTAATAGAATTGATTGTATCCGTTTCAGGAAAGCACTTTCAACTACAGGGAGGTGTAAGTGTAGAACAACAGTCTTTTTTAAATAATAGTACTTATTAATATGAGGGTCTCTGTGTGATTCGTTCATTTTTGTTGGATATTGTTCGTATTTACCTTTATGCGTACATTATTCAGTATTAGCAAAGAACAGCACTTTGCAGAACTATGTAAGAATCTTATTTTTCTAGTATGGTTTCACTTAGAGTTTTACCTAAGTATGTGTTTGTTTGTTTGTTTACTTATTTATTTTTTTTCTGACTAGATATGGTATTGGACAACATGATAGCCTCCGGCCAGTTGGATGAGTCCATTAGAGAGAATGTCAGAGAAGCTCTTCTGAAGAGACATCATCATCAGAATGAGAAGAGATTCACCAGTCGGATTCCCCTTGTTCGATCATTTGCAGACATAGGCAAGAAACATTCTGACCCTCACTTGCTTGAGAGGAATGGTGAGATAAGTTGTGGCATCCGGTTTTCGCTAACACTTCCGTTCTAACAGCACTCCAGTGTGTTAGAGTTAGCGTTTGCGGAAAGGAAGGCATTTTTTCCAGAGAATTACATAGGCCATTTTGTTATCTTTTCATATATTTTTTGAAAAAGTATTCTTTGTGTATTTCATGATATTTCTGAAATGTCTTCATAACATGACAGGATTATCTATGGAAATTATTTAAATAATAAACTTCAAGCATTCACTTTCTTCATGCAGCACACTTAAGGATCAGTAATATTTTAACTATTTTAACGCTATCACTTTATCTAACCCTGGATTATTTCTCCTTCGTGCTTTTTTATTTCTGTTCAAAAATTCTTGTGTAATTGATGAAAGAGGCATAAACTATGATCTATAAATTTCGTTTAACCTTTTTAAAATTCTAAATCTTGGGTAGAACCTTATTATCTATGTTAGATTTTTCCTAGTAGTTTTTTTTGTTTGTTTGTTTTTTGATCTCTTGAATATACTTTATTAGATGGGCATAACAAGTGATTTTGGGTTGGTTTGCTGATTTCACTGATCTGTATTTACTTAATACAATTTGTGAAAAGTTTTCATGATTGCTCCTGTCTAATTCTAGGGGTGACATAGGGCACAGACCCACATATCCCTGCTCTGCATGCTCACTCACATCTAGCAGTGGGTTATGTATGGGAAGCGGGGAGGCAGTGGGTTTTTTTAGCCATTTACTTTTGTCACTATCTTAATGCTGGAACCCTTGGAGGTGTTGCCTTTGCTCTTTTTAAAGCAGAGGATTACATCATTGGGGTTCTATTTTGGCTCTGCAAGAGAGCTGATGACAGCGACTCTGGAAAACCTAGGTGCAAAGGGTTAGACTTGCTTGCAAGGGTCACTGTTTCCTCTAGCTGCTACTATTACCCAAGGCTTATGAGGATTACAGTGAAGAGGAGTGGGGGATGGGCCACAGTGTCTTTCTGTCCCTGAAATAATAGTATGGATTTTAAGTGTTCGTCAGGCAAACAGCCATAAGTAGTAGGGTTTATACTGTATCTAAAATGGACAGTAATCAGTATTTGCAGCTCAGTGTAAAGTACTTGCATCCGTTTTCTTCTGAGCATTTGACCACTAAAAGAAAGTATTTTTGTTCTGTTTTAAATTGTGACTTTGTATACTTACGGAAGCTTAAGAATAAAAGAAATCTCTTAGGATCCTAAGTTCAGTTTAAAAGCTAGCAATCTCTGTCACATTTTACCTCTCATTTTCATCTTTTATGTATTATATATTTTCCAGAGAGACCCTATTAAATCTTTTATTTCTCATATGCAGTGTGTCCAGATTATTTTCCAGTTGTAATTTGGCTCCTTTTAATCATAAGACAATGGCTGTTTTCTTTTAAATGCCATTTTAGCACGGAAATTTTGTTACATTGTTGTATTGTGCTATAATTTAACAGCTTGCCTGCATGGAGCTTACTTCTCCACTAAATGGCAGTTGTTTATGGATTGAAGATTTATCTTTATTTTTAATATTTCTGGGGTCTCTTGAGCATGTAGCTTTGATTACTTAGACTTAGATCATATGGGATTGATTGTTATAAATCTTATTTTCCTAAAAACAATGTAATTTCACTAAGGTACACGTCATAGAATAGGTGTTTGAACGATGAGTATACATTACCTTGTGAAATATGCTGGACTGGCTTTGTTATTGCTGTTGGTGAGAAATACTTTATGCTTATCTAGTTAGATTAAATACTGTCCATGTTTGTTTAAATTTATCTGCTGTATTACAAATAAAAGCCGATTTTAGGGTGTTTATTAATATCTTTAGAGAACTCAAGAATATTCTTTAAAATTGACAATGTTTTTCTTTAAAAAAATTACTGTAACTTGTGTAATGTTTTTAAATTTTACTTTGGGAGAACTATGAATAGGTGATGTACTGTTGATTAATGTTTTCAAGATTAGATTTAAGTTAGGAATTATTAATATTGTTAATATGGACTTTTCTGGTGAGAGATAATTATCTGTAGTGGTTTGGTACAGTATAGGATAAATACATTAAAATGAGCTGTTAGTGCTGGTAAGTTTTGTTTTGGGTTCTAGTTCTTAGGTTTTAGTATTATGTTCTTATTTGATATTTATCATTTATTTAACCAGCATCTTTGCATTGATAGTGTTCTTTTTTTAAAAAGCCACACTATTGGGTATTGTAATTACTAACAATATTGTCCACTATAATCTACAGTAGCACTGTTTATTATTATTGTTGTTATTATTATTAATTATTACATCTTCAGGGAACTAATTATAGCTTAAGCAATTTTTCAGTGACTTTCTAACACTTAAAAACCTGATTGCCATGTTAACCCTGATAGCATGAATTTAAAATGTTGGGTCTTTAAAGCTTGCAATTTACAGTGTAAATTGATTTTTTGTGTGTTTTCTGTTTGCCTTCTTCAGTGAACTTCATTGTTTTTCATTTATTTGTTTTATCTCAGGGGAAGGCCTTTCAGCCTCCCGCCATTCTTTGCGAACAGGTCTGTCTGCCTCAAACCTTTCATTGAGAGGAGAATCGCCTTTATCTCTTCTTCTCAGTCATCTTCTTCCTTCTCCGAGAGCTGGAACCCCTGCAGGCTCGAGGGGTACCACCCCAGTACCCACCCCTCAAAACAGTCCTCCTTCTAGCCCTAGCATCAGTCGCCTGACCTCCAGAAGTTCCCAACAGAGTCAGCTGCAGGTCCCAGAACTACTGGTTTCTCCTGCCAGTGATGATATTCCCACAGTAGTCATTCATCCGCCAGAGGAAGACTTAGAAGCACTGAAAGGCCAGGAGCAGAAGAATGAGGAAAATGTTGACGTAACTCCAGGCAACTATTCAAACTCCTCCATGTGTGGCGCTTTCTGCCTCTGGATCACTTGCACTTGGAATGCCCTTTGTAGCACCTAGCTTGAGCAGCATTTGTAGATGATGCTTATGACTTATTTTGACTTCTGCATGTTTTTTTCCCCTTTATATACTATATTACAGAAAATAATAGAATTATTAAAAGTTTGATGTTAAGATTACAAAGAAGACTGCACCATAACTTAAGCCCTTTGAACAATTTTCACTGAGGTTTGTCAGGTCAAGGCATTTGAATGGTTCAGGAAAACATAGATGTTTTTATAGGTAATCTTTTAATTTGCCATGATTTTTAGAAAATGGTGGCTTTTCTTGTACATTCGTAAGGTGAATGAACACACTGTGCATAAATTACAGGTCGGGGAGGTGCCTTTTATCTTCCGTGTGGTGCTTTTGCCCAGTGGCTGCAGTATGTGTTGACCTTCCTAACAATAATAGGGGAGAATGTTTTTTGCCATTTTTTCCTTAAAACATTGATATTCCCCAATGATTGCCTGGGATCATTATTTCAAGATTAGTGTTATATTTTGGAATAGATTTTAGTTGTCCCTTATTTAATTCATGTCATATCGATCTTTAATCCAAATTTATCTTGAACTTTTTAAGACCAGAGTTCCTATAGTGTGGCTAGAGTATATTTTTGTATGTGAATTAGAAAAATTATTTTAGTGGATAAAAGTTTTGTAACTTATTTAAGGGTTATATATTATGAAAAAATTTTGCCTCTTTTATATTAATGGTTGGTACATTTTTACATATATTTATGCCTAATTCATATAAAGTGTTCTTTAGTGACTATTGTACTGATAGTCAAGCATTAGTGTAATGTTTTTGAATTCTAACTAGTGTTTTTAATCACATAGAATTCTCTACAATATTAATAATATCTAATACTTTAGTGGTAGTTTATAGTCATTAAATTAGCCTATTAAATTGGTAGAAATTTGTGCAGGTTAGGTGGATGTAAGTATTTTCAGAAACTCAGGCTCAGAAAAAGTAGTTTTCCCCGGATCCTGCAAACTGGTGAGTGGCAGCCTAAGTCCTCTGCCTGAAAATCTGTGCTCCTCCCGCTGTGTGACCGGCCTCTCACTCTCTTTATTGGCTGCATCCAAGCATGCCGAGTACATTTAATTAAAGCTCATTGTTGTTGCCAAAGATGATATACTTTCTTTTAAAATCCTCACCTGAGGATATGTTTATTGATTTGAGCGAGAGAGGAAGAGTGAAAGAGACAGAGACATTGAGACGTTGATGTGAGAGAGAAGCATTGATTGGTTGCCTCCCCTATTGTCCCGACCAGGGATTGAACCTGCCACCTTCTGGTGTACAGGATGATGCTCCAACCAGCTGGGCCACCTGGCCAGGGCAATGATATACTTTTAGAAGTTAAAAAATGGAAGCTTTGTGGCTAAATCATTGTAACATTAATTACGATCGTCATTATAGCCACCCTTGTATTATATTATACCACACACAGGTATATGTGCCTTTCATATGTCGTATTTCTAAGTCTCCTCACAGGTTGGTGAGGTTTGTGGTATTAGCCCTATTTTACAAATGAAGAAAACAAAGACTTAGAGATGTTAAGATCATACTGTAAATGACCAGAGCAAGGAATTGGACTGAGATCTACCTATAACAAAGCTTATGTAGTATAGATACTCATTGTAAGTTTTACTACTTTGTAAAAAAAGATACAGTATAATAATGAGGTAACTGAACTACAATCAGAAAAAAACCCTAGAAATTATTATTCAGAAATACTCCTCCCTCTTAATTGATTATAAAGAACCAGCAAGATTTACTGTTTTTTTTTTTTTAACAAAAGTGACTGTAAAGTTACATCTTTGCATTTGTTTTTACTGATATCTGTCAGTAACACTGAATATTTCTTGTTTCACCAGCTTTTAGGTTATTAATAATAAGGTACTACAAATTTTTTATAGAAAGGAAGGGACATACAGGGCTCAGTGACTTGTTAGGCCATGTCCTTAGGGATAAGAGGAGCAATTAATTGAGAATTGAGGAAGACAGTTTCTTTTCCTCCTCTGCCATAAGTGTGCCAATGAGATTTATCAGCCTTTCTAAAGAAAAGGAATTAGAATGGAAGGGAGAGAGGGAGTTTCTAAAGAGGAGAAAAAGCTCACAGTTACTGTTTAGGAAGACTGCTATAGAAGTGTGTAATTAAAATGAGAGGAATGACTATGTATTATTCCCTGTTTAATTACCTTGGTGCTTAAAGCACCTAGAAACTCTCATTTCCTTGAAGTCTGATGTTATGTTAAATGAGGAAGAAGGTGTTCTCAGCATAATTTTGGAAAGCCTGATGTCCTAGACATTTGTGCCATGGGTCATTACTTGTGTATACCCAGAGTGAAAAGGAAAGTGGTGTTTCCCATTAGTTTTTTTTTTTTTTTGGAGAATAATTATATCTAAAAGAGGTAAACTCATTTCTAGAATTTGTAAGTGTCTTCTGACTCAGAGATTTTCAACTGATGTGCTACAAGAATTTTTAAAGCATGAAATACCTGACATTTAGTCAGAGGCGCTGAGTTTTTTCCCTTAGATCGTCAAATAAAAAAATGTCAACAGCCAACACAGCCATAGTTGTTTGGTGTGAATGCCCTGTCTTGAACCATAGATACTTGTATGTAGGTCGTGTGATAGAATTGCATCTTACCATCATGTTGCATAATAAAGTTGCATCTGATTGGTTAATTCTTGATACCAGAAATTCTTATATACAAAGTATATTTTTTAAAAAGTCACTTTGGAGCAAAAAGTGTAGGTAATTACTATTATTATTATATTTTTTTGTAAAGCAATTAAAATTGTACCTATTTTTTGTCAGATCAGCAAAAAATAAATATATTTTTTGGTGTGCTGCAGAATTTAATAAGTAGTTTTTGTGCGCCACGAGGTAGAAAAGGTAGAAAATGGCTGTTCTAACTCAGTGTTTCCCGACGTTGGCACAGTTAACGCTGGAGCAGGACCCTTCTTTGGGGCAGGGGCCTGCGCTGTGCACTGCGGGGCGTTGGGCAGCGTCCAGGCCCTGCTGCACTCGCTGCCAGCAGCACGCCCGCCCCAGCTGTGACAGCCGGAATGCCTCCAGACCTTGCCAGATGTCTCTCGGGGGACAGATACCTTCCAGGTTGCAAACCATTGTGCAAACTGCTTCTACTTTTCAAACTTTTAATGACAGGAAACTCTGATAACTCTGATTTATCTTTCTCTCGTACGATTTTTGAATCTCAGTGTTGCTTTTGTGTATATATACACATTTCTTTCTTTCTTTTTTTAAAGCAAAGAAATATTGTCCTTCTGAGTTATCTGTGCTAACGACAGTTTTAACTTTGGGGAATTTACTCATTGAATGCTGAGCACTAGGAATTTTTTGTAGGAGCCGAGAGACTTTTTTTACCGAGCAAGAAAACAGCTTTAGCTTAGCTGAGATTGAGAAGAGGAAGGACGACATAGAGAAGATAATGTGGGAAATCTGATACATACCTGGCATGGTGTTTTTAACAGGTTCCAGATGGCCAAGTGAGCTACGTGACTTCAGGTCACATCTTCTAGTTTCGACAGTGTCTAGTTTCCCATCATTTCTTCTTCCCATCCCTACTTTGTCCTTACTGTCCCTCATAACCTTCTCCTCTTTCCACTCTTCTCTCCAAAGTCTCTTTGCTGGGACTGTTTGGGGAAACCATGCACATGTATTCTTTCGTTACACATCTACAGATGGAATATTTTCAATAGTTGCAAGTATATGCATATCGATGCTCTGTTGCACTTGGTGCCAGGGCCTCAATGATATTTGTCATTTTCTTGTGTGGGAGTTGGTGGAAACCACTGGAAATACCTAGTTACTCCCTTGCCCTGCTTGGGTCTGTATTTTACTGCAGGAGTGGATTCGGTTCTGGGAGTTCAGGGACAAAGGTCAAAGAAGAAGAATCTTAATAACTTTCCTGTGCTGAGCTAAAACACTGAAAAATGAGTTAGGTTTTAGGAAATATTTTATTCCGGAATTCTCTAACACTTCCAGAGAATGAGCATGTGGCTAAATGGATTGGATATGCATTTTCACACTGCGATCTGGGGCCGCAGTGACGTCCTGCGTTAGGTATTCAGCAGAGAAGTGGGTGTCCCAAAGGTCTTCTCTCACTGAGTATGAACACCGGACCTGAATGACTTAGCTTCAGTTACAGTGTGTGATATTCTAGAAGGATGAAAACTTCCTTAGATGCATCAAATATAAGTGATGGTATTAAAATTCCGGGTTTATTTCCCAACATTAACCATAAGGCTTATAAGGGGGAACCGCCAGCAGTTTAACTGAGTTTCTCTGGGTCACTAGATTGCCATGTGAGTGGCTGAGTTTAAGGTGAAGTCAGTCTGTTGTAACTCAGTTAAGTGCCTTTTCTCCTGTGGCACATAGTGTTCCATGTTCTTGAACTAGAAATCGTGGGTGTTGTAGAAATCTGTGATGTACTTTAAAATTGTGGAGATTTGAACCTTTTGCAGAATTCGCGGTGGTAACAATTGGTTCAGGGGGTTAGGTTGTTTTATTGCTGTGCGGTGTTGCTGCCGACTGTCCCTTGAAATAAGTGCAGTGATGCTGGGACAGGCATCATTTGTCACCCACACAGGCTAGTTTTGCAGATTATACATCTGTCCATTGTAATCCAGACAAACTAATCTTCTAAGATTGTCTGGACCTTAGAAATAGCGTGAATTATTTAAGAGTCACATCGTTTACAAAGTGGCAGAAAGTGCTTATTTCAATACTGATCTGTTTGATTTAAGAAAACCCATTTTGTATTTATGTTATAAAAAATTGCTATTATATTATAAGGTTGTATTTTTTAGTAGATAGCACGTAAATGTTACCCAACAGAAATGAAAATTCTTAAGGAAACTATTATGATTATGGAAGATTATGCTAAATTTAACCTACATTTAGTTGATACGGATCTTAAATTTTCTGAGTTACATTTAGTATTTATCAGAAAATTTATATTGTTATTGTTGCAAGCATGCTAAGCGTGGTTAGGCATGGTTACCCTCCACGATTCACATGTGTGTTAGCTGTACTGGAAGCCTACTCTCTAAGCAGCGGTGGTGGTGATCAGTCTCAGGTCTTCCTCTTCTGTGGTTCCTCACCTGCTCCTTTTCTTTCTGCAAAGGCCACCATTTTTGTAAATTCTGATGATATTGTTGTAAACATTAAAATGTGTAGCTTTATCATTGCTTAAAATATTATTCTAGCCTTGCTGGTTTGGTACTAACACTTGGCACTTTTATTTATTTTTTTACCTTGCACATTTGCTTTTAATAAACCATCACTTCCAGGATATGAGCAGAGTTAGGTTACAAAGTGAATTTTCTCCTTACTAACTTGGAATTTGCTTATTCTTAAATGCAGGTATTTTGGCCTCTCCACAGTCTGCACCTGGAAACCTGGACACTAGTAAAAGTGGAGAGATTAAAGGTAATGGAAGTGGCGGCAGCAGAGAAAATAGTACTGTTGACTTCAGTAAGGTAATTCTCTTATTAACTATGAATCTTGCTAATCATTCTTACTGAGAAAGTGCCTAGCAATGTGCCTTTATTAACATTGATCGTAATAATTTCTTGATAGATAGGTGCTTACAAGTCTGAGTGTGTGCTTGCGATAGGTTAGTTTCAGGTCAGACGTCGTGAGAGAGGTGACAGGTACTTGAATGTACCTGTATCTCACCAGTTTTAAATTCTGTCAGAAGAATGCGTGGATACCAGTGTTTTCGTCTGTACCTGCTCATAGATACCGTGAAACTTCAGTACTTTTGAAATACAGTCATTTGTTCTGCAGCTACCACCACTAGAAAGATTAATTCTGGGAATGATATTACAGCGATAGGAGGGACTTCCGCCTTTCCTCGGCTGTCACGCGATCCCAGACTTACTGCCTTATGCTGTCAGTACTCAATGGAATGTCACTGGGAAGCGCATCAGTGCTTCCCCAGGAGTAGGTGAAGGCGCAGATTTAAAAACAACTTGCGTATCTCAACTAAACCATCTACATCTACCAACTACACCAACTAAAAAAATCTGAAATGTTTTTTTTATTTTGGTAGATGAGTATTTAGGTGAAATAGAAAAAGGAAATATTCCCAAAAGGGGGGCAAAAAACTACAAGTTCAAATACCAATTGAGTTCAAGGCGTATTTTATGAGTACTGCTTCTGCATAATTGGTTCTATGGGGCCATTTTAATTGAATGCTATTAATTTGCTATAGGATACT
The DNA here is from genome assembly GCA_004027475.1 of Anoura caudifer. Taxonomy (NCBI): domain Eukaryota; kingdom Metazoa; phylum Chordata; class Mammalia; order Chiroptera; family Phyllostomidae; genus Anoura; species Anoura caudifer. The sequence continues at coordinate 203,584 of PVKU01000079.1, forward strand.
TTCAATGCTTTAATATTTTTGTATCCAGTGTCAGACATTTAATTAAATGTGATTATTTCAAGTAACATTTATTTCTCTTCAGTCTTTAATAATGGAAAGAATAGATCGTGTTTTGTAGGAAACAAGTTGAAATGGTGGTTTGTGTTTACGTAACTTTGCTGGGTTTTCCGCTGCACAATTATAAAAAGCCTCGCATGTGGGACAGCGACCGTGCAAAAAGGACTGTCGTACTTTTACCTCTCTGTTAACTCGATTCTATTTTTATCGGTGCTCCTGTTGTTTCAGATGAGTGAAAAGTGTTCAGGAACTAAACTGCAGTTTATTCTTGTGAAATGAATGCGTTGATAGAATTGACAATTATAGATCTCCTCTAGACAGGGCAGCTGCCGTTTTTTATTTTTGTTCCTCTGTCACAGTTGTAAATTTTTTAATTGGCCTATCCTTGTGTACACCTCCTTGTCTCCTGTTGGGCAGGAGTCTGCCTCCTGGCACTGTAGTTGTGGCACACTGGGTGTGGGACTCAAGAGGCCCGCTGTAAGTGCTGGTTTTATTTTTAATAGATAGCCCTGTGAGTGGTTGTTTAGTGCCTTGTGTGAAACTGTGCCAATGATGGGGTTCCCGTGCTTTACTACTGTGTTTGTAACCTCTTCTTTGTAATTATACACAGACAACCAAATTTGATTATGTGGCACTACCGTGTATTTATACCAGTAATGGCTATTTGTTTTAGTTTCAAATAAAAATAAAAGTATTTCTTCCACTGAATGAAAATACTGGGGAATGCCCAGAGTTCTTTAAAAGGACTTATTGAAAAATACAAAGGGACCAATTCATTTCTAAGATTAACCAATAGATTATTATGAAATAGTTTTTTTTTTTAGCACTGTGTATAATTTCATGAGCTGTTGTTAGTTTGTAAACTATATTTTTGTCCTTAACAGTTTTTGATGAATAGTGCTATATTCATTGAAACTTTTCTCTGCTTCCTATGTTCGATGATTTAGATTTCTGAAATAGTAAAGATTATCACAGTTAAAATGGTTGGGAGTATTGTTTCCTAGATGTATTTTGCTTGCTTTTTTGTATTTGTCTACTCCATTCTTTGTATTTGTAAGAGTTTTGGCATTTATTCATTCATTAGATCACCAGTTTTGATTAGCAAATGCTAGTCTTAAAAGCATCTTTTCTTTCCTGTTTCTCTTTAAAGAGTCCTATGAACACCATGCAAGTTTTATTTTAAATTATTATTTATTTGTCAATAGGTCGATATGAATTTCATGAGAAAAATTCCTTCGGGAGCTGAAGCGTCCAATGTGCTAGTGGGGGAAGTGGACTTTTTGGAACGGCCCATCATCGCGTTTGTGAGGCTGGCTCCCGCTGTTCTGCTCTCAGGACTGACTGAGGTCCCTGTTCCTACCAGGTAAAGAGGCGGTTCCCCTTCACCTCTAAAAGTTTATTACCCCCCCCCCCCCCCGCGCTACTGAAAGAACAGGTTCCTTTATGTAGTAAAGGGTCACTTTGTCAATATCATCAGTGTACCTCGTGCTTTGACTCTTATGGGATAAAAGAATGATTTCTCTTTCTGGAACTAAAAATATTTATTTATTTATTTATTATTATTTTTTAATAGCTCAGTTTTTTCTTTTTAAAGATTTTATTTATTTATTTTTAGAGAGGGGAAGGGAGGGAGAAACAGAGGGAGAAAAATATCAATGTGTGATTGCCTCTTGCAGTCCCCCTACTGGGACCCTGGCCTGCAACCCAGGCATGTGCCCTGACTGGGAATCAAACCAGTGACCCTTTGGTTTGCAGGCAGGTGCTCAATCCACTGAGCTACACCAGCTAGGGCAAAAAAAATATTTATGTTATGTGTAAAAATTAAAATAGCAGCAATATCTATAAGAATAATTAACAGGCTGTGTTATAAGGAATAGTCAGTTCTTTAGCTATTGACCGTATAAACTTAGCTCTAAATGAGAATAATTTAAATTTTTAAAAAAATTATTTCTATAATAGTAAATCTGAAGAATTAATTGCAACTTAATTGAAATGTACATGCCTATTTTCAGTATGCTTTACTGAGGTGCATTAATGGTGTGGTATTAAGATAAACAAGAAAAACAATTCCTCTATAGATTCATATTTAAATTCTTAGAGCAGGAAGATGAATACTTCCTAATTGGGAAAAGTGTAAATATTAATATTTTCCTGTTGTGTTAATAAGGACTTAATTAAGCAGGAAATTAAACATTTTTATTTAGCCATTATAAATAAATCAAAAAATCAAATCATATGAGCTGTAATGTTGAATTGGGAGTTGTAGATAAAAATTCTTTTTCCTTCCAAAGAAATTAGTTCCTTATTTGCCATATGAGAGTCTTTATCCAGATTATATTTTGAGGGATTTTGGATTTTTTTGTGTACATTCTTTAACTCTTTTATTAAGGAAACCTTACTTTGAAGTACTTCAGTGGGATTGATATTCACTAATTTATTATTTATTTTGTCAAATAGACTAGAAAAAATTGTTAAATTCAAAAGGATATGGAAGATGGGAACTTTTAATGTAAAGCACTCAATTCCTCAATTTCTGTCTTTCCCCAGGGAAGATGGGGAGCAATAACTCAGTGGAAGGTTAATTGCGAATGCCTTTTTAGTTTTGTGATCTGTAGTTAGAGTGGAGATGCCAGCTTTGTACAGGAACGGGTGTGGGGGGATGATAAAGTGGTCTTAAGTGTTGTTTTGGGGTTTATACTTAAATGATTTATTTTAATGATTTCTGAGAGTTATGTGTGTATGCCGTTTGTGTTTAAATCTGTGTATTTTACTGTTTTCTTAGGTTTTTGTTTCTGTTACTGGGTCCAGCAGGAAAGGCACCACAGTACCATGAAATTGGGAGATCAATAGCCACTCTCATGACCGATGAGGTAACTGAAGTGCCCTTTGAAGTGGACAGTGATGATGAAGTGTATAAAATGTTAAATTCTAAGTTCTCTTTTCTTTTATAGTGAAGCCTAAAAAATTGTGCTCGATGTCTTCACTATTTTAACCATTATTTCCTCGTTTCTTAATTGAATTTATTGGGATGACATTAATTAGTAAAACCTTGTAAGTTTCAGGTGTATCTCATATTCACTCTTCAACTATTTTGCCTTTGCTAAAGGTCTTCAAGATGTTTCTGTCAGGATCAGTGGATATTTTTTCCTGTTTTCTTTATTTTCTCCCCTGCATTTGAAACTATTGATCACTTTCTAGCAATTTTCTTCATTCTGGATTTTAGGATATCATTTCTTTTGGGTTTCCTTAGGACTTTGTCTTTTTGCCTTTCCCCCTTCTTTCTCTAATTTCTCTTTTCTGTTTGCAAACTTCATCTTTGACCATGACCTAGTTGAGCAGGACTTTTCTCTCTCTTTGGGAGATAGCTCTGTGGTCAGGCTCCAGGCATCTCTGCCCTGTGTCCCTAAGGTCACTGAAGCCCCAACTCTCTGAACCTGACCTCTTTTCTCTATCCTCTCTCAGTCACCAGATTCCATTGGTTTTTACCTCTTTAACATGCTTTGCATTTAATCTGCCATCTCCACTGTGACTGACTTCTCTGGTTTACACTCTCTTAACCTTCTTCTCTTTGGTGATTAATATGGACTCTCCGAGTCTTTCTCTTACAGTATTTTCCTCTACGTTACCAATTACATGCAGATTTGAATATATCATTTTCTTGATCGAGATGTATCAGTGATATCTTATTACAGATTTATGTTTAAACATGAAATCTTTACCCTTGTCTTAAATAGAGTCTGCCCAATCTAGCCTCTGAATACTTCTTGAAACTTCTACCCTCCCCCCTTTTGCTCTGGCCACGTCCACTTCCTTTCTGTTCCTCAGATGTGTTACTCTCCCTTCTGCCTGAATTCTCTTCTGCCATCTCCACCCAACTCTACCCTCTGCATGGCGTTGTCCCTCATTTCATTCAGATTTCTCCTACAGTGTTGCCTCCTCTGAGACCTTCCTGTACCCTGCTTTATTTTTATCAGAGCACTCCTTTTTACCTGCACTTATGTGTTTGTGGAATTAACCTGTTTCATTGCCTTTCCCTCTAGGTTCTTGAGTACAGGGACCTTGCCTTATCTGTGTCCATTGCCCTAAGTGCTTAGAATTGTGCCTGGCAAATAGTAGGCACCCACTACTATTATAAGTAAATATAAGTGACCAAATAAATTATTTGTTTAAGTAAAATTATATATCCATGATTCTTGGTTTAGTATAAATGACATTAAAACAGGAGTGGAAATGTCATTTAGTATAAATGACATTAAAAACATGGCATATCACAGGAGTGGAAAGACATGCTACATTATTGTTTTGTTTGGTAATGAATTGCTGAGTATTTCCCATATAAAAATTTATGTTTTTAAAAATTGCTTTGTTTTAACACATCACTATTTTCTTTTGTCGTTTGTTACTGTTAATTCATGTGATAATACTAATAGTGAGTTATTTTTTATAGTGGTTACTCAGGGTGGGGTGGGGATGTGTTTGGGATAAGAGGTTAGGTAATTATCTTCATTGTATGTAGACTTATGATAGTTGATGTGGACTTACTATGTGTAGACTTCTTTTTCAACTTTAAAATTCTTTTACTCAATTTTTTTCCTTTAGATTTTTCATGATGTAGCTTATAAAGCTAAAGACAGAAATGACCTCTTATCAGGAATTGATGAATTTTTAGATCAAGTGACTGTCCTACCTCCAGGAGAGTGGGACCCTTCTATACGGATAGAGCCACCCAAAAGTGTTCCTTCTCAGGTAAGAATCCACACAGCTCTTCCAGTTACATTGAAAATAATATTTTGAGTACATCACCCATTTTTAAAAATCAAAAGTATGTAGAGCACTCAGAGAAGTCGTACCCCAGGATGTCCCGTTTACATTCCCACCCCTTTACCCATCTGCTGTCGCTCACTGTTGGCTGTAGGTCTTTTGTTTTTCCTTGGAGTTTTTATTTAGTACAAAGAAAGAAGAACATAGAGTTTTATTTTTTCTTCTTTCTTACCAAAAGTTAATATACTACATGTTCTGTTATGAACCTTGTCTTTTTTAAAATGACAGTATAATCTGGTGATCTGATCATAAAAAATCATAGAAATATTTATGTTTTTTTCTCACAGTTTTGTTGTATTCCATTTATTGAATATATCACAGTGTGTTTGATTCCTGGGCTCAGGCTGTGTGCAGCCTTTTGCTGTGACACACCATGTCACTGCACTCATGTGCCACATGAGCCTTGTGCAGACAGAACCGTAGGATAATTTCCCAGAAATAGGATCACTGGCTCACGTGGCAGTTTATGGTTTTAGTCGGTGATTAGCAGAATCTCTTCTTACCCAGTGAACTGTGTTGGACCCCCACAGCGATGGATGAAGGTGCCCGTGTCCCTGCGGCCTCACTGACACCGTGTGTTGTCGGGCTTTTGGGCGTGGGTTGGTCTGAGAGAGATCTTCATCTTCCTGTACTAGGTATTTTAATGTGACTTGACTTTGCATTTTTGTCATTAGAGAGGCTGACTGTCTCTGAGTTATATTTTGTTCGTTGCCCTCCACCATCATACTTACTTTTTTTGTACATTTAAATTGTTCATTGAGCCTTTGGAGTTCATCATGGTGTATTATGTGGAGTATGCCTCTGACTTTTTTCCTAAACTGCTGTTTTGTTCTCCCAATTTATTGAACAGTTAATAAGTTTTTTTTTTGTTATTGCTGTAGGTTGGTGATGTGGCCTTTCTAATTTACTAAGTTTCCATTTGCATTCAGATCTGTGGAGTTTCTTTTCCGTTGGTGGGTTCCGTTCCTGTGGTGGATCAATTCCATGCACACTAATTCTTGAGGCTTTTTGGTATATTTTAATAAATGGAAGGTTTAGATTCATTCTTGACTCCTCTTACTCTTGTTTTTCTAAATTTCCTTGATTATATTTTCATATTTTTTCTATGTAAGCTTTAAAATCAGCTTCCTATTTACAGAAAAAAACCTGATTTAAAAAAAATGTGATGGCAGTTAAATTTCTAAGCGAACTAAGGGAAAGCTGACATCTCGATGACACTGAGTCTGTTCAAGAACGTGGTAGATCTTTCCCTAGTTGTCTTCCTGTTTTAAGTCAGGTTCTGTGCCCTTAAGGAATGTTATAGAAGTTCTTCTTATCTGTGCTTTACAGATTTCTTGGTGAGTGTATTCATTACTACTTAAATCTTTATTGTTTCTTTTGTAAATGAGGTCTTTGTTCAGTTATATTGTCTGTTACTTTTTATGTATTTGAAGGCTGTTTGTTGCTGTATATTTTTTTATCCAGACACCTTTCTTATTCTCAGTCATACAATCTGCAGTATTTTAATCCCTCCTTTTAAAATTCTTACACCTCTGATATGTTTTCTGTTGTCTAATTGTATTGACTAAAATCTCTAATAGTGTTGACTCTATATAGAAACTTCTTAGTTTCTGTGTTCCTAAGTTTAATGATGTTGGGACCAAAATACATACTTTATCATGTGCAGAAAGTACTCCCAATTCCTATTTCATTGAAAATTTTAATATAAGTAGATGTTGAATTTTGTTAAAGGGCTTTTTAGCATCTGTGGATATGATCATATGAATTTTCTTTACCAATTATTATGGTAAATCATATTAATAGATTCTTTAATAGTATTTTATTAAATACTATTTTATTTCAGTTGTTTGCATCTCATAAGTAGTTTGGTCTCATAGATGTTTGTGCAGTGTTTATGTTTGGGTATTATTATTATACTTGGTTTATAGAAACATATTTTTAGTTTTCCTTTTTCTGTAGTCTTAAAACTTTAAATGGCTTGGAATAATTTGGTTCTAAAAGTTGCAAGAATTCTTTTGTAAAATTTTCTGAGCTTGCATCTTTTGTTGCATAACAGCCTTTAATAACTTCCTTAGTCTGTGGAAATTGGTTTGAGTAAAATTTCTATTTTTTTCTGTGGTCAGTTTTAGTAAATTATAGTACTGATTTCTCTCTTTTCTGGTGTCAGTTTTGGGAAATTTTGTTTTCCTAGTATATTACCCATTTCATCAAGATTTTAAATTTATTTGTATGGGGTTGTACAGTATACTCTCTGTCTCTTTTATATATTTTTACACATATATATGTATATACATACACACACATAAAATTTCCCTCAGTTTGTGAAGTTGCCTTCCTGTCATATCTTTTGTTGTGGTTAGCTAATGTTTTATCATATATTTCAAATAGAGTAGCTTTAAAAATTTATATCAGTTTTTTATATATACATTTTTTCTAACTTAGTTCCTGCTTTACCTGTTTTTATTCCTTTTACATTCCTCTAGGAGGGAGTTTTTTTGTTTTTGTTTTTAACATTTCTTGAGTTAGGTGCTTATTAATTCATTTATTTTACTCTTTCATTTTTTTAATATAGTTATGTTTGTTTTCTAGGAGTCCCATAATTTTCTTTTCTTTGTCTTTTGATCTAAGATGTAACTTAGTTTTTATTTTTGATATTTTCATGTAATGTTATGATTATAGTAAGTTTTTATACTCTATAAATAGTCAACATATAAACCAGGTAGTGTAAGTTAGTAGTTTATCTAGGGCCTTTGACCCAAGGGACCTCCTGGGATGACCCATCTGTCTGTCTGTCTGTCTCTTTGTCTCTCTCTCTCTCCTCCCTTTACTTCCTCTACCCCCTCTCTCATCCTCTTTCTCACTTTTTCTCTTTTTCTCTCTTGCGCTCTCTGTCATTCTTTTAGGTGAAAGTAACAGCTAAAAAGCTCACTCCTTCTCTTCAAGTGAGCAGGAGAACATCCTTTATCATGAGAACAGTACTCTTGAATTTGTAATAAAATTTAGTGGGATATTGATTTTTTTTATGAAAATGCCTTTAACTAACAACTCTTGTACTACTTACATCATAAGAGAAGTATTTTAGTAAAGGAAGAACTGCATTTACTTTTTTCTTAATGTAAAGTATTTTTCAGTAGTAAACATGATAAGTATTTTAAAATTCTGGTTGGAGAGATATTTTATTGGATATTTATGTTCCTGTTGTTGAACAGTAATTTGAAATGATGTGTACGAATGTGTTTTATAGTATATTTGATCTTAGAGTATAAAATGGAACAAGCCAAGCATGAACTTAAAATATCAATAGATAAATATCGACTTCTCTCGTAAAGGACAGCTTATTTAAAGAAGTTTGCTTTAGGAAGCATTTTTTTCTAGGAGCGCTAATTAGGTAGATAACCAGTAAGAGATCTTATGCTCTCTCTAATTGAAGATGCCCTCTCAGATTTCTTAAAACAAAATTCTGAAAGTGTGTGGGGTTTTGTTTTTTTTTGTGTGTGTGAAATGCAGGAAAAGAGAAAGATTCCTGTATTTCCCAATGGATCTGCCCCCAGCTCGGGTGAGACTCCTAAAGAGGCCGCTCATCATGCTGGGCCTGAGCTACAGAGGACCGGACGGTGGGTACACGTACTGCTAATCATGTGAGACTAGGGTTGATTTGATGGAAAAGGCACACAAATTATTTTTCTTTGCAAATATGTGAACCTAATTTTATACAGCCTTTTTTTACATATTTTTAAAAAATGTGCTCTATTGTACAGGTATATGATGTTAAGGAAAATTAACATGCATTTAAAAATAATTTTACCAGTATATACTTGGGTTATATATACCAAGATTTAATTTAAAGTGAAAATATGCACCATATGTTAAGAATGTTGTACAATTATGATAGTAGGTTAATTTACATTAACTTATAAGAATTGTTTGAAGAATGTGTATAGTCTTATAATTCTCCTTAAGAAGTTAGAGAATTATGGGAGCAGAAATTATAACCAGTTTTTTCTGTGTGTGTGCGTAGACTTAAAACTCTTAAAAGAATATTAGTATTGTAAAATAATATAAAATTAGATAAATATAGTTAAACCATGGTATTGTTCTCTGGTAACCCAATTAGAAAAATTGTTGAAGTTGTTCATTTTTGGAATAAAGGATAGAAATATAGCCAGGTATAAACATTGCCTTAAAATACTTTGTAGAAGTAGAGAAATGGTATTTTTTTAATCTATAGAAAAGCGTGTGAGTATTGATACCTTTTTGTCCACTGGTGGTCTCTATGGAAGTAAACATTACATCTTAAATATTTGTTTAAAAGACCAGGATATCTTATGTAGATACATTTACTATTAGGGATATTAATGACATACCTAAATAATACTGTATAGAAGAAAAATAACAACCGGCATACTGACTAGAAACTTTAGGGAAGTTTAAACTAACAATTAATTCATTGACTAATACATTAGTCTCTGTGAATATAATAGTGAATAAGATTGTCCCCATGCAAAAGGTACTGATCTGACATTAGCAATTGTGACTATTATTTCCTCAAACTTCAAACTGAGGTAGGATTAGTCACTGGGAAGAACTAGGACCCCTATTGACCTTATGGTCAGGTCAGCTGACAGCCTCATATAAGCTGTAAAATAATCAGTGACTGATTTGATGATGTAGTTTCATTTTCTAGATTATCATTGGCACCATTTTTTATTGCAAGTTGATTCCACTTGCTGGCAGAAAATTTGTAAGATAACTTCTTCCACTTGTGTGTGATTAGGATCCATTTCACTGTTCACTTACAGTTAGAAAGAGGTAAAGCTTGAAATATTCAAAGCATTTTAAAGCATAGGATCAATTTTTGGGTGTGTTTTCTACAGTAGGGATTTGGATGATTATGTAGTTTTGAGTCATAAAACCTTTTTGAATTACTGATTTGCCACAAGCATTTACTGAGTGCCTCCATGTCCCAGGCAGTGTTCTAGACACTGGAGGTAATGACACGGAATAAGAAAAAGTCTCCGCCCCTCACAGAGCTTATATTTTAGTAAAATGCTTTCAAGTTAGCTGTACCTGAAGTCTGATTAAAAAAATAAACGTTAAAATGACACAGCTTTGATGTGTAAATACATATTTTTAAATTTACTAATTAAAATTTCTTAATATGTATACTAGTTTGATTATTTGTAAGTAAATTACTTATACTGCCTATAATAAGTAAATTACTGATACTACTTATACTGGTAGTTATTAGGCTTTTTCTCTCAGACCAGAAATATTCGTGCAATTAAAGTACTAATTTAAAAAGTAACTAAATTATTTAATGTACTACTGAGTGTATCTAAGCAAAGCATACTCTATTTATATTAAAGGGTATTTTGGGGGCTTATGATTTATAATTGCCTTCCTGGTATTTCTGACACCTGCCTTTAAGATTTATAATGTAGATAATAATTAATAGAAATGCTTATGCATATTTTCATGAATGAGTTGTTAGATTTTATTTTTATTGTACATTTTCTTGCACATTTGCATCTGAAATTACATTTACTTATATAAAATCATTTGCCTGTAGTTCTTTTGGTATATAGTCTGTAAAGTACAGATGATTATGTCTCTTAACTTAATGAGGGTCTACCTTTCCTCTGCCAGTGGGTTAGATTAAATGAGTATCTTCTGTAATTTATTTATACCATGATTTAAATAGGTTATGAATTTTTGTTGACAAAACACTAGACACCAGCAGTTTTATGTAGCCCATAGTTTTAGTTTGAAATAGCTAGAATCCTCTAGTGTACAGTTTGACGAGTTTCATCTCACCTATTTAGGCTTTTTGGTGGTTTGATACTTGACATCAAAAGGAAAGCACCTTTTTTCTTGAGTGACTTCAAGGATGCATTAAGCCTGCAGTGCCTGGCCTCGATTCTTTTCCTATACTGTGCCTGTATGTCTCCTGTAATCACTTTTGGAGGGCTGCTTGGAGAAGCTACAGAAGGCAGAATAGTGAGTACAAAGATTGGTAGTGGCCAGGCTCTTAGCTCTTCAGAGGCAAGTGTCTGTGTGCATTTGTCTCACTATTCATACTTTTATTTGAAGAGTCTACCCACAGCATGATTAACCTGTCCAAAAGCAGACTTCCCCCAAAGGTAATTGCTATGGAAAACATGGGGAAGCCATATGAACAGGAGAAGATGCACAGTTGATGTAAAAAAAAAAAAAAAAACAAAAAAGAAAGAAAGAAAGAAAGAAGATGATGAAGAAAAAGAAAAAAAAAGTTTATCTTGGTTTGCTGGATGAATGGTTTTATGAATTGAGTAAAAGGCTTGTGTTGCCTGTGTGGGGGAGAGGGGTCTGGTGGGGGGAGACCACCTGAACCGGTTCCGGGCGGGCCGTGGGTGGGGGAGTTTATCACTAGGGCTGCTTCACATCCCGTGTAAGGCGTCATAGGAGAGTTAGAGCCTTGTGAGTAATGTCAACTCGTCAGCCCTGGCGGGTAGGCCTGGACTAGCCTGTTTGGAAGAAGAGAACATACCTGAGGACAAACAGATTTTTGAAATGGTGCTTACTTGAATTTTGCTGTTAGTAGATTTGTGTGAAAGTCGTCTAAACTTTCTATTGGAAAGTGTAACTGGAAACTGCATTCATTATTTAATATGACTGAACTGAAAGTTTTTATGTTTTTTGTTCTTGACTACAATGAAAGTTTTAATATTTTTTTGTTCTTGGTAAGATTGTATTAGGGGCCATGGGAAGCATAACTGAATAGTGCTTTGTAAAATTGTGACATATTTTGTTTATATACATTTTAATGGCATTTAAATGAGATGCTGTGTAATTCTTAAGTATATTTTATTCGATTATATTTACTCTTGGGAGAAAAATTAATTTTTAAAAGAACAAATAAAAGGTTAAAAAATAGCAAAGCTAAGTAGTGATAATTATTTAATTAAAGTTTTTGAGATAAACTTGACAATTGAAATATCCTTTCAACTCAGTTTATTTAGATTCTTCTACCTTATTCTGTCATCACTGAATTGAAGGTGTTTTTTGTTTTTTGTAAGCTGCTTTCTGTGCTGTCGCCAGTTCTGTGTTGACCCTGCTTGTCCCTGTGGGGACGTGTCTTGTCAGTGACCATCAGGGACCTGCTGCCCTGCCCTTGGACTCTGCCTGTCACTCACTGCCTGCCCGTCTCCTCCTGCTGTTCAGGACCATGTGCATGTGATAGCGCATTAGGTCCCAGAGGGACAGGGACACGTGTCACATGCACGTGTGTCTTCCGTCCCCAAGGATCCTAACCTAAGGGAAAAGAAGGACAGTATCACGTAGCTACTGTGCCACAGCTGAGTAGGTGGAGTAGGTGATAAAGGTGGAGCTACCAGAGTTGCAGTAATAGGCATAGAGAGCTCAAGAGTGTTATGGAGGAAAACGATTTGGAAATTGTTTGTTTTCAGATGCTTTATTGGAACTCGAAGTGTAAATGGGGGCATTAGGAGGCAGAGTTCTGGAGTTTGTAGTGGTGAGGAAGAGATGGGTAGGTTGGGAGCGGTGCGGGTGGGGGAGCGGGGGTTCGAGGCTGAGACTGGATGAGGCTAACCAGGGAGGGAATTTACAGGGAGGGAAGGTGAGGGGAAATTGGGAAGTTACTCACGTTTGTGGAAGGAGAATGGGGAAGAAAATGGCCCAGCAAATTAGAAACAGGCCCTATCAGAGCTCTAAAAGAAGAGGCAGGATGATATAATTTTGCAAATACCCAGATAGAGGTTCTTGGGGAGGGAAGACCAGCAGAGGGTCTTCAGTGCCGTGCAGTGGAGAGAGGTACACGTGGAAGAGAAGGGCAGGGCTTTTGATGGGTGAAATGGGAACTTCTGAATGGGGGGTGGAGGGGGCAGGAAGTGGGCCTGTGATTTCTTTAGGGAAAGACCTGTGCAGTTTGGGAATGAACACAGAATACATTTTAAAAATTAGAAAAAAAAAATAGGTCTGGGTAAAGGATCCAGTAAATGTGGCAGGAGGGGCTGAGAGTGGAAAGGAAGGTCCTCCTGTGGCCATTTATGCTTTTTCAGTACAGCGTTGGGGAGGGAAACTGTAATTTTGTGCCTATCTGCCCCGTTAGCATTTCTTTATTTGCCATCTCTTTGCTTTTCTTCTTATTTTTTTGCTTTCTATTTCTAGATACCATTTCATGTGTAAATATGCATATTCTGTTGTAACTAAGGATTTCACAATGGGTTAGCAGCGTCTTTCAGGACAAACAGCATCTGTGGGCAAGAAAAACTTATCTCATACAGTAAACACATATACTGTTAACATGGCACTTTTTCATTTTGCCAGCAGTCAAGTTTGTATGTCCGTTTGATCCTATTTTTCTACGAATAGTTAAACAGTACCTGCACGGCATACTATTATTCTGCCCTTTGATTTTGGGAGGTGCTGTTTATTGCTGATGCTGAGGATTGCCACCATTTATTGAGTGCATTCTGTGTGCCCGATGCCATGCTTGTTTCCCAGACGCTGCTTCATTAAGATCTCCTGGTGACCATCACCCACTTTAAAACACAAGAGAACTTGGGCTCAAAATCCCAGGTGTGCCTATGGCCTCCCACCCCGTGGAGCCAGTCTTCCCCTCGGGTCTGGGTCTCCAGCCCTGCTCCTGGCCAGCTGCTGTGCTGCCTCCCCATTCCTGGGGCTATTTCTCACAGCGTCTTCTCTCTGCTTTTACTTAGCGATGATGGGCTTTTCCTTTCCTGATAGTGCGCTCCATGTGACCTTGATCTCTGAGGATGGTAAACTATTCTTTCTGGTCCTTCCCCTCTGTCTAGTGGCCTAGCTTAACCCTATTACTATCTAATAACCCGAAGTTAGCATGTAATGTTGGTAGTGGTATAAAATCAGCAGCTAGTTTTGATTTAAAATCTGAGTCTTTTCATTTTCTCATTTTATCTTCTGTCACCACACTTTAATAATAGTAAGATACTTCTTCATTTATTATCGCTGTCAGTTTTATAAAGAGAGTTTCCATCTGTTTTATTTATGTTAAGCATTTTATTTTTGATATCTATTGGTTAAGCCTATCATATTAGATTAATTTCTTTAAAATGTGTGGAAAATTATTCTTTAGAAATCAATTTGAGAACAATATGATCACAAGTTAATTTCTTATCTGTTTGAAGGAGTCTTTTTTCCTAACAGGATATCGAGTATTCAATATGTTTTCTATTTTTTAAATGAACTATTTCAGACATACAAAAATATTCAAAATATATGTGAATCTTTGTACTCAGCACAGGCTTAAAGCATCTGTAGATCACATTGAAGCCTCTTTGTCTGTCTTCCATTTGTTCCTCCCTCCTTGCCTTTCATGGTATTGAGTTTTGAATTAAGGTTGATGTCAAAAGCTCACTTTTAATATGCAAAAACCAAGCAATTTTACTTGTGTATTTAAAATGCATTTTTAATCTTCTGTATTCAGAATTTAAACTTGATACTCAAAGTTTGGTGTGCTTTATATTTTTACCTACTTGATTAGTCTTCTTTATTTTGCAGATGTTCATTACATGTATTGTAATAGGTTAGAGATATGTTTATGATGTATTGCTTTTATTCATTTCTTTTTTCCTTAAACAGAGTGCAATAGAGTCTCTTTTTGGAGCATCATTAACTGGGATTGCCTACTCGTTGTTTGCTGGGCAACCTCTAACAATATTGGGGAGTACAGGTCCTGTTTTAGTGTTTGAAAAAATTTTATTTAAATTTTGCAGGTACGTAATAGTTACCTCCTTGTCACATGTGTTTATATATATGTATAATTATATGTTGTTTTTTGACTTTAGGTAAAAGTACATTGTATATTATTAATCACTGAAAAAGAAGATCTGATCAATATATATATTTTTAATGTTTTTGTGTCACTATGTAGTTGACTGTGCTCTGGCCCCTGTCATCATCTCTGTCCCAGTCACCTTGAGCATAAAATCAGTGCATTTGAGTACGGAAAAGCACATCACTTGAGGGGCAATACGGATTTTTTGTGCTAGCAAATTTCAACTCAGTAAGAAGGCGTTAGTCTGAATTGTTTGTTAGATGGCATACTGGTTTTATAAAAGAAGTTTAGGAAGGCGGGTCTTGAGGGCCTGTTCCACAGAGGGGACTGCCGCCTTTGGAGGGGGCGTCCGTTCCCACCAGCAGCGTGGTGGGCAGTGGGGACCAGCGCAGGGCTCTGTAGTTGGCACGATCGGAGGTGGACAGGGCCAGTACTGCTCCTTTTGTGACGTAAATGCACCTGAATGTTGTAGCCTGAAACAACCGGGTGCTATTAAATACTTGATTCCGCCAACTCCTCCTCCTCTGATTCTTTCTTCACCGAAGCCGCTGATTCTGATTCTGACCTGGCACACTACCTAGGCTAATCGAGAACGCAAGGATTTAAAAGTGCTTTAGGTGCTGTGGGAGTAACTTCTCACGTGAAATTTAAAAAAACGAAGTCACTTTCTCTGGAGATACGGGTGGTAGAGGAGGGGCGGTGACGGTGTCAGTAGGGCAGCGGTGTGGTTGCCGAGTTGACGCTGGAGCGACGGGGTCCTCTGAGAGAGTCGCACTCCCTTGTTCTGTAGACTGCTTCTCTGCCATCGACTTCTCGTAACTGATTTCTGAAGTGAGGTCTCTGGTTTTGAAGTATTAATTGCCTAGTACGTTTTCACTGTGAACCTTTTATGTATGTAAAATGTTAACTATTGAGTCTGTTAATAAGAAGCCAGTCTTCATTTGAAGCAGAAAAACACATAAGACTTTCTTTAGTTATTATTTTGTTACTCTATAATTTATTCTCTAGGAATCTTACATTGTTATACTGTTCTTATTTCTCGTTATGAAAATCTTAAGTGTCAATACTGTTCTGTGTGTATGTGTTGATCATGTTCACATTTTTCTTTCTAAACAGAGATTATCAGCTTTCCTATTTGTCTTTAAGAACCAGTATTGGTCTGTGGACTTCTTTCTTGTGCATTGTTTTGGTTGCAACAGATGCCAGCAGCCTTGTGTGTTATATTACTCGATTTACAGAGGAGGCTTTTGCAGCTCTCATTTGTATCATATTCATCTACGAGGCTTTGGAGAAGCTCTTTCATTTAGGAGAAATATATGCATTTAATATGCACAACAATTTAAATGAACTGACCAGCTACTCGTAAGTATTTCTTTTCTCTCTAATATTAAAAAGTATTTTTGCAGAGGTGTCTGAGGCTAAGCATGGATTTGTTTTTTTTGTGTGTTTTTTTTTTTTTTTTTTTTTTTTTTTTTTTTTTTTTTTTTTTTGCAATGTGATGCTCACTCTATATCTAGCTAAAATTGCCCAACTAGCTATGCGAAGGTTGACTTGTTATGGATGAGGTTTTACCAAAGCACTCAATGGACATAAATCCCATGGAACAAATTCAGTCGTTTTTATTCCATAAATGTGGTTCTGCATTTGACTGACTTACATGGAGAAATGTGGTTACCAGCAAATAACAAGAACCCTACTTCCCTCCTACCCACCTAACGTCCAAATCCCTACCTTCTTGTTCCCTCCTATTTGTCCTCCTTCTTCCTTCCCTCACCTTCCTTGCTCACTCTCTACTTTGGTGCACAGGGTAGGGAGGGCTATGAAAATTCCTTTAAGATACTGACCTGCTTGAAAATACTAGTGGCGCACACTTTGATGATGAATCTGTTTTGTGCTATCTTCTTTGCTCTGGCACTATTTAATTTTTTAATGCTATTTTTTTTGCTGTCTTCTTTTGTTGCTCCTTTGACTCTGTGGAGCATGGTTTTGTATTACTGCCAGACAGAGTGATGCTTCCTTCTGGCTAATTACCTGTGAACATCCTTTGTTCAGTTACCATTCTGTGAGCAATTGCTAGGAATGTTGCATAATCCATATGGTAGTGTTACTTAATTGTTCATATGTATGAAGAAGGGCTCATGGAGGTTAAACCTTGCCTTTGGTCAAACAGCTAGTAAATAATAGAGCTTAGATTGAATCCAAAGTCCAGCTGCTTGCCTCTTCTTAAACAAGTTATAATCTAATTGGGAACATTCCTGTTTTGTTTTCCATTTTTAAATCCACATTTAGAGATTGCTTTGCATGTGTTTCTAGCTTTTTGCATGTGTTTCTAGCTTTGCATGTATGTGTTTCTAGCTTTTTTTTTTAGTGGTTGAATTAGTTCTGGATATGAACTAAAACTCTTTTCCCCCTCTAATGACTTTTCTACCCTTGTCCTGGTGAAAAACTATGTTGTTACTTGTTTTTTAAGTATGAATCTTAGACCAGTAAAGGATGAGTAGGTGGAGCTTGTCAGAGTACAAGGAATTACTGGGAGAATAACTTTTTCTGGAATCTGCATGTTGTATGTGTAGATGGGGAGGTGGCCACAGCTCCCGTGGAGATTAAGTGGATAAGATTTAGTAACCCCCCCACCCCCCACCACAAGGGATGTGTCGAACTACTTTCATTAAGTGAACGCCTTACTGCTATTTGTATTAGTTATGTTTTATTTATTATATAAGGCAAACCTCATTTAATTCCATTGTTTCTGATGCATTTTCACTTTCCTAGTCTTCATGCGTTACAACATAGGAAAAGTTAGAAGCTACCACTTTGATCAGTTTTATAAAATGTGAAAAAAATGAAGTACAGGATCCTAAAAATGTTACCCTATTCTGATTTCTCAGGTGTGTATGTGTGGAACCTCCTAACCCTAGCAATGAAACTCTGAAAGTCTGGGAAGAAAGGAATATAACAGCACATAATGTTTCCTGGAGGAATCTCACTGTTTCTGTGAGTCTATTATAATATAAAGGGATTTGCAACTATTCAGCTAGTTCTTTAGCTTATTCCGAGGAGATCTACGTTTTC
Source organism: Anoura caudifer (assembly GCA_004027475.1). NCBI lineage: Eukaryota > Metazoa > Chordata > Mammalia > Chiroptera > Phyllostomidae > Anoura > Anoura caudifer. The sequence goes on from PVKU01000079.1 coordinate 221,348, forward strand.
TTCTTGATTGATGGATACAGTGTGTTTTCAGAATCGGGTGTTATGTGGATCAAGTGGGAGTCAACCACGTTTGTGTGGGCGGAAACAAATGAAGTTGGCTAGGGGAAGAAGAGGGAATGCATTTGAGCTCCAAGATAGAATTATTAAAAAGATGTGACTATCCTTTTCCTTTTCGTTCCACTTAGATTGATAAATTCAAAGGAAGCGCATACTAGGTCTGTGGCTGCACATACTGGAGCTGACAGTTACAACAGCCCATGTCTGCTTGTCCTGCCTTCTGTTTATTGGTTCACATGCTCTGTGAACAGCTCAGTTAGAAGACAGGAACAGTCCGCGAATGTCCCGAATGTCAACCTGAACCTTGTTTAACTTGTAGCGACTAGCCTGACCCAAGCACTAAGGGAAGAGAAAGGAGGAAGCACAGATCGTAGAATGAGCACCTACTGTGTCCTGAACAGTATTGCATATTCTCGTATTCTGTTGGGAAATGTTGTCCTAGTCCTAGAATGATTCGTTTTGGACATGCCTAGGTTGGGATTTAGGAGTAAAGATGTAAAGTGATACTACCAGTATCAATTAACACCAAGATCCCCTGAGCTTCTCTGGTGCTTTTTATATCATGTAAGCAATTTTAGGTCATTTTTTCCTCACTAAAGGTGGCATCACTTAACTATGTAGTTGGAAGGTTATCATCTGAAATTTTATTCCATTGATAATTTAAAGTCTGTGATGTTCAGTGTAGCAGTCATTAGCCATGTGTGTCTATTTAAATTTAAATTAGATGAAACTAATTAAAAGTTCAGTTTCTCAGTTGCTGTAGCCACATACCACGTTCTCACCCACCTCATGTGAATACTGGTTGCTGTATTGGATGGTGAGGATACGGAACAATTCCGTCACCACAGAAAATTCTGTTGGACAGTGCTGATTGAAAGCATGATATATCATGAATTAACTTAGATTAATACTTTGCCTGTCATGTTGAAAAGTCACCTTTGTTATGAAAGAGGTAGAGTAGAAGACAGAAAACTGTACAAGAACAACAATTAAAATTAAAAAAAATACACACACACAAAAAAGAAAGAGGTAGGGTTAATAGAGGTCCTCAAAGTGATTTGTTAAAAACACTCATTTTATGACGAATAGGATGTCTCGATGTAGACATAGGTCTTTTCAGTGTGTTTTCTTGACATCCAAAACAGCTATTTCAGGTTGTTTTTGGAGTTGTAGCTTTTATTTTCATGATCCATGCTGTAAATGCGTGGGTCTGCTGATCTCAGCACATGAAATTGAGAAGAACAGAACCTCTGACTGTTCCTGTTTGGCTGGAGCAAACCCGTGCTGTGTAAAATGAGTCCCGTTAGAAGGTTAGCCCGGGGAGGGGCACTTCAGCAGCATGTGTCTCTGTTAACAGCTGGTCGCCTTTCAGATATCTTTACCTCCAAAGTGAAGATGAAGCCAATTTTATAGTTAGATTATACTGTGCCATGTTATTGGTTATATTATTGATTTTTATTAGTTGAAATATTGTTCTAATAGTCAAGGTACTGCTTATAGTCCAGTGTCTTGGATCAGGCAGGTCAGGAGCAGCCAACGGTAGTTTTTATTACTGATTTGAATTTTAGTAATACAGCTATTTCTTACTGAGCATCAGAAAGAGGTATGGTAGTAATTTTCTCCCTGTTGCTTTTGTTTTAAGGTTTACTCTCTTTACTTCTTCTTCTTGAGAAGTAAAGAAAGTAAAATTATGAATCAGCAAGAATGCAGACAGAACTTTTAGGAATTAATACTCACTATAAGCTTTTCACTAAAGGAAACATGGAGTTGAAAGAAAGGAGAATATGATGTAACTTGGCAAAATACTGTATTTCAATTCAGTGATTTAAGATGTGCATATTTTCTCAGACCATAATATCGCTAAACTCAGGATGTGTCTTAACAATTGATGGTGTGTTCAAGTTGAGTTGGGAGTGCTTTTTCTTTCTAAACATCACGTGAAAGTAATGGCGTGTCTTATAATCAGTAGCATGTTATAGTCAGTGAAATTCCATTAGTACTTTATTGATACCTGAGAATCCCCATTAATCTCTTCTTTTCCCTTCTTTTCTCCAGGAATGTAAAACCTTTCATGGTTTATTTGTAGGATCAGCTTGTGGTCACCATGGGCCTTATATTCCAGATGTGCTCTTTTGGTGCGTTATCTTGTTTTTCACCACATTTTTTCTGTCTTCATTCCTCAAGCAATTTAAGACCAAGCGCTATTTTCCTACTAAGGTAATTGGGGTATAATTTTGGGGGATCTGGAAAAAGCCACATTTTTTGTTTTCATTCCCTTAGTTTATTTCAAAACAGTAATAAATTGTTTGAGGTTAATACTTTATGTCAAATAGTTGCAAAGAAATGACTCATAGTGAAAAATGTGTATTGCATGTCTGAGCTAGCAGGAGGAAAATAATGGTACTTTGAGAGGTAGTAGGTTAGTTATGAAATGTGTTTACTAACTTTTGGAAAAAATATTAGATATAAATGTATTTCACTGACACACTCACTCATTAAAAACCTCATTCACACTTTCTAGTGGCATATTTTGATCTGAAAGATAGGAATTAATTAGAAAAGATACATAATATTTCTGTTTATATTAACATAATTCCTTTAACATAGGTGCGATCGACAATCAGTGACTTTGCTATATTTCTCACAATAGTAATAATGGTTGCAATTGACTACCTTGTAGGAGTTCCATCTCCTAAACTTCATGTTCCTGAAAAATTTGAGGTAAGGATTAACACTCTCGACTATTTATTACTTGTGCATACCAAGCTACTTTAAAGTAGGATTCAGCTTCCTAGGCAGTTATTTTTAAAATACGCAGTCTCTCTGAAAAGCAGATGCTTTGAAAGGAAAATGATTCCCCACATGTATTTTTAAAAAAGGCAAGATGCAAAGCTCCAGGTCAACATATTTAGGAAATTAGCAAGAAGGTATCGAAGCTAGTCCACCTTGGAGAATGGATGAAAATGTCCATGAAGAATTGGGAGAAGTTTAAAAAGTTTGACCCTGTTGTCATTGCTGGAGTTCGTGATGTACTTTCCAGGCAAAAGGAACATTCTTTATCTTTATAAAGAAGTAACTTCAGGCTTGAATTTATGAGTAGCAAGGGCATCCTAGATATATTTCTAGAAGGATAGTGTATCTGACAGTAATTGGAAAGCTCCATGTAACATATTCCAGCAGAACTAGGAGAGATTCAAATGTTTTCCACAAGAAAAAGGATACTTTACCTACTCATCCGTGAACCCTTTGTGTTCATTAGCAGATTATAGTTCTTTTGTGTATAAAATACCACATGCATAATATGGCATCCAGTAATTATCTTTCCTTCTAAGATAGAGGTGGAGCTTTTGAATAATCTCTGGAATTTCTTCTTAGAGTCAAGTTTTCGTGTCACTGCTTATATTTACATTTAAAGCAGATCAGATGACTTCTTTTAGAAGCAGAAGATTTAAAGGTGATCAGAATTAAGGAAAGTAATTAAGATAGTTTTAGTCTGTTTAACTTTTAACTGGGATAAAAATAAGCAACATTATTTTTAAAACCAGTGGTCTCCAAAGTGGAGTGCATGGGTGGAAAATGATACACCACAATTATTTAAAATGTCTACTTATATTTTTATCTAAAAATAAGAAAAATTAAGCCTTATACTCTTTACTGTATGATAACCATTAAGTAATGTAACAGGTAAATGAATATGGAGCCATGGAGTATACATGCTCACTTTTATGTGTAAAAATTTTTTAACTATTTTTGCTGCCAAGAGTGTATAATAAAAAACATTTAGAGACCTTGGTTGAAAACATAGATTTGGAGTTACTAAAGATTTTAGGCCATGAAAAGGTGACTAATAAGAAAATCATTCTATTTTTACCTAATTTTACAAGTAAATGAAACTATAAAATAATATTGGTTCAAAATATTGATGTAATTTCCTGCAGTCATGGCCCCATTTCCTAAGTCTGGTTTTTAAGTATATCCTTGTGATTCATTTATTGATCTAGCTCTCAGAGCAGACTGATTTCCAGGGGCATAAAATACACCTAGGGAAACAAATTAAGGAACACTTAAGAATGTATGCATTGTATAGGTAAAATATTTTTATGTATGTGCAGTACTGAATATGAAGCCGTTTAATATATATCAACACAGGAAAATTGGACTGCCTGAATTATTAAATACTGAATTTCCCTTTTGTATTGACAGATATTTTCATGAAGAAAATGGGCTTAATATGAAGTCTAGGGAATGAAATCATGTTTAGATATCAATACGTCCAAAATCCTCCAAGAATATTAAATTCTTTTACAGTCTTAAAAATTTTTCAATAAAACAAATTGAAATGCATTAGCATCTGGTAACATGCCAGAGTTTTGTCCGTAGATGCTTTGGAAAAATAGTGTCCGAGGCCCCTGACCGTGCCAAGATCACTGGCCTGCAGGATCTCTAAAGCAGTTTAGTTTAGGAGTTGACCTAGTAGGTAGATTGATTTTACATTATATAAAATAGGTTGGAACATATCTAAAATGACACTCTGCTCACTTATCTATTCCTGCGTGGTATGTAAACCTCCCACAACATAGTGCCTTTAAACAACAACCCTTTATTTGATCATGAATCTGTGGTATTGGTACTGTGCTTAAGTGAGTAGGGCTCTGCCTCCTGTTTGGCCAGGGTCATCTGCTGCCTTGATGGGGGGCAGTGTGGCCTTGTTCACATGCTTGTGACTTCAGATGGCAAAACAGCTGGGGCTGCTTTGGTCGCCTCCTGTCTCTCCCTCACTGCATCGTGTCTCATCCTCAAGAAAACTTATCCAGGCACACTCAACAACTTAATAATCTCAGGGTTCCAAGAAGGTTAGGAAAGAAGCTGCAGAGGTCCTTTCAGATCAAGACTCAGAAACCACACGGTGCCATGTTGGCCTTATGCTGTTGGTTAAAGTAAACCATAAGATCATCCAGACTCGAGAGGAGGAAGTAAAGTCCACCTCAAGATGGACAGAGTAGCTAAATCTCATGGACATGTCACTGCAAAAATCCTCACAGTTACCTTTGCAAATAGTTCACCACACATACCAAGATTTAATCGGGTCTTTCTGATCTGTTGGCATTTCTTGGAGTGGACCCAGTCTGTGCTGTGGGAATTTTGTGTGGTAGGGAAAAGAAACTTTTTCTTTAATTTTTTTTGTTTTTAACAGCCTACTGATCCAAATAGGGGCTGGATCATAAGCCCACTGGGAGAAAATCCTTGGTGGACCTTATTAATAGCTGCTGTCCCAGCCCTGCTTTGCACCATTCTCATCTTTATGGATCAGCAGATCACAGCTGTCATCATAAACAGAAAGGAGCACAAATTGAAGGTAACCTTAGAATTCTGTCTCAAGTACTTTAATTTCCTCAAGAGTTTGGAGGGTTTTCATAATGACGGAAACATTAAAAAGATGTAAAATGAAAGTGAATTTCTTCTTTCTTTGTAAGCAGTTTAAAATTTTAACCTAAAAGGACAATTGAGACTTAACGAATATTCACATTCATTTCATTTTTCAGAAAGGAGCTGGCTACCACCTGGACCTGTTTGTGGTTGGTGTTATGCTGGGAGTTTGCTCTGTCATGGGGCTGCCGTGGTTCGTGGCCGCGACGGTGCTGTCCATCAGTCACGTCAACAGCTTAAAACTTGAATCCGAGTGTTCTGCTCCAGGGGAACAACCCAAGTTTTTGGGAATTCGTGAACAGCGGGTCACAGGGCTAATAATTTTTATTCTAATGGGCCTGTCTGTGTTTATGACTTCAGTACTAAAGGTAAAATCCCATTATTGCAGTCAAATGTATACTTGGTTGGATGGAAATAAAATGTTAGGATACCGAAAATTAGTTTCATTCTCTAGACTTGGAAAATAGTATTTTGGTATGGTGTTTAGTATAGTAGGCATTTAAGTACAACATTAGATGTATCCATTTAAAATTTTTTTTAAAAGGATAGTATTAAAACTATAGAGTTTTGGAAGGAATTAATCCATGTCTTAGTTAATGATCTAAGAATATGTGTGTGTGTGTGTGTGTGTGTGTGTGTGTGTGTGAGTGTGTTCAGAGGATTTTGTAAGGATAATTATAAAAAGTATTGAAAAATAGATGAAACTGAATTATTTGACTAAAATGTAAAAATAATACTGCTATTAATTAAATTAATGCATTCTTCCTAGTAAACTAAATGAAACAAAAGTAGTAGCACTCAGTAGAAAAACATAAACAGCTAGTATTATAAATGAAACACCTAAGAAATTACATTTTATATTTAACATCTTTTAGTCTCATCTGCTTTTTGCTATACACATCCTACTGAATTTCGTGATTAAACGCGATTAAAAAAATAACAATAAAAAAGTAACAATAACTGTAGCAAACATAGCTATGTATCTAATCTGAAACTTTCTGTTTATCCTGGAAGAGGTCAACTGCATTTTTCCCTTGGTGCTTTATTATAGTTGTTGTTAAGAAAATTACTAAGTAAAGAGTTGCATACTATTTATAAACTTAGCATAGAAGCTTGGAGTATATATATATGTGTGTGTGTGCATGTATATTATGAAATAACTAAACAGATCATATTTAAATATTAGAATTTTCGGCCTCTTTCTGTAGACTTTTTAGCAGCTAATCAATTCACCAAGTGTTTGTTGAGTACTTACTGTTCTGTTGGGCTCTGTTGGAACAATAATAAATGGGGGGCATCACTGTCTCCTTTTAAGAACTTAGTGGTCTGGTTACGGCATCATGGTGAGTGTATTGTGAGAAGTGCTTTGGACAGGAGGGAAAATACACACCTTTGGGAGGACACTGTCCCCTGTGGACAAAGGTTGCCCTTTAAGTTTTTAAAGTTTTAAGCTTTTTTGGTAGTGACTGCATATAGGCAGAAAAAATCAGGGAGACGATCAAGGAAACTTTCTAAAATGAAAAGCTAGTCTGCCTGTTATTCTGCACTTTCTGAAAGCCACTATTCAGGGGTAAACTGTTTTTACTTTTTTGGTCTTTTAAGTAATTTTGGTGGTTACCACAATTATAAATAGTTTCATAATTTTATTTTTCACTTTATTATCTTTAGACTGGATATCTTTACCAAAAACAGTGATTTTCAAAGTCTAGTCCAAGGACCTCTGGGAGTTCCTGACACCCTGTCAGGGGTCTGCCATATCCTTCTTTTTCGAGTCATATAACTGAATGAGGCTGGATTTTCTTCATATACTTCACCCAGAAAAATGTAGCAGACTGAATATACATACAGAGAGGAGAATTTGGTTGTCCCTGTTAAGCCCCTGCTAAAGAGATTTACGGAAATACAAACAATGCTACTTTTCTCACTTTTTAATATCACTCAATTTTTGGGGGGAAATTATGCTTTTCATAAAAATGTTAATTTCTATTGGGTTTAATATTTTAAAATGAATTAAAAATAACTATTTAAAATTTTCTTTTAATTTCTAATATGGTGAATATCTGTCTCCCACATGTGTGTATGGATACAGTGTGGATATCAGTATCTTTCATTTTCAGGGGCTTTTTTCATTCTGTTTATTCACTTTTCTTAGCATTCTAAAGTTGCTTTTTGGATAAAAATATTTTCCTGAAATTTCCTAAGTATGTTGATTAGGTTTTTAACATTTTTTTCTCTTCCTTGGTTACTTCTTTAGGAAGGACATAGTAGATTTTTTAGTTAGAGACTCCTCTTTAGCTCTCCTTGCGGCAGGGTGGGGGGAAGGCTGATTGTGGTTTTTGAGTAAATGGATGGGGTCTGTTGGTAGCTTTCTTGTAGAATGCCTGGGCGTGGGCTAGGTAGGTGGTTTGGGGTCCTCCTAATTGCCAAAGTTGTAAGAACTTGCTTTTGGGAGCGAAATTCAATTATTATATTCAGTCAATGGTACTGTGTAAAAAGTCACAGTAGGGTAGTGAGAGTAAGTAATAATGGCTAATGCTGTTTGAGTGACTGATTCAGTCAATGGTACTGTGTAAAAAGTCACAGTAGGGTAGTGAGAGTAAGTAATAATGGCTAATGCTGTTTGAGTGACTGATACAGTATTTGAGTTCTTTAATTTTCATTGCATTCTGATATAGGAGACTAAGGCACAGAGAAGTTAAGGCTGAATAAGAGGCTCACTGGGTCTTTAAAACAAACACTCTGATTGTTGCGCTCAATCTCTGGACCCCTGAACGTGTACCCCCTGCCTCGCTTTTAGGAAGGAAACCCGTATTTAGAAGATAAACACTTTCCAAGGAGGTTATTATTGACTAGCATTTCTCTTATTCATAGAAAAGTTAGATCTCAGTACTGAAAGGTCATTTAATTCTGTCTCAACAGGTATTCGCTGACCGCATTTTTGTGTATGTATTACTGTGAAGTTGTTTCAGTAGCATGGGTTCTGACTGTGGTCATTTTACTTACAGTTTATTCCAATGCCGGTTCTCTATGGTGTTTTCCTTTATATGGGAGTTTCTTCATTAAAAGGAATCCAGGTAAGTCTTAACTATTTAATGGTTTTGTAGAAAAACTTAAACATTTTTTAATTTGCAGAGATTCTTATGATGGTAGTGATTTATCCTCAACTCTGATATCTCGGGAGCAGGGTAATCGGTGACTTCAAATCCCTATTTTCTGAGTGGTTGTTGGCTGCACATTTTTTCCCCTGAGAATGAGACCATGAACTGATATGGTCTCACCTATTTTTAGTTAAAAGTCATTGAAAGGCCTTCTGTCATTAAAAACTACTATAGTATGAGGGAAGATCCAAAGGACTGGAATGAGATAAAAGTTCTGTCTCCGACATGCCAACTACCAATTTCAGTGCTTAAAATGAAAAGGTAGATAACAGTTTCCCATAAAAATGGTGGTACCTGGCATTTGTATGCTGCAATCCAGTTTACAGAGCTAGTAACAGATTTTTTTTTTCTGTGATCCTCAAAACAACACTTGGGAGGCAGGCAGGAAAGGAAGAAATACTAATTTTGTCAATCAGGAAGCAGAAATGGAGAGACTGGCTGAGAGTTCTTAACTAAGTGAGCAATGGAGCGGAGGCTGGCACCCGGCGATTTCACCACTCTGTTTTTGTCTTGTTTCAAGTACTTCCTGGAAAACAACCTGATGAAATTTATTAAGATTTGTATCAATCCAATCTTAGGGTAAACGTTTAGCTCAGAAAGCAGGTTAAGTGCCATGTGACTGCCTCCTAGAGTAAAAAGCATATTGTCTAAAGTTTCCAGCTCTTGGCTGGTAAGATTTCTCAAAGGCAGCCTCTTGATTTTTTTGACACCATTGGTCAAGAAATGATCTCATTAATTCACTTCTTTTACAATAATTTTATGAGGTAGGTAGGGCTGATCTCATTCCCAATTTATAAATGAGAAAATTAAAGTTCAAAAAGGCCAAGGAATTTACTCACAGTTTCCTTTTCAGTGGGTGAAAATTGGTAAATTGTTACGTGAGGTTATTTTCATGGAATTGGTAGTACTGGCCGGAAAGAAGCTTGTAAAAGATTGTTGCTCTTTGGTTGTGCATATTAAAAATGAGTTGACAGATTAAACGACTCATGCATTTGAGTATAAGAGTCAGATTTACCTAAATAATTTAATCCCTTAGAATAAAGCATTTCTGATTAAATTAATTGCATTAGTTCACGTGATTGCCTTGATTTTTTTTCACCTTGGGTCCAGATGTTCTATACTGAAACGTTTTCCTATACTATCAGAACAAATCAAGAAAGTTAAAGTTTCAATCACAAAATTCTAAGTTTTGAATGTAATTTCTTTTCCTAGACAGCAGAAATGATATTTTTGTTGAAAATGTTCTCTTGTTTTGCTTTTCCTTCTGCACATAGTTTTTTGACCGTATAAAATTATTTGGAATGCCTGCTAAGCATCAGCCTGATCTGATATACCTCCGTTATGTGCCTCTCTGGAAGGTGCATATTTTCACAGTCATTCAGCTCACTTGTCTGGTTCTTTTATGGGTAATAAAAGCTTCAGCTGCTGCAGTAGTTTTTCCCATGATGGTAAGTTTTTTTATTTTTTTTGGACCTTGACACTAATTAATAAAATTTTTGTGTTTTTACAGTAATTATTAATATTAATAATTAACTTTGAGAAACGGAATAGCCCATTTTAAGCACCTTTGGTGTTTTGACATAGGAATTTGCCCTTTCTAGCTAGTAAACTAATTGTCTTCAAAAATAAATTTGCTGCTTATTTTATTTTCTACATTTTAGCTTTTTAGTCTTTGAGCTATAGAATACCATTTTGTATTTTTAAACAACTTTTGTGTTTGGGATATTTATGGAATAAATACAATAGCCAAGTGTAAAAAGCAAAGCAACCAAAACAACTTGGTTCTTCAGTAAGATATTTCAATGCATCCTTTTCAAAAATTAACAGATCTAGAAGTAAAAAAATACTAAAGACTATAAATGATATTATTAAGGCAATTAATATTATTCATGAAATTATTGCAGAATATTATACTTTGTAAATAGAAAATACTCATCCTTTTGTAAATACTGTGTAAGATTGGTTATGTACATGGCCATAAAAAATCTTAGAATTAAAAAGCTATGAAGATTATACAGGTATTATTTCCTTGTCACAAATTAATTATGAATTAATGAAAACCACTAAAGTAATTTTAAATACTTAAAAATTAAATGTTGAAATAATCTCTGGGTGGAAGACTGAGTATAAAACCATTGTGAGGTAGTGAAATGGAGAACTTTTAAACAATTCTGTGGGATGCAGCTAAAGAGATACTCGTAGGAAAACATATTCCCTTCATTGCTTTTATTGTGCAAGATTATTTTAAAAAGGAAACCAAGTTTTTTATTTGTAAAGATCATTAATGGGTAAACTCCTCCCAAGCGAAAGTAAAGAAGAAAATGAGAGGGCACAATATACAAGAATAAGAAAGAGGAAAGATATATATAACCACAGCTGTGGAATGGATTGGAGGGATTTTAAGAAATATTACATGAATCTATAGCAATAAATTTGGTCCTCTGAAGCGGAGATCGACAAACTTTTCTGTAAAAGGTCTAATAGTATTTAGTGTTTGTAGGCCCCAAGAATATTATGCAGGCATTTATATAACAAGAAATTTCCACAGATTCTTACTGATGAAATTAAAAAATAATTGTACTATGCTCCCAACCCCCTTCGGGGTAATATTTCAGTTAGTTAGGGTTTGAAGGTAAGTGCTCCTCCTCATCAAATCAGTTCCAAGTGTTTGCCTGTAAAAGCTGTTCTCAGCACGCAGGCCAAACAGGCAGTCGGCTGGTTTTAACCCCGGGCTGTGGTCGGCCTATCCCTGGTCCAGAGGGAATGGATTATTTCTGTACTATCCATACATTTCCAGAATTGATCCAAAAAGAAGTATAAAACATCTGGGTATGTGTAACTCAGTTGCATAAAAGATACTTGAAAAAAAGGTTAAAGATCAGCCCTTGGAGGACCTGGCCCAGATGGGTTAGCTACTCAATTTAAAGGGCAGTTAATTCCGATACATTTTGAATTATACTAGACCAAAGGAAAAGATGGAAACTTCTGCATTGTTTTCTAATGAAACACTAGCAACATTTTAATAGTAAAGCCTAATAACATTGTATAAAAGAACTATGGTGCCTTATCTCTAGTATAAATGTAGAAAATCTTAAAATGTAAACATACAAATGAATATAGTGTTTCTGTAAGTAATGTATCATGATTAAATAGATAGACAATGGTACTTAAGCATTAAGTATTATCAATGTAATTAAAGATAAAAAGGGTTTTAAAAATAAAGTTCCTTCCTTGCAAATAAAATTCATAAATGAGGTTTTACTTGAGTTTATTGGTGACATTGGTTAATAAAAACATACAGGTTTCAAGTGTACAACTCTATAGCACGTTATCTGCACACCACCCAAAGTCAGGTCTCCCTTTATCAACATCTGCCCACCCCATTTCCCTCTTCCACTCCCCAACCTCCCTTTCCCTCTGGTAATCACCATACTGTTGTCCATATCTTTGTGGTGTTTTTTTTTAAGAAGAAGAAAAAAACACCACATGTTTTAATACAGGGTAACCCACTATTACTGTTGTTTTTGTACATTGTAGTTTCTGTGATATAAGATAATATATTTGTTATAAGAGGAGATAACATTATTTGTCAATAATGTGATTATGTATCTATCAGTCCAAATGACTCAAACAAAAAAAGACTAAAAGCCCTAATGGAGTTATTAAGAATTTTGTTAAGATGGCTAGATATTAGAACGCATAATTAGTATATAAGCTGTATCTTAATAATAATGTTAAAGATGGAAATGCAAAAGAAACTGTATTCACAATAGTGACCAAAAAATATAAAATATTTAAGACCAAATTTAAGAGGAAAGACTTATATATACAAAAAAAGTTATAATGATTTGAATTAGTTTCTTGGATCTGCTGTAACAAAGTGCCCCATACTCACTGGCTTAAAGCCACAGAAATTCATTGTCTCACAGCTCTGGAGGCTAGAAGTCAGGAATCAAGGTGTGGACGTGCTCCCTCTGAAACGCATGAGGTTCTTCCTTCTTTGTCTGGCCCTTTTTTGTCTCTGGCTTAACATCCTCCTGACTATTCAGTACCTACCAATTTGTACTTGTTAATCCCTGCATCTTTCCCCACATTCTCCATCCCCCTCCCAGTTGGTAACAATCCAAATGATCTCCGTATCTGTGCTTCTGTTTCTGTTCTGGTGTTTGCTCAGTTTATTAGATTCAGTTGTTGATAGTTGTGAATTTATTGCCATTTTAACATTCATAATTTTGATCTTCATCTTCTTCTTAAGTTCCTTTAACATTTCATATAATAATGGCTTGGTGATAATGAACTGTTTCAGCTTCACCTTGTCTGGGAAGCACTTTATCTGCCCTTCCATTCTAAAAGATAGCTTTGCTGGATAGAGTAATTTAGGTTGTAGGTTCTTGCCTTTTATTACTTTGAAAACTTCTTGCGAGGCCTGTCTAGGCTACAAGTTTCTTTTGAGAAATCAGCTATCTTATGGGAACTCCTTTGTAGGTAACTCTCTGGTTTTTCTCTTGCTGTTTTTGAGATTCTCTCTTTATCGATACCCTTTGCCATTTTAATTATGATGAGTCTCGGTGTGGTCCTCTTTGCATCCATCTTGTTTGGGATTCTCTGTGCTTCCTGGACTTATTGTATGTCTGTTTCTTCCACCAAATTAGGGAAGTTCTCTTTAATTTTTTTCAAATAAGTTTCCAGTTTATTGCTCTTTCTCTTCCTTCCAAATAATTCAGATGTTGGTATGTTTGAAGTTGTCCCAGAGGCTGCTTACCCTGTCCTCATTTTTTAAAAATTCTTTTTTCTTATTGCTGTTTTGATTGGACTTTTTTCTTCTTTGTGTTCCAAAGCATTGATATGATTCTCTTCTTCATCTACTCCACTGTTGCTTCCCTGTACATTTTTCTTCATTTCACTTAGTGTAGCCTTCATTTCTGCCTAGGTCCTTTGCATGCTGTTGAAGTACCCAGTGAATTCTTTGAATATCCCAATAGCCAGTGTTTTGAACTGTGTGTGCATCTGATAAATTGCTTATCTCCATTTTGCTTAGTTCTTTTTTTGGAGTTTTGTTCTGTTCTTTCATTTGGGCCATATTTCTTTGTCTCCTCATTTGGACAGCCTCCCTGTGTTTGTTTCTATGTATTAGGTGGAATGGCTTTGACTTCCTGTCTCAGTAGCATGGCCCATGTAGAAAAGCGCGCTGGTGGGTTGGATGGGGCAGGGCCTTAGGTAGTCAGGTAGTCATCAGGGCAGGGCAGCCCATGTGAGTCAGGTTGATGGAGTCTCAGATATGGTGTCTCCATTTTGTGACTGTGTGCGGGGGAGGGCTCAGAAAAGGGACAGTGGCCGCTGCCTGGCCTCTGGAGTTTTGTCCAGGTGGGAGCTGTCCCCTGGCACTGTCCCTGAGGCCGGACACTTCCTTTCTCCACATAGGCCGCAGGTACCCTCCAAGCTGCTGCTTTGGTGCTGGAGCCCAGAGGGAGTGAGTTTTAAATCCTGAGTCCATTGCAGACCTTTTAAGAGGAGATGCCTGAGAATCCTGCAGTTTCTTCTGCCTCCCCAACCCCCACTGGTTTTTACACTCAGATGTTACAGGGATTTACCTTCCTGGCACTGAAACCCTGGGCTGGGGGATCTGGTGTGCTATGGATCGCTCGCTCCTGAGGTAACCCTCTCGATTTTTATCCACCGTCCATGGGTGTGGGACTGCTCATTCCGCATCTCCGCCCCTCTCACCCATTTGAGCGAATGTGACTTCTTTAATTCTGTGGTTGTCTGACTTTCATACGGCTCAATTTTCTCAGTGTTGAGTGGTAGTTGTTTTGTAGTTTAGTTGTAATTTTTGGTGTGGTCGTGTGAGGAGGTGAGCTGTGTTTTCCTATGCCTCCATCTTGACTGGAATTTCTGAGGGTAAATTTTCAAAGAAGATAGGGAAACCCAACTGTAAAAGAGATATATTTGACCGCATAATAATTAAACGTGTATATGTCCATGGTAAAATCAGATTGTGAAACTAGGAGAAAATATTTGCAACATGTAAGGCAGATACCATGTTTCTGTCCAAACTACACAGAACTCTTATCAATTCATGGACAATTCATAAAAACCAACTGCAGACAGGCAAAGGGTAGGAAATAGAACAAAAGGACATCCAGATTGCCAGTGAGCATGTGAGAACATCTTTAACCCTAGTAACAGTTAAAGAAAAGCAGATTTAAGTAAAAACTTACCTTTTCCACAAATACGATTGGAATCTAATGCTGGAAAATGGACTCTAATGCATTGCTCTAAAGATTTTTTGTTATTATTTGTACTTATATGATATATATAATACAAAGTCATAATAAAAATTAACCTTGTCTTACTGTGAAGACACCATGCTGAACCTGCTTTATAAGTTTATGCAGAGTGCAACTGATTGATATAAGAAAAGGTTAAAAATGCCTTCTTTTCTTTGAGCAGAAAGTTCAGAAACGTATAGGAGACTCAGTTCCTTTGAAATAAGATGATGACTGAGATCATATTAAAATAAAATATATAAAGTACTTATTTACAGTTAATAGATTCTTTTCTGTCTTTAGGTGATATAATTTATATGTTTTAGATGTTACTTAATATTCTCTCTCCCACTTTTTAAGGTTCTTGCATTAGTCTTTGTACGTAAACTCATGGATCTGTGTTTCACAAAGAGAGAACTTAGTTGGCTTGATGATCTTATGCCAGAAAGTAAGAAAAAGAAAGAAGATGACAAAAAGAAAAAGAAAGAGGTAACAACACAAGAATTTTAAATAGACACCAATCACTTGGTTAATATTTTATACCAAGAAGCAGGCATTATTAAGTCACTTTATGGTAATCAACTCCTTTAATACCTCCTGAGAACCTTCCTGTTATAAAGTGTAAGCACTTTTTCATTCCCAGTTTACAAGGAAGGACACTGAGGCAGAGAGAAGTTAGTAGGGCACTTGTCCCAGACATGGTTTTTACCCATTTTACCAGCTTGCCCCATCCATACTCCTGAAACAAAAATATTAAAAAAAAAAAAAAAACTACATATCATCTGTATACTTAATTTCTGCTCAGGACAATTTAGCAGTAAGAAAACATAAGTAATACTGAGTAATTCTACATCATACTCTATAATCTAATACAACCTTATATACAGAATTATATTTTAGGATACATTTTAATTTTAATAGCATTTTAATAATCTGTCATACATAATGACAAAATGACTTTTAAGTAAACATCTTTTGACAAAATAAAACTTTAGTCTTTATGTGTTAACTTGTAACACCTGATTTGAAATGTTCTGGGGAAAGTAATCTCTGTACGTATGTCCTCCAAAGGAAGCTGAACGAATGCTTCGAGCTGGTGATGAAACTGTTCACCTTCCATTTGAAGGGGGGAGTCTCTTGCAAATTCCGGTTAAGGCCCTAAAATATAGGTGAGTTATAACTTTATCCTGAAAGATGTGTTTTATGCACATGTCAGCTGCATGAATAAGCTATGTAATCCTTCCTTAGAACGGTACTCTCTATTTTTTAAAGGGCAACAAAACCTGCATCTGGCATACCAGCTAAAGGAGGGCATCAGGCCCTTCTGTACCTTCCCCTGGCAGGTTATAGGCAGGAGTGAAGAAGAAGCTGGACTTGAACCAGAGCCTTAAATTTCAGAGCCAAGCAGACAATATTTACTTGTTTTTCATCGCACTTTCAGTGTCAGTGAAGTTTGAGGTCAACGCGCAAGTCTCTGAATACTCCCATCCTCTCAGTAGTGCAGCTGGGCTGGGCAGCAGACATCTGCAATCCATTTTCTAACCGCCTTCCAACGTGCAACTCAGTTCAGAGGCTCGGGAGCTCTCCTAGTTTCCGAGGGTGTGATCTGACCACTGTTGGTGAAGGCTCATATTATGGAAAAATAATTGTTTCTTACAGCACTTGTCATGTATGCTTTTGCTGGTTTTTTTAAATTTAAATACTAAAGCTAGAGGTTGGGAAATGTGAATTTTTGTGCAGTTTTAAAAGATTAAAACCCTGTAGTATTTAGGCAGACTTCTAATCCCTATTTCTACACATTTGTTCCATTTCTGATTAGCTATTTATAACAGAGATATCAGCATATAGGTTTCTTCCCTGACCAGTTAATGAAAAATGTTTGTGGGTATTTAATTAATTTGCTTCAGCCTTTCTTTACTTTTAACAAATCTTCATAGTTTTGACAGAGGTCACATTTGTATTTGTACATGTTGATGAGTTTTGATAAGTGGGTTTATTAAGTAATTTTTCTTTGTGCATTTTACTATTGATTTTTAAAATTGGTATTGTTCCATGTCACCTTTCAACATGTTCCCTCAGATCTTTATGGGCTTTAAATGCCACATCTTAATGATCCAGCTGCAGTGTTTGCTAGATTTTGTAAAGGTTTGTTAAGTGAATTAATATATTGACTTTGTTGGTTGTATTGTACTTCTAAAAAGAGTTAGGGAACTGTCACGATGGTTGTTAGTGACCCTGACAACTTTGTGGGGATTATTTACCACTTACTTTCTATTGGTCCTGCATTAGCACTTTCTCAGTGTCATTAGACGTGATGAATCTAGTGGAGTTTGTACTTAACACAGATACTCAACAGAAAGAACGGTTGTGTATTTGCTTTTATTTTTTAAGTGATGACATGAACCATGATTAATGCTGCTTTGCTTAAAATTTGAGCATCAAGAATTGCAGGGATTGGCTGGCCTGTTTTTCTGTCAGAATTTTAAATATTAACTAGCCTTGGATTACTTGCCATGAGAATCAATGAGATAATATATGACAGCATTTAGAAACTGTAAGGCCCAATAAAATGTGAAAATAATTTCTTTAATGCAAGACAACTTTTTCCCATCTAGTTTTGGGGGAAAACAAAATGTATGCTTTATTCAGAAAAGTCTTATTGTCTACTAATGGGAAAGTTCTTAAAGGAGGACATTTAATTTTTTTTCTCTTTTTAAGATTTATTTATTTATTTTTAGAGAAAGGGGAAGGGAGGGAGAAAGAGAGGGAGAGAAACATCAATGTGTGGTTGCCTCTCACTTAGCCTGCGCTGGGGACCTGGCCTGCAGCCCAAGCATGTGTCCCGACTGGGAATTGAACTGGCAACCCTTTGGTTCACAGCCTGTGCTGAATCCACTGAGCTACACCAGCCAGGGCTAAAGGAGGACATTTATAAGCTAAAAAGTGATTCAGAAATTTTTCTCTTCAGTCATTTGAAGTTGGCAAGCAAGCAAAGAAACATTTACTCAGAGCAGGCAGTGTCAAGTTGTATGGCTGTGCCCCTGTGAATTTGGGCCCTCAGATTTCGTGCTCTTTAAAAAAACTGATTTAAGAAGCAGCCGTTCCTAGAGACTCTACAATAATCATGTCACACTTTTTTAGTCTTGAATTTTAAATGATGCTTGGATTTAAAGAAGGCAACGAAGCTAGCACTTTCTAAGTGACCGCCGTTCGGTCATTCATAACCTAGCTGCCGTCACGTTGTTAACATCTAACCTGACATTTGTAGTTGTTTTTTTGCATGAAATGTTTTTCTTTTGATGAAGAAAGAGAGCTTGAAAATGTTTCCATTAACTTCATGGTGCTTTCATAATACTCATGACTGACAGCCTTGAGTCCATAGTGGTTTATGTATATCAGCGTTGCTGGGGTTGGGGTCTTGAAGTAATGTTTGCGGTATTTCATAGAGACACAGAGACATTTGTTCCTTATAATGAAAAGAGACAGTATTTTGTTCTTTCAATTAATTTGATTTAAAACTTTGATACCAAAAATGTGAATGCCAGCAAAAATCAGTACTTATAAGCCTGTTTTTGTAATAATTATTGAAATATTTCAGAGCTGTTTTCAATTTTAAAAGGTCACATAATTCTTTTTAATGTTTTTAAGAGCTTTAAAAAAATAAATATTTTTTTAAAAACCAAAATCTTAATTTTTCTTCTGTACTTTGGGTAGTTATTTAATGAAATCAAAGTTTGTATCAATTATAAAAGTTTTCTAATTGACTTGGCAGCATTATTTCCATAAGCATGTTAATATATTCTTTTATGTTATTTCAGTAGCATACTTACAGCCAAGGTGATCATCTTTGGGCATCATTACCAATTTAATTAATCTTACTCCTACTCTTGGTTATAAAGAAAGATGCATTTCCTCATGAGACCTTGTAACAGAACTCCAGTATTCTGGTATCTTGCTTACCTTGGTTTATGTGCACGGCAAAGAGTTTCCTCACTTTTAAGTTGATGAAAGCAAGTATTATATAGGTAATAAGAATGATGTTATTAATGCTTTTGCAAGTATTGAATACTAACCAAAAAGTGTATTTGTTCTTCAGTGTTGATCCCTCAGTTGTCAACATATCAGATGAAATGGCCAAAACTGCACAGTGGAAGGCACTTTCCATGAGTACTGAGAACGCCAAAGGACCCAGATCGAACACCAGGTAGCCAGTTTTCCATTTGCTTATGGATAGCTGTTCAATAGAACCAGTACATTTAATCTAATTTGCATAATATATATTCTCCTTACTTAAAACCAACTAATTTTCCTTTTCCTTCCCTTTTTCTTTCATTTGCTTATCTGTTATTTTTCTGGATACTGTAATCAGATACAGATACTGATTGTTTTATTTATTTTTTTTAAATTTATTGTTTTCTATTTCAAAAAATGAGAGCTATTTTTTAATAAAGGTGAATATGTACCTATGGAAGTCTGGAATAGAAAGAAAGATCAGAAACTATATAAAGAAAGATAATTACTAGGGATTAAGTAAATCCTATAACTGGACTCCCTACCTCAGTCATGCTCTCTGAGGGTCCGAGACAAACATTATTTTTTTGTTTTGTTGTAGCCTACAGTTTCTTCAGTTGAGGTAAACATTTTGTTAAAGATATTTGGAAGAAATTGAATCCATGGATACGAAGGTCATTCAGTTTTATGACGGGCCCATATATCATGTCCTTCATAACCCCTTTCTTCTGTTTCTTGTTACATGACCCTTTTTTTTATGTCAAGGCCTGAACCTCAGGGATTCCAGTGTGTTAATTATTAGCACTTTAATCCCTTAGGTCTCTGGGGTAATGAGGTAGAATCTTGTTGGGTACTCGGTCATTTCTTTTTAACAAATATTTATTTCGTGTATACTTTGTTCCTGAAGCTATGTGGAGGGTCAGTATACTCTGCTTGGGCATCAGATGCAAACTTTTCCAGGCAAGCAGTCACATAGCTGTTTCTGTTTACTTACTGCCTTTCTGGCCACCATCTTTTGATGATAATTGATTAGGTTTTTCTTCATTCTTTCCCTACCTCATTTTAGAAACCTGCTCCTACTTGCTCTATCATTTTTTTTATATTATCATTTCTTGAGTTCTAATTTCTAACCTGTCTCCTTTATTTACTTCTGTCTTAGATCAGAAAGTTTTTAAGTTTAAGTCTTTTGTCATTTTGGGTTATTTCATGCAGCCAGAATTTCACTAAGTACTCTTACTCTTAATTTTGTACTTCATTAGCACTCCTGATCCAGATTGTTGGTATAGCTATGATATATATCTTACAATAACATTATAGTGTTCTTATACTTATGCATCTCATTTTAGGTTGTCTATCAATTCAAACTCAGATGGGAAGGAGGAGAATGTTTGGGTTATGTTTAACAGAAAAGTGTTTGGGGGAATCTTGCTTCAGTTTTGTTTGCAGAAGGTAGCAAATCATAGTGTGCTTTTATACTTCAGAAAAATTTTCGAAGCTCAGATATTCATGTGCTACATTAAGTCAGTTAATTAAATCCATGTGCATGAAATTATTGTATTTGATATTGACTTTCAAAAATACAGAATATGTGTTTTCTTCTTATATTTGTGAACCAAATTTGGAGAAAGTTTATAAATTTGTTATATTTTTAGGAAATTTATTTGATGCTTACCTATATTAATAAAGATTAATTTTTGATGGATTTGTCAGTGAAATGAGAGTCCGGCGCTATAACTATTCATATATCAAGTAAGACTAATACATCAAGCATAATCATATACTAATCAATTGAAGAAAATTTCTCAGTTGTAAGAAAAACATGAACTTCATTGAGAAAAATCTACTAAAAAACTAAGAATTTTAGTATTTGCCTTTCCAATTAAGTTTACTGCTAGGAAAAGAAAGCAGTAAAATGATAATAGCAGGACATTTATATTATTATTAATAGTCATCTGAAGGGCGTATTATGAATACTTATTTTTGGCCATGTTTAGAATTTAATATGTTCATTTCAAAAATCATTTATTCTCATTCTTTGTTTTAAATAGCCCTGAAAAACCTGTGAGTGTGAAAATAAATATTGAAGATGAAGCGACAAAGAAATATATGGATGCTGAAACTTCATTATAGAATTGAACCAAGAGGAATTATATATACACACACACAGATACATACATACATATATATATATATAATGTGTGTATTTCATGTCACTATATATAACGATATTGTATGTCATGCTATTTATGCGTGACCACAGGGTTTTTAAAGTAGTGTCTGAAGTTTGTTAGAAGCATCATGGAGAATGTGTATATAATGGAATGGTCTTTTTGGAGTGAGGTACATGGTTCTTATTTTTCAAATATTTATTCTGTTGAAAATTTTTTCCTTTTCTACAATAGGAAGATGTGGGGAAATGTATTCAGTGTAGTTTAAATCCATTTGTTTATCAGTGACAATTCATAACATCCTTAAGTGATAGATACTTTGTCCATACAGTTATGATTTTAACTTGAGTTACTGAAGTTTTTCACATATTATTTCACTTCTGTTAGTGCTTTTTGGAAAGAACAGGGAGTCTTGATGCCAATGCTGTGGAACAGATAGTAACATGTTGTGGCTTCTCTGTGCGTGTGTGTTTCATTTGTGTAGATGTCCATTGTGTTTCACAAGCTATAGGAACTTTTTCGTTTTAGAGCTACAACAATGGAAACTTTCTAGTTAGGAACTATAGTTTTGACCTACTTGTTTTAGAAATTTATTTTAAATCTCTAAACCTCCACATTTTAGTTTTCATTCAGATAGATAAGTAAAATTGCAGATGATATATAATTTAAACCCCCATACCAGTCATAATTTTAGAAGCTATACAATGCCAGTTACAGTAAATTTTGTTGCCTTTGCAGGAAATTTTTTCTGAATTCTACACTTCATTAGAGCCCAAAATGCTAACTCTCTTCTCTGCCTTTGCTGTCTTTTACTTAAAATATAGTTTAGTTTGTATCAGGTTCAAGGTTTTGATTATTTTTCTATTATAAATAGTATGATTAAATAATCAGGAGTCAGAATTCTCTTAAATGGGTGTATGATCAGTATTACTTTATTCTAGTAAGAATTACCTTTCATTTTCTGTTTATGTTCTTTCTTTTATATAGATAATATTTAATAGATTGTTATCTGTGATTTGATTTTAAAATATTTTATTTATTTTAATTGATATGATGCTTAAGTATTATATAAACATTTGAAAAGGTAACAGATATAGAGTAAATTGTTAATGTAAATAGTTGGTGCTCATTTGCATTTACAGTTTATCTGAAACAGTTGACAGATTTTACATCTTTATATAAAGCACTGCCATATTTGTATTTTAAAAGGAATTGAGACATTTTATGTACAGCTCAGATTGACGGCTTTCTGTTTTGTGTGTTTGTTATTTAGTGTTTGCTTTTCTGAGTTGTCTTTAACTTCTAGCCAGCAGATCTTTTTAGTCATCTTTTATATACTCTTAGCTTCACATTAAATAAATAAATAAATGTTCTTGTTAAGCCTGTAGGACTGGATGAATGGCGTTGTGAAACTAATTTGGCAAGAGGCTAGCTTACTAAAAAAGAACTGAGTATTGAGAAGCCACCAAGATATTGAAAATAGTGACATGAATATTAGGATGAAAATATTAATGAAATTACAGCGCTCCCTTTAATCATTTGTAATTTAAATATAAAAGTATGAAGACTGATCTTACAGAGGAGCATGAGAAATGCCAAAAGCTGATATTATAGCAATTCTGAATGCTTTTAATCCACTCTAAAATACTTAAGAATTAATGTAATTTCCCCATCTGCGACTGTATTACCAGACTCTAATTTAAGTAACGGATTTAACTTATGCCTCAGATGGGAGGTTGCAAATGTGGCCACTTCTATGGAGAAAAGGTAGCTGGCATCATTTGGTACTGCCTGAAAAAGAGACTCTATTGACAATTGATAATAGAGTATTTATTACCCTCGGTGCTTGTTATTATTTTTGAGCTTCCATTGAAGCGATTCCTTTTTATTCATAGCAGCATAATCATTTCCAAAGACCCCAGTAATTGCTGCTATATTTTGTAAACTCCCCTGATGTACCTGAACAGGAGGATTTCCTCACATAATTTCCTTATGTCTGGACATCACAGGGTTATTAACAAATTTGCTTATTTTATAGAAAGTGATTTTAAAATTTAAACCGAAAACTACCTGGGATCATAGTGTTTCTGTGATTTTATTTAATTATGTACAGTGATTGTCCAGTGCCAGAAAAACCACAACTTGCAAAATACTTTGCACTCAAAATGTTTGTAGTATATTTCTAATTTGTTTAATGGGTTCTGTTTCCTTTTGACTACTTGACTTACAAAATGATTTGATATGACTACTCCATTGAAGAGCGAAGGTAACTCATGTTTAAGTAATTAACTGCTTGTTTTATATGTTATGCTATTATTCCACTGTTTTTGAAAAATAACAATCATGGATAGCATTCATTGCAAGACAGTGAAAAATGTAATTTACCCCATCTATTGATTCCTAAATGTTGCCTTAAATATTCATGGGTGGAAATGAGCAGTAGTAATTGCTGTGTACTGATTTACCTCAAGGTGCAAAATAATTAAACCTGTACATACTCCATTTACAAAATAAATTCATATAAACAGCCCTGCACTTTCTTAGATGCCTTGGTTTCCAGGATGGAGCTTAGTGCTACTGAATACCCTGGCCCCAGAGCCGCCTCAGGATATTCTTCTCTCCACCCTGTTGTATTTATTTATAGATGTCTGTTTACAAAGACTGCAATGAATCCTGATGTTGACCATCTGAAATTTATTACTTTCTTTGGAATGCTATTTCACTCTGAAATAGCAGCTTTTAAGAAAACAACGAACTAACTTCCTTATGATAAAAGGATGATTCTGTACATTCTCTAATAATATTAGATATGCCGAAGTGAAGCACACAATCATTCTGATGGGTATGTGTGTAAATGATTTATCAAATCATAAATCTCCTGAGTTGTTTGAAAGAGCTGTGGCGTATCGATGTTCACATTTGCCAAGTCTTCTGTAACACATGTAGGACAGCTTTGTCTATGTCCTAATGCATGCATTACGGAGATTTCTTTACCACTTAACATTAACTTTTGTTTTTTTTATCCAAAAACATTTCTTTTTCTTTCACATACTTAAAATTTATGTATGTATATAATAGCTTTCTAACTTTTTCCTTTTACAAGGACAGGCTCAAAATTCTGTTAAAAACAATGGTTTCTGAAGCTGAGGTATGATACCAGAGCTTACTGTATTTTTAAGGATTATATCATGTACATCAGTTCTGTAAATGTGCTCAAGAGCTTTACCTGTGAATCCTGTTTAAAGTGCTCAGATTTCAGATGTACAAGCCATTGCTTATAACATTGTAATTCAAACATGTTTAATTTAATGTGTTAAAGTTATTTATGTAGATCACACCATTGTTATTGTGTGCAGTACAAATATGTGAAATGTCTTTTGGTTTAGTCCACCAATTATTTATTTTTTAGAAAGTAAACTTAAAGACTTTAAGGATATTCAAAATTTAAAGTAGTTCGTAATTAAAAATTTGGCAGTTTAAAGTATTTTTTTTAATGTTTCAAAAGGCAATATAAGTATCAGTAATAGGAATACATATACCTGGAATCATCTAAAGATCATCTTAAAAGTTTAGTTTGATCAGCACATAGTGACTTCTACAGTTGACTGAGAGTAATTGTTAAACCCCAGTTGTTTCTTAAATCAGCTTTCTGTGCA
Organism: Anoura caudifer; assembly: GCA_004027475.1. Taxonomy (NCBI): domain Eukaryota; kingdom Metazoa; phylum Chordata; class Mammalia; order Chiroptera; family Phyllostomidae; genus Anoura; species Anoura caudifer. The sequence continues at coordinate 246,091 of PVKU01000079.1, forward strand.
TTGATTGATTTTTGTATTGTGGCTTTTCTTTTGTTGCTTTAATAATAAAAGGTTTCTTTTTTCCATATAGGGGTTATCTTCCAATGTTTACTATGTTTAAATAAATAGAAATTGAATTTTATTGTTCATTTATATAATATTTGATAGCTTGGTATAATTTCACAGTACAATTCTAATTTTTATGACTTTTATAATGATAATGATATTTTCTTTTGTAATAAAATCCAAAGTAAATTAAACATTTAAAATGTAGAACTGATATTTTTCATTTATATGAAGTACAAGTCTCTACCATGTCTATAATGTGAATGATCCTGCCTTTTAAATTTGTTTTATAATTGTTAGAAGAAAACTATTTTTTGGAGATGTTACTGAAGTTGAAAGAGCAATAAAAGTCTACTGAATTAGTTGCTGGGTAGCCTTTCCTTTGTACTTTGATTATTAGAAGAGCTGCTTATCTTTCTCATGAGAAGGGGTAGGGGATGGAGGAATAGAAGTGATTTCTGTTTCCTGCCTCCTGATACTCACATGCTTCAATAAGCAGGAGAGAGAAAAGAGAACAGAGGAGGTGATGAGACAAAGTAGTGTGTATTCACAATGACTTCTCGATAATTAAGAGATATTGAAATTAAAGTCCCTTCAGATGGGCCGGTCTGTTATTTTCCCTATTTTAAGACACACCTGTGTAAAGTAGAATTTGCAGAGTGATGCGTAATGAGCACACATCACTTTGCGTGATGTGTAATAACCATGTTAAGGCCGAACTCTCACATCTCAAGGCTTGTTTTCTTTGATTTGTTTTTTTAATGACTAATGTTATCATGAAATATTTTAAAGAATAGCAAGTGACAGGTCTCCATTTGTTTTCCATTTGTCATGTATGTAATCCCCCCGCCCCCTTCCCCGCCCCACCTTTTTCTGCAGTGAAAGCTGATACCCTGCCATGTATTAGGTAACCTTCGGGAGTGTGGTGGGGAAAGGGACTTGGAGTTTTGGAAATTTCATTTGAAAACGTTAGTTACATTTATTGTATGAAAAAATGGTTTTGTTAATATTTCCATCTACAGAATTTTGAGATTTTTTTTTTAGTGGGGGAAGGAGGAAATAGTTTCTTACTCATTTTTGTTGGATCTTGCGCATTAAGGCATGTTTGATCTCTTGAGTATCAGTTCTGTGGTTGATTTTACATTTCTACCTCTCCTTTAAATGAAAACATTCCTGTTACTTGGAAAATTTTCCTTTGTCTCTGCTATTCATTCATTCAAAACTCAATTTAAGCTCATTCTCATTCCTCGCTGAAAGTATGTTTAAATACCCCCCTTTTTGTCCTAGACCAGTGGTTTAAGGGCATTTTAGAAATTTTGGGAAGTGTTTTTATCTTGTTGAGTTGATCCTGAATATCTTTTAATATCTATTCAAGTTACTTTTATTTGTTCTGTATGTTATAGTTATTATGCTGTTTTACTGGTGACCTGTGTAATTCACATTATCTGTGAATTCATTTCAGAATAGTATAAAGAGCATTAGAAAACATAATAAGGGGATGGTGGGTCTCACAGGTCTGTGCCATACACATAGGCCACAGATAGGACCCCTCTGAGGTCGTGTACTTCCCCACGTGACAGAGGCCCCTGAGAGCCCACACCTGGTGGGGATGGTTGTGCACCTCTCCTCCAGAAGCCACACCTCTTAATCTCCTACGCAACCCTCAGTTATATTCGGGGAAGGCCAAAATACTAGTTTAATTTTTATTTATTTATTTATTTGTTTTTGAGGAGGAGAAAGGTAGGAAGCACATTCATTATACTGATGAAGAACAGTGGAGTCCTTTTGTCTCGTTTAGTATTTTAAATGTGTGTACAGAAACTGTTTCTACTCAGCATCAGGCTGCCTGCCCCTGTGAACTTTTCGTTTTTTGATTGGTAACATTCATCCCTCCTATTTTATGATTCTCAAGTTTTAATTGTCATTTGTTCTGCTACATTCACCAGACTTTGGCTTTTGTCTCACCTTTCTGTATTTCCAAAATGGGCCCTTACTATTTTAGTTTTAAAATATATTCTCGATGACCCAAACCCACAATGCTATCCCACTGAGCCTACTTATTTATTATTCAAAGCAGAGAAACATCAGGGAAGGGTACACTGCATTCATTTTAAATCAAGTTTTGGGAGCTATAAGCCCCACACTAATTGACACGCTGCGCTGGTGGGCGTTTTGAGCGATAACATTAAGAGGCGAGTGAGTAGGCCCTATACGTGAAGTTGTCAGGAGACGTCATCATGGTCGATTGCCCGGTGGATTCAAACAAGGTTCTACCCTGCTGCCATCACTTCGCCATGTTGGGCAACCTAGAAAATTTCTTGTGCTTTATGTACAACACTAAACTGGAATGAAAAATAATGACCACCAGGTGATGTGAATGAAATGAGCACAGGAAAAGAGGAGTTAGGAATATGCCTGGCACAAAATGAACGCACAATATAGTTCCTTTTTTCCCAAATCTCCATGATGTTAAGGGTCTTTTTAAAGCTTTGTCTAATGCAATTAAAATTTTTCAAAAAGACCAGAGTTGAGGAAATTTCAGGGGAAAAGAGGAAGGGTTTGCAGAAGTATAAAGGACACATGGACAAAAACTAGGGGTGGAGGAACAGGGGGAATGGGAGGGAGGGCTGGGAGGTGGGCTGGGAGTAAAAGGCAGAAAACTACTTAAACAACAATTACAATAAAACAAAGAACAAAAAATTTTCAGACTTTCACAGGTGAAGACACTTGCCCAAAGCCACGAAACGAGTAATTGGTGTACCATGCAGATACCTTGAGTCTCGAGTCACTCTTTTTCACATTTTCATGACTGAAGCATGCAGAGAACTTGAGTCACTGTTTTCATGCTATATGGAAGCTGTTTAGCATGTAGCGTTGATGCTTTTCAAACTAAATCTTTGCTTTGGGAGAGAATTTTTTTTTTTTTTTTTTTTTTTTTTAAAGATCTTAGGGGATGGGGAGAAGAGGGAGAGAAACACTGATGGATTTGGTTGCCTCTCGCTGGCCCCCAACTCACGGATGGGCCTAGACTTGGAAAGAACCGGCCACCTTTCGGTTTGCAGGACAACGCCCAACCCACTGAGCCACACCAGGGCGAGAATTGATTTTTAGCCCATAGCAACTCCTGAAACGAAACATCCTAAGATGAAGCTGCTCTTTTCACACCTGTTTTACTGCAAATGCTAAAGGTTGGGAACACCAAGTCCAGAAAAATCCACAGCGTTTAGGAAACCTGTAGACAGGCAAGTAGCTCTAGATTGAGGTGAAGTGGCAGCAGCTCCAACTCTAAGCTTGCAGTCCTGGGGCTGGATCCTGAGCGGTCTGTGGTTGCTACGGCAACACAGGAAGCGTCACCTGTAGCTAAGCCGCTCGGCACGCGGCAGCACGGCTGTTTCTGATTGGCTGTGGCACCCCGGCGGGGGAAGAAGGAGGGTTGGCATTGGCTCAGCCAGCGCCGGTTGGTGGCCTAGAGGAGGATTTGATTGAAAAACCAACCGTGCAGCTGGTAGTGGTGCCCCCGAAGTTGAGGGGCCAAGGAGTGGGCTGGGGGTAGTGCAGGACGGGTCCTTCTATCCGGAGCAGCGGGTGACAACCGCAGAGACGATGAGAAACACGGTTTAGAGATTGGCCTGCAGGAGGGACACTCCCTCCAGCGCGGTGAGTAGGACAGGAGCGGGCGTTCCCCTGGGCCAGCGCGCGGTTTGTGGCAGGGTCTCCAGGGAGGTGCCCGCAGGTCCTTGTGGAGCATCCCGAAGCCTCGGGAGTCAGCTTCACTCGACAGGGGTCAGGGGCTGACAGTACGGGCTGTTGTGGATAGGTGAGTCACTGTGAACCGATCTCATAGCAGATGAGTTGGTGATGGGAGGATGGATGGTGGAAAAATGCCATCAACGATATCTGTTCGATGAAGTAATTATTCTGGTTACATGGAACCTGAGTGTGTCTCTTCCAATATGCTCCCATATTTCTGGAGAATCAGTCATAAACCCTTAAGGCTGCCGCGTTTCAGTGTTCCCCTGATATGAAGATGACTGGCTTTTCTGTTCCACGTGGGTGAGCCTGTCCACCTCCAAGCCTAGTATGTTTCACTAAGCGCAGGACTCCCAAATCCAACTGCCAGTTAAGTCTTACACATGTGCGACCCTAAACTCCATCTCCCTCCACTCCACCAGACCACCTCATCCTTGGGTTCCCTGTCTTGGGCACCACCATTCAGTTACCAAAACCACATTCTGTACAACCTCTTTGACACTATACCATCTCTTCTGCATTTCCAGTGATTGCCAAGGCTATACTTTTTTAATAGCTGTCAAATCAATTCTTAGATCACCATCTTCATTCTTACTATACTGCAATTTCCACCAATCCCCTGCTTTTAAATCCAGCAACCATCCAACTTCCCTGACTCAATCTGGCTCTGTCTAATCCATTTCCCCCACTATTTTAGGTGGACCTTTCTAAAAATCATATAAGGGCATTTCACTCCCTGCAAAGATTCAAATCTAGACTCTTTAGTGGGATTTAGTTCCATATTGTTCCCAGAACATGCCACATTCTCTCCCATGTGTCATAATTTCACCTGTAGCTCACACTGCCTGCAATGGACTCTACTTTTTGCACCACCCGCAGCCCTGGTGTCACTCCCCAATCATTCTCTGTGTGTTGCCCGATTGTTTTTCTGCTCCCTGCTCTAGATTCTGTCTGTGAGGGCAGAGGCCACGTTTGTTTTACACACTGTTGGTTGTATCTGTCACGGTACCATGTACATAGCAGGGGGTTCAAGAAATACTGCTTAAATACACGGATCTCTAAAATGAGAAAGTATGTTTTACACGGCATCCTTATTAGTTCCAGAAAAGTCCGAAGTAACTTCTGGCCTATGAAGCTTTTGCGTATAAAAGCTAAATGTTGAATTTACAGCTTTTACTTAGATTTTGAAACCCTTAGTAGTTGGAAACTATTTCAGTTCATTGTTCATATTTTCTACCATGGTCATTAGGGTGATAACTGTTAGTACATGGCAGAGGTTTAAAATGGAGAACAAAGAGAGAGTGCATTGCAGTTTTGAAGGTAAGCTTAAAGTCAGACATGGGTTTGAATCCTGGCTCCAGCATTTTAGCTCCGTGGCCCACAGCAAAGTACTCTTTAATCATCTTTTTTTATCTGTACAATGGGCTAGTATTAACACCTACCTCATAGGACTGTTTTGAAGACTAAATGTGCATAATCCATATCAAGTACACAGCACCTTATTCTTAGTTTATCTTAACATGTTTAAAAATAGAAACATTCACATGGATGTTGGTAGCAGCTTTATTCCCAATTGCCAACACCTGCAAACTACCAAGATGCCCTTCAGTGGGTGAATGATACATCCAGACAATAGAGTATGATTCGGTGAAAAAAAATGAAGTGTGACACCATGAAAAGACATGAAGAAACCTCAAATGCGTACTATGAAGTGAACAAAGCCAATCTGAAAAGGCTATTTATTGTACTATATGATTTCAGCAATATGTTCTTTCTGGAAAAGGCAAAACTATGGAGACAAAAGATCAGAGGTTGCCAGGGGCTAGGGGTAGGGGAAAAATGAATAGGCAGAGAAGAAAAGGTGTTTAGGGCAATGGAAATTCCTTATGATATTATAATGATGAATATATGTCATTATACGTTTGTCCAAACTCATAGAATGTATGACACTAAGAGTGAGCTCTAAGGTAACCTACAGACTTCGGGTGAATATGATGTATCAGTGTAGGTTTATCCTTGGTATAAAATATACCATTCTGGTGAGTGATACTGGTAATAGGGAAAGGCTGTGCAGGTGTGGGAAATCTCTGTATCTCTGTCCAATTTGTTCTAAATTTAAAACTTCCCTATACAAATAAAGTCTTTTTAAGAAAGAAAAACATACTGGAGGTTGTAATTGTGAAATTTTCATGGTCAGCTGACAAAAGGTAAAAATCAATCTTTTATTTTAGTAAAATGCAGTTTCTAGGACATCATCCTACTATTTGATTGCACCATATTACTTGATCACAAACTTGTGTTTGTCATTAGCTCTGGTACAGGTTAGAGACTCATTCATTCAATGAGTACTTATTGACCATCTGATGGGTCCAGGGCACCATGACAGATTAGGGTGGGTCAAGAGAAATTTCAACCAGTAAAGTCTTGATGAGGTGAGAGAAGGGCCTGGAATGTTACTCTGCCTGTCAGAGCCAGTCTGACTTTGAGACCAAAGTCAGAGTGAACTGAGTTGAGCCCTTGAACAGGCACAGAGCAGGGAGAAGTTCATTCAGATAGTCAGTATATTGACTGAGCACCTGGGCATTCAGCAGTGAACAAGGCAAAGTCATTGTTGCTTTAGAATTTGTATCCTCCAGGGCAGAAGAGCAGAGTCTATAGAACACAGACTCTCAGACCAGACTGCCTGGGTTCAAATCCCATCTTGCCCACTGCTGGATATGGGACCCCTGGCAAGTTACTTCATCTCTGCACTTCAGTTTCCTGACCTGTAAGATGGAGTTCTTTTATTACATGCATCCATATGGGCACATTTCTTAGACCTTTGATGAGTACACAGGAAATGCACTGTACACATATTAGGTTCTACGGAGGGGGGGGAGAGATGAGTAAGCAGATAAACAATAAAGCAGGATGGGGGGATAAAAAATATTAGTTTGGGGATGAGGTATGTGGTTTGGATTTGGAAATGAGTGTTACATTTTTGAAAGACTCGGTCTTCTATAGGAAAGTAAACTTTAAACATACTCATGTATATGCTCAACATGTTTGATAATTAAAAACACACTTGAGAATGAGCACTGTGTAAAATAGATGATATCTCCTTTGGTAAAGTAAGTACTCATTAAGAGGTCAAACTCACCCTCATCTCGCCTGAAATCTATAGCAGTCATAATACAGTTTGGGCCCGCACGTGCATGGGTTGGCATCCACTCAGAGCTTATCGAATCTTACATTAGGAATAGTTCTACTTGATAGTTCTAGCTTCCCACCCCTCACATCTAGGCTCACATCTAGAGAAGTGACTAAAAAAAACCCTCCTGTAACAATTCAAATAAAAACAAGGCAGAAATGACAAATCACAGCAGCCATAACTCTAGGCCATTAAGAAAAAGTAATAGCACTTAATATATTTTGCATAAAAATAGAGAATTGTCAATTAATTTGAGAAGACTGTTTATGAAATGATATTTTATTAATAAAGTGGGAAACATTTATCTAGAAAATTCGCTGAGGCAAATAGCTAGGAAAATGACACAGATAAATGCCTGACTTTAAATCCCTGCTCTGCCACTTATCAGCTGTTCTACTTGGACAAATTGCTTAACCTCTGTGGGCCTCAGTTTTCTCATCTGTAAAGTGGGGACAGTAATATTAGGTGCCTTTTAGATTTTTTTGAGAAGCACGTAAATGGCTCTGGCACAGGGTAATCACCATGGAAACATGTTACTATGATTGTTACTATTACTAGATTGAGTTCTTGGCCAAGTTACTTAACTTTTCAATGCTTCGGTTTCTTCATCTGTAAGTGGGAGATACAGCACTACCCACCTCATGGATTGTTTTGAAAATTAAATGAATACATCAAAGTGCTTATAGTAGTAAAACCTAAGTAATATTAGGGTTAAGGAAATGAAAATGAAGACTATTTGTGACATTGAAAATAAAACTTGAAAAAACTTTACGTCCAGTATTTATCATCAGTGGATCTAAGTCAGTGAATGTAGACAAATGATTTAAAATAAGCATGCTAAGCTCTTCAAATTGGGTGGTAATATTACCAGCGATAATATTTATAACAGCTATCATAATAATAACATATTTATATTGCTACCAACAGTTTTGGACGGGCTTCGCTTTATTGAGTTCTAGCTAGGGAGGTTGTTATTTCTATTTTTGGTAAATGAGGACACTAATCATCAGACAGGCCCAGGGATTTTCTGAGGTCACTCAGTGGGCAAGTGGGAACCAGGTCTCCACGACCACCCTTCCTCCTTTTGGCTACATTCCAGCGGTGTAGCCACAGGAACGATCATTTCTAAACCTCTAACCTCTCGTCAGTGGAGACCATGGAATTCATATAATGTGCATGTGTATGTTACACCTGATATGAATATGAATACCCATCCTTCCTTTGGGGAATGTTATTGTCCTACTCATGTATATTTTAGCTAGTCCGTATTTACCACGGAGACCTTACTTACTTTGTGCCTTCCTCATGTGTATAAAGGGATTTTCGTCAAACCAACATTCTTTAATAACTGCATATTGGCCAGCTGGGGCAAACTTATTTAATGATAGTTTTTTATTATCTTTGTTCTCCATATCTAAACAGTGATACTCCAGTTATACTTGGAGCTTCCAAATCATGTGTCACGGGATTTGTTTATTCATTTGTTCGTTCATTCATTCACTCATCCATTCAGTAATCGTTTACTGAATACTTCTTTTGTTGTAAACTAGCAGTGCTGTGCTGGATGCTGAGGATGAGCAAGCTAACTGTCATTTCTATCCTTGGCTAGTTTACAGTAAACTAAGGAGACAGACATCTGTACTTACGACTTATTGCCTGAATTTGCCCCTTTATCCAGAGCTGCTAGGCGGTGCCCAGGCAGTCTGTGACCACATCAAGGAGGTCAGCGAAAATTCCCTTAAAGAATGGATACTTGTGTCAAGGAGTAAATGTCCAGGGCTATCGAGGAGAAGCAGATGTGGGACAAGAATTCAGGGCTAGGTATGAGTGGAGCTGGCCGAGAGGGCAGAAGCACCATTTCTCGAAACACCTCAGTCCAACTCATCCACCCACCCACCATCTCCCCAAACCGCTCTCAGGATCTTGCCTCCGTCACCTGGCTCACTCCCCTGGAGATTTCTTCCCCCACCCTACCTATGCTTATGGACCTCTTCAAGTCCCCAGGGTTCGTGAGCCTCTCCGCAGCTCTTCAGCCCACAGTGGTGTTTGTTTCCCTGAGTTCATCCAACTTGAAATCTTTTCCTGGGTATGGATTTTATCTGCTTTTTGACATTTCTAGTGTTCTTATATAATATCTTGTTTCAGACTGAACTATAAGAAATTGTCCTTTTATTTAATGGGCAGTGCTTTGCCCTGGCTGGTGTGGCTCAGTGGATTGAGTGCCATCCTGCTAACCAAACAGTTGACAGTTTGGTTCCCAGTCAGGGCACATGCCTGGGTTGCGGGCCAGGTCCCCAGTAGGGGGCGCATGAGAGGCAACCACACACTATGTTTCTCTCCTCTTTCTCCCTCCTTTCCCCTCTCTAAAAATAAATAAATGAAATCTTTTTTTAAAAAGCCAGTGTTTTTTCATATTATAACTACATACTTATAATATCCCACACACTGAGTTGTGGAAAAATTTTTTTGCAGAGCCTAGTAGTGTCTTCTGGACAGTCAGAGCAAAGTAAATAATGAAATACAGTTAAAATGAAATGTTATTAGGTACAATTTAATTTTATTTTATGGCTCAGGAAGTGCTTCTGGTTTCTTACAGTGCTGCCAATTGTTAAGAACATCAGTGTGTTTACCCAGTGATCCTTCACCCTTAGAAGGTCTGGGACTAAATCCACCCTCACTTATTTCTAATCCATGGATCCATACTCACTTATTACTAATTCATGACTCACTTATTATCATGACTTATTACCATGATGGTTAACTTTTTGGGGAAGACATTCGGGCTATGTCTTATTCAGTGCAGTATCTTCAATTCCTGGCATATACGGGGAGATTAATAATTTTTTCTTGAAGGAATGAATGAATATCATTTTCACCTTTCTCTCTCACACAAAAACAGGAAGAGGATGTAATTTTACTATGTTTGGGGCTAATGAGAAAAGGGAAATTGAGTGTGCTACTTCAGTTATTTTCATTGACTAATAGAAATTCTTCCTTCATATCCTCTGGATCCTTTCCCCCTTTTTGAAATAATCCCTGCTGAATCTGTGGGTCTCAGGTTCGTTTGTTCCCACACAGGCGCATGACGACCTCTGTCGGGAGTAGACTGGGGTTAGCAGTCACACGAAGCCTGAACACAGGCACATCGCAAATAACATTACGTAGTGGCAGTTGAGGGAACCCATGGAAATTACATTCGTATTGGCAGGCATTTCCCTTTGTCACAAAAGATATGAATTTGAATGGGAGTAAAGCTTGAAAATGGTGTGGCTCAGTGGACTGAGCACTGGATTGCGAAGCAAAGGGTCACTGGTTCGATTCCCCGTCAGGACACATGCCTGGGTTGCGGCCCACGTCCCCAGTGGGGGACGCATGAGAGGCAACCACACATGGATGTTTCTCTCCCTCTCTTTCTCTCTCTAAAAAATAAACAAAATCTTAAACAAGAAAAAAAAAAAAAAGAAAACGGCGATGGTGTTTATCTGGCACATATTCTAGCTGATTTGGGGGCAGCTCTCTCAGAGCACCCTGGGTTACCGTTAGCCGGAAGAAAATGAAGGCGAACTTCTAAAGGGGTGTCTAACATACAGCCCATGGTCCGTAAATATTTGGGGGAATGAGTAGGAGACAATCAAATACTATTAGAATTTTTTATTCTTTTTACCTCCGAGTGCTTGTTTAAATTAAAAAAAAAAAAAAGAAGAAGAATATAGTTCACAGTGTAAACTATTTGCACAAGGAAAGTGTCAATCTACTGACTCAGGGGCAAGGCCATGGTCACGCTTGCCCTTCGCTGGGGACACACTCCTGCCAGTGGGGGCGCTGCAGCAACCCCATCTTTGTTCCCACTCTGATGGTGGCGTCACTGCGCACCACCTACCTGTCTCACAGGAGTGAACCAGGGCCAATGAATGGCTGTTTGTAAGCGGTCCAGGGTCCAGGAGGTGAAGTATGCAAGCGTCAATTCTTACCATTTTTTGCCTTCGGCTAAGGGCCAAAGTCAACAAATTCTCTCTTTCCCATCTACCCCGGAGTTTGCCATGAAGATTTAGACCCTGAAGGTGAACTGGGCTTTCTTCTCCTTCTCCTCCTAGGCACATTTTACCTCTTCAGGCCTCAGTTTCTTCCTGTGTTAAGCAAAGGGCACTGAGTCATGATCTGCACCTCCTGATCGGTGGGTCAGCTTTGTGTGTCCTGTGCAGGCACTTCAGTTTGTTTGGCTTCATTTGGTGTGATTTTGAATCCCTTTAGGGAAGATATGCTTCTCAGGTTGGACTGAGGCCCTGCCACTCTCTGTCACCTACCCTACACCTGTCATTCCTTTCCATTCTGTCCCTGGGCTGGGATGGTGTTAGACCCCTGATACTAGATGTGCTCTAAGGTTCTTTTTTGTAGTAACTGTCTCTGTTCTGCTAGCTCCGCACAGCTCATTAGAGAACGTAACAATGTAATATAAGGAATGAAATCAAGGCTACATTTTAGAGGACCAGACTTCCTTTTTGGGCTATATAATAGGTATAAGCAAGTCATGTTTTTTATAGGAGTTCCTTGACTTTTTGATCACTTTACTTTTAAAGTGTGTGTGTGTGCGCACACTTGTTTTATTTTGAGTAATTTGTCCAATTTAAGTTGACACTTTCTGGGCAGGATATATAGTTTTCTAAAACGCCTATATCTATGAGATTAAGTGCAATTATTCTTTGTAAAAATAAAAAATAAAGTGCCCTCTAGTCTCAGAGCACTTTAGTTAAATAAGCTCCCCAAGTGGCCGACACATTTTTACATGTTTATCTTGAAATAATTTTAGGTTCACATAAAAGCTGTAAAAATAGTACAGCGAGTTCCCATATATCCTTCACTCAGCTTCCCCTAATGTTCGCATCTTGCACGCCCATGGCACAGTGGTCAAGGTTAAGAAAGTAACAGATGGCCAATGCATTTTAACACGTTTTTCTTATTTCTTGTTGTTTTATGTGGGTTATATCTTATTTTAACCACTTTTTTTTTTCAAAGAACCACTATTAAAGGAATTTTAAGAAAAAATATATCCCCAGTAAAGTGCTGCAGAAATGATTTTCATTTTGCAGTGACAGCCAGTTGCAGGGCTGCAAGTTCTCTGAGTCTCCACTTGAGCGCAGGCAGAACTGCAGCTTGTCATCTGATGGGAGTCAACCACAGTTTGTCAAAAGAAATAGGCACTCCTTGCTGTTGGTACAAGGAAGTTCTAACTTCCTTTTGTGGTAGAGCTCACAGCAGTTTATTTTAGTTCTTATTCAAAATAATAAACCCGATGTAGCCAAGGGGTATTTAACTTTAGTTATGCCAACCTCTCTTACTGGTATTACTTTCTGAGTGTTGTTTTTTTTAACCATTAGTAAATGTAGTAAATGAAATGGAATATTTACCAAGGTGCACCCTAAGTGATTAGAATGAGAAAAGGGATTGTGGGATTTGATGCTATTTCCTGTCATGAATCAAATGACCTGGTAAAGGTGAGGCCATTTAAGTATCTTTTGAGCAGCCACGTCAACTGTGGTATAAAAAAAGTTTTCAGGTGGAGAATCTGAAACCCATGTCACAGATGCCATGGTACTTAGTTAGTGGGTTTGTATTGCACAATTTAGATTAATTACAGTTCATTAGGTGATTTTACCATGGCTTGGATACCTTTCTCTGTCACATGTGTTTACCCTGCAATCACCAAGTGATCACCAGCAAATGAGGTGTGTGTGTCTGGGGACTTCTTTTAGCATTAATCCAAATTTCAGAAGGCAATAGAAGACAGGAATTACTTTCAAGAGTTTCTTCTTAAAAACGGATTAAAAAAATTCAACAGCGAGTCACAACTGTGATCATTTCTGTGCGTGGCTAAAGCTGTAAACCACAGACCCATGCGCCCGTCCTGTGATGTATGAGAAAATCTCTCTCCCATCCGGGATGGTATTTGGGTCCCGTGATTGAGGTACAAAGGAAAGATACCAAACGTTTCTGTTTTAAAGTATTTTGCATTTGGATTTCACATATACACTTTCACTTTTGTGCCCATTCCCTTTTTTTTTTTTCAGAAAAAATCCCCCACTAAATTTCAGCTTTTCCATTTAGAATCAAAGAAACATTTATGTGAGCACAAGTGTTTGTGTATTGCAAGTATCGTAATCTCTTTGGCCTCATCTGTAAAATAAATGCTAGAAAATAAGTCATTTTCTATTTGTATTTTTAGCAAAATAACCCCTTTCTCAAATGAAACTGTACACAGAACCCCAGAGAAGCAGGACTCGCTTGGGCTTCAGGGGTCCCCCTACTTGACCACAGCTCTCCCCTCTCAGGCTCACTCTCGCCCTCTCCTGGTTGTCCTGGAAGTGACAACTACTCCCCCGCTGAGGCTAGGGTTTTGGGGTGGACAGTACTGTTACTTGAAAAGAAAGACTTCAGTTATCTAGGCCATTGCTATTTAGATGGTCTTCAACTGGTGCGTTACTGGTCCGTGAGGAGGTAAGTATAAGTCGAGAGTACGTGTTTACAAATGTTCACAGCAATTTAACATTGCTGCAATATTGAAGCACATGCTCAGTGGACTTACAGTGCTGAACAGGATGTGGATCAACAATATTGGTCCTTAATAGATTTGAAATTTCTAAAAAAGCTTCCTAGATAGTTTGCAAAGCACTGTTCATGAGTATTACCTAATACAGAATTCTAATTACCCTCCTAAAGGCTGACCATGTGAAGTAATTCCTGAATGTGTTCAAGATTATTATAACATTACATTACCCATCACTTGATTTGATTTTTAAGGAAGGTTTATCAGAGATTTTTGAACTAAAAGAGTAATGACACAGGTTTTTAAAAAATATTCTTTCATCCATTTGTGAATTCTTTATTCAATAAAGACAGGGTGGGCAAAAGTAGGTCTACAGTTGTCTGAGTGGAAAATAATACAATAATTAATAAATAATAGTACAAGAATAAACTGTTTCACATACTCACAACCACACACCTCCTCCTGCCCCACCCTGTGTTTATCGTTTGCCTCCAGTGTCCGGTGAATTAGGGTGACCCAACGCCTGGCCTCTGGGGGTGATCCGGCCATTGCAGTGTCTCACACACAGGTTTGCACGGGGAGGGGCGTGGGCTTCCCTGGGGCACTGAGAAGGAGCACCAGATTTGGGGGCTCTAATTCAAAACGTAAATAATTGTTAAAAAGGAAGTAATTCACAAACTTTGGTAAAAAAGTGCCTAAGCTGCTCCTTCCAGACTGTGACACAAAAAGATTTTGAGTTTTATGTTGTGCCTACTGCATTGTTCTGAGTGCTGCTCTGAGTGCTGGCGATGCGTCTGCGGGTAAAACAGACACAGTCTCTGTCCACATGGGGCTCATGATCTGGTGCAAGGAAGCTGGTAAGTGGGCACGAGTGTTTCTGACATCAATGAGCTCCAGAAGGAAATAAAACAGGGGGTGGTGGCAAAAATGAGCGTGTGATAGTGATAGTGAATATGTTGCAGAGATTTATCAGAGGAGCCCTCCCTGAGAAGGGGACACCTGAGCTGACACCTGAAGGACACGAAAGAGCCTGCTGGAGAACACGAGAGGGGAACCGAGAGTGGCAAGTGCCAAGGCTTTCAGGCAGGAATGAGTTGGGAGAAGGCCAGCATGGCTGCACTGGGGCAGGCCAGAGGGAGAGCGTGGAAGGGCTCAGGGGTGAAAGTCATGGGCAGAAGCCCAGTGTGACAGGAGGCCACAGGAAGGTTGTAAACCACCGAGTGGCAGGATCTGATTCAAATTTTAAAGTAATCCGGTGGGCTCCTGCAAATATAGGGGAGCAAGAGTGGAAGCAGAGAGATTAGTGAGGTGGTGACAGTGGTCCAGGCAGGAGGGCTGGTGGCTCGGAGTATGGAGCGATGGCAGAGGGAGTGGAGGCGAGGGACAGCTGACTGACTGGTCTTGGTGGCTTGACTGTGGGAGGTAAAGGAGAGGGATTGGGAAGTCTGTCCAGACAGCGGGGTGGTGCCAGTGACACTAGATGGGAGGCCACTAAGGGGATTAGGTCTGGGGGTGGGGGGCAAGGGTTTTGTTTGCAGTATATTAAACTTGGGATGCTTGTTAGACATCCTGGAGATGACTGTGCATTGAGGAGGTCAGGATGGGGTTGGGGCTGAACCTATAAATTTGGAATTATAAAGCCATGGGAAGGCAGGAGATCCCTTAGGGAGGAGGAGGTAGCTAGGGAAGAGAAGAAGGCCAAAGACCAAGCCAGCCGCTAGGCTACAAGGTCATGCTAGCAGCTGCAGAGGTCAAGCAGAGGAGGAGAAAAATCCTGCTAGGCATTTGAGAGCTGCCGGAGGGTCTGGGGCTCAGTGCGCAGCCGCAGCAAAGATCCCTGTACCCTTATCACCCACAGCTCCTCCGCTGGAGTCAGTGGCCACAGTGGGTGACATGGGCCTTCCACCCAGAACCTCTCCATTCCCTATGACTGTTTGTCCTAGATATTGTCTTCAGTGCTCTTTTGCTTCTAACAGCCAGTTCCTGTATCTCTTTTCTGGAGAGCTCCCCCCAAGCCACTGCCCAGACGGGAGTGTCTTGGGAGTTCTGGCCCTCCCTTGGTGGCCCTTCACCAGTGACTGAAGGCTACAGGAGCATGGAAGCACTTCCCTTGGCGTTCGACAGCTCTGAAGCAGAACCTATACCTTCCAGAGCACTCCTGGGAAGCCGACTGGAGCTACCCGCCCTGGAGAGCTCCTGCCCCAGGCGGCACCCTTGCTCAGTCTGTCTTGGTGGCACTTCTTCAATCAGTTGTCTTCCTCTGGGCAGCTTGAGAGCTGAACTGCACTCCCTGCCGCCACACCCACCTCCTAGTCTCTGGCCCCATTTTGGATTATCACCATTGGCACAGTGTCATCATTTTTGTTATTGTAAAATGAAATTAGATTAAATATTTTAAAGCATTCCCAAGTTCTCAAAGTTAGTTGTTTTTTTTTTTTGAATGGTTTCTATATTAATAACCATCAAGTGGAAAGGATTTTGTTTTTTATCATAAAGGTGATTGTTTCTATTGGTGCTGGTGGATTTGTTTACTGTTTAATTAACTGAGACATTCCCAGAGAGTATTTATTTTCACTCTTCCAGTTCAGAGAGTAAATGCTAATCTTAAACTGATAAAACTATTAGATGATTATTTCCTGTTCATACACCAGTCATTAAAATTACAGAGATTAAACAAGGAATAAGGCAAGGGATTCAGTAGGGGTTGATTGCCATAAATATGATCTCCTAGCAGAAGCAGCCTATGAGCTTTTCAACACATTTTCATTGCTAATCATTGTAGCTTTCATTTCCTCCTTCTGAAACAGTCTGCAGCTATGGTCTGAGCAGGGGTTTTAAGCCATAGGGCCAGTGTGTCTATGTGGAATTTTCCCTCTGTCTTCGAGGGGAAAATAAAATTAGATTCTAATTATTTTTGACTCAATTTCTATTTGTTTTAGAACTTTTGGGGGTTATTTTAATATCTCTTTATAAAAACCCCTAGAATCTTTTGCTTTTAAAGAATAATTTACAGATCGTACATTCTTCATTTCCTCCCTCCCTCCCTTTCTCCCTCTCCTCCTTCTCTTCCAGAGTAAAGCCAATGCTAATTCAGATCTCCATCTGAATATTGTCCAAAGCATATTTTAAACTTCCTAAGTGGGTTTTTCTTTGCTTGTAGTAGAATCTCATACCTGTGATAACCTCTTTTACCTTTAGCAGTTTTCTGTCTGCGATTGGACAAAGTGCCTAAATATTTGTTGAATGAATTGAGTCCATAGTGTTATCACCTAGGCACAATCGTAAAATACCAATGATGTGTTTCTCTTGGTGTGCATTTGTGATGAGAACCTTGGCTCCCAACTGTTAATTTCAGCTGAACTCTTTGTCATAAATATGACAACTATATTGGGAAAATCATTTTTAATTCCTTAAACTATCTTTGTACATTTCACAAAATTAAATTTTACTCGCTTCTTGTTGCAGTGAAACACCCACTGGCGACTCCTTTCGCCTCCAAGTACTTCTGAAACACTTGGCCCCTGGCCATCAGTTTTACAAGACACGAGGCGTGCAGTTATCAGAGAACAGTGCACGCTTTTTCCGTGCCTGGAGAACACACTGCAGTGTCCCGCTGTGACACTGAAGCCCGGTGGAAATTACACATTTGGTTAAATTCACTAATTTTTGTGTTTGCTGTATAGTTGAAAGTATGGGTATCTGCAACTTTCTTTCTGTCTTCATTCTATAAATTGAAACAATTGAATGAAAATTTTGTTTATTAAGGGGAAAACGGCAAATAAATTGCTTTGTCCATTAACGATGACCTCTTGTTTTGAGTTGGGGGGTGGGAAGTAATATTAACATTTATTCTTGGAAAGGTGATAATGACAACAAAGCTTAATTCAGAAAACTGAAATGCCTATCAGGGTGTATTCTGAGGCTCATTATCCCACTGGCTAAAAAACAAAATTCAACTGAGTAAATTTTAAAGATCTCATTAGCTTTATCCAGCAGTTCATAAATTGCGCAGCAGCATACAATCTAGCAGATAGAAAGGAGCTCTGAGGTGCTGCAGAAAAAGACTCATACAGGCGAAGGGAGCAGGAACGAGGAAGTTATACCACGCAAGCAGCAGGCCAGTTGTTGTAGGGTTACTTTACTGAAAGAGGATGGTAGGGGCTTGTCAGGTAGAGTACCTAACTGACACTGGTTGCAGTTTCTATTTCTGGGAGAGCTGAAAGTGTAATTAAGTCTTGGTTCAGTGATGTGCGGCTTAGCATAAGTGACTCCATGGTGGGCCTGTTGTATTGCTTTTACCTGGATGGTTGGGTGAGTTCAGGGGCTGTGCAAGACTGACCCAATTGTTGCAGAAGAGCTTACGACTGGAATTGATCCACGTGAAGATTCAGGTGGCAGCTCAAACACTTAGGAATCTGGCAAATCCAATGGCATTTTTTATGTGTTGCTCTGGACACTAAAGCTTATTTGCAAGTGATGGGGCTTTCTCTGGGATGCTTATGGGAATGACCCATGATAAAGGAGGACCCCTCTGAGCTAACAGCTTATGGTAAGAAAGACAAGTAAGAAGATATGATAGCATCAGTTGGGCTTTAGGTATTTGCTTATGGATACATATTTTGGAAATCCCAAATACGGGTACTTATCCTTACCTGAAGAACAATATTGTTGGGACCATGGGTCAGATTACTTGAAAGCAAGGATGACTTAGAAAATATAGGCTTATGGAGGACTATAATTTAAACAATGCTCTAAATGTATCCAAAGGCCTTTAAATGATAATAGTACATGGTGTTCATATTAATGTTTGTATTATTGTATTAGAAATAAATATTAGTTCTTGCATATTTAAGTAAATGGTGTAAGTGACTTTTGTTTGTATTAACTGAGAATATTTTGGAGCACATGATCCAACTAAAGCGTTTCCCTCTGGTTTACTTTGAAAGGAATGAGATGTTAATTCTGGGGTGTTGACGTTTTACAATGCCTGATCAAGACAAAAAGGTGAAGACCACAGAAAAATCAACTGATAAAAAACAGCAAGGAATCACCACCAGGTAACCCCATACCGAGTCTTTGCTAATTATTAACTCAGGCAGAGGCCAGCAACCAGACTTAATAGCTTTTTGAGAAATAGCGCGGACCCTTGACAACAGCTACTCTGAGTTACGGTGTTTACTGAAATGTTTGATCATTTATAGAGTTCAAAAGGAAATGTTTAGTGTGCATCTGTTCCAGTCCATAAAAGCAGGCCCCCAAGGGGCAGTGCCACCAGCGGAGATTACGTGACTAGTTCACCTGGAGTCTTCTGTTGATTGACATTGTGTTCTTCTTTCTCCTAGGGACTATTCAGATCTTAAAAGACTTCGGTGCCTTTTGAACGTTCAGTCAAGCAAACAACAGGTAGTGTTTGCAAAGAATGTGCATGCATCAATGAAAACAGCAATCACATGTTTCCAGAGATCCATTTAACATCTTTGTGAATGATGCATCTACTTCTCTTCATTCTTTCACATGTTTTGTGTTTCTTCACCCAGGTGTTTGTCTCATATCTGGTTCAGGTTCTGCCAAGACTTGGCATGCACAGCCTTTTCTCTCTTCTCCTGTCATGCCTGAGTCCTGCTTCATCCTATGCTAATTGCCATGTGTCCTCCTTACTGAAGCTCCAAGGTCTAGAAACAGCGTGTCTCCTGTCGAATGCCTGGTATTCTAGTCTTCAGAGCTTTAGGGCAATTGGTTTTTCAAACACCGTTTTACTGCGTTTCCCTTCTCCTCCCTCACCTCCATCATGCTACCCATTTGCTGCAGCTCTGGTCTTGAGACTTGCTACACATTGTGTTACCGAAAAGGGGGGAAAGGAGTGAGCTTTGGCTATTTTTGTAACAGCATTTTTATATTTTTATTAGAAAGAAAAAGAATGGTACCTCTGTTTGAAACTGATCTCTAAACATTTCTTTTTGTTTTTGCTTTTGTAAGACTTAGGGGAGTCATGAGACTAAAGGCCATCCATGGAGTTTGTGAAACAACACAGCAACGCTGGTAATAGTAACAGAAGACGCTTATTTAGCACTGCGGACAAGTAAATGGCAGGGATGGGGCTTGACCCCTGGTGGCGTGGCTCCAAAGTCTACTTTGCTATTCTCGTTCCATTTTTTTTAAGAGCTCATGTCGTGGCCTTTGTTATAGCAACCAAACTTACCAGAGGACCCCAGCATTTTTTATCTATTTATTTATAGTGGAGAATGACTTTCTAATGATTTGATGGCATATAAAGGTCAAATAATGATAGCTCGTTTTAGGGCGTACTTACCATGTGCCTGGTGCTTTCTCTGCATTACCCTGAGTAATATCCGAAGCTCCCAGTTTTACGGATTAGGAACCGGAGAGGCACACGGAGGTGAAGTGACTTCCCCGAGATCATACAGACAGCTAATGCTAGGATACAGATCTGAACCCGAATACTGCCTCTCTGCAATGCGTGCTTCTAAACACTGAGATACTTTTGAAATGACTTGGGAAATTAAATAATGTACAGTTCAAAAGCCAGCCCAATAAGCATTGATTCGGAGTAATTGTGGCCTCAAAATACCTTTTCTCCTGTCAGTTCCTTCTCCTCTGTTATTAATGCCCGCCCCTCCTCCCCGCCCCATTCCCGCCCCCCAGGAACTCCTCTCCTCTCCTCTACCTGTTTCAGCAGTCACTGTTGCCCTTTGTCCACCTCGGCACCGCTCAGTGTCCTTCTGGCTCACTGCTCACAGCCTGCAGGAATGATTGCGCCGAATCCAGCGCATTCGTTCTTGGTAAAGGAAGCAGGATGCGCAGCGCGCAGTTTTAGCTGTAGTTTCCGTTCTGTTTCCCTGTGAGATGTTACCAGAATGTCGGGCTTCTTTTTACTTGCTATTGCCGTCTCCCAAATTTCCTTCCTGTACAATCTTACCTTTTTCCAAGACTCAAATCTCACGATGCCACCTCCACAGAAAGCTTTCGTTTGTCTCCCATTCTAGAAGCGAACAACCCCTCTCCCCTGAAAGCACCCTCTTTCACTTGTAGCATTATTTCCTCCCTTGTTTTGGAAACGCTTGTTTACATGGCTAATTTCCTGGCGAGGTGACAGATTTCCCAATGCCAGCCACTTTGACTTTTGCCTCTGCTTCACTGTATCCTCTCTCCCATGAGTTCTTGGTCAGTTTTTGCCCCGTTGAATTGTGTCTTAAGAATTGGGTCACCACATAAGCATGTGTGATAACCTTGCAGCCAGGGTAAAAGAATCAGCAGTGGCGGTTTTGGACTGTAATTTCCCAGCGTTGAAGCTCATGCTCACTGGGTCTGTTGCGTCCCCTTTCAACACCTGGCTGGCGTAGTTAAAGTGAGTTTGATAGCTCCCCTCCCCCTTAAGCAGTTTTAGAATTTGCAGTCTGTGGTCTGAGAAGTTCATGTGGCATATCTTTTTGTAAAACATTTCACATGCGCAAAAAGGCATATTTGTGATGTTTGAATTATTGAGAAGGTAGATGGTTCTAAGAAAAAAAGTGAAAATAACTGCGTTCAACTGTGTGCAGGTCCTCAGGTTCACAAAATTCATTTCTAATTCTGTTTATAAAATTTTCATGCATTTTTAATTTTAAAATAATAAATCTTATTCTGAATACCCTATTCTCCTTTCCATAAAACAGCATAGAGAGACATTTAGAGGAGAAGAAAGATATTGGAGAGAATAAATCGAGAATTTATTGACATCTTGCCTGTCCCAGAAAGAGTGTGAGGAGACATATAAAGCTACATAGAATATGTCAGGCTTTTGTGAACTAAAACCAGGGCCAAAGAAGAAGGGAAGACAAGGGTTGGGAAGCGAAGTAGAGCTGGAGTCGGGCAGAACTGCCCATGGAAATGTGTGAGCGGGCCCCACTTTGGCTCTGAGACTTGGAGCAGCCAGTTGGAAAAGGGAAGCCTGGGAGTAAGGCCGGCTCACCTGAGTTTCTAGTCCAGCAAGTCTTGGCCTGTCATTTGCAAATGGGCCAAGATGGCCAATTAACCAGTGCAGAGAAAATCTACTCTGTGGGTTTGGGCAGAGAATTGCAAGAACTGACGTCCTTCGTCTGCATCTCTAATGAGCCCGGCCACTTTCCTCGCTGTCTCCTTGTGCTCCTGTGTTGTACTTTCACTGTTGGTCCTGCTTGCTCTTCACCACAGCAGAGTCTGCTGTTGCGGAGGACAGTCCCACAGCGTGACAGAGGCGGGGGCAGACACACGCTGAGGCAGATGGAGGCCCCCGCCATCCTCATGAGCAGGGTTAGGATAATCAGCACCCAGTGAAACCAGATAATTTAAGGAGAAGAATTGCTCCAAGTTGTTACAAAGTTGGTGGGAGCTTTCACCAGAGGTTTTTACAAATCCTGAAGTTCCCTGCCTAGAGCTGGAATTTCCATTTCTCCCTTACATTTAAAGCCATTGGGAGTTGAGAAATTGGTTTGCAATAAAAAAAAAAAGAAGAAAAAAATCAGTTTACTTAAGGTCCATCAAAAGCCTTTGAAACAGAAGAGGTTTCGATAGATGCTGGGGAAAGACGAAGTGTGAGGTACAGATCTTGCGGTCTGAGAGGCCACGCATAGGGAAGCCAGTTCCAGTCGGCAACGCGGCAGGACTTGAATCCTGTGTGAATGGTGCAGGCGGTGGGTATGTGGATTTTGAGGGAATTGAAGAAGCCAACTTTCAGTTTGAGCCACAGGGAGGGAGACGGTTCTTGAAAAGTGGGCTGGTTTTCCATCGGTAGAATTGATGGGAAAGGCATTCTAGGTGAAGTGAATAAAATAATGAGATACCCGAAGGAAAGAAAAGAATGAGCATTGGAGCAGAATGGTGGTTGGACATTTCTGTTGGAAGTAGTGATAAGTAAAGCTAGAAGAAAGTGTGCAGTGCCTGAAGGCCATGTACAAATGTACTCGATCCCGTAAACAACGGGGAATGTGGAACTCTCCAAGCAGAAGTGGCATGGTCAGAATTTTAGGAGGGCCCTTTGCTTCATTGGTTGCTCTCTTTCCATCCCACTCACATTATTCAAGCTGCTCAGATGCTTTTCAGTTTCTAAAGCACATACAGTTTTTGTCAGCCTTCCAGACTGTGTAAAAATTTGCCTAGCATCCTGATCCGTGGTCCACCATATTACCTTTACTTAATTTGCAGCTTGTTCTTATGCTATTGTAACCCCTCCTCTCTGCCCCAGGGGTCTGTAAACTCCCTGAGGGCAGAGGCTAGGGCTGACCTGCTTACTTACACTCAGTGTCTCCCACATCCTCTGGCAAATGATGTGTCTGCCACAAACATGCCAATGGATGAACTCTGCTGCAGGTAATTTACTAGATGAATCAGCTTAGCAAAGAGATGGGGGACAAAGTGAGCGTTCATTCAACAGCTTCACATTTGAACACATGCTCTGTGCCAGGCTCTGTCAGAAGAGCTAAGAACACAAAGACAGACAGATGTGATGCTGCCCTCGGGGTGGGCAGATTCGAGGAGGCCAGTGTGGACTACACATCGCACTAACCCGTGGCAAGTGCTATAAGAGAGATCAGCACAGGAGTGCCACCAGGGAGTGAGTGAGCAGCTCAGCCCGGAATGCTTGGGCAGGGGCTCTGCAGGAGGCTGTTGGAGCTGATTCCTGAAAGGCCATCAGGAGTTACAGCCCGCAGTACAAGCCCAGGCGTGGAGAGGTCAAACCCACGGTCCCTTCTGGGGTGGGTGACCTGTTTAATGTAGCCAGAACTTGGGGAGTGTTTTATCGTACTTTATTTTACTTTTTGTTTTTTATTCATTTTTTTATATTGTATGGACTTGTGGGTTCTGATTTTATTCTATGGTGGATTTGTCACTACATAGCAAATCATTATAAAACTTAGTGGTTTAAAGTGACAGTGGTCATTTATGGTCCCTTACCCATTCTATGGGTCATGAATTCAAAGCAGCGTGCCTAGATGGTCCTGGCCCCAGTTTCTGATGGGGCTGCAGTCAGCTGTCAGCCAGGCTGTGGTCCTGTCAGTGTGACTTGGGGCTGGCGGGTCCACCTCCAAGGTGGCTCGCTCCACAAGGCTGGCAAGGTGGTGGAAGGCCTCTGCACAGGTTGTGTTTCCTCGCAGCATGGAGTCTGGGGAGGCCCTCCAGAGCTAGGCACCTGACACGTTTAAAGAAACAGCTGGTTCCTTTCAAATATTGTGAAAGGTGGTGATGCTGGACTAGGAGATGGACAGGATGCAGGCAGACAGATGTTCATCTTGGTACGAAGGAAACCTTGGATAAGAGTAGAACAGGCACAATAGGCTGACTTAAGAATGCTTCTCATCATTGGAGAGACACAGATAGGTGTTGGGGGACTGAGAATGTTGGACAGGGAGGGAGATTGTCTGGACTTGAATCCCAGCCCTGTCCCTTGTTAGCTGTGTGACCCTTGGGCAAGTCACTTAGCCCCTCTGTGCCTCAGATGTCTCTTCTATGAAATGGTGGTTACCTCAGTGGGCCAATCTACAACTGCCACAGGGCAGTATCCTATTTTATAGGGTGAAAGATTTATTATTAAGATTTTGAGAGAATTCAACCGTGGCTAGCATAGGATGAAGAGGGATTTTAAGGTTTTTGTTTTTGTGGGTTTTTTTGTTAGCTATTGAACAATATCCTATTATAGTGCATTGTTCTATAAGCTGACTGCCCAATGGTAGGTCAGACGTATTCTCTTTGGATAAGGCAATGTCTGCATGCAGAGTTCTGTCAAAAACTTCGATGGAATGAGACAAGTACAACATCTTGTAGCTTTATTTGATAATTACAATATATAGAATGGAATAATTTACTGAAAATTGGATCTTTTATTGTGTTATATTATGCTCTACTTACTTCATATGCAGTAAATGAGCTAATTATAGAACACCCTTTGTACTTTGGAAAGAATAGGCTATTTGTTTGCTATATGCTCAGCTTTACTGTGTTACAAGAAACAGTTCTCAAGGTTGTCCCAATTGTAGGTAAATATTTGGTAAGTGAAACTATTTGAATGCGGATAATGTGAGAATTCATTATGTAAATATTACCAGCTCACAGTATAAATGGAACATGCTCAAGTTGTGGTTGATTTAAGCCCATCATACTTTTCTTATGGTGAATTCTATAATATATTTTCATGATGTTCAGACCAATTAAAAGTGCTGGAATCTTCTCTATCTTTATAGCCCTAACACCTGTCAAGTAGCATGTATGACTGGTAAATGTTGAAAAATGAATGAGTGGAAGGAACGAATGGTGACCCCTCAGTTTGGGGCCACTTTATACCAGAGTGTTCTGGCTGGATCCCCAAACTCTCTATTCTGTTTGCACATTTAAATTGCCTGGGGAACTTCCAAATATCCTGCAATGCCTAGGCCTCTCCCAGACCTGGATGCCCAGGACTGTTCGAGGTGGTGGGGATGCGGCATTGAACAGAAACAGACCAGTTTCTGCTCATTTCCAGCTGACACTTTAATTAGGGGAGGCTGCAAATACATACATAACTGCAAAGATATGACAGGCGGTATTACAAGGTGTAAAGAAAAATGAAATAGCCTGAGGTCAAGAGAGTAAAGGTTTGCCAAAGGTGATTAAATCTTGGAAAACCCCTCCACTTGACATGGCTAGCTTGTTGACTATTGGTTTGAAAAAAAGACTGGTTCTCTCCACCCTCCCCCATTTTGTTACTTTCTTTATCCTGTGCTGAATTGTTATCCTCAGGTACTCTGTGCTTCTATTTCTGTAGCTCCCAGCCATTAACTTCGATAGTGCCCAGAATAGCATGACCAAGTCTGAGCCTGCCATCAAGGATGGTGGACACAGGGCACGAAGTCAGTGGCACGAGTCCACAGAAGCTGTTGAACTTGAAAATTTTAGGTAAGATCCAGTATTTCCCTGGCTTTAGCAACCTATTCTAATTAGCCCAAAGCTTTATTTAAGTTTATCATGGAAGCTAAAATTTAAAACCCATTTCAAAATTTACATTGAGGATTCTGAATAATTTTAGTTAGTGTTTAAACCATTCCCAGAAATGGTGTTTAAATAGTGTGTAAATAACAGACATACAGCTGCCGGTGGAGCCGACTGGGAGGAGCTTCAGGACACATCGATGACATACATTTGGCATTTGCTCCAGGAGGAAGTGGTTCCATGTTGTTGACCTTGCCAGGCTGATTCTAAGCTTTGTCTTCAGCTTTCGGTCTGTCCATACCTCGCCAGCGATGAGGAGAAACGGAAGAGCCCATTGCTGTGGACAGGTGCGGGGGCTACAGAAGGTGGCTGCAAAAACCACCGAGGTTTTCAGATGAAGGGGTTGCACCTCACCCTGAACATCGAAAGTGTCGGTCCGTGTTTATCTCTGCTGTCGCCATGTAGACCTTCTAGAAGCTGCACATTCTCAGGGCCACGCCCCTTCCAGGAGCTGGTTCGGTCAGTTTTACAGCGCGCTAAGGTCATCTGGCATGCCACGCCAATAGTGAATGGCATGAAATATCAGTATGAATGTTCTAGAATGATCAGTTATTTATTTGGCTTAGATTTTATTTTCCTGTCATTTTATGACAGTGAATTTAATAGTTCCCAAAAGTCACATATTTCAAGTTCATATTTTAAAAGTATAGTTTTAGTGAGGAACACTAAATTCTTTAACAGTTGTTACATATTCAGCCTACCAGTGTCCATGAACTCAGATACCATTATACCCTCACCTGCCTAGGCTAGGGACCCACTGTCCACTGGTACCTGTGAAGGCAGCACAGCGCAGATGGCAGAACAAGGGTCCAGAGACTGCCTCTGAGGTGGTGTGTTTACGTAATTACAACTTCTTTGGCCTCGATCTTACTAACACTGGTCTGCTTTAACATGTACAAAGATGTTGCATCAGATATTCTATAGCAACATGACCCTTTGGTGCATTATCACTGATCCTCTCCCAGTTCTGAAGTGGGATGTTTTGGGGTATTTTTAACCTCTTTAATGGCTGCAATATCAGAAAAAAGAAGCTGAACCTGGACTATCTCAAGACTCCGTTAAGCACGCACACACACAATCAGCAACCACAAAAACTCACAGTTGATGCGGTGTAGATTGTGTTTAATAGATCCCCGCTCTCTACAAGGAAATACGCATGACAGCCCCCCGCGTTAGTAGCTATAGCTGTCAATGAGGTCGTGGTGGGTAGAAAAGTGAAGGGAGGTGATTCTCTGCCTATTGCACCGCCGTCCCGATAATGTGCCCTGGTCATTTTCTCTCTCCACATACCCTCTTCCTTCCTCTGACCAATGTTAGCTGTTAAGTGTGTGCAGGGCATAATTTAGTTAATGTGGTAAAATGAAATATATATGCTTGACTATAATCATTACTATTAGCTTTATAACTGAATTTCTATTTCCTATTTTAACAACTGATAATTGCCTTTAGCAATATGTTAATATCCAAGAATCCTTCAACGTTTGCATGAATACATATTTCAAAGTTACCAAAGGAAGGTGGTCTTTCTTTGGTAACTTTGAAGCTACCTAAACAATTTTTGTCATGAAATACTTTTCTGTTTCTTTCATCTCAGCATAAACTACAAGAATGAGAGGAATTTCAGCAAACACCCCCAGCATAAACTATTTCAGGAGATCTTTACAGCCCTGGTGAGAAACAGACTCCTATGCAGGTAAGATTGTCTCAGGAGAGACAAGCAAAACTTTACCCAAGAACGGCACATTTTATCTATCTCTAGCATGTGGTTTGAAGCAGTTTACAAGACTGAATATAACATATTTAAAGGACAAAATAGAGCAAAGGCCATTTAGAAGGAGAGGAATAAATAGGCATTGCAGATGATCTCACTGAAATCATTCTGGTTAGCTACCGAAGTTAGTAGAATTTTATGATGAATAAGGTAAAATGAGAAACACCAAAATTACACTATTTTCCTTATCTTGAGTTTGGATACTTAGGAGGAGGTTATTGTCTGGGTCCTTACGAGAGAGACGAGGGTAACACCTGGCAACATCCTCACAGTCCACTTTTGTCATCTATGCAAGGACTGACACCATGGGCTGCCCCAGCCTGCGCCTTGGAGAAGGGGAGGGTGTGTAACATCCACTTGCAGCCTGGTGCCGACCTTTCATCCCAGGACCAAATCAAATGTTCTCTCCTTTGCTTGCCCTACTCTGTACACAGGTGCAGTGGGGGGCTGTAGAGAAGGAAGAGTTAGCAAGTTCTCTCGATCCTCTCCCACAGGTATGGGGGGCGGGGGGCCGTTTGGGCGAGCTGTTGACTGCTTCTGGGTTGCGGTCAGGACTGAGATTCCCCTCCACTCTGGCCTGATTGAAGCGCGAGACCTGGCTCTGCTGCTGCCTCGGGATGTGAAGGAGGCTCGCAGCAGTCAGTCCGGGTAGGACCTGGTCTTCTACTCTTCCCGGGAGGCCCAGACCCCGTCCACACCAGCACTGGCTGGAAAGATGCCTGTGGAAACTTCGAATCTTCCCCGTGACTTTGAGACTTGACTGAGATATCTGAGTTCTGTCCCCGTGAGATGAGAAAAAAACCCACTCTTATCTTGGAAAACAGGAGTGATACTAATAATGTAAGGCCTTGATTGAAATGAAGCTCTGACTTGGTCCAGTGGAATATCTCCCTAACGGGTCTCCATGATGAATCAGCTATGAAATACATGCATAAGTGGTAGCCTAATGATTGGATCCTTTGAATGGGGTTTTTAGTATTGCGTATTTGAGTGCTAGACAGTGAACGCAGTCGAGGATTGGGATGGCATCTGTCATTCCTTTTACTTGATTTAAACAGAAGATTATTACACTAACTCAGATGACACCAGAGGCCTAGAATCTTTACCAAGGTTATGTCATTGGGTCCATGCTTAGTTCTTGGCAATATATGAAAAGATTGTTGAAAGATTAATGAACGTGCAAAGGGCCTAGAGTTGTCCTGGATTGTTTTTCTTGAGCTTGGCCAGAGTAGGACAATGATTAGTAGCAGAATAATTATGCCTGGAATGTTATTAGAAAATGAGGTTCTTGAATATGATTTGATGGCAACTATCATGGGTTCCTCAAGGGATGTTTAAGAGGCTATTTGTCAGGCTGGTACTTTGGGAAGACAAGCAGATTTCCTGTATTAAAGACGTAAAGACCTCACTGTGTCCCTGCACTGAAGGCACTAGAAGCAGATATTGTTATGGAAAACAATTGGGTAACGGTTGGCATCCAACGGTTGAAAAAGATCTTAACAATTCCACAGTCAAGAGATCCCTTGTCAGGACCTTTTTAAATTCTTAGTGATTAATGAGGCATCTTATATTAGATGGTGTTACTGGCTTGCAACATGAGCAGTGCCTGGAAATCTTCAAACCAGAAAGAGAGGATTATAGATCTTTTTGCTTTCATAGTATGGGAAGGAATTTAGGAATGTCAAACAGCAAGAACATCCTTTTATACCATCCTTTGGCTGCTGACAGATTGATGTGTTCAGTTCTATTCTAAAAGCAGAGTTGGGTGAAAGAGGACTTTAGTCTGAAGGTCTTCTATTGTTTCTGACACCAAGTAACCTTGGTAAGTTGGCCAGACTATCTTTTCTTTTCTTTTCCATCTAACTTTAGACTTACTGAAGAATTACATCTCAAGACCTTTCCTGGTGTGGTTTGCTATGCCTTTTCTTTGTGAACATCAGAGTTAGTGTTGACTGGAAGACTTGGATTCAATTCAATAAACACATTGTTGAGCACCTGCTATGTGCAAGAAAGAGAGACAGAGCAAATGGGGGAGAAGGAAGAGTGGGCGGAAATACAAAGATGGATAGGACGTGTGGTCCCTTTCTTCCTAGGGACTCAGAGTCTATTCTGGACAGCCAAACAGTTATTTGCTACCCAAATATAAAGAAAAATGTGGTAAAATAAACTATTTATATAGAGACCACCAAAGGCTGGAGGAGATTGAGGCTGTGGACTTTGGTCCACTCCTGGCCGTAGACAAGATCGGCATTTTCAGGATGTTATGCCACCCTGTTTCACCCTGAGTGTGGCTGATTGGGAGTTTAGAGGGGTGTGAGCCCTTCCAACTCCTCTCTTGACTTATGCCCAGTTGATGTTGCTCTTGTCATTCCTCTCCTATTCCTCCCTCCCCAACTGCAGTCTTCCCCTAACCCGCAGTTCTAGATGCCTCTTTTCTGGGTTCTTTTCCTAAGATTGACCTGTGTGCCATACTGCCTTGTTCTCAGAAATGAGATTGTCAGGCAGTCTCTGAAATGAAACAGGACTTGTTAATCCAGAGTCAGATAAGGTAACGTTGTAAACACCTCATGGCAGATCTCAAAGGGCAAGTGAAGTATCGCCTCCGGATCTAAGTTTACTCCTGGTTACACATGGTACTGAATCTTGATGTGTGGCAAAGCACGGGAGCAAATTGTGATCTTCCAACTTTCATCTCTGCCAGAACATCATTTGTCTATAGTAGTCTTCTGTTTTATCTTATCTGGAGGACATTACAAAGAAAGTACAAAGAGTGCTTGATGTCCTAGCTGAGGTTGTCATGAGGTTCTGTAGAGAAGTAAGTTGTCACAAAATTGACATATTTCCCAGTTAACAGACCACTTATAAAATTGACCTCTACTCAAATATGTCTTCTGTTTATCCATTCCTCTGAGCTCCCTCTCCATTGGTTTAGTCCTTGCCGAGTGCCAGGCAATGTGAAGATTCTATAATGCAGTGCAAATATAACATAACCTACTTGTGAAATGAAATTGTGAATCTAGCTAAAGGTGTAGAATTGTATGGAGTTACTGAAAGTAACTTGGAATTGAAGAAGAGGGTATTAAGAAGGAAGGTGAAAAGCTAGAACTTCAAAAAAGCATATTTTAAATAACAAAGGTCAGGAGATGCTATTAGGAAAAATTGATGACTCTTTCTAACATAGTTGCAAAAATAAACCTTTTCATGCCACAAAAGTCAAAAGTGAATTCAAGGATATTGGATCATGTTACACGATTTTGCCAGAACAAGAATGCTGGAAGATGCCAGCAGAATCTATTACTGTTTCTGGTTGTTAGAGTTATAGTTATAACTTAAATTTTGCTAAATGTGGGATAAACTATGTCTTAGTTTTATAATTTATTTTTAAGATAATATTTAGATGGAATCATACCCTTATTTAATGTGAAATTTGGTGTTATTTATTCATTAATTTTTAAAATCCTCACCTGAGGACATGCTTATTGAAATTTGGTGTTATTTTAAAATGAGTTCTTTTAACTGACCTCTTCCTGATACTTTTATTCTAGAATTGCCAGAATATTCCCTTTTCTCCTACCTGTAATTTTTAAAAGGTGAAGATGTCCTAGGTTCTCTAATTTCAGTTAAAAGAGAACCAACTGATACATTTAGCATGATCTTTTTAAATTTATTTTTTGTCCAAAAATGCAGTCACTTTTTTGATAAAAACAAGCTGGTATCCTTATTTTATGTCACATTTTCTGAAATGTCTGCTGCAATTTTGAAATATTTTGGAAATGAATTGGTAGGAAGTATAGATTGAGAAGATTATATTACACTCTATACACGAGCTCAAGAACTGCTTGAACCTGGGGACACCATCTGGCCCAAAACTCACATTCTTGTTAGAAATGCTGTGAGAAGTATCCTGGGAACTTCTCAGGGGCCTCTCGCCAAGAGCACCTATATAGTTGTTTGTTTACTGCTCAGACCTTTGCTGTCCCTGCCTCCTGTAGGGCATATGTCTGCTGCAAGTGACTCTTCTTTTGAACTTCATCTGATCCTCGGCATTGCCTATCCAGACCCTGTGTCAGGGAGGTGAGAGGGGAGGACTAGAAGTTAGTGCGCAGCAGCAGTATCTTCAATATCTTGATTAAAGTCTTAAAATGCATGAATTGATGGAGACAGGCACTTTTCTGTGATTTTTATCTCATCAGGTGGTAGAGAGGCCAACGGGGGCCTTTGAAGGTGTCCTTCTTGCCTAGGAAAAGAGAAGCCTGGTCACCTTGGTAAAGTGTCAGATGGGGAAAACCTCCCAGAGAGGTCTCTACCCATCCCCACAGATTGGATAGAGACAAAGGTTCATTAAGGTCCTCAAAAGTCTCAGGACTGGGTCTTTAGGTAATTAAAAACCTTCTAAGGGCCGGGGTAAAATTCCAGTTCCTTAGCTGGTTGATGGTGTTCTTGAGATCTTGTTCCTTCTTAGACTTATATTTTCATCCTTCCCATTGCATCCTTTGGGCTCACCAAGTTCAAAATGAACCACTCATTGTTTTTGGAAAGTTATTCCCTCTCACTTCTGAGCCTTGGGCCATGCTCATCCTCACCTGAAGGATACTGCCCCGCATCTTCCACTTGCTGGCCCCTCAACTGGCCCTGCTCCCTTCCCTCCCTCCTGTGGCCCTAGGCCTGTGTCCTTTCCCACTATACACTGTGCTTCTGAAGACTGGAGCTTGGGTCTTTTATCCCCAACTCAAGCCATAGGCAATCGTTTTATTGAAGAGCATGGGGCCTGAGGGTCTTCATAAAGTGGAATGTCATTGCATTAAATTGTTTTGATCACTGTAAAAAAATTGAAATATACAGAAAATGATAAAAAATTAAAAGCTACCCTGTATATTACTCAAAAACAGCTACATTAACTGTTGCTATATTTCCTTCTAATCTTTTTAGTTATATGCTTTTTCTTCTTCATTTATATGAGAGATTATTATTAACATACAAAATTGTATTCTGCTTTTATCCAGAGTAGAATTTTTAAAAGAGTTGAATCATTGACTGAATATCCCTTATCATGTCCTTTTGTCTCTTTTTTCTGTAAGTTTCACAGCGTTTATATGTAGAAGGGAATAAAATAAGCTTTAAAAACCTAGGATCTCATATAATCTTCAAGCAAGAATAATGATTCCTCTTTTTCCCATCACTTAATTGGAACAAATGTCTAGCTCTTACATTTTTATTTCCCCTGGAAAATTATTTAGAGTATATCCCAAACTTGGAATGTACGCATGCACACATCTGTGTGTATATAACACAAAAAATGATATCCACTGATGTAGGTAGAATGGATCCTGAAATAAAAATCCAGTTGAGCCTCCTTCAATAGGTAAGGTAGCTGAGAAGTCAGGGAGAAGCCCAATGTCCTGAAGCAAATCTTTTATAAAAATTATATTTTATTGATTATGCTATTACAGTTGCCCCAGATTTTTCCCCTTTGCCCCCCTCTGCCTGGCAGCACCATTCCCTCCAGCACTCCCCCCACTTTAGCTCTTGTCTGTGGGTAATGCATATATGTTCTTTGGCTTCACCATTTCCTATGCTATTCTTAATATCACCCTTTCTATTTTGTACCTGCCATTTATGCTTCTTAATCCCTGCATAAAGGGACTTTTACACCATTCTTCCTCTTCCCCTTCTCAGCTGACAACCCTCCAAATGATCTCCATATCTACAATTCTGTTCCTGTTCTGGTTGTTTGCTTTCTTTGTTTTTTAGATTCAGTTGTTGATAGTTGTGAATTTGCTGCCATTTTAACATTCATAGTTTTGATCTTCTTCTTTTTCATAAATAAGTCCCTTTAACATTTCATGTGATAATGGCTCAGTGATGATGAACTCCTTTAGCTTTACCTTGTCTGGGAAGTGCTTTATCTGCCCTTCTATTCTAAATGATAGCTTTGCTGGACAGTGCAATCTAGGTTGTAGATCCTTGCTTTTCATCACTTTGAATACTTCTTGCCAGTCCCTTTTAGCCTGCAAAGTTCCTTTTGAGAAATCAGCTGACAGTCTTATGGGAACTCCTTTGTAGGTAACTATCTGTTTTTCTCTTGTTCCTTTTAAGGTTCTCTCTTTATCTTTAACCTTTAGCATTTTAATTATGATGTGTCTTGGTGTGGGCCTCTCTGTGTCCAACTTGTTTGGGACTCTCTGTGCTTCCTGGACTTGTATGTCTATTTCCTTCACTAAACTAGGGAAGTTTTCTTTCCTTATTTTTTCAAATAAGTTTTCAATTTCTTGCTCATCCTCTTCTCCTTCCAGCACCCCTATGACTTGGATGTTGGTACATTTGAAGATGTCTCAGAGGCTTCTTACCCTATCCTCAATTTTTTGAAATCTTTTTTCTTCTTGCTGTTCTGATTGAATGCTTTTTCCTTCCTTATGTTCCAAATTGTTGATTTGCTTCTCAGCTTCATCCTCTTCACTGTTAATTTCCTGTAGATGGTTCTTTATTTCATTTAATGTAATCTTCATTACTGCCTGGGTCTTATTTATGCTGTTGCTATACTCAATGAGTTGTTTGAGCATCCTGATAACCGGTGTTTTGAATTCTGCATCTGGTAGGTTGGTTATCTGTTTTGTTTGGTTCTTTTTCTGGAGTTCTGTTCTGTTCTTTCATTTGGGCTGTATTTCATTGTCTCCTCAATTTGGCAGCCTTCCTGTGTTTGCTTCTGTGTTAGGTAGAGCTGCTTTGACTCCTTGTCTTAGTAGGGTGTCCTATTGTAGAGAAGGTACATGTAAATTGTGTGGGGCAGAGCCTTAGGTGATCACCAGGGTGGGGTGACCTGCTTCCCAGATTGGCAACTCTGTGTGAGAGGAGGGTCAGAAAGGGGACAGTGCTGCTACTTGGCTTCTGGAGGTTTGCCAGGGAAGAAGCTGTCTCTTGGCACTTGCCCTGTTTCCGGTCACTTCACCTTCTCCCTGTATGTGATTGGTTCCCTTCCAGCCTTTACCCTGGGGCTGAATCCCAGAGGGGGCAGATCTGCATAAGTCCTAAGTTCATGTGGGCCCTTTATAAGGAGTCTTCTGAAAATCTGGCAGTTTCTCCCACCACCCAACCCCTCCTGTTTTTAAAGCTGAGAGTTATGGGGATTTATCTTCCTGGTGCTGGAAACGTGGGCTGTGTGGTCTGGGCTGGGTCTGGGATCCACTGCTCCTGAGGTATCCTTTCCAATTTTTATCCACCACACATGAATGTGGGACCACCTGTTCTGCCGCCTGTCCATGCCACATTGCGTCCCCATGTCTCTTGGCTCATCTCCATGTCTCCTCCCCTTTTACCCATCTGGGTGCATGTGGCTTCTTTAAATCCTTGGTTGCCAGACTCCCATACAGCTCGATTTTCTGATGGTTCTGGGTAATATTTGTTGTGTGGTGTAGTGTAATTTTTTCTGTAGTTGTGCGAGAAGGCAAAGTGTGTTTACCTATGCCTCCATCTTGACCGGATGAGTTGTGTTGTTCTATAATTCCAACACCATCAACCGAGCAAAGCAGCTGCTCCCAGTGGTGGCCAGCTGGGCAAAATAGCCCCCCCTGAGGCAAAACTTGAATGGCATTCTTTTCTCCTTTGCCTTGCTGATTACCTGGTTCTTTTATTAACCAAAGTATATTTAAAATTTATTTTCAGTTTTGCACCACAGAAAAGTTATTACTTCCACAATCATATTCTCTCTTTTTCACCAGTTACTACTATTTCTTGTAAAACTCATTTACTTGGATGTGTAACAGTCCTGAAATTAAAATGTTTCTACCTTCCCAGGAGAGGACTGCTTGTTCTTAGGCCACATGTAACCACCAGAACCAGTTTTAACCTGGCCAAATCAATAGATGACAGTTTCCCATTAGTACAGGAGCCTCTGAGGGCCGGGCAATAAGTGACAGACACATTTGGAAACCACAATCCCATGGCTTCAAATGGTCCCACTAATAGAAGTTCACCCATCCTTGGATGACTCTATCAGCTTTGCTCTGACAGACTGTGCCTTAGAGTGTATCTCTCTCGCTGACAGTTCATCTTTTGTTTCACGTAGTGATCAGTGGGCTTCTCCTTTGGGCATCTCAAAGGTAACATGCCTGGCAGGACTTTGGATTTTTCTCCCCGCATTGCCCTCCCCTTAGCTTTGCTCCCTCCTGCCCCCCATCTATGAACCGAGTCCCAGCTGCCGTCCTCTCTTGCTTGGCCCATTGCAGTGGGCTGACTGGGCTCCCTGTTTCAATCCTTGGCTCCCTATGTTGTTCTCAATACCATATCCAGAAGGATTTTTCAAATTCTCTGTCAGATTATGGCAGTCCTCTGTCTAAAGCCTTCAGTGACTTCCCAGAATAAAAAGTCCAAAGTCCCTATTTAGTTTCCGCAAAGCCCTGCAGATTGGGCTCCTGCCGTCTCTCTGACTTCACCTCCTCTCACTCTGTCTTTGCTCCCTCTGCTCCAGTCCTGCAGACTTCTTGCCCTCCTTGGCACAAACCACTGCACTCCTGCTCAGGGACTATATACTTAATTCTTCTGCTGTTCTGTCCTAGACTCTCTCCTCGGTTCACTCAGATGCTAATCCGATCAGAGAACCCTTCTCTGACTGTCCTAAAATAGCATCCTTGGTGTCCCTATGCCCTTAACCTTAGCTGTTCTGCTGTTCTTCACCAGTCACCACCCAATATACATTTTTGTCTCTGTGGGTATGTCAGTGGTCTTCTCCCTTTGGAAGAAGCGCCGTGAACACAAGTGCATGCTTTCGTCCCTGGGTGTGTAACCGTGCCTGGCTCCCAGTAGGTGATGAATAAATGTTTGAAAGCATTCTACGTCTGAAACCTTCATTAACTATGTAGAAGGAACACCCAGAAGACAGTCCTTTCTGCTCAATATTTCTCTGAGGTTAGGGACCAGCGTAATTCATTGGATGGACTTCCGATAGGGTGCCTGTTCTGGGTGAGATTTAGTGATAGACACAGGAAGAACAAAGATCCATTAAGGATAGTGGAACAAATGCATAGATTCCTTGAATATTCATTTATAGTTAATTTCTATTTTGATGTTATTTTACTTTATCAACTATCCAAAAAATAGGGCTCTGTCATCTGAATTTGAGATAATATTTATTTTGAAACAGGCTTGAGTTCTTCCACTTTAACATTTGGAGTCAAAATTG
Source organism: Anoura caudifer (assembly GCA_004027475.1). Lineage (NCBI taxonomy): Eukaryota > Metazoa > Chordata > Mammalia > Chiroptera > Phyllostomidae > Anoura > Anoura caudifer. The sequence goes on from PVKU01000079.1 coordinate 282,560, forward strand.
TCAGTTTTGTTGTTGTTTGTGTTAAAGCAAACAGTGCAGCAACATGAAATGGGAAATCTAAGTCACACCCTATCATGAAGTTGCTGCTTATTCTGAGAGCGAGACCGAGGGAAGCATGTTGCAAACCGGGGGTCTAGGTTGAGACCTCCGGTGTTTGCGTCAGCCCCTGGACTCACTTCACCCTGGACCACCCGATGCTCTCCTTTATCTCAGTCCTTGCAGCTTTATTCAGTATTCAACATCGCAGCTTTGTGACTGATGTTTCCGTGGAACGCTCACACCACATGTTGGTTTCTTCCACCATACAAGAAGGTGAACCCCCAACTACCCTTCCTCCTTTCAGCCTGATCCCAGCTTCCTGCTCTTTACATTGACAGCGGAAGGTGGCATCTGATGCTGAAAGTGACATGGCAGCTGGTCGTAGACAAAGGCCATGGGAGATGATCACGCTGCCATGTATTAATAGTCCTGTGAAAGCCGTGGCAAAAGTTCAGTCACAAGAGGGGATAAATATTTGCCTGCTATGAATCCGCTGCTGCGTGGATGCTATATTGGGACATAAGCCTCCCAGGAAATGCTATCTTTGCAGACAGACGGTTTTTCAGAGCTGCCTCAGAGGACCCCCGGCCCCTAGGCTGAGCCCTCCCACTCCCATAACAAGAGTCACTTTCTCTTCAGTCATCCCCTCAGGTTGGGGGAGGATGGCAGGAGCCCTGGCCTGGGAGTCAGGCACCAGCTTGCACCTCCACGCAGCCTTGGGCTGGTCGCTCGGCACCCTGAGGCCACAGTTGCTGCTGCAGTGAAACGGAGGCGGACACTGCAGTCTGTCACCGCTATTCTCTGCAGTTCTCAGGTAGCACTGAGTGGTGTTTCCTGGTCCCCCAGCTTTTGGCAAACGGAGACCTATATCGTCTTACAGAACACGCCATTCCCCTCGAACACCAGAGCTGCATGCGAGGTGCCACGTTCTTGTGGGGAGTCGAGGGCTGGGAGCCAAGGAAGGGACAACTGCTTCCTCAGAGGTCAGTGCTCAGAGAGGAGAAGCCAGAGGACTCAGACACCAGGAATTCTATTTACATTTACAGCAGTGGAGGCCAGAATCGTGTAGGAATATTAATAGCTTGGGCTTTGGTCCCAAAACTGCAAAGCAAAAAAAATGCCGTTTGCTTGGAATAGAACTTTCAACTCTGTGACTTTTCTGAAACTTTTCATTTATTTATACTCCTTTAATAATTAAGAAAATATTAAAACCCATTGTGGAATCATTCTCTCTCTTTTTTTTTTAAAGAGGGGGCATGAAACAAAAAAACATTTAATGTTTATTCCAATATGAAAAAATATTGGCGAGACCATGAACTTTTCTCATAAAGATCACATACAGTTAGGAATAATACCAAGTGTACACATATTTGTACCATGAATCATCTCTCGGTGCATCCCGTGGCTTTTCCCTTAAGTCAGGGTGTCCAACTCATTTTCACCGGGGGCCACATCAGCCTCATGGTTGCCTTCAAAGGGCCGAATGTAATTTTAGGGCTATATAAATGTAACTGCTCCTTAACAGTTAAGTGAGAGCTCGGTGCTGTCACCAGGTAGAAACAAGGTGCCAGGCCGGATAAAAGAAGGCGGAGGGCTGGATTCAGCCCATGGGCCTTGTGTTTGCCACCTGTGCCTTAAGTGATGGAAGGCAATCGGCATTGCACCTCATCGGGTGGCCAGCAGCTGTTGCACCTTAACCGTTGCTTCTGGTAGGTCTGTGGGATGTATCTCCGCAGGGCAGTCGAGGCTGCATGCGATCTCTTTTTTTTTCTTTTTATTTTAATTGTTTGAGTACAGTTTTCTGCCTTTTACTCCCATCCCAGCCCATCTCCCCAGCCATCCCTCCTATTCCCGCACATTCTGCCGCCCCTAGTTTTTGTCCACGTGTCCTTTATACTTGTTCCTGCAAACCCTTCCCCTTTCCCCCTGAAATTCCCTCCCCTCTCCCCTCTGGTCACTGTCAGTCTGTTCTCTATTTCAGTGTGTTTGGTTATATTTTACTTGTTTGTTTGTTTTGTTGATTAGGTTCCGGTTAAAGGTGAGATCATATGGTATTTGTCTTTCACTGCCTGGCTTGTTTCGCTTAGCATAATGCTCTTCAGTTCCATTCATGCTGTTGCGAAGGGTAGGAGCGCCTTCTTTCTTTCTGCTGCATAGAATTCCATTGTGTAAATGTACCATAGTTTTTTCATCCAGTCATTTACTGATGGGCACCTAGGTTGCTTCCAACCTTTGGCTATTGTAAATTGTGCTGCTATGAACATTGGGGTGCATGCCTGGGATCTTTAGCTCGCCCAAGCACTGCAAGGGAAAGCAGTCATGTGCCATTTCCCCACTGATAAGACTAAAGCTACTCTTGCTGCAATAGGAGCCTCACAATAACCACATCCTTACAAGTGTTCCCATAGATGATTGTTTTAGATTCAAAGATTTCAGATCTGCATTATTTTTCCCAGCATGGGGGAGTCGGATGACCTGTGGTGCAGCTTCTCAGCGTGAGCTTGGATAGTTCTGCCTGGCTAGTAGTCCTGGCATAGGTTGAATCTTGCCCTTAATTTTAGAAGAAACTGGGGTTTGCCTCCATAGGAAAGGTGCCACTGTCACCTGCCTGGGCGGGACAAGGGTTGTAGTGTTGACTGCAGCTGGGGTGGGCAGCTCCAGCCAGGAGCCTTGGCAATGGCAGGAAGAATAATTCTCGGCCAGCAATGCTCTTGGGATAGTTTGCCCACCCTCTCTGCACCGGGCCAGGCCTCTGCGTGGGGCTCTGATCTACAAGGCACAGTCATGTGCCCTTGGCGATAAAAGGCTGCGGGAAAAGCCTGTTCACCAACCTCCTTCCCAGGAGCTAAGTCTTAGTAGATGGCAGGAATGACGAGTGGCTTGTGGTGGAGTGTCAGTGAGATGTGGGGGGAGGACACCTCCCTCTAGTGACAGTAATCCCAGATGTTCATCCTGCCTTTGAGGAGGGAGGGACGTCTGCACTCAGGTTTGAAACGTGCAGGTTTGTGGGCAGAGCTGAATTTCCCAGGACTGTAGAGAAGACGAAGGTAAATTCTACCGTTAAGGATTAAGATGGGACAAGCCAGGCGAAAGTTGGCTTGAGATCCAGCTCTAGCAAATGCTTCAGTCGACAGAGGGGCAGGTCTTTAAAGTAACCTTTCCCGATGCACAACCAGCCCAGCTGTGGAGGTGCGAGAGAGGGAGGGAGAAATCTGTGGATTCTAATCCAGAACAACTTCCTTTATCTTCTTAGTTTTTCCTGGCTAAGTATGGACTAGCAGACACTTTTTATTTTAGGTTTCTATTAACATTTGTACCAAGCACCACTGTTAGACCAGCTCGGGAGGGCAGTGTGAGGAAAGGGTCACCCGGCGGGGACCACCTTGCAGGGCTGACTCAGGCACTGTGCACAGTGGCAAGCTGCAGTCCCCGCCAGTGCTCAGCCTCCTAGCTTCTCACCTCTGGATCCAGCCTGTGTCGTGTTGGTGGTGTCTGCACCACGACATGCACTTGGGTTGGAACAACTGCTCGTGACTGGTCTCATCTCACCTCAGGGAGCATCTTTCCAATGCTCTGGGAGGCTCCAGTGTTAAAACACCACAGAGGGCTACCATAGGAAGCGCTGAAGGCTCAGTCACCCAAACTGCCCGCTGAAGTGCCCTGGGAGCTTCAGCGAACACTCTGGGGTGTCAGGGGATATTTTAAATTTTCAAGGACAACAGTGATACATGGCATCCGTCAGCCAGAGTGCAAACTACTTGAGGTAGTTTATGACTTCCACCCTAAGCTTGTGCTACTTCCTGCACGCCTGGATGGCGTGTGTTACTGATGCTGGGTTTTCCACGGTTGCTGTGGTGAAAAGCAGGTGGAAGTGGACACAGAGATGCTGCTGTCCAGTCTGATACCAAGGCTCGAGAGGTTGCTCAGTGTCTGTGTACACACACCCCATTGATAACTAAATGCGGTTATTTAAGAATAAAATACAAACATTTTTCTTTTAGTGCATGTGTGTTATTTTTCAAATGGATACTAAGTTATTAGGGCACCCATTCTTATCAAATTGAAGCTAATTACAGGAACTTCTAGCTATGTCTTTTGGTCGGGGGCTGCCTGGAGTCAGTAAGGGCACTGTAAACCACGTAACATTGTGAGCCTCTACTTCAGAGTGATAATAGTTTTTATGTGTTTTGCATTAAAATGGGTCAAGTGTTTAAGTCCCAAATAACAGTTCCCACTAAAGATTAAGTTTTATTTTATTTTTTTAAAGATTTTATTTATTTATTTTTAGAGAAAAGAGAAGGGAGGGAGAAAGAGAGGGAGAGAAACATCAATGTGTGGTTGCCTCTCGCTTGCCCTCTACTGGGGACTTGGTCCACAACCCAGGGATGTGCCCTGATTGGGAATTGAACCTGTGACCCTTTGGTTTGCAGGCTGTCAATCAATCCACTGAGCTACCCGAGCCAGGGCATGAAGATTAAATTTTAAGTGAACTAATGTTATTCCTTTGTATGTTCCTCATTCTCTACAGTCTTGTGTTGTTCATGAACTAGCACGTTGGTCTTTAAACATGAACAAACATGTTCTCTCCTGTTTTCTTCTTCCAGAGAGTGGGTTAATCGAGCCCCATCTATTCATTTCCTGAGAGTGTTAATCTGTCTCAGACTGCTAATGAGGGATCCATGTTACCAGGTTGGTTGAAAAAAAATACAGATATTTTTTACTTGTGATGAAGATGGGAAAAAAAAAAAAGAACTGGTGGGTTTTTCTTTGAAACAGATGTGTTAACTTTTTTCTCTTCCACAACTCAATAGCTTCCAAATTTGGGAAGGATCTCATCTGCTATTTAAAAAGATAGAGAAGTGATTTATTGGGACAAAAAAATCTGTACATTTCTACTATATTACCTATGCGATTGAAGTGGATGACACACTGGCCTATGTTTTCTTTATTACTGACATTTCAAACGACAGGCAGTGCAGAGAGGTGTGTGCCTAGCCATACCTTCAACCATGTTCAAGGCTAAGCAGCTCACTAGGTCAAAGTCAGCAGTGACAAGTGGGGGGTTCTTAGGAAGCTACAGAGGTGGTCCGTAGGAAAGGCAGGACCTGCAGCTTTAGCAGTTGATCCAGACTCCACGTGCTTCCCCAAATCTAACCCAAGCCCCTGAGTGAGAGGTGAGCAAGGGGCCTCCCACTGGTTTCACCAGTTAGTAAAATGTTTAGTGCCTCTCAAACATGAATGTGTAGAGGAATCACCTGGGGACCTTGGAAATGCTGGTTCTGCTTCAGTCAGTGTACATTGGGGCCCAAGATTCTGCACATGTAACAAGCTTCCAGGGGATGTCGATACCACTGGTCCATGGCCCACGAATAAATAGCAAGAACTTAGTGCTTTAGCAGTAACGCTCTAAAGAAAAGCTGACCTAACCCTTCACCTGGACTTCAGAAGTTACTCCTCTAATCCCAGCTGCTGGATAGCTGCTTCCATCAAGGGCAGTCCTTCAACTCCCTGTGCATCAGAAGCACATGTGGGATATAAAGATGGCAGTTTCCGATTCAGCAGGTTTGGGGAGGGCCTGATGATCTGCATTGCTAACCAGTTCCCCGGTGATGCTGCTGCTGCCAGTCAGGGGACCGCCAGAGTTTGAGAACCACTTTCCCAGGGCCTCAAAGTTGCTCATTAATCACTGTTGTTTCTGCTTGCTGTTTTTGAATACCCAAAGAGCATTCCAATTACTCGTACATGCTTTGGTAATCCTCACAGATTATTTTTTCCCTAAGAAGTGTCTCCTTTTATGCCCTGTCCTTATAAGTTACCAGGAAGCTCAGGCCACTCTGAAGATCTTGTATTTTGGATTCGATTCTATTGATGGATTATCACTTGAGTCGAATATGTTTCCATTCATTTGTTTCAAACTTGGCTTGAAAACCAAAACAGTGTTTTGGCATTAGCCAGCCACAGAGCCTGCTCCGACTTGAGTCTTCTTGGAGTCATGATGGCTCCACTTTTGTCCTTTAGAAGAATCACCTGCTTCTTCCCTCTGTGTTCTAGGCTGGCTTTGTGCTATTATGGGTTAGCTAGCCTTGATCATTTGCATATGGGACTCAGGGCGCATTCTGATGGCTTTATGTCCTGGTTGCTAAGAGTTTGCTGGGAGTCGTCCATTTCTCCTGTGACCAAACATACAGAACTGGGTGTTCCATGCATTTCCGAGCTGCCATTTGCAATTTTGTGTGGGCCATATATAATAAGGCTGGACCATATGTTCCACTTTGCCTGGATTGGTTCCAGTTGTGCTCATTGTTCCCACTTAATTATTAATAGCACCTTCTTTTATTCTCCAGCATGTCTCAGTTTGGATGAGAACATTGTGTATATATTCATGGAGGAGGGTGGAGAGCTAGTTTATTTCACTTGCAGAAATTAGCAAAATATTTGCCTTAGAGATGTTCTGTTTGTTCAGAAAATTGATGACAGTTGTGTCATGCTCCACTAATCTCCTTTCTTAATCTGGTTCTTGATGGATTGAAACAGGGTTGATCGTAGTGCTCTCCAAAGGAAAGAATTCAGTAAGCTCTTTGTTTACGGGAGTACGTGACCAAAACACATATTAAACCGTATCTGTGGCTGATTTCCAGTCTTTCCATAGAAGGGGATGCTCTTTGAATCTCTCCCGCTGCCACTCTTCACAAAGAAGAGCATGTGCTCAGGCAGTTATTTAAGATCTCAAGTTGCCAAGAATTCTTGGCCAAAGTCACAAGGCTGGGCTGGGATTTACGACAGTTTGTGCCGGAGAATCTCAGCAAGCCTTCGCCGCAGCTCGGCATTCCTTTCCTCGCTTGTGGAATCGGCGTGGCAGGACCCGCAGCGGCTGTTCCAAGGCCTCTCAGTTTCTCACACCCAACCCGCCTCCCACACCTGCCATTCTCATCAAAGTCCATCATCTGTTTTACAGGGAACTCTGAAGACATCCCAGTGGGAGCTCTCTTATTTCCTCCTCTTAGAGGCTTGAAATATTTGGGTTATCCTGCAACTTCACTTCTCTTCTTGTTTTGAAAGAACTATCCTCTGGCTCTTGCCAAGGCTTACCCTTTCTTCTGTTCCCTTTGTTAGGTTGTCAGTGGCTCCCTTCTTGTTTTCTTTTATCATAAAGTTACCCTTTTCTTGACCCAGGTATCTTTTCACATCTTCCCTCTTACCTGACATTTTTGAAAGGTCAGGAGATGTCTCCTGAACCCACTTCCTTTCTATTTGGGCTGATGCAGCACATAACTTGCGTGTTGAATTCTGTGTCCAAGGTTCTCTCTGGAAGCCGTGTAAAGAGACCCTGGTGTGCGATGCCTCAGTCACGGTTCCTCCACCCAGAGGCTGCAGACTGGCGGCTCGCAGAGTGAATCTTGCCTGCCAGCGTGCAGACGCCTCTGTGTGTGCTTCATAGAGACTCCAGCAAGAAAACACTGGATGAAAGAGAAGCCATAACTGCTTAGCGTTTTCCATGATTAAAGGAAGACATGTATTCTGAGATTTCAGAGGCAGTTGGAGTCCCAAGCAGCATGAAGATAAATGCCCAGCTGGACTCATAGGGAACCCATAGCACATTATTTATCAAGGATAAAGAGAATACCTTAAAAGCTCCTAACTGCAATTACATTAGACACCGATAAGAAGACAGGCTGGCTGAATGGCCGTGTCTCGGCGCTTGCATCCACCTCCGTAGCAGCGCAGCCTCCCATCACATTTTCTGTCGGCCTGCAGCAACCCTGAGGACCTCTAGCTCTTCCTCGGCATTTCCCCCCCTGTATTATTTACTTGCTCCTTTTTAAAATCCTGCTTCTCTAAATGTTAACTTTTTCAAAGTCATTTTCTTTAGCCTCATCTTCCCCATCTCCCTGGCTCCGGGCTTCAGCTATCATTTGTTGCTGTTGCTGTTCTTCGCTCGCAAACACTGACCCGCCCCAAGTTTCCAGGGCTATTTGGGCAGCCATCTCGATGACACAGTAGCAAAATGGTCCTCCGAGTGCGGTCTGGGAACTGCTTACAGGCCTCTGGATCCCTCTCAGGGGGGCCGCAGGATCAGCACTTCCTTCCAAACGACGCTTGCGTGGTGTTTGCCCCGGCGCTCGCACAGTCTAACCAGCGCACCGTGGAGTGCGCTGTCCGGAGCTGGCAGGGGGCGTGGTCCGTCGGGGCTCTGATGGCGGATGGAGCGTGTGCTGCGAACTCTGGTGTGTGAAGAACTTCTCACTTGCAGTTGCTAATATGGGAAATAGAAGTAGATATGGCCCACATAAACAAAAGCTCTTTGGGGTTCTGAATAACGTTTAAGAGTGCAAAGGGGCACAAAGACCAATGAGTGTGAGAACCACCGCCTTAGCACATGATGCTCAGTAACTTTTGCGTGGACCTCTGCGGTTCTTGCAGGTCCCCTGGCAGGGTGGTTGCCATTGCTCCTGGGAAGATACGTAAAGGGCAGTGCACAGAGGGGCCGTAACATCGTCACGGAGGAGTAACAGTGTGGAAGCACTGATAAGTGTTGCACAGAGAACGATCACATTAATGGTTCAGTATCAGGGGCTCACTGTAGTGTGTTAGACACTGATTTAGCTGCTGGGGAGGTTTAGGATGAGTACATCTGAAGGCAATGACGTTTTCAGCTGTAGTGAAAATAGTAGGGTATTGTTCTAACAAAACCCATATTGGCGTGCAGTGTGCTCCATTTTTTAGACATACATTTTAGCTGTATTATATTACTGTATCATTTTTTTTAAAGGAAACACTCAGGGAATAGGCAGAACAAGGACACTTGTTCACATGTTGCACACTGAACCAACGGTCTGATTGACTACAGGGCTTTCCCCAGGTCATCGGGCTCAGAAGTGCAGAACCCAGTCTGTGGCCTCGTGGCCTGTGACCAGGGAGAGAACGCTGAGTCCTGGAAGGGCACACAGGAGACATTGCTGCAATGTAAGCAGGCAGCATATTTGCTTTTCAGATCAGTAACCAGCCTGTCAAGCCCGGGTATGTGCGTGCCTTGTGGTCTTTCTTTTCTCAAGTTGATGCTCTCAGGTTAAAGCAATCCCATTGGTGTAACCAAAGGAAATACAAGGAAGACCCTGGGCCTCTGAGCAATCTCCTGGCCTGACTCCAGTCTCCATAGGAGCAGGAGAGGTGGTGGAGTGTTTATTTCATAAACAAGGGGTAAATTCTTGAGTACATAGCAACAAAATTCTCTGAGAGGGACAGAGCCTCTTGGCCCTTCTTATATTTCATAACAGCACTTCTCAAGCCGCGCTTCACGGTAGTTAAAAAGTGTTCTGTGAAAAGAATTGTGCTTCGATGAATGACATTGAGGAAAAGGCGCTCTCTAGTTCTTCCCTTGGAGACTGAGCGTGCATGGCAGGATTAAAGGCTCTGAGGAGTCCTATGAGAAAGTACCTCGTTAAACTCTGGTTAACTTAGCCCCTAGCATTTCCCAAGCTACTCTGAATTTGATCATGAAACTTCTTCTTCTTTTTTTTTTGTTTTGGTAGAATTTCTAATACCACCCACTGTGCAGAATAGAATGATCATTCCCACAACATAGTGAGGGAAACACAGACTTAGTCCTGTATTGTTAATGTGATTGGATAGACGCATTTCTTGTCAAGGTAAACATTTAAAAACGACCATGACTGTGACCAATCATTTAAACATTATCCTTTCCCCAGGAGTCTTCTCATCCAAGCTTCAAATTTAAATCTGCTTTATGTCAGATTTCAATTTTTTGCCCGCATCTCAGTTTTCACGGCCAGCTGCACTTTTATTTTCCGCCTGCATGTGCCATCAGAAACTGCGCATCCACGTCGAGCCTTCTCCTCTGATGGAGTGTATTCTTCCCTCCTTCCTGTGTTTGCTGATCATGTCCCTGTCCCCAGTCACCCAGGCTCAAATTTGGTGATGTCTACTTTACTCCCTGTCTTCCAACGTGTCTTCCTGTCCAGTTGATCCTACCACTTGAAAGCCTGTCCCCACGTCTCCATCTGCCTTCCTATGGCCTCTGCCAACCAAGTGGGCTTCCAGGTGACACTTTGCATCCCCGTTTATTTGAGGACTAGAGGGAAGTCCTTACAGCTGACTCCGGCCAGTCTCTTGTTCACACGTTTTCACTGGGTTTCATGGTCTGCCTGACAACGCCGAAACGCGGGTACATGTCCGCGTGGGATTCCACCCTCCTTCTCTCACGCTGTTCCCAGTGACGCCCTCCGTGCAGTTGTGGAAATACTCTGCAGAGTCAGAGAACGACTCGAGATTCTTCCTGCGCAACTTCTGTGCACCTCTGAGCTTACTGTTCTCTTTGCTTGGAACCTCCTTTATCTTCCCCTCTTCCCCCCTCTTTTTCTTAGCAAGTCTACCTACCCCTCTTTCTCAGCCCACCCGAGGCCATCACCCTTCTGATGTTTCCCTCGGTCCTTTCAGCAAGGTGTGATGCGTCCCTTCCCTGGGGTATCGTAGCACTTCGTGTACAACTTTCTTTGAACACTGACCAGATTCTGTCTTAAATTCCCATTATTTGTAGATCTATCAATACCTTATGCTTCCTAATACACCTCGGTCATGTGCATATCTGTGTCCTCTTAGGAGTCTAACACAAGAGTTTTACATAACAGGAATGAAAAAAATATTTGTAGAATAAATATTAATAGTTTTAAAATGTTATTTTTAGATGTATGAAATATCCTGCCATAAGTAGGAATAATGTATACCATACTCATATTCTTTAATTATAGCTTTTCTAGATTGAATAGCAAGATGAGAATTCAAGTTAGTAGCTAGTCACGGAACTATTTTTAATTGAGTTATAAATGTCTCTTCATTCTTAATTTAAACCTGGGTGTGTTTAGTGTTTCCAAATTCACTTCGCACAGAATAAGGAAGCCTTGACGTGGGAGGCCCGCAGCACGCTCCCCAGCCTGCTCCTGGTGGGGCTACACTGTTCTCTCTCACATGCACGTACTCATCCCCCTGCGCTTCCCAGAATTGCCATGGAGGCTGACGTTTATATTTCAAATAACTTCCTTGTGAGAAGGTCAGGTGAGAAGAGAGATGTCAATACGGCTTTAATTAAACAGGTTAGGGCCACCAGAAATATGCTGGCCTGAAAATAAATGTCAGTGTGAATAACCCGAGAGCATTTACTATTCATAGGGTTTCAAGCAAGTGCTTTTCGTGACTCCAGCCTCCCATTCCCCCTCTTTCCCAATTAGCACTTTCAGAGCAGCTTCAGAAGTGTAATAAAATGCCTTCTTATTGGGAATTGGACTTGAAGACCTGTATCAGGAGACATTTTGCAAAGATTATCCTTACAGGGGTTGAGAAGAGCGCAGGTTTAAGAAGACCGTTAGCCCAGTCAGTTTCAGGGGAAGCCTTGCAGTCTAGTCCCTTACAGCACTGCTTCTCAGACCCGGGGTCTTGTTGAGTTTCAGAGTGTGACCCAGCAGGTCCGGGGTTAGTCGGTCATTCCGCGTTTCCGGTCAGCTCCCGGGTGAGACTGATGCTGCTGGTCTGTGGACCACACCAGGCAGAGGCCTAGAGGAAGGTCCTGGGAATTTGGTGACTCTGGATTCTCGTCTCGACTTGTTGCTTAGGCAAAATGGTTACCTTTCTGGGTCTTGGTTTTCCTAATCTGCAACTTGAAGGGGTTGAACAGAATGATATCTAACAGTCTCCAGCTCTAACGTTTTTTGATGACATGGGAGGAAATGGAAAGACGTGCAGTTTGGCTGAAGTGCTGCACATAATTACAGTTTCTAAATCTCAACCCACCTTTCATTTTTATTAGCAGTTTATCTTAAATGGAGTGTGAATGACAAGCACTGAAGTTTTCCATATTTATGTTAGTATGTGGATCTTCCTAAAATAATCTAAATCTCATGATTAATAAAAGTGCGTATAACTTTTCCCTCCACCCTCATTTTTTTATGCATGTTCTGTTGTTTTTATTTATTAGGAAATACTCCATACCTTGGGTGGGATAGAAAACCTAGCTCAGGTAAGACTCCTTTTGCAGTTGATGGTCTTGCCTTTTCACTTTGTGCCATGGCTCTGGGCAAGGACGACATAGGCATGTGACAGAAGATGGCTGTGTTTTTTTGTTTTATTGTTTTTTTGTTTTTAACCTTAGGCTGCCTATCAAGGGGAGGAGTAGGGTGTGAGGTGTGAGTGTGAAGCAAGATACTCAAAGAGCAGGGCGGGACCCATGACACTTTATTTGGCTAATTGGGCTCACTTTACCCAGCCTGTTGAAAGGAGAAGGTGCTGTGAAAGGTTACAAGTCTTTAGTTAGTCGTGAAAAGAAAGGAGCCTTGGCTGGCAGGCCTGAGTCCTCAGCCTTGCACTTACCAAGTGATGGGGGAAAACATCGGTTGTGAAGCTGTTCACAGCTTTCTCATACAAAAAAAGAATTACTGTGCTCACCAAGATTTTAACAAGTCAATGACAATGTGAGGAATGCTTTTAACTTCATTTATTGTTCTGCTTTGGTAACTACTGAGGGAAAGTAAGCAGGAGAATACATATGCTGAGCTAATAAAAAGTTTGGGTTTATTAATTTGATAAAACGTGGCATGGCATTGAGTGGCAACACCTGGTCTCCTCAAGCCCATAACATGCATGCACAGAAAAAATGGCTCTCCTAAGAAGCCTTGTGGCCCTGCAAACTCATTCCGAATTATTAAAGGGAGATGGAGGTTAGTGGCAATTGAACATTAAGTCTATTTTATTTTATTATATTTTCATTCTTGGGAAATTGATACAATGTATCTAGCTTTTGTTTTTAAGATTTAAAAAAATTGGCTGGAGATTTTCCTCATTTCATGAAATAGTCTTTCATGAAATTATATTGTGAATGATATTCTTATCCACTTTAACTTCCATTGTAATATTAGAAATTAATGTGTTTTTCTGAACCTATTTCTTATCAGTTACCCATAGTTCGGAATTATTAGACTACCCCAGTTCCCATCTGGTTCTGATTTGTAATACCTGCTTGTATGCTGGTTTGCTATTACTTTGGATATTATAAAATTTAAGCTCAGGGTAATATGTCTGTTATAAAAATTCTACTAAAAAGTTACAATGAATAAAATTCTTTGTATTATATATTATGCATCTTATTTGTTTCGTATATGTGCAGACTAAATTATACTACAAACTTATTTATTCACAAACTATTTGGGGACTTTTAAGAGTTTATACGGTTTTTACATGGTCCCTCCCTCAACTTCAAGGCATGCAAGAAAAGGCAAAGAATCAGAAACTCAGCCACCTTTTCCCACTTCGGTGAACCGGGTCCAGAGCACTATTATTTGGTGAATCTGTTGCGCCACCTACAGGTCATTCTAAGAAGTGCACAATCTGGTCACCTGCTTGTGTGCTTTTCTGTGTCTTGTCTTTGACTTGCTTGTTGGTTTGGTCCCTCCTGCAGTACATGGAGATTGTGGCCAATGAGTACCTCGGCTATGGCGAAGAGCAGCACAGTGTGGACAAGCTGGTCAACATGACATGTAAGCACTTTGGTGGGGAGACACAGCCAGCTCTCTGGACTTGCAAGAATAAGGAGTATGGTGTTTGCAGCAGGAAAAGAGATACTTTGAATGTTTATGAGTGTATCCATATCCAGTTATGTGTTGATACCCTATGCCAGTCGTTATAATCAGTGCCAAAACATACCCGGAAGGAAGGCTTAGGTCACAGCTATTACCTTGAAAAGCCCAATATCAAGTTTAGGGAGATTTTCATTGAGCACAGCCTTTCTTCATTTCATTCGGGAGAGACTCCCGTAACAGCAGATTTTGGTAAACATATTTTTTTGCTCCTTTAATACCTATTAAAATGGTCAGAGGCTATTCAGTTTTCATCTTTAAAGTTGAATTAATGATGATAACTAACTACCTCAAACAATTTGGAACACCCAGAACGTTAAAATAAAACAAAGGACACAAAACACTAATATGACGACAATAATGTGAAAATACTGGTCTGTGTGGGTGACCTGTTCTCTGGTCACTGAATCTTCTCTCTTTGGAGGCTCTTCCCAGCCCCACCTCACATCCTCTTAGGTCTGAAGAGCCAGAGGCATCCTGCTGTGGGGGCCCCTGGCCCCCTTTCTTGGTGAACAGACCTGTTCCCCGAGCGTTTATGGGACAGCTTGCTGAGCCTTGGTTACAGGGAGAGAAGGGTAGGTGGTGAGCGCCGGGCACCAGGAAGGTCCTTTGGGAACAACTGTTTCCCTCAGCTGAGGATCCTTGGTAGGTCCATCCCGTTCACTGGCTTTCCCTCTCCTCTTTGTAAAGCTGAAATCTCTATAGGGAGGATCTTTGAAAAACAGCTTTCACTTTGAACTTGTAATGATGTTTTAAGAAACCCATTTAACTTTATCTGGAAGAAAAGATTTGCTTTTTTTGCTCTCTCCCTTATTTCATTATTGTAATAGTATTATAAAATAAATACTAGCTGAGCTTGAGCATTAATTCTTGAATTCAAAAACAAGTCACCCTGTTCCTCCTCCTTCCACGGTTCCTTCCAGTTACCCCTTTTCCAATTTGCCCTTTCTCCACTTGCCCGTCAACACTTCAGACCTGAGTTTCTAGGAGTACTGCCCTCTTTAAGGTCTGAGTCACTCTTTGAGTTACTTCCTTCCTTTATAGATATTTTTCAAAAACTTGCTGCTGTCAAAGACCAAAGAGAATGGGTCACCACAAGTGGAGCCCACAAGGTGAGTGGTCCTGGGAGGAGTTAACACTGAAGCTCCAGGTGGCAAAGGTTCACAGGCTGGGGCTGGGGTGGTTCGGGGCTGGTGTGGTCAAGTCCTATGGAATTACAATTCACACAACTGCTAAGCTCGCCTCTGGTTGTAAATCTCCACTAACCATTTTTCATTCTTTGTCAGCCAAAGGAGCAATTATAGAGTTTTCTGAAACTATTTTTTCCCCATGTCACTTAATACCAACTAAGTTTATTGCATAATTTACGTGTTGCTTGGTGAACCCGGGCTATACATAAACTGTTCTAGGTGTGTTTACAAATACATCAATACAAGGTATGTACTCGTAGAAATACATTCCATACAGCACCAGAAGGAAGACTTTTAGATCACAACTCGTATCTTAAAAAACCCACTTTAATGTTTAAGTTTTTTCTTTTTTAATCCTCACCCGAGGACATGTTTAGAGAGGGGAAGGAAGGGAGAGAAACATCGATGTGAGAGAGGAACAGCAATAGGTTGTCTTTTGCATGTGTCCCAGCTGGGGACTGAACTCTAAACCTAGGTACGAACCCTCACCAGGGATCAAACCTGCAACCTTTCGGTGTGTGGGATGATGCTCCAACCAACTGAGCCACGCCAACCAGGGATAATGTTTAAGATTTTGAGTGCAAGCTTACTTTATGTAACAGAGATTTTCCCTAACAACAGAATTTGGTGAAAAGATTTTTTGTGTCATTAAACTTCTATGAAAATGTCAGAAGTTAGTTATTTTCCATTTACAAAGTTGGGTTAATAATAATACCTATCTCATACAGTTTGGAATATTTCTAATAAAAAAAAAAGACGGTTTTTAAAAAAATTCACAGAATGAATTCCAGGGTTATGTTGGTTTGAACCACATGAAATTGCCATGGTCTGTGGGCCAATTTCATGTGGTGCAACCTTATAACTGGGTGATATAATATTATGAGCATATGGGTCGAATGTACATTGCAAGATGGTTAATGCAGACTTACCCCAAACAGACTAAATATATATTTATAGCACAACTGTTTAGATGGTAGCTGCCTAGAGCCAAGTCTCAGTAATCTGTGGATTTGTCATATCCCAGGAAGCTACCTTCCAGCGTGTATTAGAGCAGGGTTGCCTAAGATGCTGCTCATTGTATAGGGGATAGTTCTAGGTGATGCACAGCTTGACATTTTTTATTTAAATAGCTACATATTTCATGATACTATTTTTTTAGAAATTGAAAAATCATTTTTTTGTGTGGCATTGAGGTGTTGAGTGGATGTGGTAAAAATTGTGATAAGGATAACAGTGGCTGAGATTTGGAAAACATTAAGTTAGAAGACAGAGAGAGGAGGAAAAGGTGAGAGGTGAAAAAGAGGAAAGGATCAGAGAAACAAAGATAATGATGGCTCCATAAAAAAATACGTGGAATCATGAAGGTGAAAGTCTTCATGATGGAAACCAAAAAAAAATCATCCAGCAGTTGGTGCAGTTCTGGCCTAGAATACTTTTGAGTGTGCACTTTTGGGGGACCCTGAGTTCTAAAAATGTAGGGAGAAGAGAAATGAGCTTACATTAATGGGAATTCAGAGAAGTCAGCTGATAAGGTCTAGAAGACTCCTAGCTAAGTCGTGTTGGTTAGGATAAAGCCTGGAAGCATTGACTGACGCTCTTTCCACATTGATTAGAGTTTTGAGAGCCAAATGGAGTGCTTGGTGGGGATGCTATGTCTTGCTTAGTTTTGGGGAAAAGTGAGTTTTCAACATTTTGGTGAAAAATAGTTTCATAATTTGGCAAGTGCCTAACACAATGCCTGACTCACAATGTGTTCTCACTGACTGGTGTTATACGTACTTAGTTATTACGACCAGTGTTCATGTTATTAGTCTCCCCACCTCCGCTTGGCGAGGGGTCAGAAGAGGCGGAGCAGCCCTCTTGGGCACAGGGAAGTAGAGGGAAGTGTGAGAACGAGGCTGGCCATGTAGCTTAGGCCCTTTCCCCTTCTGTCCTGGGCAGGGAATGGTTCCAAGGCGCTAGTGTCAAGAGTTCCAAAGGACAGAGCGGGGCGGCACCTGTCCTTTGTAAAGAACTGGATTCTGTGAATGTTTATCGGAACTCCTTTTGAGGTCAAACCTCTATGATCTTTAGAAAGAAACAGTATATTGTTTCAAGAAGCTTGTGGTTCTTAAGTAATTAAACTCTTTTACTTCATTTTTTCAGATATTAGTAAATTTGCTCGGGGCCCGAGATACTAATGTTCTGTTGGGTGCCCTTCTGGCTCTGGCCAGTTTAGCTGAAAGGTAAGTGTCTTTTGATACACTTTCCAATTCTGCTGCTGTGGCAGTTTCAGTGGCAGGCATGTAAAATAGATTCGCTTCTCTACTTTGTTACCTACTTAGAAAAATAAGCGTGGCATACCATTAATATACTGAAGAGGATCCTGGATGGAAAAGTATCACTTTGAAATTTAAGTTGTTGAAAAAGCAAATCACAGTTTAAAATTTTCTTTCTTTTTTCTGACTAGAAGTATTTACCTAATCTTTCATCCAATCCTCATTTACCTTTACTTTCACAATATTTCTTTGACAACTGAACCTTCCCAGCCTTCTTTTTTCATTCTTTTTTTGTACCTGTGTATTTTAACATATAAAACATTTGCAAACATTTTTACCCTTAAAAAATCTAGACAACCCGTTCCCTTATACATGTCATGATTACTTTAAATAAAAGAGCTTTAAATATATTTTATGCCAATAAATAGATCATTGCTTTTTTGTATTTGAGTTTTTTCTCCAACTTTATAGGAAATAATTGACAAATGTAATTGTATGTACTTAAAGTGTACAACACGATGACTTGATATGCATTGTGGAATGATTACCAAGAACAAGATAATTAATACATCCATCACCTCACATGGTTAACTCTGTGTATGTGTGTGTGTGTGTGTGCGTGCACGTGTGACGAGAACACAGATCTGCTCTCAGCAGCTTTTAAGTATACGACGCCTTATTACTAACTATAGTCACTATGTTGTACATTATTACATCCTCAGTATTCATTCTTACAACTGCAAGGTTAGGCTGTTTACTTTAACCTATATCTTCCCATTTCCTCCTCTTCCCAGACCCTGGCAACCACCCACTGTTCTATTCTCTGTTTCTGTGTAATCAGTTTTGTTGTGGTTTTTAGATTCCACATATAAGTGATACCATATGGCACTGGCCTTTCCCTGTCTGGCTTGTTTCACTTAGCGTAATGCCCTCCAGGTTCTTTTTTTTATGGCTGAATAATATTTAATTGTGCATATTATACTTGCTCTGTCCATCATCTGTCAAGGGACACGTAGCTCATTTACACATTCTAGCTCTCGTGAACAGGGCTGATCATTACTTTTCTGGTGAACAGCATGATTCCCTTTGCAGAGAGGGAGTTGTGTTATCATCATACTGTTAATCAAATTTGTGACAGATAATGTTTATTGAAGGTGGGAATTCGATGCTGCCCTGCCCCATGGAGCTATATTGCATTTTGTTTCTCTTCTTCAGATACTACAAGAGCTAGGATATTAAATAAGTGAATATGGTAAGCTGTGTTTTTAGTAGTTACTAATAGTTTTCAATTTGTAGCCCAGAATGTAGGGAGAAGATAAGTGAACTCAACGTTGTAGAAAGTTTGCTGATGATTTTACATGAATATGACTTGCTTTCCAAAAGGTAGGATTCCTTACAGGGAAAGAAACAATGTCTTATATTTGATTAAAGTGATTATTTTTATTACATTATGTTATTTACATTGTTAGCTGAATATCATAAGTCAACTTATTTTCTATTTAAGCTTATGTAAAGAAACTAGAGCAAGGTGGTATATCAACTTATCTTTCTTTGGTCCTGTATTACTTCTAGATCTGGGCATAGAATCAAATTGTATAGATACTATGATCACATCTTTAATATTTTTGTTTACTGCATTTATTTACTTCTATCTCTTTAAGGAAAGAAACTCTGAGTGACTCTATTTGTAGTAATTTCAGATTATGTGTTGAATAAATGATTAATTGCTAAAGTCTATTTTGCTTAAGGCCAGTAAAATAAATTAACATAGGTATGTACTTGTTTCATGACCTCCTGTTTTTATAACTCAAAACCTAGAGTAAAATAAAATCATTTTTATTGAACTACATATTCTTCTAAAGAATTACTGTATACAGATAGTTGTTACTTTGTTTTTATAGTTGCAGCCAATATCACTTGATATTAGGTGAGTAAATAATTTTCTAAAGAGACAAAATAGATAACAGAAAGTTAAGTAATGAAACTTAGGCATTTAATTCATTGTAAGTTCCTCTGGATTCTCTTTAAAGCCATTTTAACATTCTTTTACAAACTATACTACTAGACTTGGCTATTTGCACCCATTCGTCCAACAAACAGCCTCAGCACAAGTGTTGGCAAACCAAAGTGAATAAGATACGAGTGTCTAATGTAGGAGACGGCCCAGACTCACAAGTAAATGGTTACAGCATAGCGTTGTGAATGGGCGATCAGTGGGTGCGCAGGATGCTCTGGAGCATGGAGCAGAGCCCCCGCGGGGGCATGCCAAGTTTCCCGAAGGAAGGAGGAGTTATCCAGCCAGGGAGAGAGTAAGTGAAAACAGAATATATCTCCGCATGAAATGGACATGTTCGAGGATCTCGCATGGTCGGGCTCAGCTGGAGTGAAGAGTGCTGGAGGGAAACCTAGACTAGACAGTTAATGATACATTAAAAATACAGCCAAGTTTGCTCAGGCCCTGCTCTGAGCACTTTTGTGTGTTCACTCATTTGATCTGCACAGCAACCCTATTGAATTCCATATTTTATGAGTGAGTCAATAAGAAACTATTAGTCAGGTCTTGATGGGCTCTTTGTGCTAAATAAGGAGTGTAGTTTTTATCATGAATATTAGGGGGGACTTCCAGAAAGATTTTAAGCATGATCAGATTTATTTTTGGGGAAGATCACTTTGATAGCAGTGTATAGGGTCTGTGGGGTGGGAAATACAGCTACACAATGAGATCCACTTACGACAGGAAGGAATGTGTTGTGTAGAAAGTTTTAGAAGGTGAAGAATACTGTTTACCAAAGAACATATGTTCCAAATGTCACGGCGTAAATGTTTGGGAGGGAGAGGCGCCATGGAAAATTGGCTCAGGGGAAAGGAATTCTGAAGCAGTATGGGAATGAGAACACTGGAGAGGTAGATGACAGAGGGGCATGATCAAGTACCACAAGAATGGTGGGCGGAGCAGCGGGGTTGGCTAGCTGCACAAGGGGCTTGACCCCAGCAGTTGCCCAGGAAGTAGGGGCACTGAAGGCTCTTGACTGGCAGTGGCAGGTTGGGAAAGAGAAGGAAGTGTCTTGCATGATTCCCACTCCTCTGGCTTGGAAATGGAAAGGACTGTGGTATCATGACTCAAGATGAGGGATATCAGAGGAAGAGATGCTCCGGGGAGGACGATGAGGCCTTTGAGTTTAGACACCATGGTTTGAGTGCCTGCGGACCGCTGTGTGGCTGGTGCTCACGGAGTCGGGGGCGATGCCTGGGCCAGACACACAGGGCCAAGGTGGAGGGAGTGTTCGAAGCCTCGGGAACGGGTGCCGTGTCCAAGGAGAGTGTTTAGAGCGTGAGGCTGGAGAGTAAGGTGGTTCCGGGCAATATTCATCATCATGTTTCAGAGCTCAGCTGAGCCTTACGTCTTCTGCCATCGTCATTTTTACGTTACTCCCCGGCATTGCAATGTTTCTGCCGTTTTGTGTTAGTGTCTTGTTTTTGCAACCATGCAGTCAGTTTCTGAAGACTAGGACAAAGCCTTTATGTTTCTCTTGCCTTGAGCACAGTGCAGGTCCCAGTCTATGTCCTTGACACCTAGTTGCTGGTTAGGAGGTTTTTAGCCAGACCCAAGAGGATGCAATGAGAAAATGACTTAGAACAGCCGTCAGCAAACTGTGACCTGATAACTAAATTTGGTTCCCTGCCTGTTTTTTTTAGAGTAAAGGTTTATTGAGGTGCAGCCATGCCCATTTGTTTTCATGTCGTCTATGGCTGCTTTCACATACCGCAGCGTGACTGGGTGGTTGGGGCAGCCCATGTGCCAGCAACACCGAAAACATGTGGCTGTGGTCCAGCCCTTCCCAGAAAATGCATGTTGACCAGTCACTTAGAAAACGTTAGAGTTACAGTTCATGCAGTGATGATAGCAGTAGTCTGAGTAAACATGAAGTCAGTAACCCACTGGCGCTGTGGTCCTCACCCTGGCCCTCCCCATCCCCTCTCAGACTGACTGCGGAGTTGCTGCGGCTCCTTTGTGCTGAGCCCCAGGTGAAAGAGCAGGTGAAGCTCTATGAGGGGATCCCCGTCCTCCTCAGTCTGCTCCACTCCGACCACCTGAAGCTGCTCTGGAGTGTCGTCTGGATCCTGGTGCAGGTTTGTGAGGACCCCGAGACCAGTGTGGAGATTCGCATTTGGGGAGGCATCAAGCAGCTTCTTCATATTTTACGAGGGTGAGTGAGGGTGGGCCTGGCCCACTATGCCCTGGTCACTGAAGCTGGGGGCCCTGCCATGCGATGGCAGGTTGGGTACATGCTCAGCTCGCTCCCACCTGGTCTTTATCATTCATGTTTTGCAGAGTCATTTATACTTGCCACAAACATGCTCTAAATCCACGCTGGGGGCATTCGCCTTTTAAGCTTCTTGGGAAACCTGATGTGTTTATCTTTACATCCCCTGCCTCCAGGACAGTGCCAGGCATGTGAGAGGCCATCTGTCTGCCAATGTAGGCTGAGTGGAAACCCAGTAACCCCAGTTTGAAAACATTTGTCTTGGCACCTTTTTCCTGAATCAGTATATTCCTACTGCAATCCCAACAAGTAAAATAATGACTGCTGTGTTACTGAAATGCCTCGGTGTGCGTTTTGGTGAACGATTGCCGTGTTTCTGACCCCATTCCGGTGGCCCTTCTTTTCCCTCTGATCTTCATTGCGCAGCCCCAAAGTGGGTTAACCCCTTCTCATCTCTTGTCTAAAAGTAGAATTCCAATGGTATTCAAAGCCATGAGTTTGAGTTTGTTAAAATAACTTCAAATTAAAATTTTCTGAATGTTGCAGTAACTACTATAATTGTGTATAGTAGACATATTAAAATATTGAATAACAGCATCTTTTGGTACCATCAGTGGGAAGGTCCTCTTACCTAAAGTCATTATAAAGTATGATTCAGTCCTATAGATGCTGAATCCAAGTCGCAAAGGAATATATCCGCCTGAAAGGGCTCACATTTGTGATCCGTGGCACATAAATGAAGCTCATGCTAATAAAAGCACAGGGATGTGACTTGTCAATTTTAACGTGACTAGTTAGTATCAAATCAACATTATTCAGACTTGCGCTAGCTGTGCCTCCAGGGGCCTTGGGGAGTGATGTGTTATCAACTTCATTTGTTTTTGTCTGAGGGAATGTTCCAAAGCATAAGAACAGACTGTAGACGTATGCAGCGTAGCCTTGTTGGTGATTTCTGTCATTGCCAAAACAGAGGGAAAATGCTGTAGACTGTTGACAATCTACTTGCATTTCTGCATATCACATGAAAGCCTTAAATGCTTTAATGTACACTCTAAATTATAAATTATAAATCACTAGTACTGTGGTGTAATAAACTAGCCACCTGGTCAAAATAATTACATTAGAAAAAGTTTTGTTTTTGCTTGAGTTTGTAGGATAATGGCAATGTTGACAGTGCTGGTAGTTATTATTTTGTGTTAATATGTTTATTGTAGCAGTGATGGGTTACCCCATTGGAGTTATTTTTTGATGATTAAATTAAATTCTATAATAGTTAAGCAATGCTTCAAAGACAAAACCTACCTTTTTTACCAGATGGAAGTGAGTTTAATTCAAAGAACTATTTTTCCTCTTTGGCTCAAGCCATAACTATCCTTGACGGAGAAGAGTCCCTTCACAATGAGCAAGGCCTTTTCCCAGCCTCTTCTGTGGCGCAATGTTCGAAAACTCTTCTGGGGAGATGATAGATGTCGACACTTATGCTGTGTTAAATGTGTCTCCGTGTTGTGGGAGAATTTATTACCCCAGCTGCATAAACCATGTCTTTTCAGAGCCAGTGCCTGCCCCTGAGCTGCCTCAAGCTGGTTTGAGGGGTGGAGGTTGCCAGGTTGTCTGCTGTCTGCTGGCTTGAGTGTGAACAGGTGTTGTTGGCAGGGCACTTTCCAGGAAGCCTGTTCATGCCCATTCACTCGCAGTCCCGAACTCAAAGGTGGTTTCCAAAGGGCTGTATACTCTTGATAATGTGGAGTGATCTCTAACTTCGAGTTTTAACATAGTTATGTTGACAGACGAGATCCATGGTTATGACTACCCTTGGCCCAGATCCGTCACCTCCCCACGCTCAGTGCAGGAAGGCCACCGGCGGGCCGAGATGACATGCAAGAGTCTGTCCACGTGATAGGCAGGCGCAGAAATCCAAGTGGGGCTGCTGCCATAAAAATAAATAAATGAAAAAAGTGGTAAATAAAACAGAAAGAAACAAAGAAGATAAAAGACATAATCCATTTTAGAAGATTGTATTAAATAAACAGAAAAACAAATGCTTTATTTTATCAAAGATGTTAAAGAGAACATGGCATCTCTGAAATGAGATTGAAGATGAGATGTGAGGACAATAAAAGGGGAGAAGAGAGACACAGAGCTAGGAAAGAAGACAGACTGAATAACATAAGGAGCTGACGAATCCGCTGGAACTAGACTTAGGAAAAGGAAGGGCAAGGTTGAAAAAGTTATGCATAATATAGAGGAGACAGACAAAAGGGTAAGAAGAATTAGAAAATGAAAGATTTGTCCAGCAGAGGATGGGGCTTCAACATGAGGATAAATGACATCCCTGAGTTGGAGAATAAAGCAAAAGGAATTTAAAAGGTCAAAGATATTGTAAAAGAGAACATCCCTAAAATAAATGCAGATTGAAATTTCATGGAAAAAGAAGGCAAAATGATGAAGCTTCGGATGCATCCAGTCGAATCAGCTGCAGCAGAGTAGAGTTCAAAAACAAAGGCGGCCATGCGGGCCGAGGGGGAAGGACAGCCTTTCCGATGAGCGGTGCTGAGTCAGTTCAGCAATCACATTTTAGGGAAAGAAAGAGAGAGAGAAAGAAAGGAAAGGCAGAAAGTGAGAAAGAAATGAGTCCTACCTCACACCATGTGTGAAAATCAATTCGAGGTGGGTTGGAAGGTGAAACAATAAAAATAATACAGCAGAAAACTTCATGACCTGGGGAGGCAAAGATCTCGCCTCCCCTCCCTTCCTCTCTCCTCGTCTCTTCTTTTTCTTTCCCTCCCTCTCTCCTTCCCTCCCTCCCTCTTTTTTTTTTGCAAAGGCATCTTAAACAGGACTCAGAAAGCACTGACCAGGAAGGAAAGTCGGCAAAGTGACCTGTGCATTAACATTTCTTTTTCAGAGACAGGAATTTTGTTTCCGATCGCTCCTCCATCGGAAGCCTGTCTAGTGCCAACGCAGCAGGCAGAATCCAGCAGCTCCACCTGTCGGACGATTTAAGCCCTCGAGAAATTCAAGAAAATACTTTCTCTCTTCAAGCAGGTATTTATATCACATCATTATGTCTTACTATTTGATATTATTTATTATATTGCCTTATTATTCTCTGTTATAAAACTAGTATGGTCATATTAATTAGGCACAACTTATAGGTTTAAAAAATGTGAGAGCAAACCCATGTGGATGCCCGAAACTTGCTGGGACCAGTGTTGGACTTGCAGGTTAATGATGCCCCAAACTTTCCTGTCCCTTCCACATTCTGAACACATTGAGAAGTCCGCATAAAAGTCAGACATAGAGAGAGCAGAATATTTATTAGCTTTATTACTGGTAAAGCTGGATTAGGGAATGCACTTAGATCTGCAGCCAGAATCATGGTTTCTACCATCTTTTAGACCTTAGCGCACCCTCTGTACAGGAGATCCTACAACACACGCACCCATTCATTCCACCAGGAGCAGGAGAGTGCCTCCCCCACGCCTCATGGGCTCCTAAACGGAGGACAGAGATGCTCCCTGCGTGGGATTTCCACACAAAAGCGGGAGCGGGAACGCGCGCATGCGGTGTTTGGCAGTAGGCGCAACCTTGAACAGCGGGGTAGCCTGTGCCCTGCAGAAGCACACCTGGTCTCTGGGACAGGTGGGGCTGCAGTGCTGCTGACCAAGCCGGGTGCCCGTCAGTGGCCCGTGGGAGGGGACAGAGAAGCGCGGGTGGGCCTGCAGGAGGGCAGGCAGGACCTGATAGCAGATGAGCAGACGTGGCAGGGGGAGGAGAAAATCGGGGAGGAGAAGGGGCCAACTTTGTTTGCTTCCTACTCTTTCCTCCTGGAGAATGGAGTTGTTTCTTCACAGGTTTTTGAGGTGAGGGCAATAGGATCCCCTCTGCTTGGGCTGTCATCCCGGTGCCCTCTGAAAGGCCTCATCACTGATGCGGACACTGGCCAGCAGTGTCTGCGTCATTGTGGATGAATTAAAACATATACACAGACTACCCAGTCTGGTGGAGGCAATAGGATGACATGGCTTTTCTCTCAAGAGGAGCAAAAGTCGTGGCCTCCACCATGACAGGCCTTTATTCTAAAAATCTCACATTACAAGCTGGTTCTCCTTCACTATCCCAGTTACAACAAAGGAGCCAATGCCTCTCATTACATCACAGAAGAAGGACATTAGCAAATGAGTAGCCAGCCAATTACACTGGTCTCTGCAAGGTACTTGCAGGGTGAGGGGGTTTTAGCAAAAAGCAATCCCAAAAGAGCTTAGGTATATTGCAAATCTGATTACCCACGAGAGAACCTATCTGTGGGCGTGGGTCCTGTGCATCTCCGAGTGGGAGCTGGGCCCACGCTGTGCAGAAGGATCTGCCACATCTCAGTGTAAAGAATCTTACTGGGGATTCGCTCTCTGAAGGCTCCCTGGGGAAGTCTAACGAACCCGGCTGCAATCAGAGCTATAGGCCTCTCACAAGCGTGGAGGAGACTGTTGGTGACAGAGGTCAGAAGGGCGGATGCTCACACGTGGAATGATAAGTTATTTCCTGGGAGGGGGCATGATGTGCTGCAGGGGGCTGGAAGCATCCTGTGCATTCACTGGAGTGGCAGTGGTGACAGGGTGTGTAGAGACATGCACTGTCTCATCACTCTGTACACTTAAGAGATGCCTACTCCACACAGCTCATTTTGTACCTCAATAAAAAATGAACAGCATCGGGGATTAGGAGTAGGGTCTTAGTTTCAGCTGTACCTGCTGTTGGCCATGTGGTCTCAGCTTTTCTCAGTTTTTCCAGGTCTCACTTTCACTTGTGTGAAATGGTGATAAAGGGCTGTTGTGAGTCACAGGGGGGTGTAAATTTATATCACAGTGCAGGGCTGGTGGCGAAGGCTCCACAGATTGGCACCATCCTATTTAGATGCTCTGTGCTCTAGGATCCGGCATACTTCTGGTTGGACAAGGGGCAGCTCGGTACGGGGTGCCCCTGGAGGCTGCCCTGGTGGCTGCAAAGAGCTCCTAGTTTGAGGGGTGGTGCTCAGGGCGTGGGACTCACGGCCTGGCCAACTGGGGTCGGACTCCTGGCTGCTTCCACTTATTAGTCCTGAGGCCTCGGCGAATGACCTCTCTGAACCTCGGTTTTCTCATCAGTAGAACTGGTGATCTTAGTACATAATCTGATTACAAGAGTTAATTTGGATAACATATTTAAAGTACTCATTTATTCAACGATTGCAAATGTATGTATTGAGCACCTGCTAGGTGGCAGGCACATGTAGGGCACTGGGATTACAATGAACCAGGCGCATGCAGCATTCCTGGTGCACAGTAGATGCTTAATAAAAGGCTTCTGTGAAGTGTGCTTGTATACACATTATATGAAGAGGAGAGTTAGAAGCCGTTAAAAGTCTCCCTTCTCCCAGAGCTGTGCCAGAGGGACATTAATGTTTTGGGGGGATTGACTCTGCTGAGAGAATTCCCTAGAGTATCACTGTGACTGTGCGATCCGCAGTCACGGCAGTGACAGACTGTCCCTCTGCTGGTTTTTTTTCCAGCCTGCTGTGCTGCCCTCACCGAACTGGTGCTCAACGACACCAACGCCCACCAGGTGGTTCAGGTAAGCGCCCGGGGTTCCGTACCCACATCCGACTCTGCATCCCAGAACGTGTCTTCTGGGATCCCATCACGTGGTTTTAAAATATTTGAATTTGTCTTATTTAACTTGTAGATTTCCATTTTATATTCTTGTCCTTCTTTCAGCTTGCTTGGCTGAAAAAGAACTGTCATGTAGTTAATTGATGATTTTCCCCCCTACATTATGTGTAGACTTTTTCATTTTTTGTTCTTTTCTAAAAAAGCTGGTCTGCTTTGCTTTAATTCTGGTCATATATTATAGGATACCATGAGTTAAGGAAAGGAGTCACTTTAAGAGTACATCAAGTGTGTACTCTGCAACTGTGTACATCAACTGCATATAAATACATACACCTGTACAACCCTTGTATGGGTTTCTGTTATCAAAGTTACTTTCTGCTTATTGAATTTTACAGAGAAAGCTTTTGGTTTTGTTCAATACAATGTGAGGTCTGTCCAGCAAAAGTCCAGCCACCGTTAATGTAACGAGAATGGTTTGCATGACATTGATGTAGCCTGTGTGAACAATGATGACTTCATTGTACCAGTCAGTGGCGGCAGCAGATACAGTCAAGTGAGCATGTGCACTGTGTGGCTGTCACATTCAAAATGACTGAGCGAGTAGAGCAATGGATCTGCATCAGATTTTGCATTAAGGTTGAACATTCCTCTGCAGAAACTATTTAGTGATTCAGAAGGCTGCAGCTGTAGGCAACGGGTGATTGGCAGCTTCATCATGACAATGCAACAGGTATTCATGTATCACATCTTGGGCAGTGTTTTTTTGTGAACTATCAAACCATCTAGGTGACTCAGCAACCCTACAGCCAAGATTTGGGGCACCATGACTTCTGGCTTTTCCCAAAACTACAATCACCTTTGAAAAGGAAGAGAATTCAGACTGTCCATGAGGTTCAAGAAATTATGATAGGGCAGCTGACGGCAATTGGGAGAACTACATGAGGTCCCAAGGTGCCTACTTTAAAGAGGACTGAGGCATCATTGTCCTATGTACAATGTTGCTTGTATCTTCTTCACTAAATGTCTGTTTTTCATATTACAGGACCAGATTCCATCTGGACAGACCTCTTATATTCAACTTCAACTTCAAAGTACATATAAGGACATGAAAGTTAGTTAGGGATCAGGTCATCCAAAATTAGAGTCCCGAGGAGAAGCTCAGTGAATCGGGGTAGTTTGTGGAATGACTGAAATCTGGGGAAAATTTTAATAAAATAATCTGTGATTCGTAGAATGTTGGGGTTAGCACTGATCCTTGTACTGACCGTGAGGGAGAAATATCTGGTGAGGGAGGCTGGCATGGAAGCAGATGCTGTTAAAATAATTTCTTTTACCATTATTTGCTGGCCGGGCCCCTGAAAAAAATGACTTAGCTTCTCTAAGTTTCGGTTTTATCATGTATAAAATAGGAAAATTATAGAATAATTCACTGAATAGCTAAAAAGACTAAATGCATTAAGGCAGGTAAAGATCTTCAGTTATAATATAACTGTCCACATATAGGACAGTTCAGTAAATTATACATTTGATAGATAATAGAAAAGTAGCAACAAGTTAGTTTTGTTCCTTCTTCTAGATTTATATTTGTATTAGCGGAAGTCTAGAAAGGTGTTGATTGTGTTTTCATGAAAAACGTTCATTTTCTTTTTCTTTTTTACAATTTATTTATTTATTTATTTTTAGAAAGAGGGGAAGGGAAGGAGAAAGAGAGGGAGAGAGACATCAATGTGTGGTTGCCTCTCGTGTGCCTCCTACTGGTGACCAGGCCTGCAACCCAGGCATGTGCCCTGGGCAGGGAATCAAACCGCTGACTCTTTGGTTTGTGAGTCTGTGCGCGATCCACTGAGCTATATACCAGCCAGGGCCATGTTCTTCTTTAATCTATTATTATTTTTAATAGAGTATGAAAATATAGAAGTTATTTATTATTTCTAATATAATAGAAGTTAATTATTTCTATAATAATTAACATGTATTGTTTAACTAAAAAATTATAAAGGGAGAAGTTCTCTTTCAAAATTAGATATTTAAAATGCAATGTATAAAGAATAAAAAGATATTTAAGTTCCTTTTTATCCCCTTCTCTGTTTTTAAAGCATTTCAATCACATTAATTGATATGCTTTATTATTTATGCTCTTTAAAGACAACTGAAATTTTAAGATTGTGGTTCTAGTCTTTGGTGTGTAAAAGTTACACTGACATTGTTAGTATTGTCCTGTCACGTGTACTTGCAGTTCCAAGATTATGCTGACTGTAACGTAAGCTGCATCTTGGAGATTGTGTAGTTGATTCTCTATGCTCGTGTGTCTCTATGGCATTGTCACTGGTCACTGGTAACATGCCCCTTTATTCTTCCAGGAAAATGGTGTATATACAATAGCAAAATTAATTTTACCGAACAAACAAAAGAATGCAGCAAAAACTAACCTATTACAGGTAATAAAGGTGTCTATTCCTTTTCAATATCAAATTACCAAAATCGGGGGAAGCCTTGATGATGCACTCTGCGGTGGTTAGAACTTTCGGCCTGGTGCTGGTCCCTGCTCTGACTGTGAGGGAAGGCAGGTACCTGGGGAAGGGAGACTGGCGTGGGAGCCAGTGCCGTGGAGCCAAGGTAAAGGGCTCCACAGTGCTTTCTCCGTGGGAGGGAAGTAGGGGACTGTATTTAGATATTTCTTTGCCTATCAGCAAGTTCTATTTTCTAAATACCTGTATTGCTTGCACATCAGTGGAAGATGAAGCGTGGACCACAGTCACTAACATTGCGCTTTTACAAAGGAAAGCCTGTGAAATGGGTTTTGATGGCTGAGAAAAGACTTGACAAATGGGTGAAGGGATAGGTGTGGGGCACCGATGGCATCTACTGCAGGGTGGAGGGGCATTCCATGCAAAGGGAACCACACGTGCAAAGTGTGGGAGCCTGAGCTTACAGCTGAGTGCTCAGGTGCTCAGTGGGCCTGCGGTGTGTGGCTGGGGGCAGGGGTGCTTCAGGAGGCGAGGCCTCGTGGATGAAAAGGGGACACATTATGCAGCGTCCTGTGCGTTTTTCTGAGCAGTGGGCCGCAGGGGCCACTTGAAGACGGAGTGATAGAGTCAGATTTTAAATGAGCCTGTGCAGTAGCTGCAGCTCATCTTTTTCCCCCAAGTCATTTAGAAAAGCAAGTACGAAACGGCCTTTGCCTCCGACCTGATTGAAGAGCTGTTGCCCAGAATAATGGACCAACCAACCCAGCAGAGAATTTTCGGTGGTATGTGTGGGCTGGCAGCCGCAGGTTTTGGAGAGTTACAAATGAGAACACAGGGTGGGACCTAATTTTTTCACAGGTGCATGACACTCTGCTGCAGCACCGATACAGTCAAATCCATCCTATAGGTGCATTTTGTTGAGCAGCAGAGGGTTTTAAAAGTTCACGTTTCAATGGTTTTCAAGGCACACATGTGCTCCCCTCTCTCTCAGTCGCCACTGCTCCCTCACCAGGCTCCTTTATGTCGTTTTGTCATCTGGGCAATCCCGTGGGTCACCCTTCTTATGTATTCAGATCACTGATTTTATGAGACGGTTCCAGACTCGAATTCAGCAGGCCCTGGTCACCCCAGTGGTGGCCTGTCCTGCAGGGACAGAGGCAGGCTGGGGGCTGTCTTTTATTTTCTTAGCTCTGCAAAGCGCCAGAAATTTATTTATCTCAAGTAAAGTCTCGCAGGCTTCTTTCTGAGTGTTCACAGGAGTTACTGTAGATTGTTCTATTTGGGGAACGCTTAAGACTCTTTCCTCAAGAGACCAATTTGTCAAGTTTGAGTCCAGTGTGCCTGTGGCTATTTTTATATGTCATGGTTTCTAGTGTTTATTTTCTCACAGAAACCATACAAATATTGAGGCATACATAGCAGGCTAGGAACAAAATAAACCCCGAGCTCCTGGAAATCATTGGACATTTGGTTTTCTCAGCGTAGGAATTTTGTTTCTTGTCTCTGTGCTCATTGTGTACTTTCTAGAAAGGAATTAAGGACAAGTACCGAGTGAAGCAAAGCCAAGATCCCTAACATTTCTACAACATAAATGCTTTTTAAAAAAATAAGCTCTGGCTCCCACATAGATCAGCCACACTCACAATGAAAACACTTCAGTGTTTACTTCATGATGATTCTAACCTGAGATGTTTTAATTTCTTGAGCTGCCTTTGGGGAATGACGCATCCTTTTCTTTTGCAGTGTTATGCTTTCAGAGCCTTGAGGTTTCTCTTCAGCATGGAAAGGAACAGACCGCTCTTCAAAAGGTATGAGCTTAGAGAAGTGTTGAGCGACCTGCCATCCCAAGATTGGACATGTCCACGTAGCTGACTTAGGTGGTGCAAAGAGTAAGAGAAGAATGAGTCAGTATGCAGAAGATGTGTCCTCAGCTTTCTGGGAATCCACAGACAGAGCTGAGCTCTCCTAGTGTGATCTCAGCACTGAAAAGGAGCAAAAAGATGAAAGAGCGTGGATCACTATATCGTTACAGCTCTTCTTAATTACATGTGGCTGCTCTGGTTTTAGTTTCTCTCTCTCTCTTTTAGACACTAACATTTTAAATGGATGACATCAAAAATATGTGCTTGTTTTAGCCCATTCATACCTTCCAAAGTTGATGTACTGTATTTTGCCGTGTATAATGTGCACTTTTTTGCCCAGATTTTTTTAGGGAGAAATAAGGATGCACAGTATACATGGGTATAATGATTACATATCATGGATATAATAATCCCATGTGTAATGCACACAAAAACTTGG
The DNA here is from genome assembly GCA_004027475.1 of Anoura caudifer. NCBI lineage: Eukaryota > Metazoa > Chordata > Mammalia > Chiroptera > Phyllostomidae > Anoura > Anoura caudifer. The sequence goes on from PVKU01000079.1 coordinate 314,366, forward strand.
ATGCACATTATACACCAGAGAATATGGGGTAGTTATATTCACTTACAGAAAGAAAGGCTTTGTCTGGGTATCTTCCATAGGGCAAGAGCTCATGAGAAGGGGAGCAGGCTGATGTTACTGGGTCGGGAGGCGGTGCTGGCGAGCACGGCAGAAAATCACTGCCTTGGGAAGCAGATGCTAGTTGCCTGCCTGTGTGGTCTGCATGCTGTTCTGTCGGGCAGGCTAGCCGAAATCATAGGCCCAAGGTCTTACTGGAATTTTATTCACCAGGTAGAATAGCAATAAATCCTTGACTTAATATAACATAATTTTTCAGAATTGTGGAGCATTTTATGTTGTTACTTTATTTCTATATGATGCTTGAATTTAGGGGAAGAAAAGGACATGAAATTAGTTTTTCATTAAAATGTTTCACTTCGAAGCTCTAAACCATTTTAAGTGGACTTAAAGGTTTTAATAAGCCCTGGAGCCAGTACCTTGGAAATGATGCAGGAACCTCCATTTTTCTCCTTTACCTGTATTATTTTATTTTCATAAAACATTAAGATTAGGTTAATATTTACCCATTAGGGTTAATGTGAGGACTGACTCAAATGGCATTTATTAAAGTGCTCAATACTCAATAAATGCTCAGTAAACATTCCCTAGTAATATGTTTAATACCTATACCCCAAATATCTTACAAAAAAAGTATTTGTATAAACTGTTTCATATTTATTTATTTTTTAAAAGATTATATTTATTTATTTTAGCAAGGGGAGGGGAGGGACAAAGAGAGGGAGAGAAGCATCAATGTGTGGTTGCCTCTCACACGCCCCCTACTGGGGACCTGGCCTGCAACCCAGGCATGTGCCCTGACTCGGAATCGAACTGGTGACCCTTCAGTTTGCAGGCCAGCACTCAGTCCACTGAGCCACACCAACCAGGGCTCAATTTGTTTTTTATTGTAGTAAAGATCGTGTAACGTGAGATATACCCTCTTAACAAATGTTTAATTGTATGACACAGTGCTGTTGACTATAAGCAGGATGCTGTACAGCACACTTCTAGAGCTTTGCATTTGTTTTTCCTTACCTTATAAACTATAGCTTTAGTTCACTTTTGTGAGATAAGCTGGTGAGTATTACTTCCTCCGACTTTGTCGATGACTTAAGGAAGTTAATTTGGTTTAATTAATCTGTGAATGACCTAGATCTAAAATGGAAGGAATGAGCAGCAGTTTCCAAATCCTGCATGAAGTATATGCGTGTGTATTTTTCACTGTAGGCTTTTCCCCACCGACTTGTTTGAGATCTTCATTGATATAGGACATTATGTTCGTGATATCAGTGCTTATGAAGAATTGGTCTCAAAGTTCAATTTATTAGCGGTAAGTCTTGAGTTTTAAATTTTGGCAGGCTGCTTTGTGGTCAGGATTGAATTTATCATAGCAACCCATTTTCTTTTTCTTTTTATGGTTAGGAGGATGAACTGAAGCAAATTGCTGAAAATATTGAAAGCATTAATCAGAATAAAGCTCCTTCGAAATATATAGGCAACTATGCAATTTTGGATCATCTTGGAAGTGGAGCTTTTGGCTGTGTTTACAAGGTGACTTTGCCAGGGGGGAGCACCTCTTGTGTCCCCAAGCACACCAGGTGTCCTGCTTGCGTACCCACCCGCAGTTGAGCAGATCCCTCTTGTGGAAAAGTAGCGGAAAATAGATAAAAATTAGACTGATTGTTTTTATCCATCATACAGCTGCATCAATGTTGATTTATCTTAACTTTCAGCTCTAGAAATTGTCACTGACTTGAAGAAAGCCATCATTTGTCATTAATCTCTCACAAAAAAATAGTCAAAATGGCTTGTCCCACTCTACAACACCTTCTCCACATCCACACCAGTGATTCTGTGTTTACACAGTAAAATCCTACTGAATGTTGCAGATGGACCCAGGAAATACCAATTTTATAAAGCTGAGCTTAGTGCAAATACAGATAGAATTTTTAAAGCTCCCTGACTTATTTAAATGACTTGCTTTAATCATGTGACCTTATTAGTGTACCTCTTTCTTCCCTTCTCTGCCTTGACCTCATTCCTCTTTTTCCCCCCTTATTAGGTTAGAAAGCGTAGTGGTCAAAATCTCTTAGCAATGAAAGAGGTCAACTTACATAACCCAGCATTCGGAACAGATAAAAAAGACCGGGACAGCAGTGTGAAGAATATTGTTTCTGAGTTAACCATAATTAAAGAGCAGGTAAGTGCTTTTCTTGTTTATGAAGGTGTTTTCCTTAAACAAATATCATCAAAAGGAAGTAGAGTTCTTCTGCTAACCGTGCCCATGATTGTAAGAACTGTTTCTGTTTAAAATCATTGATATTAAGGTGGTAATATTTTAGCCAGCTTGTTTTCCTAAGGCTTGGCATTAAACCATGGAAACACTTTCTGGAGTTTGTATCAGGGCAAAGGGGTGCAGAACCACAGAGTTTACAGCACAGGGTGATTCTTACATGAGAAATTCTCTTCTTTGTAAACATATCCATTTCCTTTTGTTATGTTGCAGAATATTTGGTTACTAAGTTACATGTATCCGAATATGACTAAGAGTTCCCTGACTGTTGTCAAGTGGAACCAAGCTGTTAACATTCCTCAAATATGGCTTATTAAATCTAAAACGAGGATTTTCCAGATGGGTTATTACTTATTAGCATAGGCAGAATATTCTGTCATAATGTAGCAACTTAATTGACCATCATTATGAAGGTTTGTTTGGGGAGAAAAATAAACATGTCAGAGGAGAAATGGGATTTCTTTTTGTGATCCAAGAACACATTGGTTTCTTTCTCAGCTTTCCTTCCTGGTGCGTCCATTCCAGACACCGTCAGTTTATAACAGCTGTGAGGCCCCACCAGCCTCACTGTGGGGCCCCACCAGCCTCACTGTGCTTCGCTCTCCTCTGGCTAAATTGGCACAGCTCCCGCGCTGGGACATAAAGGTCGTCACGAATACGAATGCACCGGAATTACAGTTGTACTCCCATTTCTAAATGATAATAACTACTATCATCTATAGCTTATTTTGTAGTTGACTTTTATATAGTAATAGATTAGATTTTTAAGAAATGGAGCTTGCTCATGCATAGGATCGCCCAGCCTTTGGCAGTGTGTGTTTCATCGTCGCACAGGCGGGAACGGGCTTCACCCTAAGCTGATCCGGTGTCTTCATTTGAACTGAAATCTGGACGTAGTCCTGGCTGGTGAGCTAGGTCTAGAGGTCATGGTTCTGATCATTTTCCTGCTTTTGTATTGTTTAAAGTCTGCAGCCGCTTGCTAGTTGATGAGGGAGACTACTTTGTAGCCCATTTCCCAGGAAAAGAAAGTGTCAGGGTGGGGCTGCACACGAGGCATCTGCTTTGGCCTCGAGGTAACTTAAAATTGCACAGCTGTGCTCTGGCCAGAGAAGCAAACCCCTGGAGAGGACAGTGACATGGAGGCGTGTACGGAGGAGGCAATGACAGACAGAGGTGACAGAAGTGGGACTAGAATGGAAGAGTGCATTTGTTAAGATTAAGACTAAGCTGCAGTAACAAAGAGGCTCACAAGGCAGCGGGCTCTTTCTCCTTCTTGTAAGAATCCCGAAGTGGGTGTTCCTGGTGGGCCGTGTCCTCTGCTCCACGCAGACACTCAGGGAGGCCGCTCTTTCTGAGCTATGGCTCTGCTGCTATCTAAGGCATGGCCTGCATCTGCACGGCTGGACCTGCCAGGGGCACGTTCATGTCCCAGGTGGGAAGAGGAAGGGCACAAGGGGGCTCAGGCGCAGGCGTGCCTGCCTCCCTCCCACTCCAGAGGCGCGGACTGAGTCTCAGGCCCGCTCCTGGCTGTTGGTGAGGCTGAGTGATGGGGCCTCTGACTGGGGAGCCATGTCCTGCTGCACCTCTATTGCCAAGGAGGAGCTGGACACTAGATTTTTGGTGAAGAGCTAACAGACTCCCCTTCAAAAACACAAACAAACAAACAAACAAAAAAGGTCAAAAAGAGATGCAAGTCATTTATTGATGAAATGGTGACTATTCTGAGATGAAACAGATTTCAATTTACCTTGAAACTCAATTATAAATAAGAATCTATAAAAATTTGAGTATTCTTGCAGAAAATGACTTTTTTTTTTTTAAAGCAGAATTTCTTTGAAACATCCTGAGATAAACTATGTCAAAGAGATATTGCACTGGCTACTTAAAAAAATTGAGATATAATTGAATTATAACATTATATTAGTTTTAGGTGTATAACATAACAATTCAATATCTGTATATATTGTGAAATAATCACCACAGTAAGTCTAGTTAATATCCATCACCACACTAAGTTACAATTTTTGTTTTCCTTGTGATGAGAACTTTGAAATGGCAAGGAAGGTTTTATTCAAGACTACGGCTAAAGGGGTCGACTCCCAAGGCAGGGGCTTAGCTGGGGAATTACAGCGGAAGGCAGGGTGAGGGATCAGAGGATGGAAAGTCACTAAGAGGAACTTGGTTAGTATCAAGGTTGAGGAAAGAGAGACTTGATTAGATAATAAAGATGAGGATGAGGGTGGGGAGGAACTTGACTGGATAGCAAGAGTAGGGAGATTCTTACTGAACTGGCCTGTTGGGATTTCTGACAAACCTAGGCGGGCCAAGGATGAGGCCTAGTCAGAAAGGGGGCCCAGAGAAGCCTGAGGAAAGTTCGGTCAAGAAGGAAGTCCTAGTCAGTTATTAAGATTTAAATGGAGTTAATAACTCTTGTTTCTGTTTCATATTAATCATTTTGGGGAGCATAAAAAGACACAAACGATGTAAACAGACATAAACAGTGCATGCAAATATCAATATTTAAGTGGCGAAGGGAGGTAAAGAACAGGAATGAATGTTTTTGGCATAATTGCGCCCTTTTGGTCTCCTCCTCTCTGCAGTCTGTGTGTGGGGGTGGGGCTGGGAGGGCTGCGTGGGCCCTGCAGGTTCCCTCTAGTTCTACGATTCTCAGTTTTAGTTACATCTGGTGATAAGGTACAATCAGTTTTTAATTCTATTTGATAAGGCTATAGAGGAAACTGCTATTTTCAGATTAGTTTTGTAAATAGCAAATAAAAAGAATCATGGAAAAAATGTGAATTAGGTGATAACTTTAAATGCTTGGTTTTATAAATAAATACAAATACAATACTTTTTTCTTGTTGTTTTCAAATATGAAGTCCAACTAAGTTGTCTGTAAACACAGTTGGTATTTTGAAGGCGTGTAACGTTTGTTTTCTGTTTTCTTGTAGCTGTACCATCCCAATGTTGTGCGCTATTACAAAACTTTTCTGGAGAGTGAGTACGAGTTTCATGATATCTTTAGTTAAGGGAATGTATCTTTGTGACACATTCGTGTATTTGAATGTCAAAAAATAAGCTTAGCCATCTATTGTCTTTGTTTGCTGTTTCTGTGACAGGCGGCCACCTTGTGCAGGACTTTCCTGATGGGAGGGACAGTGAGATAATCAGCGAGCTAAAGATGTGCATAAAATACCTAGACTCCCCCTGAGAGACACTGAGGGAACAAACCAGAATAGTAGTTGTAGCTATTTTCATACATATAAAAATCACTTAGAGTCAGGAGAGAAGAAAACTTAAGGATAGTGATATTTTAGGGAAAAAGATCAAAAGTTGTTTTTGTTGAATTAGATGACTTTTTTCACCTCCAAAGTAAATTGCTAGTGGGCTAGGTCTTTGATTTCTTTTGCCTGAAGTTCCAGTAATTGCCACAAGGTGGTGATGGAGGCCTGACTGATTCTGCAGGCTGGCAGGTTTTGCAAGGATGATGGAATGCTGAATCCAAATGTTGAGATAAAGCCCAAAGGGCCAATTGTTTAAAACAGTATGGGACTTCTGACTGAAGTAATATAAATATTGACAAATCCTAATGACGAACGTCACATTTGAACTTTCAGAGTAAACTTCTTTATGAGGGAAGATTTAAGAAATATAAGGCAAAGTTTGGGGTTTCCTCGCGGCCCCTCTATTGTTACTCCTGTGAAGCCAGATGGTGCGTACTTGGGCGCGCTGTGATCTTACCCATCTCCTTTTCCCTGATGACTCAGAGGAACTCAGCGCTGCAAGTCTCCTGTAAATCGTGCACCATTGGCTGTTGGTTCTTGATCTTACAATACTTTTCTGTGATTTACTGCGTATCCTGTAATAAAGAGATCTAGACTGGCTTCTACCTTGTACTGAAGTGACACAACTTGTCATAGTTAAAAATTAAAGCCAAGAAAAGTTTTTTATATCCTAGTTTCTTCCAAAAAAATGGAAGTAGTTTAAAAATACATAAAATGTGAGAAAAGTAAAAATAAAGCCTAGAGGTAAGGGCAGTACATATAAAAATATTTCTTGGGGTTATGAAAATTTGGAAACAATATAAATGATTGTCCTTGGGAGAATGATGACATAAATTGTGATCCACGTGTATTGGGGAATATTTCGTAACCAGCAGAAAGAATGGCATGGGTCTCTGTGTCCTGACATGTAAGGATGTCGAACGAAAAACTGTAAGGTGCGGAACCATGTATAGTAGGATTTGACTTTGTAAATATTGTGTACATACATTTTACACACATCCAAAACACCAACAAAGATACCCATTACATACCATTGTTAGTAGTTTCATAGTGGTTTTGAAGAAGGAAGTAGAATTTACTTCTTTGTTTCTTAGCATCCAAAGCAAAGAGACGAACACAATTAGCTGTGGGATTTCTAGTGTCCATCAGGCGAAACCAGGAGCAGCCCGGCTTTCTCTGCTGCAGTGCAGAAATGTCTGGGCCGGGCCGTGTTGCAACTCTGTCATTCATCGCAAGACCATGGCATGATTCCATTGCAAAACTCTGAAAAGTGAATCTAAGAGACCAGAAAACAGTGCATTTTAAAATGCAGTTTTCTGAATGGCTGACTTGATTTAAGGGTCAATATTAGGTGATTGAGAGGCAAGGTGGGTTTACATGGTCTTCAGAAAATCCTCCATGACTTGGGATCATTAGCTTGCTCTCTTTGGCACCTTCAAACATTCCACATCACAGCCTACACAGAAAATGATATTTGCTGGTGTAAACTGATGCTAGGACATAGCCTGTTGCTGGAAGAGATTGTTACTGGGCTCCAGTGGGCCCACGGCCCCCTACCTCCCCTCAACGCCCTTCCTGGCTGAGTGGATCCTATCTTAATATGCGTCTGTAACTCTGGTGCCATGCCCTGCATACCCATTGGGAAGCTCAGATTCTAATCTTGCATGTTTCCAAAATATCTTTATTGAGCCTAAATTTTTATTACCTTTTTTTTTTGTGTTTTTGTTCTACGTAGATGATAGGTTGTATATAGTTATGGAGCTTATAGAAGGGGCCCCTCTTGGAGAGCATTTCAGTTCTTTGAAGGAGAAACAACTTCATTTTACTGAAGAAAGACTGTGGAAAATATTTATTCAGGTACACTTTTATTTTCATTTTTTCTATAAAACGGTGAAGATCCAAGCTGATGCCTTAGAGGCATGTGTAGTAGTCATCAGTGGTTGTACGTATATTGGGAGAAATAAAATTTGTCTCTTCTTTGCTGTTTGAAGCTGTGCTTAGCTCTGCGGTACTTACACAAGGAGAAGAGGATCGTCCACAGAGATCTGACGCCGAACAACATTATGTTGGGGGATAAGGACAAAGTAACAGTTAGTAAGTGTGATGACCTTACAACTTTTGAGAATTTCTGAATGTTATTTTAGAGCAGAGCTGTGCCACAGAACTCAACTGCACTGATGAGAATGTCCTCTATCTGTACTGTCCATTATAGTAGCCACCAGCCACCCGTGACTCTTGCGCACGTGACTGTGGCTAACGCGACTGAGGATGTGAGTCTGAAATTCTATTGCATTTTGGTTAAGTTGACATCCCTATGTGACTAGTAGCTGCTACTGAGTTGGATGTTGCCCATCTGAGAGAATCAAGCACCCTTAGGATGCTTGAGAATTTAATTCCTAAACCCGTGTTGATTACTTCATCAACAAGAGCTTTTATGACGGCCATGCGAGTGCATTATTTTAAACAATTTTAGCACAGTCTGTACCATATGGGTGACAAATGTATTTACCAAGGGCTGTGAAAAATCCAGCCATTTGCATTTCAAAGTCGCTGTGTTTCACGAGCACTTGCATCACTCTCGTGGACTGTTGGTGGTTCGCCAACCGGAAGTAGGGGGCTGTCTCTGCATCAGTGGCTCCGAATGCTTTTGATCATGACATTTCATCAGGAATTTTTTTGATAATACCATTTGATAATTTTGTTTACCATAAGCTTTTTATTTTTCTTTTTATAAAATAGACACGTGTTAAGAATTTTTACTGTTTATATGCATGTAGGTATTTCAATTTATAAATTAATAAGGATTACTATAAATTGCATATTTAAATTTCATGGGAAAAATATATGTACTCGTATATATATGTATGCATACACACACATATACTATTAAATAACTATTAAAAGATTTGTTCTCTGTGGTGTATGATATGTATTCAAGAAAAAGATCTGTGTAATCCTTCTTAGATGGCTATTCCAGCCATATTTCTTTAGTGACAACTAACCCTGCATTTTATTTTCTTACTAAGATTAGCCGCCATCATTTTCCATGGTAACATTTAAATACATTGAGATTAATTTATTATTGCAGTAGCCTGATTTCTTTTTTTCCAAACTTAGTTTTAATTCATTTTTATATTTATTTTCTTTTATCAAGACTACTCACCAGAGCAGATTACAAGATAAGACGGTGATAAAAAGCTTACAAAGAAAAGCTTGCCCCTATGCGGTTCCTAGTTCTTGTTCCCTAAACCACTTTTCCGTTCAGCTTTTTTCCTGCTACTTGACTTCTCATCATGACCATTGAAGATTTAGTTTTCCTGTTTCCTTTTCTTCCCCATCTACCATCCTGCCAATATATTTATAGCACAGTTTGGGTTTAAGTAAATATGCTGTGTTCTCATCATTACTGCTGTGTAATAATCATTCCATGTTGATTACCTTTCCATTCTCATAGACCTTTTTGTTTTTCTTAGAGTTAACAATAGCCTTTTTTTGTTTGTTTTCCTAGGTTTTTTTTAATGTAGCTATTAATTCTTCTTTCCAAATCTTCCAAAAGCATTATTATGAAAGCCCTCTCTGTACTATTTATGCATGGTCAAATGTGACAGTTATTCTCAATTTTGTTTTCTGGGACAACCAGTTCCTGGAGCTGCTTGCTGCAGTGTAGACTGGATTTGCATCTAGTCTGCTACCCAGCCACTGTCCTGCAACTTTCATTTGTTCTTCTCTGATTGGCATCTCTATTTCTTATATCCTGTGCCTTTCTCTTTTTTAACTGCTCTGTTTTGCTGAAATGTATCTTCCAGTACTTTCCTAAGAAAGTATCTTTTGGAAGTTATAATTTTTGGATGCTTCCATGTCACAGTATATTTTTATGAAACCTTCACACTTTATTGGTAGCTTGGCTGGGTGTAGTATTCTCAGAGGAAACTCATTATCCTTCCAAATTTTCAGGTGTTATACTTTAATCATCTGTCATCCACTTTTGCCGTTGGGAAATCCAGTGCTATTTTGATTCCCATTGCTTGATACAGGAGCTGTTTTATTTTTTGTGAACTTTCAGGATGTTTACTTTATCCTCTGCTTTGGATGGAACTTTTTTCATTCAATTCTCTGGAATGTGTTTTTTCATTCAATGTGTCTAGGTGGCTTTTCAATCTGCAGACTTAAAACTTCAGTTCTAGGAAATCTTCCCACGTGATTTCTTCACTACTTTTCTCTCCTCCGCTTTTTTGTTTCCTCTTCTAGAAATCCTTTCAGTCTTAGATCTTTATACTAAATCATCTCCTAATTTTTAAAATAATTCTCAGTTTTTAACTCACTTTATCTTTGTTCTTCTTTAGAGTTATTTCTAAAACTTTATTTTTCAGTGTTCTTATTGAATATTTAGTTTTTTAAAACATTTTATTTATTTATCTTTAGAGGGGAAAGAAAGGAGAGAGGGAGAGAGGGAGAGAAATATCAATGTATGGTTGCCTCTCATGCATCCCTTGCCGGGAACTGGCCTGCAACCCAGGCATGTGCCCTGGCTGGGAATCGAACTGCGATCCCTTGGTTCACAGGCCCGCGCTCAATCCACTGAGTTGCACCAGCCAGGGCATGAATATTTAGTTTTGATTATATTTTAATCCCTCTAACTTTTATCTATTTTTTATTTCCTGTTTATGAAATCCTCCATTTATTCAAAGATAATATAGACTTTTTTCAGCAACCTGCATTGTCTCTACATTTTCTAGGCCTATCTTCTCTCTCTCTCTTTTTTCCTGTTTAGTTTGATCTCTATTTCCTGCTGGAGAATTTCCTCAGATGTCTGTTGATCTGGGGCTGGCCTTAACACATATAAGAAAGACACTATGTGACGGCTGTTGGAAGCTCTGTGAGCCCCAGTTGAGGCTGTCATTGGGTGGGCTTCATTAGATCATAAAGAAGCTTTTCCTCTGAAGAGCCCCAAAGTCATTACTTAGACCTTTCCCAGGGAGTGCACCTCTAATGTCTTGCCTGAGGCAATGTCCTTCTGTCGGCTGTCATTTTGGGAGCAACATGGACAAAGGGGTGCAGAGAGCCATGCTGAGCTGATTTTCACCCAGTTCCTGTGAGTTCAGCCCCATTCTGTTTGGTCTGTGCTCATTCTGTTTCTTTGGAAAATAAACCTGTGTTTCTGCCAGTGATGGGAGAACTCAGTGTGCTGGTACTGCCCTGTGTGGGTGTGGGATGGGGCCTGGGGGCTGCATTGAAAGTCTGTTTTGAGGTTTTTATTGCCCTTTTCCCTTGGGCAGTGCCCTGGGCCCCCTTTGCCCTCAGTCCATGGGTCAAGGACTCCTGCTCCGAACCACCCTCTGTCTACTTCCCAGCTTCCCAGCACTTAACTGGGATGCTTCATCTTCTGTTGTCTTCAGGCCCATTCCCATTGTCCTGGGGGGTGAGTAACTTTTCAAAGACAGTTTCTTTCCCTTCGTTATAGTTATAGCGATGTGTTTGCAGAAATAGAGGAAATAAACACAGAGAGTCAATCCACCTCTTAACTCAGGACAGGCAAGCTAGTTACATTATTGTCTACACATTAGACTTAGTACAATATATCACTTTCATATTTGCTCTCTAATTTTAATAAAAATATATACTTTTGTTTACACTTGTAAAGGGCTCCCTAGAAAAAGTTACTTTTTTAAAAATAAGAACAAGCGAATTTTTATTTTGTTTTTCACTGTCCTTCCCCTCATTGTCATTCTGCCCAACCTTATTCTTACTAATATTTATTAGACTTATACTTAGGAGTTATTCATTAAAAAACTTTGTTATACACTTTAAGACATTTAGTTTACTTAAGTGAGGCAGTATTTTCCTAGTTTCAAATAAAGAAGCAGTGATAAATCTCAGAATAGAGTCTCTCTCTACAGCAGTTGCATGGACAGGGTATTGATGGACTACTATTATTTTAAATAAGTACAAAATAATTTTATGACTAAAAGGCAATTCACAGTGATTTGTCATCACTATTTAAAAATATTTTAAATAAAAATAGTGATGAAATATGTTTTTCAGTGTTTATCACTATTGGTATAAATGTGGACATTAGAGACTCTTATTTTTAAGAGGAGTTACAGTTAAATTAAAATCTTACAGCATAAATTTAAGACCCAATGTGCAAGAGTCCCACATCTGGGGAGATTTAAATAGAACTGCCATTCTTAGAGCCTAAAAAAGTAGTTTGTGGGAGTTCCAGCCAAGATGGAGGTGTAGGTAGAAACCCTTCGCTTCCTCTCACAACCAAAAGGAGGGTAACAACCAATCTAAAATCAATAAACAACCAGAAGCACCAGAAAATCAAACTGCATGGAACTCCGACAACCAAGGAATTAAAGAAAGAATCAGCCAGAACAACCAGACCAGTGCACCAAGACAAAGAAATATGGCCCAAATGAAAGAACACAGCAAAACCTCAGAACTAAGTGGTGAGGACTTTGCCAACCTAACTGATGGGGAATTTAAAGCCCTGGTAATCAAAATATTCACAGAACTGATTGAACTTGGTCAAAAAATGAAAGAACAAATGAAGGATACCCAAAACGAAATAAAGCAAAATATTCAGGGAACCAACAGTGACAAGAAGGAAACCAGGATTCAAAACAATGATTTGGAACAAAAGGAAAAAATAAACATCCAACTGGATCAGAAAGAAGAAACAAGAATCCAAAAAAATGAAAAGAGGCTGAGGACTCTCTGGGACAACCTGAAATGTTCCAATATCTGAATTATAGGGGTGCCACAGGAGAAGAGGAAGAGCAAGAAATTGAAAACTTATTTGAACAAATAATGAAGGGAAACTTCCTCATTCTGGCAAAGGAAATAGACTTCTAGGAAGTCCAGGAAGTTCCAGGAGTCCCAAAGAAGTTGGACCCAAAGAGGAACACACCAAGGCACATCATCATTAAATTACCCAAGACTAAAGACAAAGAGAAAATCCTAAGAGCAGCAAGAGAAAAGGAGACAGTTACCTACAAAGGAGTTCCCATAAGGCTTTTAGCTGATTTCTCAAAAGAAACCTTGCAGGCAAGAAGGGGCAGGAAAGAAGTATTCTAAGTCATGAAAGGCAAGGACCTACATCCAAGATTACTGTATCCAGCAAAGATTTCATTTAGAATGGAAGGGCAGATAAAGTGCTTCCCAGATAAAGTCAAGTTAAAGCACTTCGTCATCACCAAGCCCTTATTATATGAAATGTTGAAGGGCCTTATCTAAGAAAAAAGGTAAAAAATACTAACAATAAAAAGACAACAAACTCATAACTATCAACAAATGAACCTAAAAGAAAAGAAAAACAACAAAAACAAAAACTAAGCAAACAGCCAGAACTAGAACAGAATCAGAGAAATGGACATCACACAGAGGGAGTTCAGTGGGGAGGGAGAAGGGAGGAATAGGGGGGAAGTGCAGGGAAGAAGAAGCATAATTAATAGGCATAAAATAGACGGGGAAAGATAAAAAATGATATAAGAAACAGAGGACTCAACGAACTTATATGTACAAACCATGGACATGAACTAAGGGGGGATGGTGGAGGGTTGGGGGGCAGGGTAAAGGGGGGATAAGGGGGAAAATTTGGGAAAACTGTAATAGCATAATAAATAAAAAATACTTTTAAAAAAGTTGTGGGGTGGTGTGTGCATGTGTGCGTAAGCAAGTTACCACTAAGGGGCAGTCTTGTCATATTTTATTTTTCTCTCCTCTGTGCTAGAAGGTTTATTTACTCCCAGAGAAGAAGCACAGAATTGCCAAATGATGTTTCACATGCATGAGACAAAACATATTGAAAATGGGAGCAGAAAAAAAGCTTTAGAAAAACTAAAATTTCCTCTTTTTTTCTCACTGTGGGTGAATTAGATGTCTTAAGATTAAGGTTGGTTGGCAGGTATTTATAGTAAGCATGCTGGGTGGGTTTTGCCTTCACGAGACAGCAGAGTACTAACACATATAGGTGTACATAGTTTCACAAATGTTACCTCACTTTAATGTCTAAATATACGTCCACTTAGAAGACGGTATCTTTTAAGTCATCTTTGAGTCAGTTGTGCCATGAAGCGTGTCCAGGTCTTGTCACTGCATTTATCTGCAGCCCTGGAGGTGGCGCGAGGGGCCAGACCCTGACGCCATGGTGCGCTGGGCTGAGCACAGGCAGAGTTGGCCCCAGCCGCTGCCTCCTTCCAGGTCGGACCCACACCGTGCCGACCCGTCGGAGAGTGACTCTGGGGGGGAGGGGGGAATCTGCTGGGAGGAACTGGCCCCCCGCGCCAGCATTTCACATGCCTTAGCTTTTACGTAAACCTTACATGTCCCCTCACCTTCCGTGCTGCTCCCCTAAAAAAGAGAAAGAGAAAGGAAAAAGTCATTTCATTTTTAGGTGGTGGATTTTAGACATGGGCTTTAGTGTGTGTTCGAGAGGTCACATGTGCATGTTTCTAGATGTTTCTCAAATGATATTTGGCTGTTGCTACTGGTAATGGTAACAGGGGCAGGCCTGACTCAGTGGAACGTGCATCAGAGGTTCGAGTGCTCGTCAGATGCCATCGTTGGCTGGGTGTGTGGCAGTAGAAATGAGACGAAAGCCATGGCCTCGCCCCCTGAGCGGTCAGTCTTGCGGGGGAGACTTGGTTCTTCACTCAGCCGTTGCTTCCTGAGCGGCCACATCCCGCAGTGACCGACAAGCATGGCAGACATGGTCACTACCTTCATGGAACTTACACTTGTTTGTGGCGATTAAGTAATGATATAGAGCAGTCGTTCCGTACTGTCCTGTACTACGTTTACGTATGTTAACTTACTCAAACTTTACTACAGTACTTGTTCAGATTTTATGCTACATTGGTACAAATCTTTATTTTATGGATCAATTACTATAAAAGGAGACTAAATAACTTGCCCAGGGCTACACAGGTAGCATGTGGTGAAGTGAAGACTTGACATGAGACTGTTTAGTTCCAGAGTCCTTGCTTTTCAGCACCAGGCTGCATTAACTAAGATAATACCTGTCTTTCAGGGTCGCTGTGAGTATTAGGCAATTCATGTAAGCATCTACATTTGTATGTATAGTTCAAGATTACTGTTTAGTAAATGAGTATGGTTATTAATAATGGGAATTATTATTTTGATGTTAAACTGCTTTGGAATATTTCAACTTAAAAGACATTTAAGTATGGATAACTAGTCAAATACTCTAGTGCAGTGAAATTCCGCAAACATTTGGTGTGATTTACAAAGTGATATTGGGAACATGAAACCTTATTAGACACAACAACTTGAATTCTTATTCTGGTTCAGTACTGTGTTTTTGTGTAATCCTGATAAGTAAATCTCTTGTACTATTGACAAATCTGTATGAGGAGGATATGAAGAATATGAAGGTCTGTCCAGAAAAAGTCCAGCCATTGTTAGTGTAACGAGAATTGTTTGCACAACATCGATGTAACCTGGCAGCCAAGGAGATCGGACTGGAAAGTGCATGAACAATGATGACTTCACTGAACTTGTCAGTGGGGTGGTAGATGCCATTGACTGAGCATGTGTGCTGTGTGGCTGTCATACTCAAAATGACTGAACAAGTAGAGAATGAATCTGTATCAAATTTTGTGTTTTACTTGAACATTCTTCTGTGGAAACTACTCAGATGATTCAGAAGGCCACAGCTATGGGCAGCTGGTGATTGGCAGCTTCAACAGGACAACGTGCCCAGTCATGCATCACATCTAGTGCAGAGCTTTTTGGTGAAACATCAAATCACCCAGGTGACTCAGTCCCCCTACAGCCAAGATTTGGTACCCTGTGACTTCTGGCTTTCCCCAAAACTAAAATCACCTTTGAAAGGGAAGAGATTTTAGCCTGTCCATGAGATCCAGGAAAATATGATGGGGCAGCTGATGGCGACTGGGAGAACTGTGTGAGGTCCCAAGGTGCCTACTTTGAAGGGGACTGAGGTGTCATTGTCCTATGTACAATGTTTCTTGTATCTTCTTCAGTAAATGTCTCTATTTTTCATAGTACATGGCTGGATACCTTCTGGACAGACCTTGTACATTTCTACCACGTCGATCTAGTTCTTGAGTGGTTTAAACAAAGAAAAGAATCTACAGGTGTTTTGAAAAGTATAGCTGGTGCTAATATTAAATATAAATATTTAGTGTTCTAGATTAAAAATCCAGGTTATTTGTTGGTGTATGCATATTTTGAGATGATTCTGAACATCATATTTACTGTGATTTAGTACCAATAGATGCCATTTAATTTCAGGTTTTTAGATATTCATGGTGGTTATTCAGGCTTATCTTATGTTTAATTTTAATGTTTTTTGGCCAGGTGAGGGTCTGACTACCATATGCCCAAAATGGTAGATTCATTCTATTAATTTATACAAAATAATTTATAAAATAATAAAATAATTATAAAAATAATTTAAAAAGTAAAACCACAAGTTCAGTTACTACTTTGTCCTGTGTTTCAGTTAGCAAGACTTGCTTTACTTTTTTAAGATGATAAACCTCATGTCAAAATACGAAGCGTAATGGAATATTACATGTACACCATTCGTGAAGGCTGGCGGTGGTGTGGAAGAGTGGTACGCAGGGCATTCTGATAGAAAGTTTAAAAAAAAAAGAAAAGCTTCCTGTTGTAAACTGTAATAGTTATTGTGCATAATCTCAAAACCTAAGGAAAGATGCCAGTTCTTGGAAAAGGTACTAACTTTGTTTTCTTTGTGAATTGTAGCTGACTTTGGCCTGGCAAAGCAAAAACAGGAAAGCAGCAAACTCACGTCTGTCGTTGGAACGATCCTGTACTCCTGGTAAGGGCAAGTGTTCCATGGCCTTCCAGTGTCATGCCTCACTAGTCTGCGCTTCTTTTCCCTTTCTTGGCTCACAAAGGAAAGACAACTTTGTGAAAGGAATCTTATTTAGTAAGTTTTTCCCAGTGACCCAACTAATACACGTGTATAAAAAGAAATATCATTATGTTGTTTAAAACAACCAGCACAAATCACCATTCCTTTAAGGTAACTCTGCCCCTTATGGGGACTACTTTTACTGCTTAGAAATTGAAACGATCCTTGGTACGTAGCTGCTGTTCAAGGGCTGCTGAGTGTGTGAATGACCTAGTAGACTTGTTAGCCAGCATGACCTTGGACTGTTTGATTGCACCTACGGTGTATATGATTCTCATTTTCTGCCTAAAACATTCAAGGGCAGGGGAGAACAGTTCTTTCTGTCTTGATATGTATCCCAGCATCTGGCAAATAATAGGTGGTTAATAAATTTTATTGTGTGAATGAATAGATGATGGCATACATACTAAAACATGTATTTATAAGGTTGGCTATTTCTTCGGTAAATGAGTGTTTATATTTTGATGAAGTGAGACACTTATAGCTTTTTTAGTGCGCTTTGAGGATTTATTTGCAATCCATTAATTATTTTGAAGTGAGAATCTTCTTTTGCTGATCACATATCATTTGTCTGAATCTGTTGAAGTTAGAAAACGGATGTGGTAGTCAGTAGACATAGCCGATTTCAAGGAAATATACTGAAATGTCACTCATCAGGTCAAGTGATCAAGACACTTCCATCTTCTTTCTAAATCTTGTCTATTGTCATGCAATTGAGTCCTGGCAGTAGAATTCAGAACAAATTGTCTCAAGGAAGGATCAATATTATCTGTAAATAGCAGCATCATTTCAAAAACTCCTTTCATACGAAAATGTTCAGAATTGTGTTTTTGAAGGGTGAATTTTCACTTACTTTACTAGAAATTCTTTATATACTTGTTTTCGAAAGTAGCCTAGTGAGAAGATGCAGAGGTTGGTGGCCAGACTAACATAGGAGTTTGGAAACTGAAAGTTTATCCATTAACAACAAGGCTGACCCACCCACTACTTCTGCTGGATGAACACTTTTTTGTTTCTCTTTGCATTTTTTTTTAGAAATAATGAAAGCTTGATCATAAAAGTATTGAGTAATCATATATTGCTGAACAGATTTGGTTGTTAACCAAAGTTACAAAACAAGTAAAATACAAACCCAAATTTTACTTGGTTGTACTTGCTATAAGTAGATTTATTTCAAATTTTAGAATTTTAAAATTGCTCATATAATAACTTCATATGTATATGTTGGGGTGAGGAGGGAATCTATAGAATTCATAGGAAGAAATTTAAAATGTGACAAGTATTTTGCTTTATTATCCAAAAGATGGATTTACACTTTTCTTTATTTTTTTAAATTAACTAAGCAGGAAAGGTGAACCTACTAATATCATTAATCTATTATTTCATTTAGGTGTATCACAATTGTTTTAATAACATGTGCAATATATGTTAATACCATTCATCTTTGTAGCAAACTTTTTGTTCTTCTAAATTGCTTTAAACATTGTTTTTACTCCCTTCTCCTACCTGCCCTGTCCTCCAGCTGTTAGAAATGCCTCTTGTAGGATGGGTTTCGCCATGAACTTAGGCTCACAGCCATCTTTCACCCTTGTTTTTGGTGTCTTCAACTGAGCATGGAGTTAAAAGAACTTGGTCCTCAGTTATATTCCGCTTAGAGATACTCCAAAAGACAAGGACTTGAGTGAACCGGGACCACCTCCAGGAGACACGGGTAGGGGAGTGGGGAAATGAGACGGAGAAAGGACAGTAGCCTCTACAGGGGGACTACTAATAACCAGGTTCGCGGATTATCGTCCGGGTTACAGTGTAGGTGTTTCAGAGTGTCCTGTGTGCTCAGTGAAAGGCTGGAGTATCTTATTTTCCAGTCGCAAGTGGGAATACCTGTGGTTGGCTGAGAGGCCGCATTTCTGACCTGCCTGGGGTGGGAAGTCATGCAACACGGCGCACAGCATGATGCCCAGGGCTTGCCCTGGAAATGTCGGTCAGAGGGGACCCAGCCAGGGTCCGGACTCTGTCAGCTATTATAATCTCTCAAGTTCTCTTTGTTCCAAATTTAAGATGTTGCCTAATAAATCATTTGACATGTCCCGTTCTTTTTGAATTTTCTCTGAATTTGGGAATTGGACAAAAATAAAACAGGTATCTTTCCTCATCCCTGATATGAATGATATGTTTCATGCCTTTTCTTGAATTTCCCCTTTAGCCATCCTCCAGGTATTTCCCTCCAAATTCTGTAATCTTCGTGTGATTCTTCTGAGCATCCCTGAGCCTGTTAATGTATAGTCAGGATGCGTGTCCCTGCCCTCCAGGGTCCTCAGAGTTCTCACGCTGTTCCCCTGTGATTTTGCTCGTTTCTTTTGCCTTTGCTTCCTCAGATATTAACTTATTCAATGGAAGGAAGTTCTTTTCATCAACTCTTGTAGGAAGGCCTCAGAGCATTCTTTGCTCTGTCGTGGCTGCTAGATAAACGGTACGTGGGCACCGGACCGACCGTACCAGAACCGGAGGCCAGGAGAACCTCCTCTTCTTCGTCTGATTGGATTCATTATTAGGCAGGTCTTTGCTCTTCTGCTTATGGAAAATAATTTCCAAGTATGGCCTGTGGTTTCATTTTGTGTCTCTATGTCCTATTCTAACTCTAGAGTCCAACACTGTGAACTATCTCCAACTCCATTTTCAGGACAGATATTATTAGAGTTTGAAGCCCTGATAAATATTTTAGACTAGTTCTTCATAGAATGTACATTTGGGATTTCTGGATGATAAGCAAGCATGATCTAATAAAAATGGAAAACTTTGACTAATCCTGGAATGGGGATTCTTTGTGACTTTATTGCTTAGTCCAATCCCATTCATATTATGACATTAGAAAATTAAAAGAAAAGCTGGTGATGTTTTCATTGGATGGATCAAAATAACCCTGGAGGTAAACCCGGACAAGCGGAGACAAAGTGAAGCATGCCCAATATTAACTGTACCTCATAAGTTCTTCAGAAAGGCATGATATGTACTCAGAACTCTGAAACCTGAATGGCCTGAGACACTTCAGTAGCTTCCGTTTGGT
The DNA here is from genome assembly GCA_004027475.1 of Anoura caudifer. Taxonomy (NCBI): domain Eukaryota; kingdom Metazoa; phylum Chordata; class Mammalia; order Chiroptera; family Phyllostomidae; genus Anoura; species Anoura caudifer. The sequence goes on from PVKU01000079.1 coordinate 333,973, forward strand.
GATGAGGTAAAGTCCAAGGTCTCAACGTGGCTACAGGCAGACAGCCCTGCGTGCTCCTGCCTTTGCTGAGTCATCCAGTTCTGCCTCCACCCAGACTCAACTCCAGCACTTCCCAGCCTGCCATGGACATTCCCTCTGACCACGCAGCTTTGCACATGCTGCTCCCTTTGCCTGGAATACTCTTTTTTCCACTTGTCATCTGCTTAGCCCTTCCCCATTCTTCACTTCTCAGTTGGAAGGTAGCCTCCCCCAGAGAACCCCTCCCCCAACAGGGCATAGTTCCCCTTGTCTATACACCTTAGGCACTTTTCCTTCACGGAGTTGAAATTTTTATTTATTTTGGGATAGCCCATGAAGATTTTGCTCATCACTATCGCCAGCACTGAGCCCAGAATCTAGTATTTTATAGGCTCATAAAAAATGTCTACTATATAAGTGATCCAGTACTTGCATGTTATGAACAGTACCTAAAATAATGTACTATAGAGAAGATTGCCGCTTTACACTGTAACAGATATTTTTATCCCCTACCACGGTCCCCTTCTGCTGTTCCTTCAGCTCTCCAAAGTGCTCCGACCTGGGTGTTTGTCCTCCTGCAAGCCGTAGAGTTTGCTTCCTCCCTTCCGTCTGGCTCTGCCACGGAAATGTGGCTCCCACCGAGCTGTTCCTGACCCCCTGCCCAAGCAGCAACCTCCCTCGGACTCCGGACTCCGTCCCTTTATCCCGAGTTAGTGTTTCATAGCACTGGCCTCGGTCTCACATTGTGTCGTGTTTTAATTGCTCTATCCTGTGTCTCTTCCACCACAACAAACTCCACGGCAGCGGGGCCGTGATCTGCCTTGTCCACTGTTGTTTTCCTGCGGCCTACAGCAGCAGACGGGCAGAATCCTATTGATTACTTCGCATTTTCAAGTGAAGTCATTCTGTTTTGTTGTTGTTGTGTCTGAAAATGTCTTTTTAAAAAATCTTTACTGAGGAGTAATTGGGAAAACTGACAAATATAACTGTACATGTTTATAGCGTACGATACGATGATTTGATAGATACTGACTTTGTGGGATGATGACCAAGGTCAGGATAATTAACACATTGATTGCCTCTCCTCATTAACTCTTTGTTGCTGTGTGAATGCTTAAGACCTGTTCTCAGCAAGTTTTCAGTATACAATATAACACCGTATTATTAGCTCCAGTCACCGTGTTGTACATTAGATCCCGAGAACTCGTCCTTATAATTAAAAATTTGTACCCTTTGACCTTCATCATGCCGTGTCTCCTTCTTCTCAGCCCCCGGCAACCACCATTCTACCGTTGGTTTCTGTGAAAGCAGCTTTATTTTGGGTGGTGGAGGTCTTTCTCCGTCTGGCTTATCGCACTTGGCATGATGCCTGCCGGTTTATCCATGCTGTTGCAAATGGCAGGATTTTAAAAGTTGTTTGTGGCTGAATTTATATATATGTAAATAAAATAATATTCTGTATTTTAATGTGATTAAAATCCATGTGCATTGTTGTTGGGTTTTAAAGAACTAGAACATCTTTGAACTTTTCTGACATTTGCCTCAGAGAAGTCTAGAATAAATATTTTCAGTTTGAAACACTCAGAACCTTGGTACCAGGATCTGTTTTATTTTTTTCCATTTATTCTGTCTTTCATAGTTACTACCACAGTGAGCAGTGTGATCAAGTAAGATATTGTCATTTAAAAAATATGGAGTGAGTATAAATTATTGAGACAAGTATTCTTCTGTGACCAATAAATTGGCCCTGAGGGAAATTGCTAAAGAGGAATTAAAAAAAATAAATAGCGTAATTGGAAGAAGAAGGTAATATCGTCAGGCAGGGTGGTCGTTGTTGAGGGCACAAGTCCTGGAATCAGAGTGCTTGGGTTTAAGTCCTGGGTCTGCTGCTGAGATTTGTAAATTATTGATCTTCTCTGGGACCCAGTTTCCTCATCTGTAATCTAAGGGTATTAGTAGTGCCCACCTTCTAGAATGGTTGGGAGACTAAATGAATGTGCTGGTCAAGTGCTTGAAATAGCCTGGCATATGTAGCCACTCACCGGATAATAGTGATTGTTCGCTGTTAGTCTAACATTTGAAAGGATGGTGCTCATTTGATTGCATAGTGTCTACAAATCAGATTCATTTTTCAAAATAGTCACAATACAGAAGAGTTACTTATGTTATGTTTATTTATAGCTCCTTCTCCCTTGCTGTCTCTATATTTGCTCCCTGGATGGCAGCTTTGGTTGCTAGTAGGAACTAGGATTTTTCTAGCAGCCAGGCTCAGGCAGCTGAGGAGTAGGAAATGGAAGGAATTTGGATGAAGCATGCAAAGACAGGCAACCCAGAAGAACAGAACTTTCCAGAGTGGTGCCTTGCACAGGTGGGAAGCAAGGGTGCATTTGTCTGTAATTGCTTTTATTGATGACTTTTCTGTGGCCCACCAGAATAAGGTTTACCTGGATAATCTTACCCTTCCCTACCCCCAGACTCTTCCCAAGGTTCTATAAATACACACACACAGAATTGTTTTATTACATTATTTTATCTGATTAGGTGAGGTAAGTGGGAATTTTGAGTGAACTCAGGATTTAATTGCACAAATAATATCTGTTACTTATTTTTATGTACCAAACACTTGTAAAGGGATCACTAAGTAGCAGCCACTGTTTTGAGTGCTCTGTAAATATTAAGTCATTTACATTCTAACCTCTTTTAGGCTAGGTGTGATTATCTTCAGTAACCTTTAGGGAGGTCACCCAGTCTTGCCCAGTGTCACACAGCTAGGTGTGGAGGAGCTGGGGTTCAGACTCCGACTGCCTGACTCCAGGAGTGCGTGTTCTTACCCACTCTGCTGTGGTGCCTGCTGACCGAATAGGAAATCATCAGTGCACTGGACGATGTGTCAAGGATTAGAATTGAAGTATTGCACTGTGGTCGATGTCTGCTGCAGGGGCATTGTGCTTTGTTCTCCAGAATGTACACACTGCAGGTAGCCTTTATCCCACACCCATTATTTGCCAAGTTTTACTTTTATTGAAATGTTGTTTAAAATTTTGTCTTAATTTTCCCAGTTTTCATATCATTCAACACTTTGAAAACTTTTTAGACAGCCTTTTAATACTAATAGCAGACTTAATAATAACAATAATTGTTATTGTAATATTATTAATAATATAGTGTTATTAATATTAACTATGTAATGCTATTAATATCACATTATTAATAATATTGCCAATTCATAATATAATGATAATAGTAATAATAGAGATGCTTTCTGAATTAAAAATAAAAAGTTATAGCCCTTGTTGGCTAGCTCAGTTGGTTCAAGCGTTGTCTAGATATGCCAAGATTGCGGGTTCAATACTCAGGGCACATACAAGAAACAGCCAATGAATGCATAAATAACGTAGAACAAGAAATCAGTGTTTCTGTCTCTCTCTCAAATCAATATAAATAAATAAACAAAGAAGTAAATAAGTAAGTAAATAAATGTTATAGTGTTTCTAGAAATGAAAAAATAATAGTTCTAAGTTAATAACAATTATAGTCTCATTTTTGGACATTATTGGGTCTTTGAATTTACAGACACCGTAGGATGTGTATGGATCGGGGGAAAGAACCCCTTATAGTATATAGTTAGGGTCTGGCTAGTTTTTGTTTGTTTCTGGCATTGCTAAATACTTGGCTTAGCCAAGATTAAAAGTCTGAACCAAACGCAAAATGCCAGGTGCGTTATGGACTTTCCCAGGTCTGGCTTGTTCTGACCCCAGCAGAGCAAAAATAAGGAAGGGAGCTGCCTGCTGACTGACTGTGTCGGGGGAAGGCCTTGCTGCTTTACCGCTGGTAATTGCAATCGGTTGTCTTCACTTCCTGTATGTCCTTTTTCCTACCTTTTTAGAGTCTTTGCTTTTACAAGTAAATATGGGTCTGTAAACAATGGATTTCTTTCTCCATATTTATTTATTTGTCTAGTGTTTTAAATTTCAATGATTTAATGTCCAAGTCTTGATGTGTTATGTTCCACATTTCCTCTTGGAAGGAGGTGTGAGAGGGATTGCAGAATGGTCAGAGGGGGGCTGACATGTTTTTGGAAGGGGCTGGTGGGCTGGTCAAAAGACATGTCCTCTGTGCTGGTTCCCTGGGGATCACTCACGCACATGCATTCAGCTCCGAGGTCTGAGCTGGCCTCATGTGTCTGGCAGTGGGCGTTGACTCGGCTAGGGATCCTTGGATCCCATTCAGGCAGCTTTTTGTTTACATGACTGTGTTGGAGCAACATTCCAAGAATTGAAGAGCAAAAGTTGAAGATGCAAGGCCCCTTAAGGGCGAGGCTTGGACATCCCTTAAAGTCCCTCCTACCACATTCTATTGGTCAAAATGAATTAAGGCCAGCCCAAATTCAAGGGATGGGCCAAGAAGTATATTTACTGCTAGATGGAAGGAGCTGAACAGAACCTGTGATGATTTTCAATAAGCCACAATACAGCACTGTAGTTCAGTCAGAAATCAGCACAAGCTTCTAAGTGGCTTCAGAAGTCAAGAGCTATGATATGATACAAAGAAGTAGTCTATTTTAAACACTTACAGTTGGCACCTTGGCCTTAGATCTGCTCAGGATGAAGTGTAGCAGTCTGGATCCCATCAGGAGAGGAGCAGCCCTCTGCAGTGTGGGCCGGGGAGCAGGGGATCGGCACCCCATGGCGAGGGCATGGAGTGGGAGGGTACAAGACTTTCAGAGTTTGGGGGCTACAGGGAGGGAGGAGTTGGGGTAAGCCTAGGCACTGCCCAAGCCTAGGCCTTCCAGGGTGCAGACTCTGCAGGGACTCTGGTTTCTGTATTCAGGGGGCTGCAGGAAGGTGATCAGCAGCCTGAGGCTGCAGGGTTGCAGATGGATAGCGGTCTGGGCCTGTGTCTGCATAGGTTCCACTGGATAGTTTTGTGCCTATACTGCTAACCCCTGGCCCATGCCAGAAATTTCAGGGAGCCTCTTCCTCTAGTTGCAGGTGGCAATGTCCCTCTAGAACCATCTACAGAGAAAGCTTAGCATTGTGCTCACTTTAAAAGAGAAGTACTTAAAGGAATTCCGTTGTTTATTGAAGGTGCCTTAGGAGCTAGGAAGCATTAAATTGATAACAGACATACTGAGTAACTCCAAGGTTGACCAAGCACACCCGAGGATGGGGCACTGTTAGGGCGTGATCAATGCCTGTATTTCTTCCACATAATGGGTGTTATATTTCTTGGTGCCTTCAGCATTGGTACATCTCCAGAGTGTCTTTTTGAATGGTGAAAAATGAAATCATCCTTCAGCTCAATTCTGAATAGACTTAGCATATTTTTAGGATATTTAGGAGAGAGCAGGAGCTGTGGTTTGGCTGGGTTGTGATTTATGTTGAGTACTGGGAGGCCTGGAATTTTCCTCTTGGCCTTGTAGAACCACCACGAATCTCTCAGACTGACAGTCACTTATGGGAAACACTTTTTTTTTAAGTTTTTTTTTAAATTATATTTTTCCCATTACCATTTAGTCCCCTTAAACACTCTTCCCTCCACAACCAGCACACTGTTGTCCATGTCCATGAGTCCTTTTTCCTGTTTCCCTCCATCCCCTACCCCAAGCCCCTTAGCTGTTCATCCTGCTCTCTATGAGTCTGTCTGTAATTTTGCTTATTAGTTCAGATTGTTCATTAGATTCCACAAATGAGTGAAGTCATATGGTATTTATCTTTTTCTGACTGGCTTATTTCATTTAGCATTATGTTCTCCAGGTCCATCCATGCTGTCGTAAAGGATAAAATTTTCTTCTTTTTTATGGCTAGTAGTATTCCACTGTGTAAATGTCCTATAGTTATTTTTTTAGTCTATTTTATTGATTATGTTTTTATAGTTGTCCCAATTCTTCCCCTTTTGCCCCTCCCTGCTCAGTACCCTCCTCCCTCCAGCAATCACCTCCCCCTCTTAGCTCATATCCATGGGTCGTGCATATAAGTTCTTTGGCTTCTCCATTTCCTATACTCTTCTTAACATCTCCCTATCTATTTTGTACCTACCAATTATGCTTTTTAATCCCTGCACCTTTCCCCCCATTCTTCTCCTTCCTCCTCCCAGCTGATAACCCTCCAAATGATCTCTATACCTATGATTCTGTTCCTGTTCTGGTTGTTTGCTTAGTTTGTTTGTTTATTTTAGATTCAGTTGTGGACAGTTGTGAATTTGTTGCCTTTTTAATGTTCGCAGTTTTGAAATTCTTCTTTTCCTTAAATAAGTCCCTTTAACCTTTTTTATAATGATGGCTTGGTGATGATGAAATCCTTTAACTTGACCTTATCTGAGAAGCACTTTATCTGCCCTTCCATTCTAAATGATAGCTTTGCTGGACAGAGCAATCTAGGCTGTAGGTCCTTGCTTTTCATCACTTTGAATACTTCTTGCCAGTCCCTTCTAGCCTGCAAAGTTTCTTTTGAGAAATCAGCTGACAGTCTTATGGGAACTCCTTTGTAGGTAACTATCTGCTCTTCTGTTGCTGCTTTTAAGATTCTCTCTTTATTTTTAACCCTTGGCATTTTAATTATGATGTGCCTTGGTGTGGTCCTCTATGCCTCCAACTTGTTTGGGACCCTGTGCTTCCTGGACTTGTATGTCTATTTCCTTCACCAAATGCGGGAAGGTTTCTTTCATTATTTTTTCAAATAAGTTTTCAGTTTCTTGTTCTTCCTCTCTCCTTCTGGCACCCTATGATTTCAGTGTTGGCACATTTGGAGATGTCCTCAAGTCTTCTTGTACTATCCTCATTTTTTTGAATTCTTGTTTCCTCATTCTGATCTGGTTGAATGTTTATTTCTTCCTTATGTTCCAAATCATTCATTTGAATCCCAGCTTACTTCCTATCACTGTTGGTTCCCTGTAGATTTTTCTTTATTTCACTTAGTGTAACCTTCATTTCTTCCTTTATGTTGTTGTCATACTCAATGAGTTCTTTGAGCATACTGATCACTAGTGTTTTGAACTCTGCATCTGACAGGTTGGCTATCTCTGTTTCATTTAGTTCTTTTTCTGGGGTTTTGTTCTGTTCTTTCATTTGGGCCATACTTCTTTGTCTCCTCAATTTGGCAGCATTCCTATGTTTGTTTCTGTGTCTTAGATAGAGCTGCTTTGACTCCCTCTAAAAGGTACCTGTATATTGTGTGGGGGAGAGCCTTAAGTAGTCACCAGGGTGGGGCAACCCACTTCACCTCTTCGTGGCTCTGTGTGGGGAGAAGGCTCAGAGAGGTGACTGTGCTTGACTTCTGGAGGTTTGCCTGGTACTCACTCCATTTCCAGTCTTTACCCACTTCCTGTATGCAACTATAGCCCTCCCAGTTGTTGCCCTGGTGTTGAATCCCAGAGTGGGTGGGTTTGCATACATTTTAAGACTGTTTAGATCCTTTAAGCAGAGTTTCCTGAAAATGTGGCAGTTTCTTCCACCACCCCAACCCCCACTGGTTTTACAGCCAGAAGTTACGAGGATTTATCTTCCTGGTGCTGGAACTCTGGGCTGTGTGGTCTGGCCTAGGGCTGCGATCACTTACTCCCAGGGTATCTTTCCTGGTTTTTATCCACCACACATGAATGTGGGACCACCCATGACCATTCTGCTCCTCCTGCCTCTCCCTCACACCATGTTTCCTGGCCTCTCTGCACCATCTCCGCATCTCAGCCCCTCCTACCTATCTGGATGATGGTGGCTTCTTTAAATATTTGGTTGTCAGATTTCCATACAGCTTGATTTTCTGACAGTTCTGGGTGTTATTTGTTTTGAGATTTAGTTGTAATTCTTTTTTGTGGTTGTGCAAGGAGGTTAAGCATGTCTGCCTATGCCTCCATCTAGACCAGAAGTTCTGGCAACAATTTTTCTGAAGCTCTGCACAATAAAATTGTGGGGAGGTATGGGAAGGGAAGGGAAGGGAAGGGAAAGGAAGGGAAGGGACAGGAAGAGAGTTGTGTTTGTTTATCACTTACCTGTCCTTTATGTAGCTATCCCAGAACTTACTTTTCAGTATAGCCTTCATCAGGTGCATATATAAAGTCCCTAGGAACAATGCAGAAAGCCACAGACAGAGCAGGGCTCTTCCAGTGCTGCGGAGCTCGAGGTTAAGGCCCAGGGGCTGGGCTGGGCTACGCTTTTTGGTGTAATGATTGTGCCATGCTCTGTGTACTACGTAAGCATTATACAAAGTGACCTATATTTCACTCTGTTCTAGACATTGCAACAGAACTTGCTTGCAAGTGATTCTGGCTGACTGATAAAATGGTAACAGGTTGAAAGAGAAGAAGAAGAGAGATAACAGTGATGAGGATAAACAGGGAAAGGAGAGAGTAGGGGAAGTCAGAGGATTTATGGGGAAATATGGAAGCCAAATCACCATATCAGAGGCAAAGGAATTAAAGAAACATTATAGTTATTTCATAGTGCTACATTCAACTTGTGTTTTTTTTTTTTTTATGAATGTTACCCCTAGAAAGTCCAGTACAACATTGACCAGAAATGTTGAGAACACATATTGTTTTCTTTTCCTAATCTTAGATGTTAGGGAAATATAAATTAAAAACAACATTTCCTGCCAACCTGGACAAACTCTCCACAAAAGTAGAAGAGAGAAAAAAAAAACAATTTTATTGTTGAATAAGCATTAAATAAGAATATGACCTGTGATTGCATCACAGGCAATCCACTAAAGAGACTGCAAAAATAGAAAAAAAATTTTATTCTTTTATTTAGCTAGACACATGCAGCCCTCTACAAGAATATGACCTGTGATTGCATCACAGGCAATCCACTAAAGAGACTGCAAAAATAGAAAAAAAATTTTATTCTTTTATTTAGCTAGACACATGCAGCCCTCTACAAGAATATGACCTGTGATTGCATCACAGGCAATCCACTAAAGAGACTGCAAAAAATAGAAAAAAAATTTTATTCTTTTATTTAGCTAGACACATGCAGCCCTCTACATTCATGGTCTCAAGAAAAATGAAAACTAGTTTGCAGGACTTGATGGTACCATTTGTCATGATAGTTTACTCTAAATTCACCTACCTAATTGTGGTAGCTGCCTGTGTTTGCTGATTACCTTTATCCAGAAGAAAAAAACATATTTCTCATATCTTTATGATAAGAGGTAGGTTTGTAACTTGGAGCTGAATTTAGGCTTCCACCCTCCCAAGGAAACTGGGAGGGTCAGATGATACATCAAAGAGATGGCTCCCTGAGTCTTAAGAAAAAGATTTTGGGTTGTAAAGCTGACAAAAGGCTTATTTAGGTTTTAAAAAGACTTACATTTTAAAGGGGAAAGAATTTAGAATTCCATGTTTTCTAAGGTAAATGCACTAAGAAAAGGCAGAGGTGAAGGAAAGTCTCTTTCTCTTCTTGCTTGTCAGGGAAAATCTGTTTGTTTGTTAGATTCTTATTTACCTTTATGGGGAAAATACTTTCATTCCTTTATTGTTAAGTATCGTGTTGATTGAAGAGTGTGCAGATGCGTTTTATCAGTTGAGAAAGTTTCCTTCTACTCCTAGTATTTGAGTGCTTTTATTAGGAAAGAGTTGGATTTTCTCAAATGCTTTTTCTGCACTTATTGAGATGATTTCCTTATTCTGTGAGTGTGGCATTGTATTCTGATTGATTTTCATATTTTGAACCAACCTTGCTTTCCTGAGATAAATCCCAAGTGGTTATGGTTATAATCTTTTTTATATGTTCCTTGGTTCAGTTTGCTAGTATTTTGTTGAGGACTGTTTTGTGTTTGTATTCATAAGGGATATTGTTCTGCAGTTTTCTTGTCAAGGCTTTGTCTGGTTTGATACTGGAATCATTGAATGAGCTACACAGTGTTGCTTTCTTACATTTTGGAACAATTTGTGAAGGACTGGTGTTCTTCCTTAAATATTTGGTATAAATCACCAGTAAAGTCATCTGGTCCTGGGCTTTTGATTTTTCATGGCAAAATTTTTGATTACTCACTTGATATCTTGCTATAGTTCTATTCAGATTTTGTTTTTCTTTTCAGTTAGTTTTGATAGGTTGTGTATTTGCAGTAATCTGTCCATGACATCTAGGTCATTTAATTTGGTAGCAGACAGTTGTTCATAGTATTCCCTTTAAATCCTTTTCCCTTCTGTAAGGTCGATGGCAGTTTTCCCTCTTTTATCCTGATTTTAGTAATTTGAGTTCTCGCTCTCTCTCTCCTTGATCAATTTAACAAAGTGTTGTTCATTTCATCGATTTTCAAAAGAACAAATTTAGGTTTCATTGCTTTCTTTTCCTACTGTTTTTCTATTGTCTATTACATTTATTTCTGCACTAATATTTATCACTTCATTTCTTCTGCTTTCTTTGGGTTTAGTTTGCTTTTCTTTTTCTAATTTTGTAAGGTGGCAATATATTATATGTAATATAATTAAGATGAGGTAATACATTTGCAATCTCTCTTCTTTTTTACTACAGGCACTTACAGATGTAAATTTCCCTATATTCACTGCTTTACAGATATTCCATAAATTCTTCTGTTGTGTTTTTGTTTCCATTCATTATGATATATTTATTGTTACTCTTTTAATTTCTTCTTTAATCCATTGGCTATTTAGGAGTATGTTGTTTATTTTTTACAGATTTTTGAATTCCCCAAATTTCCTTCTGTTAATGATAACTAATTTCAGTGTGGTTGGAGAACATACTTTGAATCATTTCAATCTTTTTAAATTTATTGATTTTATTAGTTTTTGTATGTATCATTCTCATTGTCCTTTTTTTAAAGATTTTATTTATTTTTAGATAGAGGGGAAAGGAGGGAGAAAGAGAAGAAGAGAAACATCAATGTGTGGTTGCCACTCATGCACCCCCTACTGAGGACCTGGCCTGCAACCCAGGCATATGCCCTGGTTGGGAATCGAACTTGGGAATCGAACCAGTGACCCTTTGGTTTGCAGGCCAACACTCAGTCCACTGAGCCACACCAGCCAGGGCATTATTTTATAAATCATTAGTTATTATAATTTTGATCCTTTTACTTATAAATAATTTATAAAATTATTTTTTATATTATAGATCTTTGGTGTTTTTTCTTTGTTAAAAGCTTACTTTTAAAATTTTATTATGTCATAGAGTATGCCTTATACAATTACAGTATTTTTGGATAAATTAAGAAATTCTTTGTATTTGGAAAATCATTCACCCCAGATTATTGGACTAATGCCACAATAATCATTTGCTCAAACTCTGTAATTTGGAGGGGGTTTGTGATGATGGCTTATTTCTGCTCCATGCAGCTCAACTAGGGTAGGAGGAGTCTCTTCCAAGGCTGGTTGGTACTAGCTATTGTCTAAGAGCTCAACTGCGGCTATTGGCTGGATCCTTGGTTTATTTCCATGTGTTTTCATTACAGGGATAGATTGGACTTCACTTCCTGCAATATGGTGGTTGGATCTGAGAGGAAGCATCCCAAGATTTAGAATTCTAAAAATACAGCCTTCATATATAGCACATACCAAGCCTCTGTTAGCATTACCCTTGGAATGTCTCATTGGTTAAAGCTAGTCACATGGCCAAACTCAGAAATAATGAATGAAAGGACTATACAAGGACATGCATACCAGTAAAAGTGCTTCTTGGCAAGACACCAAAGTAATAGTCTGCTACACATAATAAGCAGTAAAATTTATTCAAGTTTTATAGATTCTGTGAAGTGAATATGTTTTGTTTTAGGCCACAGAGCTCGCAATATGTTTATTCAACTATATTTATTGGCAAATTATTCAGATATTCTATATCCTTATTTATGCCAATGATAAATTAGTGTGTCAAGATCTCCCAATGCTATTGTGTGTGTGTGTGTTTACTTTAGTGATTATCATAGTCACTCTGGCATTTTATAACACAATACATAGACCGGTTGCTTATAAACAATGGAAGTTTATTTTTATTGTTTGGAGGCTGGGAAATCCAAGAGCATGGTGTGGTAGAATCAGCTCCTGGCGAGGATCTGCTTTCTGGTTCTTAGGTGGCCACCTTCTCACCGTGTCCTCACATGTTGGAAGGGACAAGAGAGCTTTCTGGGGTTTCTTTTTAAAGGACGCCAATCTTATTCATGAGGGCTCCGCCTGCATCTCCCAAAGGCCCTTTCTCCTAATACTAGCACGCTGGAGGTGAGGATCTCAGTGCACAAATCTGGGGGGAGGGCACAAACATTCAGTCCATAACAGTGATCTTTATATTTGTAATAGTTTCTACTTTATTTTTATATAATTTAGTGCAGCTCTGCATGGTTCAGGAATCTTTATTTTCAGTTGTTCATTTTATCAGTGGAAGTGGCTGTCAGGTACTAAACACTTTTTGGTTCGCTTGTCTCAAAGGTTTCCATTGTTTTATTGTATTGCAGTATTGGGAATTCTCATTATCGTTTTGGCCCTCACTCATTTTCTTATTTCTTATTGTATTGACTTTGTAACGACTCTGTCTGGAATTCTTGGAACTTTCTCTCAGGAATGAACTCATTCACAAAGCTTGTTAGTTTATACTTTTTATGATTTTGAGAAAGGAGAGGAAACTGTTTAAGAGATCTGGTTATCGTATTAAAACCGCAGAACCTCCTGATGTCAGTACAATAAATTAAGGTGACAATTTCCAAATGTGGTAAACAAAGCCAAGTACAATCATTATTCCACTTTTTCTGTTTCTCTTTTGCCCTTTCTCCCCTTTAAACTGCCAACATCTGAGGAAAGGGCAAAAGCATCAATTATTTGAGTAAATATGGTATTCTGGGCCTTATATCTTGAAAATGTGTTGCATTTGACATTCCTTATAACACACAGTGCAGATCATTTTTCTGTTGCATGGGAAAGGAACCTAAAGTGCAAAGAAAATCATCTCACAGTGTCACGGTGTCGTTCCATTCGGCCACACCAGGTTCTTTGCAGAATTGATTTTATTTTTTCAGTTGGGAGCTGGCATCCATGGGCAACACTGATAGCAATTAATTTCTAAGTGGAACACAATGAGTTTGGAACTGAAGAAGGTGCTTTATTTCTTTGTTTTGGAAATCTGTAGTCATTGTAATTAGAGAAGTGATTCTTTTCATAAATGTTCAGATTGTTAAGATTAATTTTAGCAGTGTTGGGGGTTGGAATATGGAAATTTTCAAGGAAGAAGCCTGTGTAGAAAGCAAAAGCTGCCCGCCTTCCACTTCAGTGGCCTGAGTAAGAGAAGTTGGGGTAGACCGTTTAGCTCCTTGCCCGCAGGAGCGGGGCAGTCAGCATTGGGACAGGCAAAATGGCAGTAAAAATGGACCCTCATTCCTCAACTTTTAGGAGTCATGTTTTGCATTGAGTCATGAATTGAGCAATTGCTTTTTTGTAAAAAAAATCTTAATTTTTAGTCAGATTGGTAGAGATAGTAATCAATTATGGCAAACCAGAATATTAGCAAAACAAAGTAGCCAGGAAAGCAAGTTTCTTGTCATGTCTGTTACAGACAGCAAGGAACAGTTGTTACAAAACATGACCCAAAATTCCTCCTCTCTTGCTCTTGGAAATCTCTTTCTTCTTTACTCCTCTACATTTTTTATTCCACATTCTGATTTTAGGGAAGTTACTTTGAAGATTCCTCACATGTAGCCCTGGACTCGGTATTATACCATGCTGTGGTTTTTAGCTCATTGTCAACAGGGCTGTTACTATCGAGTGTGCTCTGGCCAGGGATTCTCCCTGCTTTAATCCCTCCCTCCCGTTTCCTCCTCGCTGGTTTCCCAGGAGTCCCCACGCAAAAGCGAGATCTCTAACTGTGAGATGCAGGTATTGGACTCGGAAGCTTCTCTGTACTCCTGACATCACACTGACCCTGTGTTTTCTTTGTTGGGGTTCAGCAAATGGTTTACTTACTGGGAATCAGGAGACAGAGTAAAATCCTTCACGAGGAAGCTGCGAGAGGCCATGGACAAAGAGTTACAGAACTATGAAACGTCTGTTTAAAAGCTGAAAAAAGAAAGCATTTCCTTTCTTTTTCAGCCACAGATGGGTACAGATTTAGGATTTCTTCACCCAGCATTTTATGAGGGAATACACTGGGATTCAGTCTAAGACATCTACAAATAAAAATAATGAATTCTAGAAAAGGACTTTGAAATATGTGCTAGCTGTCTTTTAGAATAAAAGTACTTTATTTTGTTAAAAAATCTTAACAGAAAACAGTTTCCAAGTCTACCAAAGTAATACATCATCAAAAATTGTTGAGGTATTCACGAATTTGTTTTTGAGTAGAAACTATCTATCAATAATGTTGAACATGATGTTGATTCTATCCGCAATGTTTCAGTTATACTGAAAAATGAGTTTAATCTTTGTTTTAAAACTGTGTGTGTATCTGCCATTAGGATGTTTTAAACCTTAGCTGATGGACACTGCGTTCCAGAACAGGACGTACCTCACACGTCTCTCTTTCTTCTAAAGATGGAAACACTGAACCCCTCCAGAGGTGGAATAGCTGCCTGAGGCCACAGCACAATGAGATGCTAACTCATGAGACACACTTTTTCTTTTAAGTACCTGCTTTCTTCATAGCACTTATTAACTTTTATTTATTTACTTATATGTTAGTTGTCTCTCTTAGTAGAGTGTAAGCTCCATGAGCCCAGGGTTTTTTTTTTTGTTTGTTTGTTTTTTGGTGTTTTGTTTACTGCTATGTCCCCAACACCTGCCTGGCCAATACATATTTGCTGAATAAATGAAAATATGACAAGGTGGGAATACAGGCTGTTCAGTGTCAGGCCATGTGTGTTTGCTGGCTTGGTAAGAGAGGGTTTCACCCAATAGGCAGGACTTGAGCTGTATGTTAAAGGATGGCATTGCTTGGGGCCGCAGAGAGCGAACATGCTAGATAAGGGTTGCCATGAAGTAGGAGCAAAAATCAGGAGCGAGGTCCACGTGGGTGGAGTCGGCTGCCACTAGTGTCTGGAGGTCACACATAATTTTCCCAGACTGGACCTGCTAGAAAAGACAGCCTGGCGCCACTGTCACCACTGCAAACATTTTTCGTCGAGGGCGGTGAAGGTTCTTGGCCTATTTGACTTTGACTTCAATAGGCCAGAGGTCAAATATTTGCCTGTCCATCCCCTCAGACCTCCTCAGGATTCAGGAAATGACAGTCCCATCTCCACGACTGTGTCTGCTGTGCTGCCTGGCTTTTATCTGCCCCAATTATCGTCGCAGTCCCCAAGAAAGGTGGCAGATTTCTCTATGTCATAACAGTAGTGCCGCTTTGCATTTGTGTAGCACTTGGTGTTTTTCACGGCCCTTGCACATTTATTATCTCATGAACAGATTCTTAATAAATTGCAGTGTCATATAAAGTATCTGAAATCAATGGGCTGTCTGGGCAACATTCACTGATCCTGGTGGGGAGACGGAAATTGAATGTAACTCGACTTCTTATTTTAGAGGTAAAACGCTTTTCCATATAAAGTGCTTATCTAGCTGAAAGAAGCATTGCATTAATCAATGAGATAATGGGTCAGCTTTGGTTTTAAGAGTCATCTACCACTTGTTCATGGAAAGTGTATTGATAATTGTTCCAGCTGGAGTGTCTTGCCATGCTAGTCTATCAGATGTCACTTAGGGGCCTGAATCCTACATCTCCCTAACCCGCAGGAGGCAGGGGACCCAGTGGGAAGGTTTGGCATCTAGAAACCAGTCAGGGCCCACCTCGGCCTGTGGGGCCAATGAGTCTGTTCTGACAGATCATAGTCCCGTTTATTTGTTATTTAACTAAAACATTTTCCAATGATATATGGTCTCATTGCAAAAATTGGGGCTGGACTTAACATTTCATATGTTCATAGTGTTTTATACCTTAAGATGCTGCTTATATTTAAAACAACCTTCTAATCATTGATTTCATTGGTGTTAAGACACATCTCTACATCTTTATGCAACATGAGAGAAATGTGATTCTTTCAGAGAAATGTCCCAAGTGCCCCATATGAAAACACTGCTGTTATTTTTTCTAAAGTAAGTGCAGCAAAACCATATTTAATGCTTAACTAGCTTTGTGTGTACTTTTCTGTAAGAAGGATGACTTGAGCACTAACGAAGGAGAGCGCATGAAGCACATTGCAACTAGAATAAAATACAAGATGCCCAGTGAAACTTGAATTTCAAATAAACAACAGCATTTTTTTTCAGTTTGTGTTGCAAATATTGTATTTGTTTTGGTATGAATATGTCCTACACGTTGCAATGGTTTAGTAGTGGAAATTGAACTGGCGCTCTGGGTTTTCGCTGGCCGAGGCTGCTGAGCCTAGATGCAGCCGAGGTCCAGGCAGGCCCTCAAGTTTGCCGTAAAGGCGCGGCCAGTTTCCTGCAGCGGCACAGTGCATTATTCCCTGGATCCTGAGTGTGTTACCTAATTCTCTTTTTTCTCTGTAAGAACTTGGTGTTTAGAACAACCAAAGCTGTTTAGGTATCAAATCTTTTTAATTCTCTGCTCAATGGCAGCAGGCATCTGTGAGGTGGGAATATTTCTGTGGTGCTGGCTATAGAACCTGTGAGGGTCGGACTTTGCGGCTGTTAACACCTGGAGTGATGGTGCCCGTTGTGTACCCCTAGCTGCGGCTCTCACAGGCGTGAATCGATGTATTCCAGAATGATCTCGTTCCTGCCCCCCACTCACTCCCCGTCTGTCTGTGTTAATGATGCTGATACTCACCCCATCGCCCAAGCCAGACGCTTGGGAGCCTGAAAGCTGAGGTGGTCTTCCCCTTCCCTAATCCTCCTCCCCATGTGCTGTGGGTTTCCTCTTCTCCCCATGCCCTTGGCCATCCCATGAGTGGAGACATCCTCTCTGCTCCTCCTCCAGCTCAGTCCCTTCACCTTCCATCGCGCAGACCACTATTTGCACTGATCAGAACACCCTTCAACATCTGGGGCTGCAGTGGGGACTGGACCGTATTCTATCAATGCCTTTAGGGCTTCATAGAAAAGGGTCAGAACATGGATGCATCTTGCAACTCCACGTGTCGTTCTGCCTACAGTCCTCCGTGCTAAGCCCTGCTCACCTCACCGAGTGTCTGCGTGTCATACTGCTCGCTCGTTCCCAGAAAATGCACCCAGGCACTTGGGCCCTCTGAGTCCTTCCAACTGCTTGTGTCCCCTTTAATTTTCAATAACTCCCATCCTACCACAGCGGTCATTTTTCTGAGCCATTTCTCAGAAACATTTTACCCACTTTCATAAACCTTAAACATGATGGACAGGCACACACATGCACTCACATGCACACGCACTGTATGCATGTGTGTGTTTTAGCTGTCCTGTACTGCTAAATGCTCTGTGTTGAACCATTCCAAGATATGGCATCACTTACTTTTAAGTCTAAATAAACTAGTTATTGGCATGTAGGCTTAATTATGTCACTTCAGGTTAAATTTTTGTCCTCATGAATTCCTATGAACTTTTGCTTCCTTGATTGAACGAAGAGTGGATCTTGTGTTCTCAGAGAGATGATTTATATTCTTTCAAAATTTACATTTTGTTGTAGTTTACAACGTTAAGTTAGTTCTTTTTTTTTTTTTTTCCCTTAAGGCAGTCTCGGGAGATGAAGGTTTGCTAGCCAGAATCAGAGAACTAAACAAACTTTTTAATAAGTTGGCCCTGAGCCCGTCCCAGATCTCTTCTCCACTGGCCGTTAGCAAACCCCGTTGCTTCCCCTCACCCAGCTCTTCGCTTCTAGCTCTGGAATTCCCCCCGAGGTGGGTGGTCTCCTCCTGCTCTCTCTGAAACGTCATCTCCCAGCTTCAGGGGAAACCCGGCCCTCTTGCTGCCTCTTCGCATGGTTGTTCCATGGACACGCTGTAGGTATCTCTTCCTCTTCATGTTGGAACACCAGTCGTACTGGATTAGGGCCCATCCTGATGGCATCTTCTTAATTTATTCATCTGTGCATACCTTTTCTCTAAATATGGTTTCTTCCTGAGGTACTGGGAATTGGGACTGCAACTGGGGGGACACAGTTTAGGCTATAAGAGAACATTTGGTTGTCCCTTCTAGAAATCAGGTTCTATTTTTAGTTTGTCATTGCTTTTAGTTGTGATTATGAAACTCTTAGCTTAGAGGTTAATTAAAGTCTGATCTCAGAAGCAAAGTGATAGTTAGCAACTGTGTTGTTTGTCTTTTATTTCTTTTTCGTATTCTCTTCTAGAGAAGTGATTCTCAGTCTTTTTGAGAGACCTTTGCACAGCTTTGAGAATCTGGCAAAAGCTATTATATCAGTTGACTTTGACAAACTACTTCAGAACTTAGTGGTTTAATACAATAACCATTCCCTACACCCCCCCCACCTCAATACACTGTATGCTGGCAAATTGGGCTGGTCCCAGCTGGGATGGCTGAGCAGAGGGTTGACGGGGCTCATGTGGGCATTGTGGCCACCTGTTTTCAACGGCCTCACTCGTACATCTGGTGTTTGCCTGACAGTGGCAAGCCTGGCCTCAGTCATCCGGTGGTGCTCATAGGGTTTTCAAGAGCAGAAAGAGAGGGTGAGTCCCAAAGAGTAACTCCTTGCATCACTTTTGCTGATGTCTCCTTGGCCAAAGCAAGTCATAGGTCAAGCTGAGATTCGAGGGGTGGAGAGGTAGACCCGGTCTCTGGATGGGAGGGCCTGCAGAGCATCCCTCTGCAAAGGGGGCGTGCCTGTGGGAATGAGAGCAGCTTGTGGTCTGCAGTGGGAACGAGGACATGTAATGATGAGAAAAAGAACCTGAGTCCGCTCTAGCCTTACAACTTCCCCCCATGTTGAGTAACCATCTTGTGAGGAGGAACGAAGGCTGCCCCCCCAAAGAGGTACAGATGCTCCTGTAGAGAGGGAAGCATGCCGGAGACAGGACATGCAAAAGGGATCTCAGGGGCCGTGGGCAGGGACTCAGAGCACCTGCTCCACTGGCTTTTGGAAAGAGGAACCACGTCTTTTGAGTTCTCAGTAGATTAAAATACAAAAAATTTGTGGTGAGCCAAGGACATTTTTCTATGGAGACCACAGGGCATTTTTTTTTTGTTTTTAAATGTGAGCAGTTGATCGAGGGATAATAGGAAACACATTTTTATTCACTTGGGACCTGCAGAGCCCTGAAAATTTCACCCTAGATTCCTCTATTGCCATATTATGGAATTCAAAACCACTGAATATGAAAATGCTTGACTGAGAGACCTAGAAACCACACTCCCCTCCACAAATACATAATGTGAATCCTAAACCAGAAGTTCTCCATAATCTCACAAGAGGGCAACTCCTTGGTTATTCTTGGCAGTCAGTACTGAATTATACAATGCCTACTGTGTTTTGCCACTGATTCATAAGTTTCGTTATACTTTAATCCACCATCCAAGGTAACTATTAATTCCCACTCCATTAATTTAGAGGGCTCAGCACAGTCCTAAGTACATACTATAGAACTCAATTTTCAAGCTACTTGATTTGGGATGTGGGGATGTTGAGTGCTTTTGACACTTTGCTGAGTGTCATTCTACGAATATGATATAGGAAACTTCTGTTGGTCCAAAATATCTAAGGGGATGACAGTCCCCTCCACATTAAAAAAAAAAATCTCAACCTTGTCTCTCACAGCTTAACTTCTTTAAAGTCTGAAAGTTTCAGAGAATTTGTATGTGATGGGTGTTGTCACTTTCTGCAACATATTTCAGTATAGTTTCCCCCTATTTTATAGGTTAGAGTTGAATAGCAAAGGAAAGTGCTGTATCAGTCAGTTTTTTAAATGTATTTTATTGATTGTGCTATGACAGTTTTCCCATTTTTTGTCCCCCATATTCCCCTCCACCCTGTGCCCCCCTCCCACCATCATTCCCCCACCTTAGTTCATGTCCATGAGTCATACATGTAAGTTCTTTGGCTTCTCCATTTTCCATACTACTCTTAACCTCCTCCTGTCTATTTTGTACCTACATTTTTACTTCTTATTCCCTGTACCTTTACCCCCATTCTTCCCCCTCCCCCTCCCTGCTGCAGCCCTCCATGTGATCTCCATTTTTCCCCCCATAAAAAATGCTGCATAAGAAACCACCACAAAGCCTTAGTGGCATTCGATAATAAGCATTTATTGTCAGACTCAGATCTGTTGATCTTCTGAGTTGGTTCTCCTTTAGGCTGCAGGTTTACGAGTTGTCTGGGGCAGCTCTGCTCCACGTGTCTTATTACGGGCCCAGGGAGAGGGGCAGCAGCCACCTGGGATGTGTTATTCTGTTGGTGATGGACAGAAGCCCCTGGAGGGACAAATGGAGGCCTTCAGTCCTGTTTAGACTGAGACCCTGATCTGCTGCACTGTCCCTTGGCCTGAATATGACAACCCAATCACAGCCAGAGGCAGGAGTGAGTAACAAATACTGCTCACTAAGCAGCAAAGATGTACAAAATCTCCAGAACAGTCAAGAACTGGGGCCAATAACTCCATCCGCCACAGAGGGGTGGTTGCTTCTGGAAATAAAAACTTCCCTGGACACTTACTAGGCAATGTTTATGGTCCACTGGTATCTGGTGCTTAAAAGGAATTGCTTGCTTGTGCTTGCAATTCATCCCAGTCTGGGGGAATTCAAAGATACTTTTTAACCTGTTTGCTTGAAATAGTGATAAAGAGTTTCAGTTTTTTTTCTTATATCTCCAACTACAGCTTAAAGATTGGACTTCTTTCTGTGCTGATCTCTCCCTTTTCAGTGTCTGTTAACACCCTTGTTCCCACCCAGCCCTGAGGTTCTGAAGAGTGAGCCGTACGGGGAGAAGGCTGACGTCTGGGCCGCAGGCTGCATCCTCTACCAGATGGCCACGCTGAGTCCTCCCTTCTACAGCACCAACATGCTCTCCCTGGCCACCAAGGTAGGCCCGCGGGGGACGCAAGGGTCTCGCGTTGCTGACCACACCGTTCCTTTCCTTCTTCAATAGGACCTTTGTGATGTTAATAAAACTGTCGATTAACAGTAGGCATTGTCTTATTAACCATATGATCCAGTTTATTATGATTTTTTCCTTCTAAATCTACGTCATGGGCTACAACCCATTTTCCCCTATATTTGTCCTTAGTTATAGAACATTGTTAAATAAATATATCCAATTATTTTTGGTCTGTTGTTCTTAACTGCAGATTAGACTACCCATGATCCAGCATATTATATTATTGTACACTTCATTTATATGAATCTGAGGTTAACTTTAGCCCAGCTTGAAGCATGTAATTCCAAGTTCAAGAAGTAGTTCATTGATGGCACTTTTGTATTTGTTGGGATGCTTTTGTTCCTGACTAACTTTTGTGCACAAAGCTATAATGATCATTCACTCTCATCTGGTGGCCTGGCATCACTGCTCAAAGGTATCAACGCCCCCCTTACTGCCACCGCTGCACTGTGTTTGTTTTGCAGATAGTGGAGGCAGTTTACGAACCCGTGCCAGAAGGCATCTACTCTGAGAAAGTGACAGATACCATCAGCAGGTAAGTAGTCTCCTCACTGTGAACATGCAGGGATTCTCAAGAAATACCTCACATCTGCAAAGATTCACTTTGTAAATATTCTCGCAGAGGAAGGGCTCCTGAATGATCCAAACGTAGAAAAATATTTGCGCATCATCAATAATAGTGACCATTTAGAAGCCATGGTGTACAAGAGGAAGTGATACATTCACTTGAAATATTACGCAACCACTAGAATGATGATTCTGAAGGCTTTTATCAATTTGTAAAACACATGCAGTATGAACCTAAGTACAACAGGATGTAAAGTTGTTTATAACTGTGACAAAACCCCTAAAAATATGCATGAGTGTGGAAAACAGGCTGGACAAGAACCCGTGAAATGGAAAAAGGCCATGTTAGATGATAAAATTGTAAGCATTTTTCATTTCGACTTTTAAATCAGTAGTGTTATATTGTACCATAAATTTTCAAAGAAAGGAAGAATTTCTCCAGCTCTCACTATTGTAGGAGTTTAATGAAAGACATTATCCTTTTGCAAAGTTCGGACCCCACAGGGCTTGTGCCAGCCGACCTCCCTCCCCTTCCTCTCCCACCTTCCCCCTCGTCCCTCCCTCCAGACACAGGGAACTCCCTGCTCATCCTGGCAAGCTCCCTCCCTCTGGACCTCCGTCCCTGCCCTTCTGGAACTCTCTCCTCTGAAACAAGCATGGCGCAGACCTTCGCTTCCCTTGGATCTCTGCTGACATGCACCTCTGCCAGGAAACCTGTCCTGATGCCCCCGTGGCCTCTCCACGCCCTCTCGTCCCCTTGCCTGCTTTGTGAAGCTCGCAGTGCCCAGCACCCTGACATGTTACACACGTGCCTGCGGACTTGTTTCTTTACTGTCTCTCTGTCCCCACCAGGATGAAAGCTCAAGAGCAGGGATTTCTTTCGTTTAAGCTCATAGCTGTTCAGTGCCCAAAGCAATGCCTGGCACAAAGTAGACCCTTAACAAACATTGGTTGTGTGAATAAATGAGTCTCTTATCTGGCTGATTGTTATTTCTAGACCATTGTATGCACTTAAGTTGGTCCAAGGTTACTTCTCTGCCCCACTGAGCTGAGTCAAATCCTCACCATTATCACAGAAACCCTAGAGTCACCCCAGATAGAATCTTTACCCATGCCCCCGCCCAGTTCTCGGAAAGCTCAGCTCTGCATCTGTCCTAGCACTCAGCACCACCTCTGGTGGGGTGTCATAGACATATTACTGGGGCTGCACCCCTTTCCCTTTGGCTTCTCCTCCTGGTCCATCGTCCGGCACTAACAGGTACTCCTCATGTGTTCGCAGGGTTATATTTGGGGTCTTTCCTTGCCCAGCACAGTGCTGTCCTACTGAGCCAGAGCCTCAGGCCCTGCAGGGGCTGAGTTGCACTAATGGTAGACCCTGAACAAACACTTTGAATCCTCTTTCTGCACCCCTGTTTCCTCGTTCAGTAAATGGGGATCTTCATAGTACCGACCTCATCGGGCTGGTGTGATGATTTTACAAAGTAGTGTTTGCAAATCGCTTAGCCCAGAGCTCAGCACATGGTACATCCCGAACAATGCTGGCAATTGTCACTGTTAACATTATGGGAAATGAGCCGAAAGCCCTTCCTAAATCATCTGAATTCTGCGTGTACTGATCGTGCTTTGTTGCTGATGAATCCAGACAAATGTATTTAAAGTGCTCATCTCCACGAGTTGTTCCTGTTCTCTGCTATTTGTTTTCTGTGAGGTACCCTAAAAATTCAAGAAGTCTCCAGAGGTGTCAAGACATGAGTACCGGATTTACTTATGGAATTTCTCCTTTTCATAGAAGTCTGATTGCCACAAGGAGCAGGGCAGGGGTAGTGCAGATCGAAGGAACAGACATGATTCTGATTCTTGCGGCACCAGGCAAACGGGACTCCATCATTTGCTTCTGACAGGCTCCCTGGCTATTGGTATCCACGCTCTTGGCGCCGAGAGGCTAATGGCAGAGTCATATCAACATTATCATGAAAAGGTTAAGAGTATCAGTAGGTGCTGGAATCAACTGCATTCAGATCCCTACTCTTCCACTCACCTGAGCGTTCCCAGCCCCACTTCTCTCACCTGTGATGAATGGGTAGCGATAGTAACTACTCATGGGCTCGCTCTGAAGCCTAAATCAGATAATGCTTCCGATGCCCTGAGCACAGAGCCCAGCATGTCGTGAGCACTCAAAGAAACTAGCTGCTGTTATTAAGAATAATATTTATGGAATTAAGTCGATAAAGCAAATGGTGGTAAATTCGATGGAGGAGAGTAAAGGGGGCAGTGAGGGACTATAGAAGAACTTGGTCGAGTCTGGGGATTTGGGAAGAGTGTCTGTGAGGAAGGGACATGTAATCTGAGACCCGAACAATGACTAACTCTCAGTAAGCAGAGTGGAGAAAGCGTTTCACAGGCCAGCACCTGTGAAGGCTTTCCTAGGGGGCGGAGCTTGCTGAATCGAGGAACTGAAAGAAACGGGCCGTGTAGCATGTTAAGTCAGGGAGAGGACAGTGAGCAAAAGACTGGGCCTGGGGAGGCTGAGGGGGCCACACTGGCCGGGTCCTGGAGGCCACGATGAGAGTTTTGAATTTTTGTCTCGAGTACTGAGGAACGGACTGAAGGGTGATTGACAGGCTGGGACAGGCTGGGATCTCTTTAGCAAAGATCATGCTGGATGCTCTATGAGGGCACACTGGAGGGAATGAGCGTGGGAGGGAGAAGGAGGTCCAGGTGTCCCCCGAGAGATGGTGGCAGCTTTGGCTGGCGTGGTGTTGGTGCTGATGGAGAGACGTGGGGTTGTTTCCACGTCTCTCCATCAACAAGGGTTGGTATCCAGTCAACAAGCTCTGGGGTACAATCACAAGAGGATTAAAAAGTACTTTCGTTAACTGGAACAATGTAACAACATTGAAAGTATGAAAGCGATTGGATTTATTCTGTGGGACTTGAGAAAATGGAGCCAAGACCACGGGTAGAAGTCCCTGGAGGCCAAGGTCAGCTCACTGGTAAGAAGTACGTGTAAGCAGTAGAGATAATACAGAGTGGAGCAAAATGCTGGGTGGGGAGTGAGCTTCCTGTCACCGGGAGGTTTAAGAGAGTGAATGATCACTATTAAGAGACTCTAGATTAAATGTTTCTGAGGATGATTTTTATCCAAAATAATAAGATGCCATAGTAAGAGCTGACAATTAGTTTTATGGTCGACTATAAATTAAGACTGCAGCCTGCATTCTGTAACAGATGTTGTTTTCCTTTAAAGTTATTCAAGACTCATTGTCTGGGTTCACACCACAAACAAAGTTTTATCTTTGGAAAATTTGATATAAAAAAACAAAATCAGTCATGGGTTGCATGCAGTCACATAGTTAATTTGCTCTGGATTTTTAGTCTTTAAAAATTTAGTTCCCAAAGAATCAGGGAACAAATTCAATTTCCTGTTTTCTTCAGGTAATTGCTACGAGGGACACATCAAGACAAAAGTATCCTTAATGATCATTTATGACTCAGCAAACCAGGCTCGGAGCCAGGTGTTAGTAATGTTACAGAGCTTTTGAGAGCTAAGACTCCCATTGATGAGAAAATCCACCAGACTCATTCTGGATTTTGAACGTGGTGCTGTGTCCAGTCACATGTACCCTCTTTCTTCGTCTGTGGTGCTGTCTTCTCACTTTTACTTCCCACGGCTCATCGGGTACAGCTCACACAGTTTGTATTTCTAATTTGTGGCGTCTTTCCTCTTACCTGTTTGTTCAGGTGGTGGACAAGCATATTTGGTCATCGGAACCATTTTTTAAAAACAGGCTTTTAAAGTGAGAGCATATCTTAGCAACCCTGAAGAGTTGGGGGCAGAAAATAAATGCACTGCATTGCTCTGTGCAGTACCAGCATTACTATTTTTACCTTCCAGTACACTGTCAAGAGAGTATTATCTGTTTATTTTTAAAAAAGGAAGAACTTTTCCTATTATGCACAAAATATTCCAGTTGCCTTATTTTTCTCTCTCTGTGCCTAGTTACATAAGCTGGCTGAACCTCTGTTTCAGAGGCAGTCATGAGACTAACAAATTAATGCATTCAAGCCCCTTCTCAGGACAAGCTGAACGTTACATTTTTCATCCCAACTTCAACTCTTTGTTTCTTTAAACACAAATGGAACACAGTCCAACACTGCTGCTCTCTAGTTCTTTCCTTCTGGTCTCTCCGAGCTGAGGGGGGGGGGCAAAGTGGGCGGGCTGAGTGGAGCCCCCCAGGTTTTTTTCTGGAACATGATTTTATGCCTATTTGAAAAGAGAACCATCGAAACATTGGGTTGCTCTTAAGAGTTTCTCTGGAATACCTAAGCAGGGAGACATTTCAGAGCAATGAAGCTAAACTAGAACTTCTGGTAGGAGATGTACCTGCAAATCCCAAAGTCTGTGGCCAAATATTTTGGGTTATGGATAGGTAACTTCTTAGATGTGAAGCTAAGTTAGTTAGTTAGTTCATTTGCTGAATTTCTCTTAGGACTGAGATTCCATTTTCTGTGCCACAGAGACCATGGTGAAAGGGACACATGTCCCTCCTTTCCAGAAGTTTCCAGTTTCTAGTGCAGAAATAGACAATTGCAATACAACAATTGTAGTAGTTTAAGTCCTTAAACATAGACATCGCAATGAGAACATACAAAAGGGGGCAGTGAATCTGTCTGCGGGTCGTCCAAGAAGTCTTCCTAAGAGAGACTTGGGAAAAAGTGGGATTTTGGCAAGCAGCTTTGAGGTTTGGGAAAGGGCAGGTACCATCAGCAAAAGACAGATTCAAACTGAAGGCATAAAATAAGCAAAGAAACGGGAGCATAGGAAAGCCACAGCTATTCCGGAAGGACAGGTGGGAGGGTTGTTGTGCTGCTGGGGGTGGGGGAGGAGAGGAGGTGAGGCTGTGGAGGGAGGTAAGGGCCCGTTCAACAGGGGGCTTGCATGGCATGCTGGGACTTTTAATTTTGTCCTTTTGGGCCTTTGAGGGGCTATTGAGCAATTCTGAGCAGAGGAGTGATGTCAACAGTTTTGGAATGTTACTTTGGCAGCGATCTGCAATATGGAGCAGAAGTGGACAAGAGATGAGCATGTCATTTAGGAGACTATTTCAGCAGTACAAGCAAGTGGTGATGAAACGGGCCCATGGCCATGGCGTTAGAGGGGAAGGACACAGATCTAAAAATTAGTTAGGAGGTAAAAGCTGTGGGACTTCCTGTTGGATGAATGTGGGAGGGGATGGGGGGGAAATAAAGCTGTGGATTTTCTTTTCCGTCTGTGGAGCTGTTACAACCGGTCAGCACTTCACAGGGGTGGCTTCCTTTAATCAGCATACCGGTTCGGTGAGGTGGACACTCTGATGATCCCATTTTATGGATGCCAAGTCCTGCCCAAGATCAGAGTTAATGAAGGGTGAGCCAGGGCTGAAACCCCAGCAGTGTGACTCAGAGCCTGCAGACCTAATTACGAGGCTACGCTGTAGCTCCCAGGTGGCAGCTGCAGGGTGGGGAGCGGCTCCGGCTCAGGGTGCGGGTGCAAGTAAAGGCCAGCACAGCGGCTGACCCGGTTCCCGTTCACCGTAAACTAGAACTGTGTACTCTCGTAATTCGTAAAATTAGCTTGTGTTGCCTTTTTAATTTAAAAGAATCTCAGCTGATAATTCAACTGCTAATATTATGCTAAATCAGTTTAAATGTCTGCAGACTAAGAATTTAGAATATCTGCACTAATGAAAGGCTGAGATGCTGGGAGTTTTTTCCTCTCACATAGCAGTCATAACCAACATGAGGTCGACCAAACATGACATTTTTTTTAATCAGCTTTAATCCCTTTTGCTAATTAAGTGAGAGTAGAGGAAGAACCTGATTTAATTAAAAGGCGAAATTCAACACTTAGCTTCTTCTGTGATTATGAACAAAAGTAAGGAACTTGAATACAAACATATCACCGCCATGCAAAGCCGGCTTTCCATGTCTACGGCCAGTGCACAGGGCCCCTGCTCTCCAGTCAGCCCTATGCTCAGGGTCCAAGGCTTGGCCCCAAGGTCAGTAATTTTATGTTTGAATTCGTCTTTTGAAGTGAAATGTGATGGGGCAGGGGCCTGTGTGTTGGGGGCTTGGTGCCTCAGCTCCTGCCCCCACCTCCCTGGCACAGATTCTCAGCCACAGGCTCCCAGCGCCCAGGGCCTCCACCTGCCTCCGGCTCCATCTCCCTGTCCCTGCGCCACCATTGCTGCAGCCCCCTACCTGGTATGGCAGTTGGGTGTGTCAGCGGGGGAAGCTTGTGTTCCTCCTTTACCCTCCTCCCCTGTGGGGTGTTGCTGCAGGGAAGGAGGGGCCGGGGTGGAGCATGTGCCCTCCTGTGTCTTGGGACAAGGCCGAGAAGAGGTCATCCCTGACCAGGCTGGCAGCACCACGGTGTGTTTGGAGGGTGATTGAGCGGGGGCCTCTGGTGCAGCTCCACTCCAGGAACCAAGTGCATCCTTCCTTCATCCATGGCGGTTGCAACTCTTCGGGGTCTCCCGTCCACCATCAGGAGGCTGTACTGTGGGAAGGAGATGGACTTTGCCACTCCCTGCTGTGGTCCCACATTTTCCTTTCATACAGGGAACCCCACAGATTATGTACCGGTCCCTTCGTCCACAATCTTTCTTATTTTGTATATAGTAAATTTCATAGACTGACCTTTACTGAATATGAATTCAGAAGATGTGTAAGTGCCGACCATAACCATAGCATAAGCCCACTGCTGTGGAACTTAAAAAGAAGCAGCATAAAGGCGGAGCATAAAATAGTGATGTCTTAAAATCTGATTAGGACACGTGTAGTTTACTCATGGTCAATAACAGTAAGAAGGAGCAATTCAATACTAACAAGTCAGAGGCTTATTTTGCCCTCTGTTCTGAAGAATAATTATGTGTGATAATTCGTAAGTCTTGCCTGGAGACATCAGCAGTGGCAAAAGTTGTATGAACTATGGGTTGCTAAGATGAATACAAGATATGAAAATTAGATCTTTTTCTCAAAGTCCAAACAAGTTAAATATTGCTGAAAAGCACACACGACTTCAGTGGAGTTAGTACATTTGAACTTAAAAAGCAGAGAAGACACTGTACCGAGTGCCAGAAGTGTTTCACGATGCGAGCCCTTGATCTTGCTAATTGGTTCCCTGGCATCCAGAATGGCCTTCTGTTCATGTTTAGCTGTGACACAGACAACACTGCCTTCGGAAAGCTGGTTGTTATTTCCTACGTCCAGAATCACAGAAGATACTAGCAAGCCACATTAGCTACTTTTAAAGAATTTACTACAAACATCTTAAACCTCTTAAGTAACTGGGTTGCATTTTTTTTTTTATGACTTCATGTTTTGTAAGACCCAACCAGGTCATGTTAACAGTTGTCCCCGTACAGCTGGAAAAGACCGATAACTTGTGACTTCCCCTCCCTGCCAAACCTTTCTTCTTTTCGGTCCATCAGGGGTGATCACCAGCGTCTTGTGTCACTGGTGCCCTCTTCGTTTCACTGACCAGTGAGTTGGTGGTGATTTTAGAAAAAGACCAATTCACACAGGAGAAGATGACCCCATTCTCGGATCCTGAGACTGCTCAGCTTGTAACCCTGCCTGCTGGTCCAGTTTCCAAGAGAACAGTGCTGCCTCCCAGACTTTGAAAAGTCTTGGGTTCAAAACTATGCTTGATGTCCATCTTACCCTAGGCTCTCTTGGGTGCAAACACCATGGGGGGCACACAGTGGAACTTAACCTTAGCCCTCCACACCCCATGACCTGGTCCTGACATTGACCAGAGTGTGGTAATTAACGCCTCTTCCCCTAGGTGCCTCACTCCTGATGCAGAAGCCCGCCCAGATATTGTGGAAGTCAGCTCCGTGATATCGGATGTCATGATGAAGTATCTGGATAGCTTATCCGCATCCCAGCTGGCCTTGGAAAAGAAACTGGAGCGGGAACGGAGGCGCACACAGAGGTACTTTATGGAAGCCAACCGGAACGCTGTCACCTGTCACCAGGAGCTGGCTCTGCTCTCTCACGTGAGTGTGAATCTTTCAGCCTCTTTGTGATACACTCTGATAGGGCAGTCTGAAGTCGTTCATGCTGGTCTTAAGGAGCACTCATCTTAAGTTAGGAAAATATGAATTGCTGCATGTAATATTTCACTATTAAATAGTTACATATTTGCATTTCTATATCTTAAAATTAAAATTAGTCAGTATAACTGATTTTCCAAAGACCCAACCCATAGTTTATTGTATCTATTACAAAACCAGAGGTATCAAAAAGCTCTCTTTGCAATTCTTCAAGTTTATATTCTGATCTTTGCATAAGTGGCAGTGAGTGCTTATACTTAATGTCTTTAGCATTCTGATATTGGGAATATGGATGAAAGTGTCATGAATTCAGAAAAGGAAATAACTTGTTCCTTAAATTTTTTCTTATTAATCTGTGTAATTGCATTTATTACCATTAGTGGTGGTGGTAATATCGCTATTCTTCCAGTCAGAATACGGGCTTTTGTTTTTTTTTTGCCAGTGACCTTTAGATTATTTTGATACTGAAGTTCACATGTGAGCAGAGCTCAAAAAAGTGATGCTAGCGCCACCAGTGTCCGTGTGTGCAGGTGACTGGGCCAGTGAGGCCCTTGCTGTGTTTTCTTGTTTTCCTTCCTCTGCACATCTGTTGAGTCGTGGCTTGTGGCCCCTTCTTTGCTCAGGCCCTGGGCTCCCCTGAGCAGGGATCCAGGAAGAAGCCCTTCAGCCTGTAAGTGGTTTTTTTTTCCCCCTCCTGGGGCTGGCACCCAAGGCAATAGGGTCATGACCCCCCTTCTTGACCAGGATACTTGGTCATTGAATTTCTTTCCAGGATCTTAAGGACCTTCTCTGCGTCAGCTGGGAAAATTTTGTAAGACATTGGTCTCAAAGAAAAGGTAGTTTTGACTTCTTGAACAGAGTTTCCAGAAAATTCCACCCCCCTTTTTTAGAAGGAAAGCCCATCCTACTGTTAGGTGGGTTTGTCCTGACATACTTGGAATCCAGAGCTAAAGCTTCAGTCTGATTTTCTTTGGGGGGGAAACTCTTTCATCCTCAGTGCCTTAGAAGCTGATCCCAGCTGTAATTTCACAGCACAATTCATGGTGATTCTCCAAGGCCTCGGTTTATGTTTGGGAGTTTATTACTTGGAGTTATAGCTCTTGCAGAAGGCGGTTACATCTACACAGGGAGTTAGAGTGCACTTTGCTTGTTGTTTCACCGCCTGACTTTGTAAAACCGAGGCAGCAATAAGAAGCACACGGATGCCATGTTGAGGTCAGAGTATAGTACTTCCAGTGAAGTCATATGCAAGAGAGTTAGCCATTCCTATAAATCTTAAGTATTTGGGGCCTTCTATTAACTTCTACACTGCAAAGCCACATAGCCAATTTCCAGTTGGATATAAACAAGTCAGTTTATATGAGATTCATGTAGCTGATAGAGTTTAAAATCTTACAGCAGAAATTCTCTTGTCTTTAGCAAAACCCCTAGAGAAAGACCATTTAATTAATTTACTAAATTTTATTCCTAAGCTTTTAATCAAACCTCTGTTGTGGGAAATTTGATACATTTATAGAAGTAAAGAAAGTGCTTTGTGTCCCCATCCCCCAATTTTAACGATTTGGTACTTTAGACCAGTCATGTATCATCTCTGTTTACCTGCTACCCTTTAAAACTGCATCTTTTTAACTGCAGAAACCTAGCCGTCAGGCCATGCCCAGCTAAAACAAAGGGAGATCTGTAGCCAGTGAGGGAGTTTTGAGGTTCTAGAGATGCTTTACTCATGCATAAATTAGTGGGAAAATATCACCAATTGCAAGGCATTGGGATTAAATAGATTAATGTGTTTGAATCCACTGTGCCAGTTAGAAAGTGGCATAAATTGTAACATAACGTCAGTTATATAAAATGAGCAATGCTTATGTTGAAGAATAGTTTGTTGCTGCAACTTGTTAACCTGACACTCACTGGCCATCAGCACTGCATCCATGGAAGTGACTCCTGCGATCAGTACTCATTGAGCATCTGCTCCTAGTCAGCCTCCGAGCCCTTGTGGGGTCTGCAGTCTTCCAGGGCCCACGGAGAAGCACCTCACTGCAAAGCTTATATCACCATTTTAAAGAGCCATAGAGAGCTTCTTTTACACTATTTTAGGCATACTGGTGAATTTTCATTTTCAAGATTAATCAAATGGTAACTAAAAGGAAAAAATGCAGCTTCATGGAAGAACTGAGAAGGAAATAGGGTTACATCTCATTGAAGACAGCATGCAGTTAATAGGCAACATACTCACTGGGTACCAGTGATTAGTTTTAAAAGTTCCATCCACACCACGACTGGCCAAACAAGTTTTGGTATAAAGTGGTATGTTTCTTTTTTTTTCTTAAGCATTATTATGGTTTGTAATTGTTTCATTTCAAATATAGTCGTGTGATCTCCCACATCAGCTAATATCAATAGTGCAGTTACACAATGTAATGATAAATCATAGTGAAAGGAAAGAGAAATTAGTAGGCTCAGTATAACTTTATGGATTTCCAGCACCATAAAAAAATCCTCTGTGAATTAATTTTGCAAATTAGTGGGTGAGCAAACAATTGATAAGAAACATAGGCTTCTATCTCATGGAGTATGTGCTATTTACTTTTACATGTTAGCTTATTCTTGGCTATGGAAATGTTCATTGTGAACCAGTAAAGACAAGTATTAACACAGATTTCAAAAGAACTGAGAAATCTTCACTAATAAAGTACCTGCCTGTGTACTGTGGTTTGCTTACCCTCTCTGAAAGAACCAAGACTTGATTTAGGAGAATGTTAAGATTTCCAAGTTTTATAATTCAAAATAAGAGATCATAAGGTGAGCACAGAGTCAAGAATTGCAAGAACTCAGCGGGAAAAAATGAGGTGCAGTTTTACTTAAATGTATAGTAATAAAAGGCTGTCATGGTGCAGAGGGCATCGGGCACTGCAGGAGTCAAAGTCGTGATCGGCGTCTTGCCACTGTATGCAGTGTGTTAAACATACTGAATAATTGCCCTTGAGGTATTATCTTATACCTCAGACAGAAGTGGTTACAGATATTTCAAAAGAGTGTGCTACTTAAATTTTCACCAGCAAATAAATATAAGGATGAATGTTAAAAAAAATCCAGCCTTGAAAATGTGGATAAGTCATGGAAAACTTCAGTTCCATCCAGATTATTGGGGTTTTGTGCACTCGGCTTTAGACTGATGGGGACATTGGGGAATGAAGCGCGTTCCCGCACGCACCAGGAAAGGTCCTGGGGAGGCTGGGGAGCGCTCCTGCGAGAAGCGTGGTCTCACTGCGCGAGGTTTGCAGGTTTTACCACTTCTCTTCCAACGATATTGGGCAGGCACTTTTATTTTCACCATCCCCATTTTAAAGCTTGATGATGATTTCTTTTTAGTGGTTTAGTGAGTTCGTTCAGTTTGTGGAGCTACTGTCACATCTGTAAGCCTAACAGGGAGCAACGAGAAGAGAAAAATTGAAAACACTTGCCATCTGTGATTAATGAAGAAACGAGGGACAGTTGAAAGCCTTCTGAATGTAAGGCATGGTGCTTGGTACTGTGAAGGCTTATAAAAAATTATAAACAATGGTCTCGGTCATGAAGTAACTGACAATCTACTTGGGAAGCCAAGATACATATGCAGAGGAGATTTCTGATGATTCCACATGGTTTGGATCAGTGCCCAGTGAGAGATATGGGTGGTAGTTCAGGGACACTTCCCAGAAAAAGATGGGGCCTTGAACGCCCGGTGAGGAAGTCACCCTGGGTGGAGAACAGCAGACTTGCAGAAACTCCAATACACTAGCTTAGCTCACTTAGGATGAAGAATCAAATTTTGAAAATGGTAATATTTTATGCTTTGTTTAACAGGTAAGTAAAAACAAACCAAGAAAAGCTAAGAGACTTACCCAAGGTCACGGAGCTGGTTAGTGACAGACCTAGAAGTTCGGTCTCCTGATTTACAATAGATATTTTTATTTACAGTGCATTATATTTTTATGTATGGTTTGAAAGGTCAGGGAAAGCAAACTGATACTGGATGGCAGAAATCTGTGAATACCTAGTCAAGGTGTTTGGATTCAATGCTAGTTAGTGTGAACTAAAATGATGAATTTCAATAGCCAGAAGGGAGGTGGGAGGGGACAGTGGGGGAAGGGTTTCTCAGGAACAACTCTAAAGGACACATGGACAAGACCAAAGGGGAGAGTGGAAGCAAGGGAGGGAGGCGGGATTGGTTGGGGTGGGGGGTGGTGGTGAGGGGAAATACAGAAAATTGTAACTGAACAACAATAAAATAATTTAAAAAATAAAATAAAAAGCATTAAAATTACATTAAAATTATTAATTTCTCCACAGAAACTGACAACCAAATTATCAGCTATTACATAGGCTAATTCTTCCTTATTGTTCATATCCTCTTCTTGAGTTTTCTTTTTTTAATTTATTTTTGCGGTGGTTTCAACTTCATTTCTCCAGGTTTCCACCTAACCGCTCTAAATACTTTCTTATTTTCTCTTCCAGTTTAGATCTTCTGCTTCTCCTCTTGCTCTTCCCTTAGTGAGCATCATCCAGCCCCATCCCACGATTTTTACTTTCATATGACTTTGGGTAAAAACCATTTGTACAAAATGGGAAGTTTATTTTCTATAATCATGTAACATCTCATTTTGAATCCTTGTTTCTGTTGATGGCAGAAAATGATGGATGTAACCATGATCGCTTACATCAATCTCTTTTGGCCTAAAAGTTCTTTTCCCTTTCAAAGTTTCTCCATTTCCTTCTTTGCGAGATAGCTGCTGGGGCAGGAGGAAGCTTAAGCATCCCCATGCAGATGGGAGAGGGCCAGGGAGTCCGCATGCTGCCTTCCTGTAGTGGCCTCTGCAGGTCATAGATGGGGTGACCCATCTCTGTGGCTTTGGGGCGTCTGTCTTGCCACCATTGGCTTGAGCTGTGTTCTCCATGGTCCATCCATCTCCCCTCCCCCCATGCAGTGATGGCCTGGGGAACTCACCAGCCAGCACCTCAGCTATCTTCTACTTCCCCAGTGGGACACACAGGAGCTGTGGGTTCCCATCCGTGCCACACAGAACTACCTGCAAGTGGGGGTCAGTCTGTCAGCCCACCAGCTCCGGTGCCTCCCTCATTCTTTCCTATGCTTCTATCCCAGGTGCCAACATTCAGTTATCCACTCAGCAAGTATTTACTGAATATCTGTAGGTATCAGATACTAGACTAGGTGCTAAGTATATAGAATGAACAAAATAGACAAGGCTCATCCTCATAAGCCTTTTGTTAAGTGCCCATATAGGATATAGTGTTATGATAATCACAAAACTTCTATGAAGCTTCCTGTCTTTCTTGGCTGCATCTGGATTTCCTGGTCAAGTCCTCTGTGTATTTCTACCACCTAACCCACTCCACTCCTGACGCTCACTTCTGCCGGAGAGGGTGTGAGGGGGAAAACATGGATGCTAACCCCCCTTCTCATCTTCGATCTTCCTGTCAGGCTTTCTCTGTGCTGCAGAAAGACTTCCCATCTCTCCATCCCCTCCCCCAGAAACTGCCCTTCCCTCGCATTCTCCTCTTGTGTGTGGCCTGTGCATTCTCCCTCTCCATGGGTGGCCTGCCCCACATGGTCTTCTTCCCTGCCTTCCTTGGGTTTGTAAGCCTTAGCCTCATGGCCTGGTCTCAATAGTATAAGGTCTCTGGAAGGAAAAGGACACAAAACTTTCTAACAAGGCAAAATACACTGGAATGTATTTTACAACATAATCTCCACACCCGTTTTCTGAAGACCTCCGATGCTCTCCATCTAGTCCCCGCCTCCTCTGTGTGCCAGACCTAAATTTTGACCTGGACCTGTGCCTGAGTGTGTCACAGGCACCTTGCACTTAGCAAGTCCCGTCGTGAACGAATCCTCTTCCCTTCACTCTGCCATGCTGTACCCCTCATCACCCTAACTGGGACCTTGACGTCTTCAGTTCACTCTCCTTGACATCCTGCATCCATTCCTTTAGCAAGCTTTTACCGCTCTGTCTTTCAAATGTCTGAGAAGTCCATCCTCTTTCAGTTGTTACTCTCATTATCTCACATCGGGTCGTCACAGTACCACCAGTCTTGCCTCTAGACTCTTCCTCACCCTGAGCTGTGGTTCCGTGCACCCCTGTCCACGTTTGTCCCAATGACTTTGAGTACTGCTGGTATTCCAGGGGCAGCAGCCAAGGATGCTAATGTTATTCCATGGGCAGGACAGTCCCCTACAAAATGTCTGAAGCAGAACCCGTGGGAGATACAGATGAAGAGATTTATTGTACGGAATTGGCTTATATGACTGTGGGGGCTGCAAGGCCGGGCCCAAGCCCATAGGGCAGGCTGGCTCGAGGGGCGGGTTGGAACTCTCAGGCACGGGCTAAAGCAGCTGTCCACAGGCGTAATTTGTCTTTCTTCACAGAGAAAGCTCATTTCTCCTTTGAAGACCTTCCGAATGATTGAATCTGTTCCATGCAGATAATCTAGAATCACCTCCCTCCCTTAGCCATCCTGCATGTGCCTACCAAGACTGTCTTTTGAAACACTCACATCTGCTCTTGATAAATTATCTAACTCTTGGAATGGTTCCTAAATGTTTATATAGCGAGGGCTAGGAATTTACTTGAAGCTTTTGGTGAACTGAAAAAGGAAGATTTCTATGGTAATTTGATATTGTCAAAATATTTAAATAAGGCACACACAATTATCATCTTAAATTTTATCCATTTGAGCGGGAGGCAAGGCAGCTAGTAGAGTGTTAATCAGCCAAAATTGTTTTTTAAATTCACAAACCTTTCATATTTCACTTCATTGTGGAATTCTTATTGTAGTTTTTTATTTTATTTTAATTGTTGTTCTTGTACAGTTTTCTGTCTTTTACTGCCATCCAAGCCCACCATCTTATTGTAGTTTTAAAATGCAATTTGTATATATTCTAGCAAAATTTATTGACATGCATTTGATATTGTTCTTAAATTCTCAAATGCCTTTAAATTTGACCACTTAAAAATCAAGCAGATCTACAAGCTCCTGGTTCTTGTTTTCTTAGTGCAAATTTTAAAAAATGTTGTGCTGTTTATTTATCTGAGTTGTTTTATTTTTATTATACCATCTGTCAGCTACCAGTGCTGAGCACACCACTCAAGGCATGCATCTGCAGTCCTCTGCTAAGAGATTAAATAAACCATGTGGAAAATGATGTATTTTAAAAGGACAATATTTTTGTGAGCATCTTTGCTTTTATTGTCTGGTTAATTGTTGACTGAATTTCCCCCAAGGCTATGAAAATGCAACAAGAAATGATGCAGTGAAGGAAATAACAGGAAAAATCATGAGTTGTTTTAGAAATGTTCTGTATTTGTTATGTTTTAAGAAAATAAAACAATGCCTTATAGGCTCCCACACAGATATACATGCAATTGTTACATCCACCCCATTTTTACTAGGATTTTAAGTACATACAGTAAAATGTACATATTTTAAATGTGTAGTTTAATAATTTTTGAACATGTATCACTCCCAGCCAAAACCAGATTCAGAATCATCTCAGAAAGTTCCTTCGTGCTCCTTCTCATCCAATTCCCTGCCCGTGGACAGACTGTTAGTATTTCCGTCGCTATAGATGACTTCTGCTTATTGTTTGACTTTGTGTATAAAGATCAAACATTACACACTCTTTAGCATCCTAGTGTCTTTCTCAGGACAGTGTCTGTTTGATTCCTCTGTGGTGGTGTGTCTCACAGAAATTTGTTTATATTGCTAGAGTATTACATTGTATGACTATATCAAAATTGGTTTATTCTTCTGTTGATGAACACATGCTATAATTCTAGATTTGGGATTTTATAAGTAAGACTGCAGAGAATTTTCTTGGGTAAGTCTTTTCATTTCTCCTAGGTCAGTGCCTAGGGATGTAATTTCAGGGTGATAAGGCAGTTATATGTTTAACCTTAAAAGAAACTACCAAACAGTTCTGTGCTGTTTAGTACTTTAAGAGCAATGCATGAGACTGTTCCACATTCTTGTAAATATTTGGTGTTGTCAGTCTTTTAGATTTTAGCCTTTGTAGCAGGTATAAAAGAGCATCTTTTGATGGTTTTAGTTAGCATTTTCCTAATAACCAAGAATGTTGAGTACTTTTTTATGTGCTTATTGGTCATTTATCTGTCTCTTTGTCTCTGTGAAGTGTCCGTTCAAATCTTTGCCCATTATTTTATTGAATTATTTGTTCTTGTTGATTTGTAGGAGTTCTTTATATATTCTAGATATGACTGTCTGGTCAAACATATGTATTACAGATATTTATCCCAGTTGATAACTTTTTTATTTTATTAATGACATTTTTCTGATGAGCAGGAATTTTGTTAAAATTTAATTTTGCTAAAGTCCAGTTTATTTACTTAGATTATTTTTGTTGTTCATGCTTTTTGCATTCAGTTAAAGATATTGTTTCCAATCCTAAGTTTGCAAATATAAGCTCTTTTTTCCCCCTTGTAAATTATCTGTGGTTATAGCTTTAATATACAGGTCTGTGATTCATTTTGATTTAGTTTTGCAAATAGAATAGTGAAGAGATTGAGTTTTCTTTATTTTTTTTCTGTGTGGATAACTAGTTTTTCCAACATAATTTCTTGAAATGCCTAATCTTTCCCTATTGATTTTATTAGGCATCTTTGTTAAAAATCACTTGACAGTAGATATGTGGATCTATCTCTGAACTCTGTTCTGTTATATTGTAAATTTTTAATAAGTTTTGAAATCAGTTGTGTAAATCTTTCAATTTTTTTCCTCTTTGCCAAGTTTAATTTGGCTGTTCTATAGGTCTGTTTTATTTCCTTATTAATTTTAGAATCAGTTTGTCAGTTTCTTCAAAAAAATTATGCTGAAATTCTTCTACCTCTCCTTTGTTTTAACATGGAGAATATTTTCAGAACAGTGAAAAATACCAACCTTGTATTTCACTTATTTAACAAAATTTATTGAGCATTTACTTTCTTCTGGGAACTATTCTAGTCTGTTGTCATAACAGTGAACAGAGCAAAGAACCCCATCTTCATAGTGGAGGAAGGCAAATAATAAATGAAAAGTGAATTTAAGTGCTATGGACAAACATTATAAGCAGGCAAGGCAATAGAAAGAGATTGGTACATGTGGAGAGAGACTGTTCTAAATAGAGATGTCGTGGAAGACCTCTATAATTATGCAGCATCTGAGAAGGAACCAGAATACAATGAAGGAGTAAGTCATGCAAATATCTGGAAGCACAACATCGAGAGCAGAGGGAACAGCAAGTCCAAAGATCCTGAGGTGGGAGTGTTCCTGCCAAGTTCAAGGAGTGAGCAAGGAGGCCTGTGTGGCTGGAGCGTGGTGAAGCGGCGGGGACAGGAGGAGATGAGGAGGCTATAGTCCATGGTGTAGACTTGAGTGATGTGAGTTCAGTGAAAGGGGGTGACAGTGTTTCAAAAATGATATAGCTGGTTGCTGCGTCGTAATAAACTGCCGAGGGCCAAAAGTGGAGCAGGAAAATTGGTTAACAGGAGGTGCATCAAACAAGGCCAAAAGTGATGGAGGCTCTTTTTCTTGGTTTTTACTTTATTGGTTCTTTAACAGTTTGGTATTTTGATGTCATGTGCTAAGCTTGCTGTTCAGTCTAACAAGAAGTCTAATAAGAATTAGACTTTTCCTTATGTAATTCCACATTAAAAATGGAACAGGAAGTGGGGTTTCAATGTGTGGGTATCATCCCTATTGGCACTAGCCATTTCTAATTTTATTCTAATTTCTTGAGTAAGCTTTGCTGGTTTTCAATTACATTTTTTGTTTTTGTTTTTGAGCAATCCAAATTAGAATGTCTTAAAACTTGACACTTGATCATTTTCTGTGCATTTTTTCTTCCACGTGTTAAGTGGTATCTCCTGATTCTGGCCTCTCTGAAGTGCTTTAGAAAATAATAACAGACATTCAGTTCTTTTCATCTCTTTGTCCTTAGTCTTGGAACAAAATGGTAGCTGGTAAATGCTGTTGTAGACCATATTGTCTGTATTTTTAATAAGTGATACTTTTAGATTATGACATTATTCTTTGCCTCATCTTTATCAGTATTATCATGTCTAGCAAATCTATCTTTAAATCAGGAAGGCTAGGTTAGTTATGGGGTAGCAAGGAAACATTACCAAAAGGGTAGATTTGATCCTAGAGTTTTAGAC
Source organism: Anoura caudifer (assembly GCA_004027475.1). Taxonomy (NCBI): domain Eukaryota; kingdom Metazoa; phylum Chordata; class Mammalia; order Chiroptera; family Phyllostomidae; genus Anoura; species Anoura caudifer. The sequence goes on from PVKU01000079.1 coordinate 373,833, forward strand.
TCAGCTATTATAAGCAACTCATTCTCTAATTTTATTTAATTTAGCAGCAGTTCATTAATATGTTCTTGTGCTTTTAAAAAGTTCTAATTAAGAGAATGCCATAATAATAATGTAATCATAATTTTGTGCACTTATATTAAAGTGTAATGTTGAGCTTTGTATGAATAGTCTTAACAAGTTCAAAACAAAATAATAATATCTAAACTTGAATATTTTCCTTTATCATGTAATATTTATAAATTTAGCCATTTTCAAGGCCTGGACATTGTTTTTTTCTGGTTTGAATTGAATATATTACTCTTCTACTTGATATGTGGGGCATGGGGGAAGGGAAATGCTTCAAGATTTCATCAGTGAAATTAGACATCATCCAAACAACTTTGAGCGAAAGGAGTTCCATCTTCCTTGTTGACGGATCCTTACTCCATCAGCCCACCTCTCTGTGAGGGCAAAGCCAAGCGTCCCAGAGCGAGTTCCTGGAGCAGAGCCTCTCATTGCCTTTGCTGAAGTGGGCCACGCCCTCAGCTCTGGGGTGGGTCTACATGCCCCTTCAGCTGTCCAGCCACACTGGCTGATTGTTTTAAAAAATGTTTTAAAATTTAGGTACTAAGTCTATGTACAGTGATCTGCAATCAACAATCTGTCTGCTGACTTGGTTTTCTTTCTGTAGTCAGCCATGAAAAACATAGGTCTTGCTTTGCCCCTGTAAAGAGATCTCAGCCTGACTGATTTCTGCCAAACACCAGATAGCTCTAAAGTTTTGTATTTTAGGCCACAGTTATTAACTAAACAAGCAGAAGAAACTGGGTAAAGGCATAAATCAAAGAGACTATGAATATTTAGAACATGACAGAGACAGTGCGTTCTTTATGGTTCTGAAGTAAATCTTCACTGGATGTAGACAATGTTATGCTTTATATTTATTTCTTGCTTTTCTTTCTGTCATTATAAAACTAACAGTCTGGGCAATTTTAAAAAAATTGCATAGGTTTTAATGACATGGTCTCTCAATTTTTTCCCCACTGCCACAGTAGGGAAATGTCAGTCTGTTACTGTTAGAATTGCTATTCAGCTAAAGATGTATTATGATTTGCTCCACACATAAAAATTACATTATAATGAGCAAAACCAAGCTAAACATCATTGTGCCTATATCAACAATTGTGACAAGAAGTACCTTCTATAATGTGATGATTACTATATCAATGATCATTTTATTGTAAATTTGTGCACAATTATTGTATAATATTGTGTTGCATTCTCCTTGCTGCCATATGCATGCCCTGAATCTGTCCATCCATTCCTAGGAGATGCACATGCCCAGAAACTCCCTTTCCTATTCCTAGAAAAATCGTAAGTAATTAGAAAGTAAAAAAGATGACTGGCAGCCAAATTCCATCCTCCAAGGCTGCACGTTTCCCCCGCAACTCTCTTTAATAGGTTAATACGCTTGCTGGAGGCAACTTTTAAAAACATCCTGCTGACCTGTTAAGATAAAAATATCCAACCACCTCTGCCTGCTGGGTCATGGGCATGTTGTCAATGCTGGGCTGGTTCCCTCTAAGAGAGGGGAACTTTACCACTTTTCCTGTGTGCAAAGAGCAACAAGGAAGGGAGAAGGTGGCATCACCAAATAATTTCTTCACCCCTAGAGAAATTGCATAATATAGGATCCTGGATAAAGGAGTAAGATAAAAAACACCACAGTTACAAAACCTGCTCATCCTGGAAGGGAATCCACCTGATTTTCTAGCCCTTCTCTCCCTTGGATCTCAATACGGCAACTACTTAGTAGGCATTTGCTATGTGCAAGGTATCAAGGATTTAAAAGGGATGAAATAGCCCCAGGTCATAAAGGAGTGAGTTGTATAATAATGTGGATACTCAAATATTCACAAGAAAAAACTCTGGAGGTCACACTTGGAAAGGTGTGTCTATAGTGGCGTATGGTTTATGGCAACTAGAAAAAACTAGATTTTTTTTGAAGCAAAAACTGCTGCAAGAGATTATAGAAATAGAAGTTTTAAATCAAAACAAACTACACATTATACATTACTCTATCATAACTTTCATGCTTATAGAGTCTGAAGAAACATCTCTTCCAGAATGAGAATGCCCTTTACCAAAATTTAAGCCAACACCCCATTGCCCATGGACACAGTTTTGGCAGTTGCAAATGGCTGTTGATTTGCAACCCAACTGGTACTTGGGTGTTAGTGACCAGTTAAACCTCCGTAAATCAGGAACTGCTTGTATGGGACTCACAACTTCTCCCCATTCTTCAAATTTATTTGTTCAAATAAATTATTCCTCTGGAGTCTTGTCTGTGCCTACTTTTAAGAGAAGCAAAGCCTTGGCTGAAGTTTTGCTAGTTTTACAGATAGATGGATTCCAGCATCTAATTGCATCAATCCAATAAGATGTTTACTCAGCTTGGAAATTATCTCTTGTCTTTTTTCAACATCGACAACTTTGACACATCTTGAGTGTTTGATTTTTACAGAGTTGTAAATGATAGTTGTGATCTTTAGAATAGGGCCGGAGATGACTTTCTTAGAAAAAAAAAAAAAAAAAAACAGTTACAAGAAGGAGAAAGCCTTAAGTTGAATGTTTGTTTCTGCATAAATTTCTGATCACCTCAGTTGAGGAGAGCTGGAGGAAGAAGGATCTGTGGGTTGGGACAGAAAAAGGAGAAGGACATGGAAGAGGGTGAATGGGTTTTGCAGGAAAGTGTTGAGCCTTAGAAGGAGCTTCTGGGTTTGGTGTCAGGGTCTGGCTGAGGCTCCTTACAATCCTTAGGTGTTAGAAGAATTTCTGAGAGGCACACATTCAGCTCCATCAAAGGGCATCCAAAGCATTTTCCATTTCAGGTTCTCATGTAGCAGACCAAGGAGGACCCAAGAAGCAGGAATGAAGGATTCTGAGTCCCCAAAGCAGTAAGACATTGAACACTGGAGGGATGACTAGACAAGGAAAATCAAAATTCCCCTTCAGTCATCTGCATGTTACCGTCTACAGAGCAAGGAATATCTCCAAGTACCTTGGTGAAACTTTGAGGAAGGAAAAATGAAAAAATTCTTAGGATAAAGACATAACAGAAATACATTGCACAGTTTGCAATGCACAGAATGTCTTTCATAGTTTTTTGTCTTGTTTAATAAACATAAGTACATGAAAGCTTTCAGATGCTTACTTTTAACAGCAGTCACTCATAAGGTCTTGGATTGTCTTCATCTGCAAATTCTACCACTACAGAGTTTTAAGGAACCTGCTCCTTGAGGCTATGGGTGTTACTTTAGTTTTAGGGATAAAAGTATCTGGAATAAAGAAAGAAATGAACCTGTCTCCAGAGCAAGTGTCATTCATCACGATGAAGCCTTTTAGTCAAGAAGAGGTAGTGGACTGGTGCCTAAGCAATCTCTGACGTCATGAGTGGATGTGTTTCCCTTTCAGTAAATGCAGCCTTTTGCTCTCTTCTCATGCTCTCCACCTACTATCCTTACCGTTCTTATGCCCTTTCTTCCTTTGTCTTTTCCCCTTCCTGGTCTATGCCTTAGCTTCAGCATTGTTTAGCCCAACAGCCTAAGAGGGTTTTACACACTTAATACAAACTGTCACACACAATGAACGTCTTGGGAGCTAAGAATCAATTGAGTAAAGAAACAAGCGGTACTTTTCTGCTGAGTCATATGTGGTTCTTTTCCATCTTTTTCTTAGAAAATTTAAAACTTCCTGCATTTAATGAGAGAAATCTTTTTTCCTTTATTTTTATTGAACCATCACACATAATTTTGCAGTTTCTAGTAATGCTGTTTAGAAAAATGTGGACTCCCACGGCCAGATGGTAACCTTGAGGTGCTATCGTAATGAAAATGCTCACAGTTGATATTTTGAAGCAAAAACTGCTGCAAGAGATTATAGAAATAGCAGTTGGAGGAGGCTGGCAGAGCCTGTGGCTGGAAGCGCTCTGTGCAGTGTTGACACCGGGCAGTGGCCTGGGGCCCTAAGTGGTTTGAAATTCCCCTTTGCTGTAGCTCTTCATGTTTTAGGAGACCTGACTCGTTTCTCTCTCTCCATGCCCTGGCTGTGCCTGCTGCTAATTGCCTTTGACCTTTGAAGAAGCTAAGCCCTACTTACTAATTCATTGTGGTGCTGAGAAGATTTGCTAGCATTTGTTTTCAAAATACCCTGAAGAAGAGAAATATCAGTTTAATTGAAACTTGTTGGTTCCTTAGTACTACATTTTCTTTCACCAGATTGCACAGGCCATCGTGACAAAGCATCTTGCCATAGCCATTCATTTTTGTCCCACGGTCACTCGCAGACCTACTTTTTTTTAGTAGTTATGGACTGAATGTGGTCTTTGGCATACGTGTAGTTGGGACTTCTGATGCTACTTCAATGCACATATTTATAATGCTGTTGGATATATGTTCTAACAAGCTTCGTGCCCCGCAGAAGGAAGGGAAGGAGTGGCTGTTGGAACCTGACTTCCTCTTTCAGGAGACCTTCGAGAAGGGCAGCCTGAGCAGCAGCAGCAGTGGAGCGGCGAGCCTGAGGAGTGAGCTCTCCGAGAGCGCGGACCTGCCCCCTGACGGGTTCCAGGCCCCCTGTGGGAAGGAAGAAGACAAGGCCTGTGACGAGATCCTGTCGGATGATAACTTCAACCTGGAAAATATTGAAAAAGGTATTCCTAGCGAGAGGCTGGCGGAGTGGATGCACCCTGGGCCCTTTCTGCTGCAAGGCTCATTTGCTTGTTTTTTTTTTGTTAATGTGCAGATATATATTCGGAGCTGGATGATGAGTTGGACATTTCGGATAACTCCAGCAGCTCCAGTTCAAGCCCTTTGAAAGACTCTACATTCAGTAAGCTTTCTTTCCCAGTTTATGGATTCCAGCAGGTAGTTTGGGAGTCAAACAAGTGCCATCACATCCCTAACCCGGTGGTTTGTTTTCCAGGTGCAGTGCTAATTAGCACATGTGCGCATGTCACTCTGACAGAGCCTCAGCTGTCAAATGAATGGTTTCATTATTTCTACCAGCGAATGCAGGTTCTAACTGGGGAGTAGAGATAACTAATTTGGAAAGACTAGATTGCATGAATAATGGAAGTGACCTTTATGAGTCTGTTGATTAGGGGTTAGAAGAAGAAATTAGTGTTGCTATAGACCGTTTTATACCATTTTACTTACATTAGTGTAAAGGGATATATTATCTTTAAAACACTAATGTAACATAAATATTTTAATTGTTCAGAACTGTAAAAATGTGATATATAAATTCAGCCCATATGTTAATTTTGACTCTTAATTTAAAACAGTAAAGAAAATAGTCACTTAGAGGTATAGGAAATAAAAAGTACATATATTAAGATAAAATGTAAAGATTATAAGGAAAGGATTCAATTCACTCAACAAATCTGAAATAAAAAAAGATGTTATAATGGAAAGTGGACAGAAAATAATAACTATTTTAAAAGAGTAAGTTGAGACTTCCGGCCAAGATGGAGGCAAAGGTAGACACACTGTGCCTCCTTGCACAACCAAAAGAAGGATGGCAACAATTTAGAAACAAAGAGCAACCAGTACTGACAGAAAACCAAACTATATGGAAATATGACAACCAAGAAGTTAAAGAAGACACATTCATCCAGACTGGTAGAAAAGGCAGAGACGGGCAGCTGGGCAGAGAGGACTGGCGGCAAGGCTGTGGCTGGTGGACCAGGGTGGGCAAGGCTGCAGCTGGTGGACCTAGTGCCGGATTGTAGAGCAGGGCATCTAAGGCTGCAGCTGGCTGGCAAGGCTGCTCGGGGGTGGGGGTGGGGGCTGGTGGAGCAGGTGGTCTCACATTCACGTGCATATAATCTGGGAGGAACAATTGGGGAGCAAGACAGACAGCGAAACCTAGGGTTCCAGCACGGGGAAATAAAGCCTCAAACCTCTGACTGAAAACACCTGTGGGGGTTGAGGTGGTGGGAGAAACAGCCTCACAAAAGAGCTCCTTGGGAAGACCCACAGGGTCCTAGAATGTACACAAGCCAGCCACCTGGGAATCAGCATCAGAAGTGCCCAGTTTGCTTGTGGGAAGTGGGGGAAGTGGCTGAAATCCGGCAGAGAGTGGAGCAAGTGCCATTGTTCCTTCTCAGACCCCCTCTCCTACATATAGTGTCACAACCCAGTGATGTGGGTTGCTCTGCCCTGGTGAACACCTAAGGCTCCACCCCTCACTACATAACAGGTACGTCAAGACAAAAAAGATGGCCCAAACAAAAGAACAGATCAAAGATCCAGAAAAAATACAACTAAGCAACAAAGAGATAGCCAACCTATCATATGCACAGTTTGAAACACTGTTCACAGAATTGGTTGAATTGGGTCACAAATTAGATGAAAAAATGAAGGCTATGCTAAGTGAAATAAAGGAAAATATACAGGGAACCAATAGTGATGGGAAAGAAACTGGGACTCAAATCAATGGAGTGGACCAGAAGGAAGAAAGAAACAACCAAACAGAAAAGAATGAAGAAACAAGAATTCAAAAAAATGAGGAGAGGCTTAGGAACCTCCAGGACATCTTTAAACATTCCAACATCTGGATTATAGGGGTACCAGAAGGAGAAGAGGAAGAGCAAAAAATGGAAAAGTTATTTGAACAAATAATGAAGGAGAACTTCCCCAATCTGGCAAAGGAAATAGACTTCCAGGAAGTCCAGGAAGCTCAGAGAGTCCCAAAGAAGTTGGATCCAAGGAGGAACATACCAAGACACATCATAATTGCATTACCCAAGATTAAAGATAAGGAGAGAATCTTAGAAGCAGCAAGAGAAAAGGAGACAGTTACCTACAAAGGAGTTCCCATCAGACTGTCAGCTGATGTCTCCAAAGAGACCTTCCAGGCAAGAAGGGGCTGGAAAGAGGTATTCCAAGTCATGAAAGTCAAGGACCTACATCCAAGATTGCTCTATCCAGCAAAGCTTTCATTTAGAATGGAAGGGAAGATAAAGCGCTTCTCAGATAGGGTCAAGTTAAGGGAGTTCATCATCACCAAGCCCTTATTATATGAAATGTTAAAGGGACTTATCTAAGAAAAAAGAAGATAAAAAATATGAACAGTAAAATGACAGCAAATTCACAATTATTAACAACCACACCTAAAACAAAAGCAAAAGCAAACTAAGCAGACAAGTAGAACAGGAACAGAAACACAGAAATGGAGATCCAATGGAGGGTTACCAACAGGGGAGTGGGTGGGGGGAGAGGGGGAAAAGGTACAGAGAATAAGGAGCATAGATGGTGGGTAGAAAATAGATAAGGGGAAGGTAAGAATAGTACAGGTAATGTAGAAGCCAAAGAACTTATATGTATGACCCATGGACGTGAACTAAAGGCGGGGAATGTGGGTGGGAGGGGATGTGCAGGGAGGAGAGGAGTGAAGAGGGGAAAATGCGACAACTGTAATAGCATATTCAATAAAATATTTAAAAAAGAAAATAAAAAAGAGTTGATGGAATATTGAATGGGGTAGATAGATATACTCTAAAATAAATTAAGTATGAATAATTCTTTTCACCAATGACTGTACTATGAAAATGACTTTTCACCAATGACTACCTCAAAAAAGAAGGTTTAAAATAGTCTCCCTTGGGACAAAAGTAGAACCTTAAGTATTAGCTTCATTCTTTATCCCTTCTCAAACTTAATTGGAAAACTGGTGACTAGATGTTCCAGATTTTCTGGGACAACCCCAGTTTCCAACATTCTGCTCTGTTTTCCCTATAAATTCAAGCCTGCTAGGTAAAATGTCTTGTTTTGTGATTTGGAAGACATGAATATTGTACATTATAAATATCCATGCATATAAACTTGTGTAGCAAATTCCAGAAGCAGTTAATCACTGGCTGCTTTCAGGTGAATTCAGCGATCTGTATCTCCGGTAACAATGGCAGGGGAGGGTCAGTGGGAGGCGGGGAAGGAGAAGTTGGACCCTTAAATTTGCATGTGGTAACTTGCAGTTAGCTATCTTGGCAATGGTTTTAGGATGATCGTGACATAGATGTGTTATTGTTCTTTGTAAGGTATTAATAGCAGAGTTTCTTTGCTTATTAGCTTTTCTTTGGAAAAAAGACCCTTAGACAAACATGTCAAGAAAGTAGTAATTTGTGACATTATATTTTAGCTGATGCTTTCGTAAATGAAGACAGTCTTTATAGTATACACAATTGCTCAGATAATAGAATGTAGCACTTTCAAGCAAGCAATGAGATGAATAAATAAAAAATTTGCAATGGGAAAATATAAAATTATATTTATTTTCCTGTTTCAGGAATTTTAAAGAGAAGTTTTAGTGCTTCAGGAGGAGACAGACAATCCCAAGCAAGGTATGGACACATTGAGCTCCTAGAAATATTTTTAGACTCTGTTGGGTTGAGTTATTGGTGGCTAAATTGAAACTTGATGTCTTGAAGTTTCCCTGGGCATGTGGAAATAGGGGCTATTAGAGCCCACCTTTCCAGAATTACCAAGCATACTGGGAAGAGTACTGAGCGTGGCCCTGGGTTTTAGTGTAGCTTTGTGATCTTCAGCCACTCGCTTTCTCTGAGCTCAAGGGCAGACCAGGGAGGAAGGGCATTTGTGTTTCATGAGATCTTCTGGAGCCCTGGCTCCTTATATTCTGTTTTCACATCCCCAGGATGTAGGTTTTATCCTCATGGTAAACGTGGACCAATGATGTCCACACGTGGCCTGCAGGAAGTGGGAAGGGGAAGGGAGACATGTCCCTTCCTTTAATGACATGACCCAGACGTGGTGCTCATCCCTTCTGCTCACATACCGTTGGCCAGAACCACGTCTACCTGCGACGGAGGGTGAATATGTTTGGAGGATTCTGTTTTAAACAGAATAAGAAATTGTTATTTTGGGATAACTAGAAGTTTCCGTAAGAGCTGTTTCCTGGGCTAAGGGCTAAAACAAAGTGACTCAATCTGGCCTTCTGCAAGTCCCTGGCGACCTTTCCGAGAGCAGTTCCAGTGGCACTGGGTGAGGCTGCTGTGAGCAGAAGCCTGAGTGTGTCAGTTTTAGGAGTGACTGAGGCAGGGATTCGGAGCAATTAAGGAAAGTGAGGGTGAGCTGGGACAGTTAGCTGGTGGGGACTGTGTAGTGTAAAAGGGCCTTCCGGAATCTGTGACTGCAGGCAGGTTGGGATGGAGGAGAAGCAGCCAATGGAGAGGAGAGACCGAGGGTGGAAAGAGGATTGATGATGTACAGTCTCAGAGTCGCATGGAGCCAGATAGTGGGCCTGGGAAAGATGAAGTGACAGCCCATTTTCTGTGTCTGAAGAAATGGAAGCAAAGATAACATTAGGCTAGAAAGCAGAGAACAGGGTTACTAAGGAACAGTAAACTTGGTGGCTTTTGTTTATTAGATGATGTTGAAGGTCTTTGCGGAGACGCTGGTCCAGGTTTGAGGAGTATGATCAGCTAGGAAGAACCAGTATAGAGTTAAACAAGGAACCGAGCAGAAGGACTGCCACGCAGCTCTGAGGCTAAGGCGCCAATCTGCGGGCTTCGGAGCTGTGGGCTCTCGGGGCAGGGCAGCGGCTGTGTGCACGTGGCAGGGGCTAAGGCTGTGTGCATGCGCTGTGTCTGCCGGGCTCTCTGGGTGCGAGCAGAAGAGCCTGGCTCGGGCTGACTTCTGCAACAGAGTGTTTCATCAGAAGGCTTTGAGGGGGGCTCTTACAATTAGGAACCTAGAGAATCAAACTAAACAAGGGATAGGAAAAAAATTAAATTGAAAAAACAAAACAAAACAAAACAAAACAACCAGCTAGGAGACTGGGCCGCCCCGCAGCCTGTGAAGGAAGCACTGGCAGACTTGCAGAGGCCCTGAGCTCCCAGCTGGTCTCTTCTGCCTTCCCGTCACATTCCCAGGATTCAGTGTCCTGCATGAGTCAGCTTGGCCTGGCTTGGATCAGGGCCTTATTGATCGCTGTGCAGAGGGCTGAGCTCCCTGATTGACAGCTCCTGCAAGTCCACCTCAGGGGGGTGGGGAGGGTGAGTGGGCCTCCAGCTGCAGGGAGCAGGTGTGGGTGCAGGGCAGCTCAGAGGGAACCACTGTCTACTTCTGGGTTTGAGGGAAAGGCATAGTGGAAATAAACCTACCTAGAAAAATCCTGAAGGGGTCAGTTAGGTGGCAAAGAAAGGTTTGTGTAGAAAATCAGTTTTTGCGTATTCAAAGTTACAACATCACTGAAAACTTTATCTTTTCCACGTGAGGGTCAGGAAGGGTTAAGGTAGAGCCTTTGAATTTCCAATTTCACAGCGTTCCTAGTAACAAAAACCCAAGAAAAACCCATCGCAGTGTATAACCTACGAGAAGGGTCATCGAGGAAAACCTGCAAGACCTCATGGTGTTCTTCAGTGGGCCCAGGGGCGGATTGCCACAGCTAGAAGTAACGGAGAGAGCAGGGGAATGAGAAACAGTCCAAAACCCCAAGAACAACCAGAATAGGTGATGTGGGGACTTGGGACCCGAGTTAGAAGGCCCCCAAGGGGAAAAGGGTTTGCGGATGCCTCCCACTTCCAATTGCTGGCTTCTCATCCCTAACCCACCAGCTCTGCTTCCACTTGTCACAGACAAGGACACCACCCACAGGAGCCTGGAGCTGGGGGAGATCTTGCTCACTGGGCCTGTGAGTGAGGGGCCAGGGGCAGGGCCCTGGCTATGGAGCGGGTCTCAAGGGCACTGCAGAGTGGGTGTGTCCGCCCCACTCTGGCATCAGAGCTTCTCCACCTTGACCACGTCAGGACCCCAGCAGACTTTCTGGGGCCGGTCTGCAGATCCGTCACTGCCTGGAGCGATATTTGCACAGGAAAGGTTCCACCACATGCTCCCCCTCAAATAATTAACAAGCGCACTTTGTAATCTGACTACTCCCTGTTAAGGTTTGTGGTTATTTACATTTTTAAAAACATCTTCAAAAAGCTTTTTCTCTATTATTGAATACTTAATTTGATGATATAAAGCTGCTTAAATGTATAGAAGAGGTGGGTGCAAAATGATATTTTAGTACAAAAATAAATTATGACATATGGGTGTATTCCCCAATTAAGAGAATTTTCTATTAAAATGGACATTTCAATCAAGTAAACTTAGGAATCTTAGCATTGCCAAATAAGTCCTTTTTTTCTTAAAGGATTCATACAAAGTTGTCTTATTTGCACAAATTCAGTTAAAGTCAAACCTTTCAAAAACAAAAGAAGCATATGCACTATATATATAATGGTTTTCAAAAGCTAGCCATTATCTAAACATTTTGTAGCAAATTGGGTAAACTAGAATCATCAGAAAGGAGACATTCAATCTGAAGCTCATTGAAATGCGTATTGCAGAGTGGGCTTTAACTTGAGGTTAAGGACCCAGTCAACAGGTGGAAAATGGAAGATGGCCCACATGTTGAGGCTGACGAGTCAGAAGGTGCGTACATGGGTGAACAGGACCTGAGCTAAAATAACAGTTGCAGAGCTGTTCCATGTATGATACAGCAGGACATGCCATCAGAGAGCACAGGTTGATTTAAGACAGGCTCTCTTCTCTCAAGGAACTCACAGTGGGATGGAGAGCCAAGGGCAGACTTCAGAAGGAAATTAATGACAAAAGACAGCCTATGATTCAGGCCAAATAAGAGGAGATAAAAATTAATAACTTCTTGACTTCCAGGTAATCCCCAGAGCTTTTCTGAAGTAAAAGGAGGCAACTCTAAAATGTATTTCTAATTCTTTAAAAGGCATTGAATAAAGCTAAAATTATTTGCCATTAACTTGTTCAGGGTTTTCCTGGGTTTCTTGGTTTATTGATGTGAATGAAATATAAACCCATCTTGCGAAGTATTTAGAAGCTGAATGAAAAGTCAGAATATAAAAGAAGATGACAAAGCTACAAAATAAAATAAAAATAAATTGAAAAGCCTGTAGATTTAGGGCTAGTCTGTGTCATGTGTGCAATGGTAGAACAGTTAAAATGAGACCCTTTTTAGCCCCTAAAATAAGGGAGTTGGTCCCAATGTGAAAAAAGCCACAGAGATGGGCACACTCGACCCCGGCACAGCTTCCAAGGTTTAGAATTCAGACTTGGCCCTGGCTAAAGAGTACAGGAGAAAGCTGACACGTCAACTCTCAACTTTGGTCGCCTCAGATAGTAGGAGCTTGAGTTAAGCTAATTGCCCGCTGAAGAACTCAGGTACCTGCCTAATAGCCTGAGAAGGGTGTTCTTGGGCAAATGGGCGGGGTGGATAAAACATGAGCTAACGAGTCGAGGAAGGGCAGCTCCTGCCTCTTCAGAGAATGGTGGAAGTGAACCTGATATCAGAACTGGAAGGCACCCTGTTGATCCAGGTCACCATCAGATAATGAAACTTTTTTGTAGGGATATAATTAATGGCAAGACCAGGAGAGTCCTTCAACTCTCAGAAGTCCCTGTTCCTTCTCTGGAACAGAAGTCACATGAGGCTGGCAAGTGATTCCTTTGGGCTCCTTTCCTTGCCATTTTTTTCCCCAGATCTCAGCCCTTCATCCCCAAATCACAGAAAGTCCTTGAAGCCAAACTCAAAGCACTGATACAGGATCAGTGGCGAGAGCCCCATTTTTCAGCTTCTGGAAATCCAGCTACTCATGAAGTAGAGGTGAATCTCCAAATCCTCACTCTCAAATCTCCAGGCACCAAGTTTCCCCAAGCAGGATGCCATTTAGCAGCCATTCCCTGAGCTCTCCTGGACCCTCACCAAACCTGGAGATGCCAGCGTAGCACTTCTAATGTCGCAGAAGTAGACCACGGGGAACGGCCGGCTGACCCACATCTCCTAACTAACAAGCGGGTCATTCCCATGTGTAGTGTATTCACTCAGCACAATTCACTTTTAGTTAGGACTTTGCTTTACTAGAACAGACATTTAATTTTATATCTCTGTTCTTTGAGTGTTACTGGAGAGTCATAAATAGGAGTGTCACTTAGGATACTCCCACAGGTATTTATCGTTCTGAGTGGTCATCAAGTAGCTGTTTTAATTGCACCCACTCCATGCTGTATTGAGGGCTAACCAGTTAGTTCTCATGGGTTTACTCAGTCTGAATGCATTTCGGTTTTGTCTAGCCAGTAACAAGAGGCAGATGAAAGTTAACATGATGGTGTATTTTTCATACATTCATTTCTTGTAATGAATGCACATCGATCGTGTGATGGTCTATTTAAGTAACTTCTTGAATAAGACTGTGTGAAGCTATTTTAACAGCTTCGATGATGTGCAGTTTATACAAAATAAACTGCACATATTTAAGGGTGCAATCTGGTAAGTGTTGAGTGTACACATCCTTATAAATCTCACAATGAAGACAAGGAACATGCCCACCTGAAAGTGTCCTCGTTCGGTTTGTGCCCTTGCTCCTGCTCCTTGCTCAGTCCTGGATCTGCTTGCTGGACTGACGATTAGTCTGTGTTTTAGAATTTTACATGAGTGGAATTGTATAGTCTTACTTGTCTGGCTCCGTTCAGTCAGCATAATTATTTAGAGATTTGTCTATGTTTTGGGTATCAGTAGTTAATTCCTTTTTATTGTTAAGTGGTAGTATCCCATTGTATGAATATGCCAGTGTTGGTTTAGATACTCTTATGTTAATGGACTTTTGAGTTCCAGTGTTTGGCTCTTACAAATAAAGCTGAGATGAACATTTCTGTCTTTATGTGGACACATAGTTTTTGTTATCTGGACTAAATATATAGAAGTGACATGGTTGGGTCATATGCTAGGTTTAGGCTTAACTTTTTAAAGAGACAGCCAAACTGTTTTCCAGAGGTGTTGTATGATCTTTACATTCCCAGTGTGAGAGATTTGAACTTCCTGTGTATATTGGAGGGGTTGGAGTGAACGATGGTGTTTGTGGAAATCATCTTTCGTTTCGATGTGTGAGTCTCTAAAATCATAAGGAGTAAGAAGGAAAATAGAGTTTGCTTTTCATAGTCAAACTCTCACAAAATATTATCTACTTTCAAATAATCATATGAAATAAATATCCTTATTCTTAATGGTTGTTGATGCTTTGTGCACACTGACAAATTTAGATAAAAGCTGGGTTAATGTCTGTGTCAGGAAAAAACAATTGAAAATTCAGTGATTAGGATTTTATTTGAAATTTTCAACTGTAATCACTTTTGATGATCTAAGGATCTAAAATCTTCTGCCTTTGTTACCACTTGCTAAGACTTTTCCCAGTGTCTAGCTGGGTTTTCGATTCTCAGTAAGTACATTGATAGTCATAACATTTTATTTCAATTTACAAATAAATTATTCTGAAGAGTGGAATTTGATAGTGCACATGGGGCCTTCAGCCTCTTTCGTTATCACATACATGCTAGTCCTACAAAGCTTTGGTCACTGTATTATGATCTTAAGAATACAATTAATATTTACTACTGGGTATTGGTGTATACCAGTCTATGCCTGGTCTTTTATTGCATTGCCCAGGGCACAGTGTGCTGCACAGAGGCGCCAGTCCACAAATACCTGTTCATTAATAGTTGAATGATTTTTATCCCAGCATAAATTCTGTATTTCTTACTGTAATAAGACTGAAATCTCACTCACTGGCTTGAACCTACAGCCTTTGCCATAGTCACAGCTTAAGGCCCCTCACCCTCTTTTCTTTAAGGTTCTGTTGCTCAGGCAACAAGATTTCCCCATGCCTACTTGCATCCTGTTGCTAAGGCAACAGGGTATAGTTGGCTGGCTGGTTTAAGACTCTGGATGTTTGCGGTATCAGAGACGCCTGTGGTTCACAACTTCTTTGATAAATCAGTGTGTGCATACCTGCAGTCAGGGGTGTGTGCCTGACTCTAGTCTTTGTATCTAAAGATAATTGTGGATGTCTGCAACCATCTGGTGTCATCCATGGGGCCAGAAAGACCTTTTTGTAATCTCAGGAACTATGGATCTTGCCTCCTTTTAGCAGAAGTCTTGCTCATTTTCACTTGCAGCTATTCTCTATTCCCGCCCCCTATTCATAATCCATGTCTCGTTTTATTAAATTGAATAAAGACTGCGGGATCACTACTTGCCACAATCAACTTGGCCTTCTGCCAATGTCACAATCAAGCAATCTTGATTTATCGCCAGGAGGACCTCCTTATTTCTTTTCTGTGACAGTTCTAAACTTCCCTGGCTTCTCGCTCATCTGTTTCTAGCTGGCACTGGAGTAGGAGCGGGGAGCCACGTGACATCGCTGCCACTCGCCTGTAGTGACACTCACTCCATTAACACTGTGGGCAGATGAAGAGCTCTCACTGAAAAGAATTTAACCCTGCTTAATGTTGCTTATTTACACAGAACGTGTTTATGAATTTCCCCACCTAAAAGAGACTTGTAAGCAGTAAAATACTGCTTAGCTCAGGTGGTGCAGTTGCCTTAGCCCCAGAAAGCATGATCTTAACATTGTAAGCCAAGCCTCTCATTTTGTAAGGTTACATATTTCTTCTTCTAATCAACATCAAATAGTATTGATGACTTTTCACCATTAAATTAAATTATGAGATGTAGCAGCAATGCATATGAAAATATTTTCTTGGTTCAGAGCTATATTTAAAAGAAATTGACAAGATATTATAAAATTATAGAACTCCATTTCCTTTATGGCCAGGACTACTGTGACAATTAATTAATCCAATAATTTACCCTGTGCTTGAAGTAATTCAGTGAGGCATTGATTTAAAAATTTACAAAGTGAACATAACCTCCAGTCTCCACCTTGCCCGCCGTGGTATGGGATAGAGGTAGCAGGCAAACACTCACCTTCGGTGCTTTCATTTCTGGTTTGACTTAGGAATTCTGGATGAAGTCACACCGGAGCTGAAAAGAGCTGGAAGTGATAGCCTTTCAGAATCCTTTGAAACCTTCTGTTTCTTGGCAATTGTCCCATCAGCCTGAAGTACTATTGGATAATGCCCATTTCAAAACTTTTAGGGGACACAAGCTTCATTATGTTCAGCCTTTTCACCACAAAACATTTCTGGGGTACTTTCTGTGTTAAACCACATCTGTCCATTTCTCGCAGCCTGCGCTGCCAGGGGAACCCATCCCCTGCAGCCACACTGTTCTATTGGACGTGAACCTCCGATCTGGTCCAGGCTAGAGGCAGACTCCCCCAGACCCTGCATCGTTTCAATCTTTAGTCCATTGTGGACCCAACAATTGTGTAGTTCAAAGTTGTCCCTTCTCTTCAATAAGTCTTAACGGAGATTGCAATGAGATTCAATGAGATTACAATGAGTCTGTTCCATCCTGAAATTTCTGATGACTATGTTTTCTTGTCATCATGATATAATTTCTAGAAAAATTAACATTTTTTTCTGTGTTCTTATAAGTTCCAAAACTGTAGGGACTACTTCTTTTCATCATCCCTTCTCCAGGGTCTAGCACTGTGCCTATACGTAATGGGCACTTTATAAATATTTTTTTAATGAATGAATGTGTGTGATGCTTATTTTTAAAAATCCCCTAGAGTTTATTACAAGGAATTTAGAATCATATAAAAGAGTAGAAAAGTTGGCAGCAACTCGCCATTGTCAGGGTGGTCTATTCCACGTAGCATGTTTTGAAATAGTCAATAATGTTTGAAATGTTGGATTCTTCAGGACAGCTGGAATCGCCATCTAGTTAATGCAACGTGTGAGTGGCTACCAGCTCTCAAAAGCACCCATATACTTAGGAATAAAAATCTTCACAAGTTACATTTTAATGTGGCATTTAAGAGAGTGGGGTCTGGGTGGTACTGTGCAGATATGTGGGAGGAGGGCCGTTCACTTCCGCCCCAGTGTTTATGAAGACAATGACCAGCGCCTTCTAAGGAAGGGTCTGGAATGCACTGTTGAATGTGGAGGCCACTGGCCACGTGTGGCTCTTGAGCAATTAAGGTGTGGCTAACAGGGATGAATAACTGATTTTACATTTTAGTCTTAATTTACATGTAAAACCGTGTGTAAAACATATAACAAATTTTTATATTTTGTACATCTTGAATTGATAATATTTTGGATATATTTGATTAAATAAAATCTATTTTTAAAAATAATTTTATCTTTTTTTACTTCTACTATTTAAAAATATGGCTACCAGAACATTTAAACTTATGTTTGTGGTTTGCATTATATTCCCATTGAACAGCGCTGAATTTGTCCAGAAGTCTAAGAAACAGGACTGTGCCCTTGCACTTGCTGGGGTATAGCATGTGGGCAAGGACATGAGTTGCTGAGCAGGTGCTCTGCTCCTCAGCTCAGCCCTGAGGTGTCCTGCCCACATCTGGGCACTGCTGAGACTATGTGTTCTCTCAGTGTTCCGAGGGCAGAGGCCATCCCTGTTCTTGCTCTCATACCCCTATATGTGTCTCTTATCCCCCGGCTCGGGAGAGTATATTAACTGGGCCAGGCAGGCGAGTTTTATTTACTTTTCAAGGCTCTGGAAATATGGGCTGGGAATGGGGCAGAAAAAATAATAGGATTGAGAGAGGGCTGCTTTGGTGGGGAGTAGGAGGAATGGAAAAGGATGGGGAAGGAACTCACAGTTGGGCGTAAAGATTTTGGTATTTTTCTAGTACTTAAATTAGGTGGTGGGTAATGAAGGCCAATTTTGCTATTCCTCATAACTTAGGTTATGTATTGTGTGCATGTATCAAAATTTCTATGATTAAAATGAATGGGGTGAGGTAAGAGAATTATCAATCATGTTTATTTGAATCCCTATACATGGTAGATGTTATATATATGTTTTTTTTGGATTGCATTAAATTGATGTGTGGTTCTTAAAACTTGCCAGAGCACATATATTTTTTATTTCATTTTAAAAAACCTATGAAGAAATTGGCTTTAAATTTTAGTGGGAAAGTCAAGTTTAAAGGTCATTTATGGCTGTCCTTGGTGGGGTCTTAGACCACCTCCACTGGGTGGAAGGTACTGAGACCAACTTGCAAAATGATCAGGAAATCCAGAATTTTAGGGCAGTGCAAGCAAGTAATGTTAATAATATTGGAAACTTCAGAGAAAATATAATCCTTTGAAATGTAAAAACTATCATAGGAATTTCATAGTCATAGTTTATTTTTTCTGACAGTAGCAAAAAAGCATAGAAAAATATTATGTCTAAAATTTTAAATATTATTTCTTTTTAATACAAAATCAGTGTGTTGATGTTAGTGTGACAGGAAAAGCAGCCAAGGCTCCTAATCCCTCTTAGAGTTTATACACAACCGTGACAGGACGAGGCTCTTCCGCTGGTCAGTGGGCTGTCAGTTCTGCTCTGGGTTCTGACAAGTTTATTTCCTTCTGTATTAAACCCTTCAG
Organism: Anoura caudifer; assembly: GCA_004027475.1. Classification (NCBI taxonomy): domain Eukaryota; kingdom Metazoa; phylum Chordata; class Mammalia; order Chiroptera; family Phyllostomidae; genus Anoura; species Anoura caudifer. The sequence continues at coordinate 392,207 of PVKU01000079.1, forward strand.
AGTGTCTTCAGGGGAAAGAAACCTTTATTTTTATAATCTAAACCATAACAAGGTGTAGACTTTCAGTAAATGGTGGTCAAGTCCAAGGTGAACAAGTCCTTCTAATGGCCCCTAATCCTGTTTTCAGGGACTTCACCGGTGGCGTAGGATCAAGACCCAGACCAGGTAAGTTACCGTTGGCAGCAATGAGATCACACATGTCTCCCTGAAATTCAATGTGATTTATGTTACAGTTTTATATTCCCCCCCCTTTTATTTCTTCAGCTTTGCTGCCTCTTGACCTGCTTCTGAAAGTGCCACCCCTCAGGCTCAGGGCCCACATTAAGGAGGTAGAGGCCGAGCTAGTCACGGGGGGGCAGGCCCACATCCTCCCCGCTGCGATTCTCCGCAGCCTCAGAGACCATGGTAGTACCTATTAAATCAAGTCGATCTCAAGTGCACGATGGGTGAACACAGAATTACAGTTGGGCCGGAAGTGCCCGGATGATGCTTGGGAGGTAATTTTAATACAAACAGCGGGAGGATTTTGCTACCATTATTTGCCGTTTAAGAGTATCCAAATGCTTTCTGTGTTCACTTATTTCATTTAAATATAGGCTGTTCTTCTAAAATTTGCATTTCTGCTTTGGTGGGAATGTTAACCAGTTGAATTACTGATGCTTAAAGTGTATACCTACCAGCAAAAAATAGTAGCCATGTTTTATTACATATTTCTGTAAGTTCTAGACCTATGTGATACAAGAGACTAAAATGTATCTCTTCTATCTATATTCTGATGCAGATAAGTATTTTTAATTATTTCAATTTTTATTTGACTAAAACAATATTATATCTCATTATTTAATCATTTAAAAATTATAGATTCTTAAAACATAAATGTTCATAATAATGGTTGGGGGGAAGAGTGTATTAATTAGTTTCTGATTTCTGTTAAAAAGGACAAAGGCACAGCAGTAATGGTACAATTGTTGGCTAAACCTGGACAATTCAGGAAAAAAAGTGCAGTAATTGTGCTCTTCACATGTGTAGGAGTGTCTGACTCTTGAGTCTGAAGTTCTATTATTCTACAGTGGTTAACCTCAAATTATTACTTAATGCCATTTGCACTTTAACTTCCTTAATTCACACATTTTGTAGAGTTAACACCTGTAGTGAACAAAGGTGATGTGAAGTGATTTCCTGTAATATTAGTCCACCTCTTTATATTTATGAAAGTTGCTTTGAAAAAGTTACCAGAGTATGGGGCCATTGACACTGTCAACATAGATGCAAAAAAGGGTGATTTTGGTATTAAGGTGCCCAAAGCTCTGATGTTGACCATGTTCTATTCCTACTATTTGGGCAAAAGGTAAGTTTATAGCATAATCATGAAACTAAAACAATCATTTTTCACTAATTTTGTTACACCAAGAGCCGAACAAACACATATGTAAGCGATTCACAGCTCTGCTGTGATTCGTAATAGGGATTCCTTTTCCGAAGGGGCATGTTGAATTAGCCCAGTTTAAGATACAACTTTATGTCAGGATCATTGATCGTATTTTTTTAAACAAACTAGTCACATTATAGCTGTTTACATGTAATGTATTTCTGAGACCTATGGTTTGTTATCCTGTCCAGTTTTTTAAAAAAATTCACTGATTCATATTTTTTAAATTTAAAACAGAATATAGTACAGCATTTGTAAGTGTTGTCAGTGAATGCCAAGGTTTATTCATAGAGGAGATAATATTACAGAACACAATAATACAGATGGCAATTGGGGTTACTGCCGATGGTAGTAGGTGTTTGTTTTCAAGTAAAAAAGTCTTTATTTTCTTCCATCTTGAAACAACGGGTACCAGCCCCATCCACTTAGACCACCTCATCAGCAATCATGCTCCATTCTAGTTGTTGCCTCTGTCTCTCTAGCCTAAGAGAAGAAAAAGGCGTCATGAGACATCATTGCGCTGGTAATTTGTGAGTTATACTTTAGGTATTCGTGATGCAGAATAGGCGAAGCACTGGAATGTAAGAATGATTTATTCATATAAAAAAGGCAGATTGATTAGTGTATTTTCATTTATTTAAAATTTGATTTAGTTTTCTTCGATTCAAAAGGAACATGCTGGAAATCATGTATAACCAATAGTTGAACTCTGTATTGTCTAAATGTTCTGGAAAAAAAAAAAATTGTCAGGGTGGGGAGATTTACATCAAAACCTGCGCATGCCCCCAGGACAGTATCTAGTATGTGAGCCTCATTTTCCATGTGCTGAGGCCAAACAAAGAGTGAGAACTATTATTCCGAAGTCCCAAGAGGCTGTATTGTAAGATCTTGGCTGTGCGGCACTCCTAAAATGTGGACATCTTGGTCCATATTGTGACAATACAGCAGTATCAAAACTCCTGTAGAACAAATAACCATGGGACCATTTCAGGTTCACACAATTAAAAGTCCTCTTATTCTGTCATTTAGTACTAACTAGATTGTGTAAATAATTTGTTTTATAAACATTATTTAGGTTAAATAATAGACTATAGTTCTCTGCCAATAGAAATAAAAATTCAGGAATTCCTATATTTAGGAGTTGAAAATATTAATGATGATTAACATGGAATCAATGAATAAACAAACATTTTAAACATGTAAATTATTTTAGCTCTACTTCCCTAACTTCAGTCGCTTACATATTTTCGTTGTGGAAAGTTGGCCATACCTGAGTCATCTGTGCTACCGTTTTCCTGGTGCATGTTTATTTAATTTTTGAAAGAAACACTAAGTTTTATTTTTCAAGTACAGTGTACATTCAATATTATTTTATATTGGTTTCAGGTGTACAGTATAGTGGTTAGATAACCGCATACTTTACAATGTGTTTCCCCTCAATATTTCCAGCACCCACCTGTCACCATACATCATTATTACAATATTATTGACTATGTTCCCTATGTGTTTCTTTAATTTGATTCATGTTCTCAACTTAAATTTATTTGAAGAGGAGTTTATGTTATTGCTACAAATAGGAAACCAGTATAGCATAACTTGCCATAAATAGATAGCAACTCTAAAAACAAATGCAAATCTAAGCAAGACAGCATTATTAAATTCTAAACAGATATTGCTCTCTGCCTGTCATTAGGTCTTTCTTAATTAAAGAATATTAGCTAATGTTTGAGAAGTGGTGACAACATCCTTGTTCCATCCCGAAACTCAACCTTGATCTAATCAGTGAAAAGGAAAGAAAAAGAAACACCTTTCCGACCTGATTTACTTACTGTGTAAAACTATGCTGTATATAAGTGCCCTGTGCTTTGCAAAACTCAATTTTTAAGAATAATTGATGGATTCCATTGCCTATGGAGTCAAACGAATTAATCAAACAACTGGATGTTTTGAATGAGAAAACCATGTCTGGGGTCTATTGTATATGCAAAGAAACAGTCCTTTCCTGTTGAGGAAGAGGAACTAGTGACCTATATATATAGGAGAAAATGAAATCATACCAGAACATATGATGAGAAAGATATTCCTTGTCAATACTCAGAGTCCATTTTATGTTATGGATGCTGCCAGACTGGGCCAAATGTAAATTTTTGGGAATGTGAGTCACACTCAAATTTAAAGTGCAAATGTAATGTCAACTAAGAGCATGGCCTAATTTGGCTGGATTGACACCGATATTTTTCTCTTGCTTGCTCAGTTTGTCATTTTCAGCAGTGTTAGCAGGCACTGAACTGATGCACGGAAATTCTTATGCTCTGCATTTTGACTAGAAATGGTGACTTTGTGGTATCTGGGCTCCTAATTTTGTTTCCTTACTAAATGACAGAATCTATTTTCATACTTGCCTTCTGTTCATAAAGGTCTGATCTAAAGAAAGTAGTGTCCCATCCAAATATTCCAGAGAGCTCAGCTAATATTCTGGTTGTCCTTATTTATGAGCAATCTTCAGTAGCAATCTTACGTTCAAATTAGTTATTCACAGAAAGCCCTTCATACTAAATTTCACAATTGCCAAAGTGATTTTGAGTACATGCCTTCTCTCATTTGATTGCATAGCAATTCTTTTAGCATATAAAAATGTGCTCGCCTGATTTTAATCAAAAGTCATAATAGTAGTCTACTATTATAAGTTTATAATAGTAGTCTAATACCATGCAATTTGGTGTATAATTATATACTTTTCTATATTGTTTATTGGGATTTGGTTATGTTAGCTATCTCTTCCAACCAGATTATAAGCGTCTTAAGTGAAGTTTGCACAGACTTCTGCAATCAGGCCCTTGAAAACTACTTATTGAGCTACTGATGCAGACCTACCCTGCATAATCCTTGTCTATCCTTGCTATTGAGAACAACCACATAAATAATCTCATGATTACTTAAAGAATGGGAATAGTGGTATTTTAATGTTAGACTTCAGACTGGGGAAGGGGTGGGCAACTACACGTTTCCTGTACAGATAATAATTTGCTTCCTAATTCTTCCTGCTGAGGGAGGTGCTGAGGGAGGCGCTGAGGGAGTATGGACCAGGTCCCAGGAGGATACTGCCAAAGATGTGGATTTTTTCCCTATTCTTTGTAGGATAGTTTCTTTCCAAAGAGATGCTCAGATTCACAAAAGTTATTGAGGGTCCAAGTGTCAGTGGCAAATCAGCTGTGCAGTGGCAGCTTCTGCCCCATCCAGAGGGTTTCTGCCCCAGGGGGAGGGGGCGAGTGGGAGGAGGGGAAGGTTACAGTGCCCTCTGGCAGAAATAGAGGAAAGGTCAGCATTGCTTGGGTGATGATGGTTGTATCTGTTCAAAGTAATTTGGTCAAGAGAAAGTCAAGGTTCTCAAATTCCAGATTGCTATGATTAATCATTTTAATGAAATTTAAAAAATAGTTTTGGAGTATATTCAACTATCCTTTGAGTTGTAATCATACAGTAATTTGAGTATCAAAGATAGTGACGGGTGAGTCAGTACCAATGAGAAAGTGATGAGCGGCCTCCTTCCTGTGGCTGGGCCGCCAGTACCCTGGTGCTCCAATGCCCTCGGGACCTCTCATGCTTAGTTGACTTTCCTCACTATGGACTCCACAGGTTATTTGGCATGTTTTAGATTGTGATTTAGTCAAAATTTATTTATGTAACTATTTTTAAAAATTATATTGCTGACCTGGCTGGTGTGGCTCAGTGGATTGAATGCTGGACTGCGAAGCCAAGGGTCACCAGTTCGATTCCCAGTCAGGGCACATGCCTGGGTGGCAGACCAGGTTCCCAGTAGGGGAATGTGAGGGGCTACCACACACTGATGTTTCTCTCCCACTCTTTCTCTCTCCCTTCCCCTACTCTAAAAATAAATAAAAATATTTATAAAAATGATATTGCTATGCAAAAGCACAACTCTTAAAGTTATTCTTTAGCAAGTGTTCTAGTTTTATTTAATCCATTAATGATGGAACCAGATGGAGGATAAAAGAGCTGGTTTCAAGAGCATTTAAAGAACAGGGATTTATATAGTTAGTCAAGAAGGAAAGCTAAAATAACATCGCTAAATTAAGCATAAGACTGGTGAAACTTCTAGAGCGCAATAAAACCATATTTTTGTGGTTTACTTCTTCATCAGCCTATGAAGTCATACCAATTCATCAATTTCTGCAGCTTTAATTGCTAATGCTCTAGGCTGTGAGCTGTCTGCCCCTGCATTGGTGTGGATTGTTAGTTAAACACACTGGGACATTGCCCCAAAGTATTAGGTTAGAATCAAGTGGGGTTGGTAGAAAATGCTCTAACATGGTATCAGATCATTAAGCAATGATCATTTTGCCTAGTTTTCCATGACCGGGATGAATTTCTCTCATTCAGGTAATTGAAGGGAGGTGGGGACATCTTTTCTTTCTGTTCCTTTTAGTTTGATTGATTAATTAGCCTTGCTTTCATAGTGCTGGACATAGTATAGGTTTCACACCACGATATTTTTATTCCTGAGAATCCTGGGCCTCATCAATAGAGTTGACTTTTAGAGAAAAAATAGTCCCCTTTAGGAGGAGTAGAGTGAGTCACTGGTTAGTTCCTGACTTGGTTAGTCATTGTGGCATTGCATAAGAAGCCACTGAGTGGAGAAAGTCAGGCCCTATGGGCTAGACCAAATGCAGATGCTATTTTTAGGCCACCAGTTCAGGAACAAAAAATTAACTCTAGATTTCCCAACAATGAACTTAATTTTGTTATTGAGCCCCCTTCCACAAATCAGAAAGCATAATCAATTAGCTTAAAGGTAAAGTCAGTGTGCTGGGGATTTCTTTATTACATCGGGCCTAAAGTCCGACAAACTGGGAATTGCCCTTCTCTCTCTCTCTTCCCTGAGTGGGTGACATTTTCATTCCAAGGATTTAATCTGCAAAATGGTCCTGGGGCTTTGAGACCACCTGTGCTGGAATCTGACCTGGTTATTGAGTGTGGTTACCCCTCCACACTGGCATCCAGGGACATGACAGAGCCCACCTGACTTCCAGTCCCTGGGCATGTCCCGCCCCCGTCCCTCACCACCCCGCCCCGTGGCTGGGATCCCTGGAAGGAAGGCAAGGCTTCTCCAGGGCAGGTTCTCTCATTCTGTCAGCTTCCATTCTCAGGGAACTGTCGTTCTGTTGCGGCTGATCTTCCTGGGCCCAGAGACCTGAGATCCCAGTGGAGCTCAGGAAGCAACCTCTGCCACCCACTTGACCCTGCGCCATTGCCATGTGGCGCAGGTAAGCTCTGCATGACTGGGGGCCTCTCAGAGTTCCCCATGGGAATTGGCACCCAGTCATACCACTCTTGAATCCACAAACTTAAAGACAATTCTATCACACAACTCTTCCCTCCTGTATGTTCCCACCTGACTGTGCCCAAAGTGAACTGGAATTTGAGTCTCTTCTGAGACTCTCCTCTTCCCCTTTCCCCCTTATCCTCCCTCTTCAGAGAATCTTTATGTTATCCAGGAGGGGTGGGGAAGTGAGTTTATTCAGCAATTATTGTTTTGAATCTCTCTGCCTCTGCTTCGGCAGACTATTGCTTTTAAAAACCCAGGGATGTACTTGCTCTATTCTGTGGTTCTTCTCTGCAGCCCCATCTTGGGGGAAAGCTAGCCTCGCACTCTGCTTGTTGGGGAGTTCATGAGGTTAGAAGTAAGTGTGGGGAGCAACACAACAGTAAATTCTCTATATGGCATCTTGCCATGTCTATTGTGTAGTCATTTCTAGGAACTTTGAAAATCTTGAGGTACACTTTCTATTTCTAGTTTAGAAATAACTAAAGAGATAGCAAGTTTAGGATTGGGGAAACCCTCCCTAATCATGGATGCACACACACACACACACACACACACACGGAAATTAAGCCTAAAGAGGATGAGATGCATTACATAAATGTAACTAAGTCAGAATTCAAAGCTGCCTTGCTTCTTTGGCCTTGAAACAGCTCCTATCTGAAGGTTCAGATGAAAGGGGGTGACAGGAGCCTGATCCTTGGGGTGAAAGAAGTTTAGGATTTGATGCAGCTCCCGTCCATCCTGTGGGAAATTCCACCAGGTGTGGTTGAGGGGAGACTGGGACCCTCCCAGCAATTTTTCCCTGATTTCGGAACTTCCTGCTGGTCTATGCTGGGAGAGATTCAATGTCCAAGCTCCCCAGTCTTTGTCTTCTCTGTCACCTCCCTCTCCCTTTCCATGGGGTATCATTCTCTCAGTGACTCAAGCCTAAGCTTCTGCAGCCTCCTTGGCTCCTGCTCCCCACAGGGGGTCACCACATGCCATTCCATGCCACACCTCTGACTTCAGCTCTAAGCTTGTTTTCACGAGGTCAGCTTCCCTGAAATGCAGTCTTCCCGTGGCTCCTACCCATCGTCCGTGGTCCCTGGCTTTCTCACCAGCTGTACCCATACACTAACTGCACTGCAGAGCAGATAAATGGGATGCTTTGCTTTTTCCAGATGTGGCCCCCACTTAGCTGACTCCTGTCCTTTGCTGGAACTGTTTGCTCCGCTCAGAAGCTGTCTGTCACTCAAACAACCTTCCCTCACACTAATGCCGTGTCCTATGCCTATTGAAGGCCTACTCATTAATTCATCACAGTCTTCACAAATGAAATCTTTTTATCAATTCTCTGTCATCCACCCCATGGTTCTCTGGGTGAACCTCTCATGAATGTCTGTGAGTGCGGCATCGTTCGTTTAACTTCTGCTACCTGCCACACTGAGGGATGCAGGTTTGATTGCTGAGCATTTGTAAATTTGAACTACAATTCAGTTAATTCATTTCATTTTACTTTAAAATATAGGAGAGTGAATCTGTTCACCATACTTAAATTTAAAAGGTTGTCTTGTCTTTTAACAGAGAAGTAGGTACAAAAGAGTGTATGTTTTAGCCCGATTCATAAAGGGAAAATATTTTTCACTACTTCAGGGAGCTCCTGTCTGGAGTTCTTTCTTCTCCAGTTGTTCAAAAATTCCTGGCTCTTATCAGAGAGAACTCAGAAAAATAGTAGGTTGACACTACACCTTGGTCAACTGGGGGAATATAGTATAATGTACTTTCTGTTCGGTTTCTAGTAATTAACAGCTTGCACTGTGAACTGTAGTGTTAATAGGTTGGGTGTATAGTGTAAATCAAGCCCCGAAGCCCAGGGGTGGGCTGCAGCTAACCTGGTGGTGTAATGTGCCGTGACATAACGACACAGGCTTAAACCCTAACGCGTCCAGTTCACTACATGTATATGATTTCCCAAAATGTTTAATCTGTTAAATGTTCAAAGGTACACGTAGAATGACACGTTAAAAGCAGCACCCTTTTAAGAAAAGAAAGAGTATTTCAGGCTGAGGAAGGAGTGTAGATTTTATTCTCTATCGAAGGTACCCGAAGGCCTTGTCCACGAGTTCACAGCCTCCCCGTGGTGAACTGGGAGAGAGCTGGGAGCTGGGCCAGTCCTGTCCCCAGGGCGTGAGTGTAGGCTCAGGGCCCACCTGGTTCCACATCCCGAGCTCACTGCTCTCTGATCTTGGTGGGACAATGTCCTTAATCCCAGTCTCCTTATCAGTAAAATGGGGATAAAAACAGCTGCCCTTCAGAATGCGTATGGGGATTGGATGAGGCTGAATGTGTAAAACCCTCCCCAGCGTCTCCACTCCCTACTGAAAACACGCAAGTCGTCCTGTGTTCCTCCTCTCTACCCCCCGGAAGGGAAAATAGCTGTTTAGTGTCTCACTCACCACAGAGTAAGGGAGCAAATATAATTATTTTTCATACTTTTAAGTAAACTGCCTCCTCTGGGAATTTTGTAGTTTTCTTCTAAGTTTTACAAAGCTAGTTAAATTCACTTAAAACTATTAAAGGAATACAAAGTATTCTAACTTTAAACTTTGGTTTTATTTACATTTTACTAAGACCAAATATTGTGTATCTTTTGTACTAAAAGCAACATAAATCTGAATCATGGGCATGCAATGACTGACATTGAAATATAATCCCAACCTGTGATGTGTTTTTAAGGAAAAATTATTTTAATAAAATTATTCTTAGGACAAATTGTCAAGGTAGATACGTTTTGTATTTTTTGTGTGTGAATAGTTAGGATGTGTAGTGTTTTCAGTGTGCTAATCTGAGAGATTTACTGAGAGAGAATGCTTTAAAACTCAAAATGATATGGCTAACGTATGCCATGAACTTGGCAGTTATTAATATTTAAATAAGGAAGAACAGATCAAAACAATGTCTATTTGGATTTTTATCTTTTTTTTGTTTTCCTAAAATTATTAAGGGCTAAATAAATATATATATTTTGAGGTGAGGGGATATAGGAAATTTTGAAGATTCGATCATATAGAAAAGGAGGAATAATAGTTCTCATGCCCAGAATTAGCTGACATCATTCAGGAAACCAAGAAGTTTTGCACATATTATAGCTAGACTCCCTCCCATTTTCCCCAGTCTCAAGTTTTCTTCTTCTCACCCATCCTAACTTACCCGATTACTCACATTGTAGCGAATTGTGCTGAGCGCTCCAGGAGGGCTGAACTGGTCATCGTGCCCGGTTTTGCCATGACGCAGCAGCAGCAGGTCTCTGAGAGACTGTGCTATACCTGAGACTAAAATTTACCTTTAGTCTAGGTGATGGGGTAGGGGATATCCTTTAAATTGAAAAGAAGTAACGGATTAGGTGAAAATGCTTTTAACATATGAAATGCAGTAAAGGAATTAGTATTCAGGCTATGTAAAGAGTGCTTACAAACCAATAAGGAAAAAAAAAAGCGAGGGCAGAAACAAGAAATTCATCAAAGAAGTGCAGTAACCTCATCTGCCTTCAGATAAACATAAAATCATATGGGCAGAATTGAAGAGTTTGATAATATATAGTGGTGATTAAGGTGTAGAAAAATGGATTCCCTTCTGGTCAAAGAGTGAAATTGATTCGATCACTTTAAAATGTATTTGTTAAAATAAGAACTCTGTATATCTGAGGGCCCAGCAAGTATTTAATTTCTTCCTAGCTATCCTAAAAGACCTCTTGCACTTACGCACAATGAGGCATGCACATGTATACTCGGTGAAGCATCATTTATAACCATGAGATGTTGAAACAAACTAAATACCCACCAAGATGCAAGTGGCTGAGTAAACCGTGATGCATGCAGAAAGTCGTTACAAAGAATGAGCTAGAACTCTGTGTTGGCAAAAAAGAATCTCCATGCCGGACTGAGTGAGAAAAAGAAATTATAAAAGTCTTGTGACATGTCACCATGTATTTAAAAAGAGAGAAAGAATGCATGAGGGAATGCTATGGATTCTCTTCAACAGTAGCTTTCAAACTCTTTTGGAAGTGAGCCTCAACAAGAAGCACATTTTATATCTCGAACGAGTGGACTCTTAACCACATAAAATGCACTCTAAAAATTTTCCATCCTGTTCCACTTCATTCTATCCCATTTTTCAAAAATGCTGGTCATGACCCATTAAACTGACTTCAGGAATCAACCACAGTTTGAAAATACTGTTGTGAAGTTACACACCCATGTATGTGAATGGATAGAAAAGTGACTGGGAGGCAACCCGCCAAGCTGATGTCAGGCTTTACTTCTGCGGGGGGGGGGGGGGGTGGCGGATGAGTGGCGGTGCCAGGGCGCCTCCAGCATCTCCTGTAATACCTCGCTGGTTACTGTGTTTCTTTGCTTGTTTTACATGGGGCATGTGTGGGTAAACATTTTTTTATTTATATTTTTAGGGAGTAAGCAATCAAAAAACTGTTTTCCAAAGTCAAGAATTCACTGGAATTGAGAGACAGTGGTCAAAAGGGTCTTAAGAAAAACAATTTTAAGTTACTTTGCATAACTGGCTATTTCGGAAGACAGGCATGCTAGCTAACTATCTCTGTTTTTGTGTCTAGGGCCACAGATGAGCACTTTCTTGTGGCAAGGTAGAGTCAAACCCAGGTGACATCCCACTCAAACGCCACCCCAAATCTGAGAGCGCTCTGCCAGGCTGTGAGATTGTAACTTGTTCCCTGTAAATGTTAAGTCCACATGTCAAAAACATAAAGTAGTCAACATAAAAACAGTACAGAACTAAGCTGTTTAGTTTCTGAAAATGGAAAGTTAGTGTTCCTGTTGCAGCTTGAACTTGGCCACATTACACGGTCTCTGGGTTTGGGTGTGGGTCTAGGCAGACAAATGGTTAATGTTTGAAGAATTCTTTCTGCAAGAAACCACCACTGTGGCACGTATGATGTACGTACACGTGGCCATTTCTGCAGGCTGTAACTCCAGCTTTCTGTTTTCTGTTTTCGAGCTATCGTAATTCTTTCTGATTTACCTTCACATATTTACCCGAGGAGTTATTTATTAAACCTCATCTTGAAGGTCAAGTAATTTAATTGATGTATATAAGGAGTGAGTCACAGTGCCTAGGGAAGATAGATCCTGTAAATTTTAAACATTCAAACAAAATACTAAATGCAGATGAATTAGAGCTGGATTATTTCTTGTGTGAATTTCTTAATCAACTCAATAAAGATATTCAGAAAGAAAACAATTTTTTACTCCACCCTAGTATAAAACTGTGAAAGTGGTATGGCTCTATGATGAGAATTTGGGATAAATTATAAATGTGCCCTATTGAGACCTAGACAGAAATCCAGGTGAAAATTGTACTTTTTAGTAAGTATTTAAAAGTTACTTAATTTGAAGTAACTTTTGTTACTTAGAATTTTTTTTTGTTTTGGGGAATAAATGGAAATCCTCTGTAATATTGTCTATTCACTGTTTCATTCAGTAGTTTTGATAAAAGTAGTTTTAAATATGTTAAATGAATTTAAATTTTAAAAGCATGATTTTCTTAACTGCCCATATCTACAGCCTAGCTTTTCAATGTCCACAGTATCCAAAGCACCACTGACTCCTGGTGGCAGCCTCATGTAATTGCAGGCAAAAATTCCAAGCGCTAATCCATCTTTCAGATGTTCCGAGACTTCATTGTGTTAGGAAGTCTGACAAGTAAAAGGAAGGAATTGTGCATCCTATATTATAAAATATTGAAGTGTCACTCTCTATATGTTGTCTCGTTGGTAGAATTAGGATGTTTGCTTAATTTTTTTTCAGAATTTTACTCCATTTTCAACTAATAATCACTTTTAAGAGAAAAAAAACAGGGTCTTGACTAAATGAAAAATTTGTTATCCACAGCGTCTGCAGGGATTGCTGTATCCCAGAGGAAAGTACGTCAAATCAGTGATCCTATTCAGCAGATCTTAATTCAGTTGCACAAAATCATCTATATCACACAGGTCAGTGTTTTAGCTTTTTATTATCTTTTAATCTTAAATATAAATTCATTGATCATATTCCTTAAGTGCTTTGTGGAACTTTCAATGACAGTGAGTACTTGTTCTTATCCTCCCCAACTGCAGATTTGTGGGGGACACGGTGGCTTAGCAGCCCACTATCTAGGGAGATAGTAGGGCAAAAAAAAAAAGCGAACATGTAAGATTTTCCCTATGACCTACAGCCTGCTCTTCCACTGTCAGTGCACAACCAACACCAATTCAATTTGAATGGGCCGTGAGTGTGGGGATGAAAGTGGGGAGACAGATGGGCTTTTGAAACAGCTTTACTACAGGGAGGAAAGAAGAAAGTGGTGCCCACCCACAAATCCTGAGGATGCTCGGTTGAAACCGGGACCTCCCAGAGAAGTAAAAAGTAAAATCACAAAATGCAGGATTGTTAAAACTTCCTATTTCTACAGCTCAGTGACTCTAAGGCACTGGGGAAGCAACACTGTTTAAAAATGGCTATTAATTATGTACAGAAATTTGTGACTTGATTATTCATTTACCAAAGGTATGTACTGTGAATAGGAAAAGAAAATTTTGTAGATACAGAAGTGAAGATGTTTGGACAAGAAAGTAGCTGTTATTTTGAAGTTTAAGATTGCACATCTTATGCAGTTCACTCATTCACTTATTTGATGTATAATTATTAGGTGCCTACTATGTGCTGGTCACTCACTGTTCTAGGTACTTGAGACCTATCAGTGAGCAAAATGTAAACATACCCTCAGCCAAAGACTCAGAGAACCAATGTGGATATTCTGTCAGCTGCCAATTGTGGCAATTTCAATTCTACGATCAGTTACCAGAGACAAATACCACCAGCTCAGGGGACCACATGGGCCCATTGTAAGTCAAAATTGGGCTAATACATCTGCTCCCTCCCACAAAAAAGCAAACAAAGCAAATGGAAACCCATTCTGCTTGGCATACCACAGTGGCATTATGAAACTATGAGCATAAGCATCACTTTACCACCAGTGTCCTGTGTCCTCTGAAAGCCTGTGTATTCCCCCCCACCCCAGTGAATAGCCACTGCAGGAAATGGCCTCAGCTGCCTTTAGGGAAGGAGTGGGGGTAAATTTATAGTGTGTCCCTTATAGCAGTTGCTGTTCCAATGTGGCAACAGCAACTCAACTCATATTCTTCTCTACCAGACCTAGAGTTTTTCCTGTTGCATAGATTAAGGTATATAGTCAGCCCTTGAGCAATGCAGGGCTTAAGGGCACTGACTCTCCATGTAATTGAAAATTTACATTAAACATTTGACCTCCCCCTACTTCCCTGCAAAAAGCTCCTACAGTCCCTTAATATTCATGCGGGATTGGTTTCTGGATCCTGGCAGGCACCGAAATCCTTGGATTCCCAGCTGTGGATTGAAAATACCCACACCCCAGCCCTTGTAGGCTTCATGCTGCCGAATGTCCAGGTATGGCAGCCATTTGGGCATCCTGGGCACTGGCTTTAGTTGGCTCTTCATGAAGGCGATAAGCACGCCGTGACATCGTATGTCCTGTTGTCAAAAACTTAGCACTGGGCTCAGTTCCAAGGGCACCATCAATTCACTCCCCAGATCCCTCCTGTATGGGTCCTTCTCCAGGGACATTCATGGAACCAAATCTGTATCTGTGAGGGTCCAGTCAGGAGACAGAAACCACACAGTAATCTCAGCAGGGAAGGTTTAATGTGAAGAATTGTTCAAGAATCGTTGACTGTAACAGAGCACTGTCTGCTAAGTAGGGGACAAGAAATCTAGGAAGTAAAAAAAGAGCAGATAGTGAAGTCACTACTTAAAGTACTGAGGTAGAGCACCCAAGAAAGGGAAATAATAGAAGAGGACACCCCCATGCTGGGCTGGCATTTGGACCTCACTGGAAAGGTCAGGGAAATCTAGGACAGCGCTGTTTTAGAGAAACTGGCAGGGAAGCCTCCCTCTGGGGGATTGGGACAAGCCACCTATGGTGGGTGTTGTATAGTGAAACTTGCTGGAAGTCAGCACATGAGGGTAGTGTGATGGGAAGTACCCGCTATAGGACCGGGGAGGCTGCCCACAGGTAGGTGCTGCCCCATGCAACTGTCTGGTGAGCTGCCTGCAGGATTGAATCTGGCTGGGGGGTGAGCACCACTAGGGGGAGCAATTGCTGCTGACTGCATGGTGCTGAAGGCCAAGGGCAAGGAAGGAGCATCACTGGGACCAGGGACAATCTCCCTCCTCCCCTAGTGTCCCTTCAGCACCGTTTACAGTTGAACATCCTGCCCGCTGGCAAGGGAGAAATGTCCCAGTATCACAGCAAGGCAATGAAGAGTGTATTTGCAGCTAAGAGGCGATAAGTTGACAACTGGCACCCTTACGGACCTGGGGGATGGAGGGTGGATGAGGGAGGCCTTTCTTTGGGGGCTGCTGCCTTTGAGTTCTCACTGCTTCCTTTTGACTTCTCCCTCATGCCTGGGGAGCAGCCTGTCTCTTCTGTGTCACACTTTTTCTCCCATCTAGCATTCTGGTTAGTCAGTCTGAAGAGTCTACACTTGATTACATTTCTCCACTTTCTGCTGTCAACCCTTCTCTTAGGTAGTCACGCAGACTGGTCTGCCCAGTGAAATGGAGGAGGATGGAGGGGCATAAGGAAATGACGAGGGTGGGGGGAGAAAGTTAGTAAATCAAATGTAGAGACATGCCATATCTCTATTGAGTAAAAATATATTTAAAATGCATTTCCATTTAAATGTTGATATATGAGGAAGGCATTCTTCATTTTAGTGTTATGGGAATTGCCTTAAATAGCTTATTGGTTACCTCGATGATTAGTAAATTGAGGGAAAAATCCTCTGAAATTTAAATAGAGTGTTCATATGCCTGCGCTGCTAATTTATATGTAATAAACTTTAATGGGTGTATTCGATTTCTTCATTGGATTGCAACCCATTTTAAAGCAAAAATGAAACTATTACAAGTTTCATTCTTGCTATTATGCTCTTACACTGACAACATTACAAATGATTTCCTATATTTTTGGCAAGATGGCATTCCTTTCTCTAAGTTCAAGTATAACCATTGTAGTTTCTAAATGTATTTCCAGAATAATTAAAGTTTGTGACATTGCACATAGTAAGGAATGATTCCTCTTTGGGGACTTTAAATCACAGTGCTAACCAAAGTTAATGCCTTTCATACAAGGAAAGAAATACAAGCCTAAACATTATTCTAGTGTATTTGCTACAGGCTAAAGACCAAGATCACTTTCTCTCTTTGCTAATTGCAAAGGAAAACTGCAAAAAGTAAAACTGAATTGACAAAACAAACAAATCAACTAAAACCCCCTCCTTTCTTGCTCACATATTTCTTTACTAATCAACCTGTCAGACTTCTGCTGTGGAGGCTGGCGGGAAGGCAGGGCCAGATCCTTCCCGACAACCAACAGATGACCTTACAGGGGAAACTGCTTACTTTAGGCTGGTGGTGGCCTTTTTTCTCTAGTTTCCATGGAGATGGATCTGGGAAATCATCTAAAAGCAACTATTTTAAAAGGCAGGATGTTAAAATCCTTATCCTTCCTTTACTGATTTGACATCTATTTTCATCAAAACAGAGATGGTAATCTTAAAACCCATAATCTTAGAATGAAATCAGTGGTTCATTTCCATTGCCAGAGCCAGAAAATCAATCTTTGGGCGTATCAGGTGACCAAAGCACGTATGTCACCTTTCAGCAGGAGTCTTTATGTTATTGCTTAGGTAAGATCTGCCTACCAAATTTCAGCTTTGGATTTACCTCTGTATTAGGATTCGATTATTTTGTTAAAGAAATACTTTGAAGATTAGCATACGGCTACTTTCAGAAATTAAACATCTGTCGCCCAGGGAACAGACAAAGAATTTGGTTGGAGCTGCTTTGCATTTTGCATTGCTGTCTTACCAATCACAATTGCGGACACCAGAGCCAACACAATGGTTGGGAGGAGCTCTGTGCTGCCCTCGGGTGGAAGGTGTGCCACTGACTGCCAACAGGGAGACCTACTGTTTTTTCAGCAGTGGTGCCGGGTGGGACGAGAACCGCTCCTACCTGCTCACCTGGAACTCCTGGGTCCTAATGGCGAGGGTGGCAGTTCCGATTGAATTTAGGGTAATGCTGTTTCTCAAGTGAACTCATGTTTGCAGGGTTTGTAAATTCTAAGAGAAGTTTTACATTTTGTGTATTTATTTTGATATAGTCTTTACTTTAACATTTTACTTTAGCATTTAGGTAACTCTCTTAAGCAGTAATATGTCAAAATAGGGTTTTATTATAGAAAAGATATTAAGTCACTACTGGATGGAACCCCTCGGGCTACAGATAGTCTACTGATGTATCCTTGGAGATACTAGAGAATGCACGTCTTAAAAAAAATCCATATATTATGCAAGTTTGAGAAAACCTACTATAAACCATACATATTGGATTTCACTTTTTCTTTTATCGTTGTTCAGTATAGCAAAAACAAACACGCAAAAATCAAACTTTTAGCTATGTCATGTTAAGGAGTCATTACATTTTCTAGAATCGTATTTTTCTTCAGTAAAATTCAGGCAGCTATGGGACTATTGTGATAAAGGAAAGGAAGTTTGTGGCATGTTTATAAAGTGCTATACTACAGGCCTGCTGGTGGTGGCGCTGTTTGCTCCAGATACCAGTGCATGGTTGAGCAAGAGGACTCACCATGGCAGAAAGGATCCTTGTGCATTACCTAATGTCTTTAAGCTCCGATTTCCTCACCTATAAAATATTGGGTTGGCCAAAATGTTTGCTCAGTTTTTAAGTAAAAATACAAGATACATTTTTCACTTTCACCAATAACTTTATTGAACAACGCATTCACCGTTTTGTTCCACTACCTTCTGCCATCCTTCAAGCAACTTCATCATTCCATCTTCTCAAAACTTTTTATCTTTTTGAGCAAAGAACTGTTCTAGGTGCCTTATGCAGTCTTCCAGGGAATTGAAATTTTTTCCATTAAGAGAATTTTGCAAAGACCAAAATAGATAGAAATCCAAAGCAATGTCCGGTGAATATGGTGGATGAATCAGAACTTCCCAGCCAAGATGTAACAGTTTTTGCCTGGCCATCAAAGAAACATGCAGTTGTCATTATCCTGATGGATGATGAAGCCATCAGGATGGATAATCCCGAATCTTGCATTATCCTGATGGAAGATTACATGTTTTCCGTTGACTAATTCCAGATGCTTTTCGTGGAGTGCTGCTTTCAGTTGGTCTAACTGGGAGCAGTTTGTTGGAATTAATCATTTGGTTTTCCAGAAGGAGCTTATAATAGAGGACTCCCTTCCAATCCCACCATGTACACAACATAGTTTTCTCTGGATGAAGACTTGCCTTTGGTGTGGTTGGTGGTGATTTATTTTGCTTGCCCCATGATCTTTCCCATTCAACATTTTTGTAAAGTATCCATTTTTTATCAACTGTCACAATTTGTTTTAAGAATGGAACATTTTTATAACATTTAAGTAAAGAATTGCATGCAGAAATGTGGTCAAGAAGGTTGTTTTTGCTTAACTTATGTGGAACCCAAACATAATCACTTATCTTAACATAATCACTTATGTTAAGTGATTAACATAACCAAGCTGGTGCAAATGCTTTCCAAGGCTTGATTTGGATAATTTGAGTATCTCACATGGTAGAACGTTGCTTGTTCTCAAGTAATGTCTCAATTTGATCGCTATCGATTTCAACTGGTCTACCCAACCATGGAGCATTGTCCACTGAGAAATCTCCAGCATGAAACTTCGCAAACCACTTTTGACGCATTTGATCAGTCACAGCACCTTCTCCATACACTGCAGACATCTTTTTTCTTGTTTCAGTTGCATTTTTACCTTTCTTGAAATAATAAAGCAAAATATACCAAATGTGTTTTCATCCATCTTTAATATTAAAATGGCTACACAGAAATTCACCAATTCTGATAAGCTTTTTAAAAATGCATGCTGATATGACAGCTATCACAATACAATCTAGCAAAATTGTTTCGAATGGAGTTAAAGACAATTAAGCACTATTAGAGCCATTTTATGGGAAAAAATGAACCAGCCTTTTGGCCAACTCAGTAGTACCTGCTTTATGTCTGTTGTAGGGAAAAAGTGCTGTCCTGTGGGTGCAAAGGCAGTCACAGTGCCTGGCACATATACATCATAGGCATTAATATTCTATTCTAATATTTCAGCTAAGATGATAGTTTGACATATTTTTATACTTATGTCATCTGCAAGTAAAGTGTGTAAAGGTTTAAATTCTTCCATGAAAACTTTAAAGATGGGGTACTGTCCCCATCTTTAGTGACTGTTATTCCAATAAGATACAATATCTTTTTAATACTGCTCTGTGCATGAATTTTAAGTTGATGGAATGTTAGCTTACTCAAGAAAGTTTTTATGAGGATTTAGTTCAAGCCATAGGAGCAGTAAAAATAATTCTAACTAGGGCCTTATCAAGTTAAATGAATAACAAGGATTTTAAGAGTACCTGAATTAGTCGTATGATCCTGGTAGCTGCCAATATGGGGGTAAGCCACCTTTGAAGGAATCTACAGACCTACTGATGCTTCACATCTGCAGAAGTTTGCCATGGCGGAGAGTTAGGGATGTCAGAAAAGGCTTGCCACCTTTCTCTTTGACAGTTGGAACCATGAGGGGCAGCAACTAGACAGTCCTGGGCCAGCACTGCCATCTGGTGTTCGATTTGGGGAAGTGGCAAAATTATCAAATTGAAAAACGTATCTCAAGGCACTTTTCCCATCTCTTCTCCACTCCAGCCTGTCTCCCCATGCACATGCCTCTCCTCTTCATTGTCTCCTTTTACACTAAGTTAAATCTATCCCACTTTTGCTAATTTCTCATGCACACAAGTATTGTTTATACTCGTTTTCTCTCTCATCTGTCTTCCAGTTATTTACTCACTAGTGTTGAGAAATCCGTCTGTCTCTGTTCTTCAGATTTCTTGTGTTCCCCTTTTCATTAAAGGACAGGATTAATTATGACTCTGCTGGGGGTAGGAAGTAGTAATCACATCTGGATCGAGGTGAAAGCAAGCCATGATATTGACATAAAATAGATCAGCAGAGGTTTGGCGCTATCCACCTAGAAAACATTTCAAAGGACACTGAAGGGCTTCAGGGGCCCCAATCTTAATGCTTCTGTAACTAAACCACTTTGACTCATGCAAAGTCAAAGGATTAGCCAGGATTATAGATGCATTTTTAAAACTTTTTTCGATGGCATTGTTTTTATTTCATATCATTCAGTGCTTCATAATGGGTCCTGTGTTCTGTTGTGTTTGGGCCGATGAACAGTGACCTCCTGTAGATCCTATTCATTGGCCCACTGTTACCTTTTACTTATTCCCCTGTTTCATGAAACTTGAATAACAGAAGTCCTTTGTATTAGCCAGGATACGGTAAGTTATACTGCACCAACAGGTGCACCCTGGGGTCTCTCGTCTTGATAAACAGGATTACTTTTCACTCAGCTAAAGTTGGGCAGGGTGGGCGACTGTCGTTCACCTTGTGGCTCTGCCATCTTGACTCCAAGCTCTTTGTCCCAGGGAAGGGCAATGGCTTTGCATGGCTTCATTCTCAGGGTGACATGCATCATTTTCATTGGCTACAAGTAGTCACATGGCACCACACTAAAACCGTAAGGGTGTAGAGAGATGGAGAGGAGATGGAGTAATAATTTTCTTGGCTGCATTTCTTTTTCTTTGATCTGAGTTCCGAACTATATTTTATTTTCTTTGAATCTTCAAGTTCCTACTACCACATTTTTCTTCCTACTCAGCTTCCCCCCATACTGATTCCTTTTTCTCTCCTTCTAACACATCTCCATATTTTAAACCAAACGTCATTTCCATTCTGAGATTCCTTATCGTGTTGACTCTAATTCTTTTCTCTGTTACCCATCTCTAAGTCTTCACTTTATTCCTCATTGCTTTTTTAGGATCTTTGATTTCCTTGTATAAATCCAACCTGCAAAGCACTACAAAATCAGTTTTTTGAAATCCCCATTTTTATCCAATCCCCATATTTTCTAAGATTCTGCAGTGACTTCCTACTACTTACTAAGCCTAACTCATCCTGGCCTGGCCCTATTATGTACTAATTCATTCCCTCCTTCTTGGTAAATTGGTCCCTACAATCTCCAGCTGTAAATTCAGAAGCATCACAGGCAGGCATCTTGCTGTGTACTAATGCAGATACGTGCTCCCTGGTCCACAGCCTCAGACCCTGCTGGACAAGGCCACGGTTAGAGTGTCTGGCATGGTTTTCAGCTCGTGGGTGTGACCCAAACACCTAAATAGCTGATAGAATGCATTCTTCCCTCTCAAGTCCGTTCTTTACAGAAATCAATATATATGTGCAATTAATATATTGTGCAGTTGTTATGTGAAAAATAATATCAATAAAATGAACCAACAGTAAGATAAATTAAGCAGCCTTTTGAAGGAGAGCAGAGTAATATATTTTTTCTGGATAATAGAATGAAAAATTACAACATCGCTCATGCTATTTGGAGTACAATTTACATTCTTATTTAGCGAATAAGAGTTCTTGTTGAGTGAATATTGTTACACCGGCATTCAGTAAATGCTTCCCAGAAGTCAGCTGTGCAGTGTTAACAATTTGCTTCTAATGGTTGTTTTCTCGTTCTATGCAGCTTCCTCCAGCTTTGCACCACAACTTGAAAAGAAGGGTTATAGAGAGATTCAAGAAATCCCTCTTCAGCCAGCAGAGTAACCCTTGTAATTTGAAATCTGAAATTAAAAAGGTATGGTATTCTACATACAGGAATTCTTGGGCTAACAAAAACATATCATTTGAGTTAAATTTCATACTTCCTTTGCTTTGTACTTGAAGCTCTATCCTCTGTTAAGGGATATTATTATTGAGTTAGGCCATTCAGGCTGCTATAACAAGAATACCATAAACTGAGGAGCTTATAAACAACAGAAATGTATTGCTCACAGTTCTAGCAGCCGGAAGTGCCAAATCAGGGTGCCAGCACGGTTGGGCCTGGTGAGGATGCCCATCCAGGCAGTAGTCTGCCTACTTCCTGTGGCATCCTCGCATGGTGGAGGGGGCCAGGGAACCCACTCAGGCCTCTGCTCTAAAGGCATTTTTTATAACAGCATTCATATGAGGATTTCATCCTTAGGACCTAATTACCTCCCAAAGGTCCCACCTCCTAATACCACCACCTTGGGGATTAGGTTTCAGCACAGGAATTTGGGCAGGGGGTGGGGGGGCACAGACATTTCAGACTGCTAAGACACTGAATCAAGGATGTGTCTTCGCTTCTCGCTTTCTCACTTTTATGTTTGAAGTCATCATTCTCAGAAGACTAACAGAAAGTTCTTTCCATATCATTGCATGTTTTCCTAAGAATGAATGTTATTAAATATTTTTACTTTAAATATAGTGTTTTTTAGAGAATTCTATCCCAATGTTTTATTAGGCTATTCTTCAGGAAGTCCCTACATTTAGCATTGAGGGTCTGAACAAGTCATTCAACCATCTGAGGCCAAGATTTTTATCACCTATGAGGGTGGAATGAAGTACCTGTAAGGGTCTTTCCACCTTCCACCATGTCCTAGACTTCAGGTGCTAGTAAATATTTTTATTCAAACATAAAGAAACTAAATCACAAAGAGGTCCAATCAACCAGACAAAAAGAAAATTGTTTATCTCCATTTAACACAACTTGGTGACAGGAAATCCCTTTGTCTTGGTCCGTGGCCATTTTAATATAGGCCTTGGGGACGGACACAACCTCCCATTCTTCTGGCCCTGAAGGACCCATGGCCCAAGCACTTCAGGCCCAGCTGGGTGAAGATGCTCAGTCCCACTCCAATTTGCTATAATTTTTAGAAGTTTCATCAAATACCTAAACTCTGGCAGCCATGCTGTTATCGACCCCCTTTTTTTAAGGTTTCTTTTTCATCATTGTCTCCAATCTTAAGCATAAACTGACTCATTATTCAGGCAGGATGATGGGCTCTTTGATAAGAAACAGAAGCAGTTGGCTTTGTCCCCTTACGGCAATGGTGGCTGCGCATGCGTACACGCACACACGCAGGCGATGAGAAGAGAAAAGACAGCAGCGGGTAGACCAAATGTAAACCTCACTCACCAGAGATGAGGGAGCAAGCTCTCTCTCATGGGCTGTCAGCAACTAAGACCAAGAAACAAAGCAAGGGGCGATCAACACAGACGTGGGGAGACTTCAGATATTTATTTTACTGTATTTCCATATCATATCATGAATTCTAGTAAGTAGACTTGGAAAAGACAGCAGCTCAACTCTCCCATGAAAAGGTGAAAAAAATTCCAAGTTGCTAGGTGTTTATGCTCTTATTAGAATGACGTTCAGACCAGCCCAGGTTGGACACAAAGCACGTTCTCACAGACTCCCTGGCTTCTGGGATGGAAGTGCCGCACCTGGTCTGGTGCACCGAGGGGGCTGCAGCCCTCCCCCACTCAGCGACTTTCCGTCAGTGCATGTGCTAAAGAAATGTCCACTCATTGTGGGACTGCTGTGGCTACTTATCCATGGCCTACGACCCAATAGGCTATAGAGAGCAATTTAAAAAAAAAAAAGGAAAACTGCTTTTGTAAGAAAGTAAGGTCGTTGTCTAAAAGTCAGCCAAGGCATTCTGCAGCCCACCCACCCTGGCTGGAACTGCAAGGCAGTGCAGCATCTGAGTGACTGTGTGGGTGTCTCTGGGAGCTAGAACCCTCAGCGTGGGAGAAAGGAGAGACAGGAACAAGACTGAAGATATTAATTCAAATTAGAAGTATCAACATGATGAACGTGCGTCTGAGTGGAGGTCCTGGGGATGAGCCCCTGGTTGTCATTAGTACAGACCACTGGTTTTCCAGTCTTGAAAACCTTTATTAGAAATTCTGTATTAGAAACGCAGCCCTCGGTGGGACTGTAACCATCAGAGCAGCAGGGCTGCTGCCTGGAGAGGTGTGGAGGGTGGGGGGTGGGGAGGCGGGATGGGCGTCCCTGGTGCCGGAACTGCGCATGCGTTTGTGAGTGAGCACTGAAGCCCAAGAGCACAGTGCGAGGAGCATTGTGCATGCCTGTTAACAGTGTGGCCTTGGAGGACCTGATAGAAACTACTAGAAAGGTGCTTTGGATTAGGAAAGATGAAAAATAAGGCAGTGTGCTGTATCTTAATATGCAATTCAGTCAAAGAGGACAAGGCAAGTTGAAAGGAAAAAAGATCAGAGGACTGGTGAACAAGGGTGACGGGCCTGCTGAAAAATTTCTCTCTGTTCGTCTTAATGCCCTTCCGAGTCCTACCTCAGTCGGCTAGATCCCAAACAACGTGTGCAGCTGCCCTACAGCGAAATGAGCCCTGTTTTATGATATGGGAAAGAAGATATAGCTGGGGAAATTTAATGAAGATCACATTTTCAGTTTCTCACTTTCCTGTTTAGGCTTCACCTAAAAAAGTACTACATTCTCAATGGACTTCTAAAGTGCTACAGTTGCTCATTTTGTGTGGGTGCAGGGTGGGGTGTGTGGAAGGGGCGGTGACAATCTGTTCTCTTTAATACGATGACTCATATTTTAGAAGAACCAGGTCGTTCAAACCGCACTTTGCAAACAGAATACCAAGCACTTAATAATAACAAGACACTATTTCCTCTTCAAAAAATGCATCGTTCATCCCTCTAGATTGATGACATTCAACCTTTTTCATCTCATGGCACACATAAACTAATTACTAAAATTCTGTGGGACTCCAAAAAATATATGTTTTTGCCAATCTGACAAAAAATTGGCATAACTTTGATTCACTCACACAAGATGCCTATTGTCATTTTTTTTATTTGACAATTTAAGGATCAAAAAGTCAGTGTCCCTGACTAAACAATCGGATACTGCCTGCCTTAAAAACTCCTGTGGCACACAGGTGTGCCAGCCGCAGCACACCGGTTATGTCAGCAATGGCTGGACTCGTTCTGGGCAGACTTCACACTTCTCTGTTTCCTCCTCTGTGAAACGGGGGTAACGCCTGTGTTAGAGGGCCCTTGTAATGATCAAATAGAATGTTATAGAATGTTAACTATGTCTAGCATGCGGTAAGCACTGAATCCATGGCCACAGGTGCCGCTGTTGTCGTTAAGCAGGAATATTTCATCTTCCATATCCATTCTGTCATTTTGGTCCCACCCAGTCGAAGTTCTTGGCCCTTCTCTCTTGCATTATTGTCACAGGTTCTATGCTGATCTCCTGCTTCTCCCCTCTGTCTGGCCTGACTAATGGTTAGTTCCTAAGCCCTTGCTTTTTACCAGTAGACTCAGAAAGCCTTAGTGGCTTCCAGTCTCCTACTGTCTGGTCCCAGCCTGCCTGTCTCTCCCCCTCCATCTCACTCACTCTTGCCCTCCGCTGTCTTCACACCAGCTGCAAGGCCCTGGCCGAAGTCCGTCCACTGGGCTGTTTCCCCTCAGGTCTTTGCACAGCGCATGCCTTACCCTCTTCCTGTAAGGATCTTCCGGAGCACCCCATCCTTTATGCATTCTTCCTCATCAATTCAGCTCTCTGTTAAGTGTCACTTTTAGGGGAGCATCTTCTGGGAGTGAAACCTGCTACTTCCTAGAACCGCAGTTCTGTCCTTCAGTGCATCGGGCACAGTTGCAGTTTTCCCCGGGAGGATCTATCGCAGACATAGTTCTCCCGTGTTAGGCTGTAAGCTCTGAGAGTACACGTTTTTGGCCGCTGTTATTTTCCAACACCCCCCCTCCCCCACTGTTTGGATCTGTGCATCGGACATAATAGTTGATTTAAAAAAATACTCACTGAATTAATGAATGGCACTTGCCTTTCTCTCTTCAATCTAAATCTCCGGACCTCCATAGCATGGACTCACGTCATATCCATTTCATCACTTTGCCATTAATATGCAGGGCCCAGCCTCTGCCCTCGGTTCCCCTCACTTGGAATGTCCTCGGTGCCCCTTGCATCCCCCTAGATATATCTCTTCAGGCTCAGCTCCGATGTTTCTTCTACAGAGCTTCTGAAATCCATACTAGTCCTCAGGAAGCATCCTTCTTTGTGTAAGTGTGGGACCCGCCACCTCATTTCATACTTCATTACTTCTTGCATCACTCTCTTGTTTCGTGTGCAGTTGGGTAGCAAGTCCTGTGGAAGTCAGATCACTTCCATGTCCTCCCTGGGGCCCAGCAGGGTCCCGATAAGCTGTAGAGATCTTCAGTGTATGTGCTTTGAATGGTTTTTTATCTGTTTTGCAAAACCTGCTCAAGCCATAACAAATATAATTTTCTGGATGAAATATGTCAAAAAACCGAATTGCAAAAAGAAGTTTTAGGAAGTTCCTAGGGTAAAAGTAAATGTATCTGGATGCAAACATAAGATTAATGAATTTTATCTTCATCCATGGCCTGTCTCGCTGAGGATTTGCACTTTTTAAGTGGAAGGAAACCACTAGTGTGACACGGTACAACAAACCTCCTCTTTTCAAGGTTTGAATCAGTAAGGAAGACTTGTCCTTGTCATATTACAATGGCCATCTTACCCACTCCAGCCACAATTCATGTATTATACTGTGCAGCGTTAAACAGCCTCCTGTCTGTGAAATCTTTAAGATTCAAAGCTATATATGCTTAATAATTACATCAACTTAAATAATCTTTCTATAGCTAAGATGAGCATTTCAGGCAGCCAAATTACTGCTAGGCTCACAAATATGAAAAGCAATCCCAATCAAAATCATGTGGAAGGTGATCCCAGGAAATCATTTTCAACATTGTAACACATATGAAGAAGCTTGGTTGGAGCAACCTGTTAGTTTGGATATAAAATACAGATTGCTTAGGGCCCCCTCCGTGGTGCCCTAACAGTTACTGAGCATGTGACTCTCAGATCCTCCTGCATCACAACATGTTGCAATCTTACAATCTTGTCTTTTTACAAATGGCTTGTTAATTTTATCAGTTGTCAGCAAAGTTAGAAAAATAAGTTTTCAGGAGTAAAGAAGGGTAGAGCCATATTTTTTCCTAGAGTGTAGCGTTTGGCAACACAAAGACTGAAAAACACAAATGATTTATATTTATGGTACCCAAAGTACACTGATGAAATATAAATTGCTAATATAAAATGTTTTTGTTAAGGTATGAAATGCATAATACATACAATGAGATTCATTTACAATTCCGTGAATCTAACATATGTGTTCACCCCTGTGACCACCACTCACCCTGAAACATAGAACAATTCCAGTCCCCAGGCAGGCTCCTGCTTGCCTTTTCTTGGCCAAATGCCCCGTACCTGCCCCTCACCCCCCCTCCCATAATGTAATTGTTCTATCACCATTTGTTAGTTTTGTCTGATTATAAAAATGTACTTAAGTGAAGTCATATACTATGTATTCTTTTGTTTCTGGTTTCTTTTACTCAAGTCATTTGCTTTGGGTATCTGTAGTCTGTTCCTTTGGTTGTTTTGAAGAAGTCCATTGGGTAAGCACACCACAATATGTCTATTTATCTTGCTACCCGGTGATCATTTGGGGCTTGTGTAGTTGAGGGCCACTATAGATAGGGTGCTGTGAATGTCCCTGCACATGTCTGGCGGTGAACAGCAGTACTCCTTTCTTTTGTGTATCTGCTCCCTAAGAGTGGGGTGGCTGAGTCATAGGGTAGGCACAGTTATTTAATTTTAACATATACTGCCAAACAGTTTTCTCGAGTGATCGAGTAATGCTGGACTTTAATTTATGAACAGAGTATGTGACTCTAAGCTAACCACTATTACAGAACCCAAATTATGCCATTTGTTTCTGGTTTATTCATATGAATCGACATTTTAAAAGTATATTATATTAACACAGGCACTAAAACTTGGCTAGTCCACATGCTGGTTGGAATTAAAGGTGAAAGGAGGTTGAAAAATGTTTATAGTCTAAAATTCCATTAAAAAAATTCAGCTGCATGGAAAAGCGTTAAACAATTGGAATGTCAATAAGTTCTGTCATTTAGTGAATAACTCTTTCCTTTAGGGTGTTGGGAATCAATGTTTGGGAATTCAATTAATTAATAGTAATTCAGAAAAATGTATTAAGAAATGTATTTTCTTTGGTCAAACAAAAAGGCATTGTTCAAAGAAGATACATGAAAAAGGATGATTTGAGCTAAACATAGTGTTCTGTTAAATAATTGGAGTTTATTCCTCCTACGCCTGAAAAAAATAACATTTTGATGTCCTAGCCCATGCCATTATTTTTCTATTCATCTTTTATTTTGCTCTCCTAAAGCTATAAAGCGTAGAGTTTTCTTTTTTTTTATGTGGCCAGGGAATTATCTAACTTTCTTTCACTGTAATATGGCCACCTCCAATTTATACATTCCTTTGGAAGCAAGATGTCTGTTTATCTATTTACAAGGGATTGAAAAGCACAGGGCACTAAATTTTCTGTGCAGACACAAAGGGAAATGGAAAAGCCTGTGCAGAGGTCTCACACCATTTGCTGCTGAGTGTGAAAGATGTGGTTTTGCTTTTTCTGTTCCAGTTATCTCAGGGATCTCCAGAACCCATCGAGCCCAACTTTTTCACAGCAGATTACCATTCATTACACCATTCAACCGATGGCAACAACCTGTCCCCAAATGACCTGACAGGTAATGGTCTTCAACACAGGAGAACTGGCTTGCACAAAGGAATATGTCGCTTGGATCCTTAAAAGATTGTCTTCAACTATTAAAAAAAACCACTTAGAGCTTATTTTGACTATCTATGGCAATAGATGGAAGGGGCATATGGTAGGAAATTCCCTGAGATTCACTTTCCCTGGCTGTGGCAGCTTCCTGCATCACTGACCGATAGATAACATAAACAATCAGCGGAATTGGTGTTGGTGACTTGCGTTTCCTTTCATTTCTTCTTGCTTATCTGGTGATGGGAAACCAAATGCCGAAAGCATCCAGGGAGATAAAAAGCAGAAATGAAGTATTTGCATATTTAAAATGGAGAAAATTTGAAACTTACATGAAGAATCCACATCAGACAAATTTAATATTGATTCTTTTTTTTTCTTTTTGCATAAATCTCACATAGGTGGGCACAGGGACTACAGATTCATGAAACACAGATGCCTGGATTCAAATTTTGGCTCATCTGTTTAGTAGCCGACCTTGGTCAATTATTTGACCTCTCTGCATCCCAGTTTCCTTGCCCATAAAATGGGGCTAAAAATCACAGTGTTATAGTGAGGATCCATGTAAACATATAACAAGCACTTGGTCATTGGTAAGGGCTCAGCAAAATCTAACATGCCTTGTGATTCTTGTGATGTTTAACTTCTCAGAATTTTCAAACTACTCTGAGGTTTCAGAATTCCTCGCTAGTTTTTGAATCTCTATAGACTACGGTTACATCACATAGAGGAATGGATAGAAGGAAGGTTTTATGGTTAAATGAAGACTTGCCACCTCCTCAGCCTAGAAAAGCACTTGGTTGTGGTTCTGTGATTTCCTAATTTGGGCAAATTATTTCACATATTGGTTATTAAATTTTCCCTAAGTCATTGACTCCTGGGATAAAGCTAACCTGTGTGGCAGAATTTCATTTATAACAGTTCCTGAGAAATCTATAAGGTGAAGAAGATACACTGTTGCCTGAAGTCATTTGCTTTCAAAAGCATCTCCCAGGGCACCAAGTCAGTTCAGTCAGCTGGTGAGACATCTTGCAACAGCAGCTCTGATGAAACAGGGAGCTGGCTGACGCCTCTCAGTGGCCAGAGAGGGAGCTGACCGATTTTCCCAGGGCAGCTGGATGCCCCGACTCAGAGCAGACCAGGCACGGCCCTTGGTACAGCAGGGCGGGCAAAAGCTGAAGAGAGCAGAGCCTGTGGGCACTTCTCTGGGAACGCTTTGACACTGGGTTGGAAAAGCAAGCTTCCTTATGCCTCACATGCTCATGTCCTATCTCAACGCTGAACCCATTTTTTTTCTCTCTGCAAACCGACAGGGGAACGCTAGGGCATCCACTAAGTCGGTGTTGATGGACGTGAGGGAAGCTGGCTGATGTTACTCTGGCTGGCGCCTGGGTGGCATAAGGTGTCAGTATATCACACTCACACCAAACATCAAAAGAAATATGTCTCTTGGCATTAAATGTATGGATTTTATTTTCCTCTAGGCAGCCACTGGAAGGGAGGGTCAGATCTATGTTGTCTTCCTGTCTATGTTGTCTATTTCCGCCTCCCTCCAAATATTTACTTTCTTTCTTGCGCTTGTCTACTCTCAGTCTCATGGACCAGGAAGAGTGTATTAATCAGAACACTCACTTGTCACACAGTTTCAGCTTGGAATCACTTCTCACCTGTTCTTCACACACGTACACATGCACACACACCCCTAACTTAATTGGCTCATTTATACCAAGAGCAACACCTCAAATTTTTGTGTATTATTTTGTGATGGCCACCTCAAAAGCAGCCAGGTATTAAAGGAAGAGAAGCAGGAAGTTTGAGTATCCTAAGCCGAGATGATTTGGAACGTGCTTGGAAGTAGTCATCTTCATCATTAGGAAACTGACCAGTTTTCACTGCAGTTGAGTCATAATCGCCAATAAAGTCTACCTAAGGAAAGTGTACACTAAATGTCAGACTTTCCGTAATTCGTTCCAGGCCTGCCCACCAGCTTCGACCTGGAGGAGGGGATAACATATGAGCAGATGCAGGTGAGCTTCTCGCGGTGCCTCTGGACGATTTTATTTTGTTGCTGTTAATTCAATACTAACCAGATTTTTTTTTTCCAACGTTAGACTGTGATTGAAGAAGTCCTAGAGGAAAGTGGTTATTACAATTTTACATCTAACAGGTGAGCACTAGAATTTGCTTTCACATTTGGAAAATCAATGGAGATCATTGGATATTAGATCTGATTTCTCCATATTTGATTCCAGAGGGTCCCCCCCCCAGCTTTTATCTTAAACACTTTTATAAAATATCTTGGGTTAGACATGATGCTGCCATTAGTAGAATATATGTTCATCTTTTGTTGGAAAATAAAGGTTGATCACGTAGCAGTATTTGACTCCCATAAAAAATGAATGTAATGAAATGGGACAGCATTTCTAGATTGTTTTTCAAATTAAGCATTTGTTTTTTTCTATTTTGCTAGAGCTCTAAACTCAGATTTCCATCACTGAAATCTACTCATGATTTGTACAGAATGCTGGAGGAAAAATGCAACAAAATAAAGAATCACTTTGTTTTTGTTTGTGAGAGAGGGATTTGTTGTGATGTGTTGCCACTGAGAACCCTAAATAAGAAACCTCAGTTTACAGGGGCTGTTTACAGTGTTTCACCGTGTATAATGCACACCCATGGTTTTGTGTGCATTATACCTGGGATTGTTAAGTCCATGGTGTGTAATCATTATACCCATATATAATTGGCATTCTTATTTTCCCCTCAGAAACCTGGGCAAAAGAAGTGCACATTATACACAGCAAAATACAGCATTATCTTCTACTATGACATCATTAGTGCTCTAAAAATTTACTCTATTTTCTCAACTTCACTCAACTCTGGATTCCTGCAGTTTTACCGTTGAACACAGTGCTGGGCACAAAGATTTTAGTTCAGTTAGTGTATTTGTGAGGCAATCCAAGAAGCGCTGGTAGGGGAGTGAAGAAATAACTCCATAAAGGTTTCATTTTCAAGCAAATCACCACCAGCCATTGTTTGAGCTCCGGCCCCAGGGGATGTTAGTCACCTGGCATTCCTGGCCTCCTGCAGGTTGGACAAAGCAGATTCCAGGGCCAGGGGCATTTTCAAGGAAGGGAAATGCAGGTGCTGGGCGCTGGAAATCAGGCCATGAGGCTTCGAAGTGGTCTGACAGTGTCTACTACACACGAGCTGTCTCTTGACTTCTCCAAGGAGCGATATGGACTGCATGTAGACAGTAAGCAACCACGTACACATTCTATATGGCTGAAAATTCATTCTATATGGCTGAAAGTTGCAGTAGGAAGCACCGTCCCGTGGCGTTGGTTCCCCCAACGTGCTCTTTTATGCCTGGAGGAACTGCCTTCCTTGCTAGCTAGTGAAGCTCTCTTGTGACCATGATTTACATTATTCAAGGAGTTGTCCCCAAAGGTGACCGTTAGTAGCCCTCTTAAGAGAAAGAGGGCCCAAGGATACCCTGTTAACGTCATTATGGAAATTAGATTCTTTTTGATGTTAGTTCCGTCTCCAACATCATTTTCCTTCTATTTCCTCAAGTTGTTTTTATGAATCACACATGAGATTATTCCACTGCTTGTTCTTTTGGCTTGACAATATATTTCCAAAATACTGCCTTTGTAAATGTGGTTCTGTTGTGATTTATAACTGCAGCAAAATGGTGAGTAATTCTCATTTTCCAAAGCTATACCATTAATAAAAACCACCATCTCCATAATCACTCTCCTCCTGCCATTCCCAGAGAGATTCAAGTTTTCCATTTTCTACTCGTGGACCAAGAGTAGACTCGTGGACCAGCCAGCCTTCCAGGGGTCGTATGAGCGTCGCTGTTACTGACTCTCAGCCTCTCACTATTTAAAGCACCTTGGGTTGGGCGGGGCCAAAAGTCTTGCTTGTCATTCTTTAATCTGTATCTTCTCAACATCTCAGGGTCATGGGCAATCGATGTCTTCATAAGTTTGCAGAAAAGCAACTATATTAATTAAAAAAAAAAAAACAAGTGTTTAAGGAACTTAGAGATGCTCTTACAAGACCTATCATTGTTTCCTTTTAAATCAGTCTTATTTTGAATTTTTCTTATCCTTTTTCAGTTCTACTATCAAGTTTCTAAAAAAAAACCCCAAAAAACGAAACATTACTTCCACTTCCAAAGACATATCCCTGCATTAAAAGATGTTGCAAATTCTCCTATGATAAACAGATAAGATGCTTAATAACAAAGGCAAGAAATTATTCACAGTTATATTCAAAACTGTGATGAGAATGGGAAAACATGATTTAAATAATTAAATCCAAGCAACATATGATGGGTATGAAATAATTTTCTTAAAATGCTTCAAATTAAAATGAATCATTCATTTAAAAATCCATATAGCTATAACATTCCTTTTTTTGCTTGTAATAGCAAGATAGAATATATCTTGGATGAAAGACTCCTTATAGTTTACTAGTAAAAGTAACCCTTGGGCCCTGACTGGTGTGGCTTAGGATGCTGGGCATCATCCCATAGAGGGAGGGAAAGGTCGCTGGTCCCATCCCCAGTCAAGGCACATGCCTGGGTTGTGGGTTTGGTCCCTGGTGGGGGAGTGTACGAGAGGCAGCCCATCAATATTTCTCTCTCACATTGATGTTTCTCCCTTTCTTTCTCCCTCCCTTCCCCTCTCTCTAAAAATAAATACATATAATCTTTAAAAAATAATAACCTTGCTTGTGCCTAAAGCCATTGTTTATTTACTGGCATTCCAAATTAATTCCCAAGACATAAGTCAGCCTCCATTTAGAAGCCCCTAATACAGCACAAGCTGGCAGTACACGTGATTTCCAGCGCACATCAGAGCAGCTGTGACGGTCATGATTTTATAGTCAAAGGATAGAGGATATTAAATATCACAGAACATGTAGTGGTTTTAGAATCAGCATTTAGAGTTCATAGATTGTATTTTCCCAAATAGTCTCCATAGAATAGACAGTGTTATCAAACATGTTTATAGACATTCCCCCCCCCCAAAAAAAATTTCATGACCAAATAGATTTGGGAAACCCTGAAGGTACAGTTTCCCACTTTTGGAGAATGTTGACACATGGCCATATTCAAGACTGAGATGGACTGCAGGAAAGAAGTCTGTCGGCCTTTTCAGCCCGGTGATTCCTCAGCTGTTATTTGTAGCACCAGCTGAGAAAAGCTGCCCTAGCAATACGGTTAGAAATGGGAAGCGTGGTTTTAACTCCTCTGCCAGCATCTACCCGCATCCGCAGTTGTTTTCATTGTCTTTATCTTCAGTAGGTGGAAAGAATGTCTCAGGCCCAAAATGCTGCATTGGTAATTTTTAAAAAATGGTAACAGAAACAGAAATAGCAGCAAGAAGCCATAACCAAATAGGGGTTGCCTCATTTCTGGGCCTCTGGGAAAGGGAGGCTGGGTTGAGAGGAAGAAAACAGGGTAAAGAAAGTGAACCAAGGGCAAAACAGACTTGGCCAGCCCAAAGCGGGCTCTATTCTCGATCATTTCTAGGGTTGTGTGATTAATCATATTTGACATCAACATTTAACTTCCTTACCAGAAAGATACAGACTAACATGCCAGAATTATCTCATTGCTGTTTGTGAGAGTAAAACTGAGCTCTGTGAGTGAATAGATGACATCTTTATATACTTAGAGGTACACGTTAATATCTTATTTTGTAATAAATAAGTATTGAGAAATAATGGTATGCAAGATAAAAAGAGATCTATATTGAATCAACTTGCATGATTTCCCTCCCCAATTAACTGATTAATATGTAAAATAGATATTTAATGTGCATAGGCATTTAAATGTACAAGCTACTTTGAATGGGTCTTTATTTTCCACTATAAAGGGTTATCAGTTTCTATTGAGCTCATAATTCGACAGACACTGTTAGCTGAACATCAGCAAAAGGCAGCTTTCTAAGAATGTCCCCATTCTATTATATTTAGAATCACATTTCTGATTCGTTGTGCTTTACTTATACACCTGAGCTCCTACTCTTGAAATTGAATGTGTGAACTAAAATACATGTGACTTTACACAACTCTTTCCATGTCTGAATCTTCTAGGTATCACTCCTATCCCTGGGGGACCAAGACCTACCCAACCAAAAGATGAAAATGCTACATTTTGAATGGACTTGGTTTTCCCAGTGAAGTTCAAGTTCTGGACTTCAGCCCCTACTGCAAGATGCCCAAGGATTGGCCGCTGTTAAAAGAGTGAGGAAGAGAAAAGACCAAGATGCTACGGTACCTGCAGAACCTCTTTCTGGAAGCCTGGTGCTTGGCTGCATGAGGGCTGCAGGGCTGGGAGGCTCCATTCGCGGACACGTCACACACCGGACAGCGGGCCTCTCAGCGCGGTCCTGCGAGAAAATGCTGCACAATCATCTGTGGGGAGAACACCCACCCCTCACAGAACTTTCTTCCAAGTTAGAAAAAAATCTCATTGTATTTTTTAAGGAAATATTTTATACTTAGGGTTGCTGAAACTATGTAAAAAGACATCTAGCCTTCTGTGTATAAGAAATAGTTTTAGATAAAGAAAATTATAGGACTGGATAATAATAACATGTTGGGTGATTCACTGTATCTCCCATTTTTTAATCTTAAAAGATATTTAAAATGTGATTGAATTTTTTTGTTTGTTTTGATGAAAGGCTGGTTCTCTCTTAACCACTTTGTTGCTAGTGGTCTTGAACCTGATACAGTGTAGACAGTATTGGTAACCTTGCACAGCCTCTGGGAATAGCCATCAAATAGTCACCTTTAAGTTAGAGTAATAGAATACATTGCTGTACAGTGTGTGCATATGTACATATATGTGGGGAAGGGGGGTTTTGATTAGGCTAATGCTTTGCTGCTAATCAAACTTCTAGTGTTTTTAGAGCACTTTTAAGAGTTCATAGACTCAATGAAAAAGATGCAATATTCCTTGTTCTAAGCCCCCCTTACTAAAATTGCCTGCATTGTTTTTGAATTTTTGTTGTTAGAAATTTGAAGTGAAAATAAGTTATATAATACAAAGTAAGTTCCTTCTTTATTCATTGAGACATCCCCCAAGAAGAGAAATCAGAATGCCAAACAGTGTCCCCTCCTAAGTAGAAAGAATTTATGGTGAAAACTTTCTAGATTCTTATCGGGCTAAAATCTCTTCAACTGGCTTCTTATAACTGGTGTAATGTCAAGAAATGCCCCTATTGCCAAATCGGACTGCACTTCTAAATACTTACAGAACAGTTTAATGCTATATAATTAGTAATCTGAAAGCTAAAATTATGCTTTTTATTTACTTTTCACTGAGTTCTGTTATCTTTATTAACATTGGTATATTTTTAGCATGATTGAATAGAATTTAGTTCAGTATATTTATAGTGGTTAAAACACAACAACATTTTGTATAGTTTGGAAAAATCTTTTAATGTGAATCTATCTATTTTTATAATTAATATGTATGATACTTAAATGATATCCAAATTTCCTTTAATGCCTCTGAAGATTGTCAATGAATCTTTTTTTAGGCCAAATTAATAAAAAATACAGTGTAATTATAAATTTACATCTAATTCAAAATAATAGATGCAAATATAGTAATAAAAAATTTCAATTTCCGCTTTCAAACAAATTCCATTCAAATGTGAAATCTACAACATGTAATCAAAGTGCTGTGATTTTGTTGATTTAAACCAGGCAAAATTTTATTCCTATTCCAACTTAATTTGAACCTGCACTATTAGTTTTTACATTTTTAAAAAATATGTAATGGGCAGCTTTTCTCACTGTATAGGAGGTACGGGCCTAGAGGGGCACACATTTTAATTGTTGTAGAAGCCGGTACGTGGGAATAAACCAACTATGGGGTGAACATTTGAACAATAAAGCTCTTTATGAAATGACGATCTGTAGTAGAAAAGAATAGTATTCAGAGGTCCCATCTTGGTTAGAAAACAGAAATTATTTATTTGAAGCTATTCTTAAATGCATGCAGTTGATCTTATTAAAGAGAACTGGAACAAAAGAGTTCTATCTAGTACTTTTAGACCATAAAAATGACCATTTATTATGCTAGGAGCCCATAACAATAAACAAAACTAAGCAAGTGCATGTCTCTTTCAACGGGAGCTTTCAATCCATCAACTGGTAAGTGAAGTCTTTTTCCAAAATAATGGATGTGTGCTACATGAATCCCTCCCTCAAACTACCAGCTACTAAATCAACATTCTTCCAGTGCAGGACCAACCCTTTAAGAGAAAGTTAGAGGCTGGTAAGGGAACCGTTTTGTGCTTGGAGGCACATCCTGATGGTGAAGGGAACTTTGCAGAAGCCCCTCTTTCAAACAACAGGCTCCACCCCCTGCCCCGCCCTTACGATAAAACAAGAATGGACGTTTTGTTTGGACTGTCTGACTGCCCTCTAGTGCAAAGAAGTTGTTACTTGAACTTAACAAGCCTCATAATCTTCCTTGATTACGTTTTAAAATTTTCTCTTTTCTGTAGTGTTTAATTATTTGTTGTGTGAAGAAATCCTTGTGAATCCATTTAATTCTCAGTCCCTGAATATTGGTATGGGACAGAATATGAATCAGTCTTTTCAAATCACTTTTGCTAGACAAACACTTCAGTGAATTAATCCACCAGCTTTAAGTTATGATCCACCAGCTCTATCTGAATGTGTGTATTTGAAACCTTAGTTTGCTTTTTAAAAGCACAGTGCTCCATTCTCAGGGAAGTGAGTGCAGCAGGCCTAAGTTGCCGCCTGGTGGTTAACCTCATCTTCTTCCAGGTGTGTGGTACTTAATTAAAGGTCTTCAGGGAGTAGTGACATGGGCACTAGCTCCAGGGCTCATGGATGAATTTCGGAAATCTCCTAGAGAAATGCTGCTTGAGTGTAATACGGAGATTTCTGTGGCATTGGGCTGAGCGCACAGTGTTTTTCAGCATTCTGAAGCAGAACCTAATTAAGGAACACTGTTATAAAGTTTACCAAAATGGTAGAACTGATTAGCGGTTAAGGTCTTTCTAGAGGTACCACCTAGGACTTAATAAATGCTATAAATTTTGATGTTCAAAAGCAAACACAGGACTGGTTGATTATGTGCAATTCCAGCAACGTCGTCAGCTAACCACCACTCATTTAAGATGTATGAAGGTGATAATATTGTTTAGTCTGCTCTATCAGTATTAATCTGCATGGAATCCACATCCCTCTTTTGATTTGCTGAATTGCAAAATATATTTGTTGCTATTTCTCTCTTTTATTTGGAATGGCAAGGAACCAAGTACAATAAATTTGCTGGATTCCTTTAGAAATAGCTTCAGCTTCTATCTGAAAGGAAGAAAAGCTTCTTTATAGGCTTTTATTGTTTAGCTTTTACTTTTCTAATGTTTTGTGTTCGTGAGCACAGAAGGCGGCTGGGGAGGCAGTGTGAAGGAGTCAGGGCAGGAGCTGCTTCTCCTCAGCACTCCAGAGATGCAGCCCCAAAGGGCTCCTGAGCAAGGGAAGCTCGGTGCTTTCACACATTGACCTTGACTTTGGGTAAAATTCTGTCCAAATGTGCAATTCTTCATGCTCAACAACTAAATGTGAGGCTAAGTGTATTTCACATCATAAAGATTATATCCATTGATGGAAACTGGCATCATTTTGGGTACTTTTCTATTGAAATATGCTGCTAACAGTATGCTTATCTTTGAAAGCTATTTTTCATATTGATAGGAAGACTCAAATGTCTCAGGGAAACATCTTTGTAATAAAGAAATTCATATGTGTATCATTACAGTTACATTGCATATTGTAAATATTGTAACAATTTATCATATTTCTGCATGATGTTGTTTTGAGATTTGCAAGAGGAACAGGAATGATATTATGATTTGAAGGGATGACTGATGGATATTGCAAATTTATACCCCCTCTGGGTCAATGCACAATAGTTGTTTTTTAAAATGAAGATCACATACCCTAAAATTATAGCAGCGTTCTTGATATGTGCGGTATGCTAGATTTAACTATATATATTGAGTATATAAAGTCGTAGCAAACATGCGATTTTGTAAATGCTGTCATTTAGAACTAGCTTACCTTCACTTCCTCTGAGCAAAGATAGTTTTGTCTTTAAAGAAAATCACTGTCACTTTGACTGGTCATCATCAGGTTTGGGTAGGTGCTTGGAATGGATCCAGTGAGCTTGCAAATGAAAAACTAGCTGAAGTTTTTGCAACCCTATGGCAAACTGTTCCCATAAAACAGGTGGAGAGAGGTTCGGACTAGCAATAACAAACCAAGTGGAACATATGCTTCTAAACCCTTAGCACCTGTAAGTCAGACTGTGAAGGTCACTTGTAAAATAATATTCTTAACCCATGATTTTGCTCTGCATTTCAAGCACCAGTGAGCCAGGATTCTGAAAGAGAATCTAAGACTTATAAATAACGATTAAACTTAGCTTTCCTTGCCCTGCCTGTTCTCTGTGTTTACCTCATACTTCAGTGATTTTTTTGAGGAAATGCAGCTGGTTTGGGGGTGCCTTGTGTCAAGGGGGCACATCTGAAGTATTTGTGTGAATCCAACGTTACATCGAGGGGGCTGAGTAAATATAAGTACTCAGGAGTGAAATCCCACCTTGTTAAAGATGGAAGACAGCTCTGTCAAGGTTGTGGGCCAGCCCCAAATACCAAATATAGCTACTTCCAGAAGTTGGACTTGATTAAACAGTGAGTGGCTCTCCAGTGCCTGACATTGCCCCGCACGCTCGTCACAAGGTGGTGAGTGATTGGCAACGGGCCAAGCAGCTCCCGGACCTTGAATGACTCACATCACTCCCCTGAGTACAGTTATCATTGGGTTATCATCTCTGAGCTGTCACCAGTAAGGCCACCGCCCAGAATGGCCTCCTAAGGCTCCCCAGTAACTTGGCGGGGGAATCCTTAGGACAGGGTCCCTAGCAGCATTCCAAAGACTCGAAGCTCCTCAAAGGAGCACTTTCGTGGGCGCTAAGTGAAGGCAGGGCTGCCTCTGGGGACCGCCTGGTTCCCCCACATCTTCCCTCTGTGGCCACAGGCCCATTTTATCTGGCAATGCCCATTATATAAGAAATATATATATGGAACTTAGGTAGATGCAGGCAAATTTGAATATGCTTACACTTAGTGAGATTAGAGAAGAAACATTTTAGATTTGCAGGAAGCCAGTTAGCAGTCAGGCTGTGGAAAGATTCCATCATTTTTGCTCTTTTCCAAAGTGGGAAACAAAAGAAAAGAGAAATCCTCCCGGTGAGTTTTGTTTACTGACATTTAGTGGATCAAACTGAATTGTACTGCATCCTGTATTTTATTGTTCTCCACGAATTTGTCAGGATCAAAGAGAGCAGAGCTGTTTTCTGAAGGAAGTGCAGCCCCCCTGTCTCAGGACACCCCGGGTTTCCAGTGTCTGGGCAGCATGGCGAGACAAAGGCCTCTGCCTACAGAATGGAAAAGTGCTTTTAACTTGCTCTTTTCATCTCAGTCTCGAGGAGACTATCTTCTTCTGTCTCAGCCCCATGTCTGGAACATGCCCCTCTCCCCCCCACCCAAGGAACAGACTGGTACTAGGTCCTACAGGGATTGCTGTGTCATTAGAGATGTTACAGTTCGGTGACAGGTGTGTGATGCGGGAGGCAGAGGGACGATGGACTCCTCCGAGCACGGTTCTGTCCCCACCAAACCTCCCCCACACCTTCCAGTGTGAGCCCATGGGGATGGGGAAGCGGTGAACTTGGGGGCCTTGGAAGTGAAGAAAAAGGAAACTGCCCTACAAAAGATTTATACATAAACTGCAAGCAGCCTTTATGTTTGCTATCGCTAAATACACTCTGTAAAATGCTAAAGAAAATTAAAAATGTATTTAAATCTTCTGCAAAAGAATTTCTCTCTTATCAGAATTTCATAGCAAATGGTCATCTCTTTTCTCTCACCAGCTCCCCGAATCTCTCCTTTTATGCTTTTAAGTCTTTTGGTTTAAAAAGAAAAGTTCCACATAGCCAACCATATATGTGTTTAAGTGCAGATGTGTCTCTCAACTTTAATTGGTGATTAAAGCAATTATCTATTGCTACAAAAGTTGCACAATGAAGCATCTCAAAATTTAATGAGTAAAAATGGCAGGCATTTGTCATTCCTCGTGAAGCTGCAGGCAGCTGGGTGATGGATGCTCCACTGGTATGAGCAAGGCTCAGCTGATTTCTGCTGGGCCTTCTCAGGTGTCCATGGTCAGCTAGCCATGGCCTGGGGTCTGGCTGGCCTAGGACGGACTCAGAGGGGACAAGGCAGCTCTCCTCCATGTGTCTCACATCCCTCCAGCCACTTGGCAGAGGTGCCGTTGCCGCTGGCCGGGGTTGGAGAAAGGGTGTAGAAATGCACGACTCATTTGCCGGGCTTCTGCTTACATCAAGTTCTCATTATTCCCGTTGGTCAAAGCAGACCGTGGTCAAACATGCCTTAGTGTGGGCAGGTGTATGAGGTTTTTATTGCTGTGTAATGAATTGTTATAAACTTAGCAATTAAAAACAGCTCTTTTGTATCTTAATTTCTGTAGGTCAGAAGTTTGAGCATGCCTTGACTGGGTCCTCTTACAGAATGGAATCAAAGTGTAGGCAGGGAGGTGGGGCCTCATTTGGGCCTTGGGATCCTCTTCCAAGCTCTTGGGATTGGTGGCAGACTTCAATTCCTTGTATTTGTAGGGCTGAGGTCCTGAGCAACTAGATGTGGCCTGTAGTGGTCCCCCACCGTGTGGCCCTGTCCATAGGCTGCTCCTAGAAAGGCAGCTTGCTTTTTCAAATGCCACCGGGACAGTCATTCTCTCTCTCTCTTTCTTTCTTTCTCTCTCTCTCACCGACTAAGACAGATGTTTATAACGTAACCAGATAAAAGGAATGATATACCATCACCTTCACCATATTCTAGTTGTTAGAAGCAACTAGAAGCAGTGGTTACAGCTGCAGTCTACACTCAAGCCGAGGGCATTATGCGAGGAAGTGGATACTTGGGGCCCCCTGGGGGTGTGTCTGCCACAGAGTGCAACACCAAAGGGCACACACATAGGTAGACCTGAAAAATTAGGGCCGTGAAATATGAAGTCACTACAGCATCAAACAACCTGGAGAAGAAAGAATTGTGTGAGGTAGTCTCATGAAAATGATCTCAGACTGCAGGACCTGAATTCCAGAACATTTCCGGTCCCCATTCCAGGATTCAGTTAGCTGTCCCCAGCAGGCTAGATCTATCTAACCCAGCAAACTGATGACAAACCTCAGTCACTGGCGTGGGAAGCAGGAAAGGAAGTGATTCTCCAGAAGCCAGGGGAGCTTCATGAAGCAACACAGTACACATCCCCCCACCATCCTCCATGCCCGTGCAGTGCAACCTGCCATTCTCAATGGGGTCCTGTCTCCAATGGGAGCAAGTGGATTGTTCTCAGTGACTATGTTTACATGGTGAAGGACAGGAATTAAATAAGTGAATTATAGAGTATAGCTCTGTATAGCTACAAATGCCAGTCTTAAAAAATACTTCGTAATCTATGAGTAAAAGAAAATATCTCCCAAATTTAAAGATTCTCTCCTTTTCTTCCAGACTGAGTGTAATTTCAATTAACTTTACTCTTTATCTGAAGCTGCTACTATAATGCAGATTTAATTTGCTATTATAGTGTAAAGATTAAAATGACAGGAATTAACTTTGTGCACACTGGTCTTATCTCTTGAGCCATGGAGAGCTGCTACAGACATTTTAACCACCTTTTGTACATGCCAAAAATTTGGTGACGTAACCCAAGAAAATACTTGTAATTTTCCTGAAGAGTATATAGGCTCATACTGTAAATTGTTTAAGGATCAAGGAACAAATCACTTCAAGTCTAAAATTCCCTAAATGTATTTGCATGTGAAATAAGAAGTGAACACCAGGAAGGATTTGGGCCCTTGGCTGACATGGGCTTGGGTTAAAACGCCAGCTCCATGGTTTCTACGTGCATGATCTCAGACCAAGGACATAGCCTTTCTAAGGCTTCGCTTCCACACCTGTATAATGAAGAAAATAGGAGCTTCCACCACAAAAGGTGATTGAGCCTGAGCCAGATGCAGGATTAGACACTGCGGTGTTTGTTGGTGAGGCACTCAGGGCGACGCTAGCCTGTCTGCAGCCAGGCCCAGCAGCCACTTGGGCTGTTCGTGTGCACGTGGCCTCCTGGGGCACGTCCTCTCCCAATAGCCTGCATCTGTGGCTCCATGGTGGCAACTGTCCTCAGGTTGCAGGAATTGGTTTGGCCTGCTGGCAATGGTAACACCTGGAAATTTCTGTCTCCAGATGCAGCCCTTAGCCACTGACAGAAACGTCCAGGGGAATGAACCTCCAGCGCCCTCATACCTTTTTGGGACATCTCTCAGGTGTGTTCTTCACAGCCTCACAGTTCCCCTGAAGAACTGAGTCCAAGTCACTGCCTGTGGAACTGTGCTTGACCAGGTCTCCAGCTTCCTTCCTGTCTCTGCCTTACATCCCACTCACCTGTTAGTTCTCCTGGTAACACTTCCTGATGAAACCATCCCACATCTCGGGACACGCTTCTGGGGACATCCCTGGGGGCAGGCACTGGCAGACCATAAATGGCCAAATTAGTGTTATCTTAAAATTTCTATGACTAGGCATGTCACCTGACAGTCTCTTAATGGAAATGATGCACACTGGCTGGTATCACAGTGGCATGGCCAGGTATGGAGTCGCCATCTAGCAGTAATGAAACTAGGCCTATGCTCTGGTAGTTGGGGCAACACTCCCTGCCTCCTCTCCCTTCCCTATGAAGGTGGCTCCTTGTGGCTATCCGTGGAATGACTGAGAACAGCTGCCTAAGAAAAGCACCTGCCGAACCTCCTGGAATGGCTCGGGGTTTTCCTTCCTGCCCTTGGGGAGGCAGCTGCCCCTCTCTCTGATTTATTGTTATACTTGATCAAGTGAGGTCAGAATTGA
This sequence comes from Anoura caudifer, assembly GCA_004027475.1. Classification (NCBI taxonomy): domain Eukaryota; kingdom Metazoa; phylum Chordata; class Mammalia; order Chiroptera; family Phyllostomidae; genus Anoura; species Anoura caudifer. Next base: position 435,790 of record PVKU01000079.1, read on the forward strand.
AAGAAAAAAGAGGAAGTCGCAGGAAGTAAGAAGAAGTATTAGGGGGGAAATGGTCTTCCCTGCCCCCATTGGCCACACGCAAACAGAGTAAGCAAAGCTTTGGGGAAACCTCCCTGCTGTCCGGGACAGAGGAATGGGGGGCTGACCCTCTCTTGGTCTCTAAGAGAAATGGAATACTTTCCCCCCATATCCTTCACTAGTTTCCCTTTGAGAGTGTTTGTTTCTTTCAAAAAGCCTCAGTGAAAGTAATGAGCATCTTCACACCTGCTAATTACTTTAAAAAGCTTTGGATCTATGTTGATTAAGCTTACTGTGAACCTTTTCGATGATTCTACTCCAAAGAGTGAGTTTTCATGACAAACGTGTAACGTTCAGCACGAAGTGCGTGACAAAGGACTACGGTTCTCTTCCAATGCTCATCAGCGTCTCTGGTCAGTTACACATTAGGAACGATTTGTATTGGAAAGTTTTTATGAGAATTTTCAGGGGTTGACATGCCCCATTTTGTTTCTTTCACTGCCTGCCTGATCACCGGGGTCTTACCAGTGGCAGCAATAGCGTTTTGACACCGGCTGCTCCAGTTTGGAAAGAGTGTTCCGAACCAGTGGGGCAGAAAAGTGGGGAGTGGCAGTGAAGGCCTGGGCGTTTGAACAAGTCTGCTTGTTGCCTGGGTGCCAGGAGTGAGGAGGAGAAGCTCTCACTCCTGCCCGTAGTCTTAAATGAATCAGGACAATTGCCACCGGAAACTCTGCCCCAGCCCCTTTTACTCCCAACACTTGTTCTGTCCTCACCTCCACACACACACACACACACACACACACCACCACCACCACTCCTCTGAGAAAGTTAACGAAATCTTCCAGTCGTCTTCCTGTTGGTTAGCATTGTCATTGGTCAGCTGAGGTAGCACCGAGCCTTGTCTACTTGCCAAATATCTACTCAACTCTTTCATCCCCCCTTTTCTTATTCTAGAATCCTGACTGTGTTGGTCCACGTGCTAACTCTAACTCAGTGTCTGATCGGAAACATAGTTCAGTCTATGTAACCCAATGGCTTCAAGAGTCAACGCTCTTCATGTTATTTAATGCTAAAGCATGTTTTCTTTTCTACTTCTACATTTTCAATATTTGTAATGCTATTATATGAAATGTCATAAAAAGATTATTTGTTTTCCCACTTTATCCTATTCACTCCATAAGTCAACCTCAAGTGCATCTATAGTACAACAGTTTTCATTTTTTCTCCTTAGAAGCAATAGAAGAGATCTGCCAACTTGGAAACAAAATTCTGACCTCATCTTTAGCATTTTCATGTGAAAAAGTTTTACTGAGCTACATGGATTAAAAATAAGCACACGAGCAAATAAGAGGTTGACAAATCATATTTTATACAGAAGGTCTTACATTCATTCAAAGGTTAATCAGATAAAATTAAAGAAGTCCTAGATTTATTGGGAGCAATACGTTCATGAGGAAAATTCCCACATTTTCATTTGATAAGTCTGAGTATCTTTCCGCCGGGGAGGGAGAGGTGTGTTGAGTGGCTACTGTGCGGCACGCCCTGTGCAAGGCGCTTCCCATATGTCCCTTTAGTCGTTCTGACAGCCCCTGTGAAAGAGCTCACAGCCAACACTGTGGAAGCGAACTGAGGTTCAGAGATGTGAAGACGCTAGTAGCTAGTTGGAAAAACAAAACAAACACACAAAACAACCAAAACAAACGAGCCAGACCCAAGGAGAAAACTTAGATTCTGCATGGCTTCTTTACTCTTGCTTTTTTTATCCCCACCAAGAAAAACCCTTAGTTTATATTGCAGAAATAAGATTACTAGATTTATGGGATTTTTAGTATTCTCTGTGTGCTTTGTTTTATTTTTCCTCACCCACAGGCATGCTTATTGATTTTAGAGAGAAGGGAAGGGAGGGAAAGAGAGAGGGAGAGAAACATCGGTGCCAAAGAGAAACATCGATCAGCTGCCTTTTGTATGTACCTCCCCGGGGACCGAACCGGCAACCTAGGCATGTACCTGACTGGGAATCAAACCTGTGAGCTTCTGATTTATAGGACAATGTTCCAACCAACTGAGCCACACTGGCCAGGACTCTGTGTGCCTTATGAAATGATAATGTCTTGCCTGTAGTTCCTAGTGGCTGCTTTGTATGTACCACCAATGAATACCTTAACAGTTACAGAAAAAAAAAAAATGCCCTATTCATTCTTTTCAACAGCACAAATGCAGACTGCACTCACATTTCAATGGTTTTTCTACTTCTGGAGCCCAAGCTACCCAAAAATACAGCCCATTTTTTAGAAAGATGTTTACTGGGACCTAAGTTTACATAAAGTGCTTCGATAACCCAGCTCATGAAACTCCTTGATAGGTAACGAGTTCTCAAAAAAGATTTTCTAATTAAATGGCTCAAAATTCAATCAGACATTTTTGCTTTAAAAGTCAATGGAAAAAAAAAAATCAGTGGACTGAAGCTTTTCCTTCTTCCAAAGTGAAAGAGATGTACCACGGGATGTGTGACCTAAGGTAAATAACTTAACCATTCTGAACCTCAGATTTCTGGGAAAATCGTGCTTTTCTTACTGTATTATCAGAAGGTGCTAACATATGAGCAAAAAATTAATTCAATGCAGAGATCCAGGGACATTAAATGAATAGAAACTATTAGTCTTATTAACCTGTCATTTCCCAACAGTCGAAGGGCAATCTTGCTGACCGTTTAAGGCTGTCTCCTAATTTTTTAAATGACCCAGCTGGCACCACCTCCTGGAGGACATCCATCCAACCTTGAAAGTGCCTGTCCCGGTGGGACGGTGTCAGAAGGGTCTGCTGATAGCCCAGCACCCTGTTCAGTTCTCGGTTGCAAGAGATGGGATACCAACTGGTTCAAAGACTGAAAGTGAATTTATTGGCTCATGTGATTGAAATGTTCAAGGTAGGACATTGCTAAATGAAAAGGCTCAGAGGCAGCAACAGGATCTTTTCTCTCTTTCTCAATCTTTCCCTGTCTTTCCCTGCCTCTCTTACACTCACTTCTCTGAGTTTCGCTCTTTATCATGGCTTTACTTCTAAGCAGCTCTGCTTCCCACACTGGTTCTCAGGAACACCAGGATTATATTCTCTCAGTTCCCAGTCCATCAGAAATACTCTCTTATCAGTGTCAGAGAAGTTCTAGTATTATGTCTCAGTAGACCAACTGGGTACTTAGCTGGGAGAAGAGGGGATAATGAGTTCAGCTGATTGGTTTGCACCTGAGTCACATGCCCAACCCAAGCCAATCATTGCTGAGAGAAAAAACGTGATGCCCATCCCTGGAACCCAGAGTGGAAGAGCCTACGGAAGACCGCAATTTGAGAGTGGTAAGGAGCAGTTACGCAAGAATGACAGTGGGGAAATGATGAATCTAAGGATAATGAGCTGGATTTTAGGCAGACAGTAGCAGATGTTTATAAACTTGGTGTAGCCTCATCAGAAGGCATTTCTATTTGACCACAGACAAGGGATTCCCGGCCAAATTGTTCCAGCCGCTCCACTCCACCACCTCACTTTGCTTACGGGTACTGAGATAAACCACCTTTTAATCAAAAGATTTCAGCCAGAAAGCAATATAAGCAAAGCAAATCAGGAAGCCCCAGGGAAAAACTGTCTGTCCAGCTCTTATGTTTCATTTGTCAGAGAGCCGCCTGGGTGATGGGAGGCGGAGCAGTCACACCGAGCAAGCTGGAAGCGTAGGTGTATCCTTCCCTGTGGTCAGTTTGCAACTCCGATGTAGTAACACCTGTTAATTCCTCATTCTTCAGTTCTACAAAAGAGCTACAATTCTGCAGCTCTTTTGTTCTCAAAAGGGTCGTGCAGGTTTCTGTGCAGGGATGCTATTCTTGTTTCTCTCCTCCAATCCCCTCTATTTGGGCCACAGCATGCCACAGTTTTCCCCTAAATGCTACTCAGTCTGCACCACTGATAATTAACCTGCAAGTTCAGACCCTCCAAGCCGTGGGCACAACCCGATTAGGGCAACCAGTATATTACAGGAAGCTCAGAGCCACCCAAAGCCTCTTCCTCAACCGGTCGCAGATGGGATCTGGCATTATTCTTCCTGGCTTGGCAGGTATAGCATCCACATGACCCGGGCCTGAGCCAATCAGCATACCCCAGGGGCTTCAGGGGTTATCTACCTGAATGTAACTCGGGCCCTGGCCTGACCTTCAACCCCAAACCATTTTGTTGAGTCCAACACAAACTTACCACCTGGAACCTAACATACAGCCTGCTACTCGCCAACCCCCTTGGGTAATGATACCCACATCCAGCCACACTGTTCAATCCACCTTTGGATAGCAACACCTGGGCAGCGGCCGTCACTCCCTCAGCTCTCAGAGGTCCCACTTTTCCAGTTCCCCCACTGGAATTCCGTGCTGTGCTTCCAAGTTCCCACTGCACTTTGGTGCCAGGCCTGCTCACCTGACTTACAGCATCGAGGGAATTCTCCCTCTGTAAACGCAGCAAAGCCGCACTACCCATCTCGTGAGCCAACAGCGTTCATTCACCCTTTTATTTATTCATACAGCAAATGTTCATCACATAATCCAGTGCTTCTAAGACTTTAATATGCATATTAATTTCCTGTGGATCTCATTAGAATGCAAGTTCTGATTCAGTAGGGCTGGGATGTGGCCTGAGCTTCTGCATTTTTAATAAGCTGCCAACTGATACACCTGCTGATATTTCATGAATGAGAATTTCAGTAATAAGGAATATGGGAACTTGGTAAATATTTGTTGAAAGTTAAATAAATAAAAACCTGCATCAAAGTTTCAAACAATAGTTTCAGTTCAGACAGTTAGAAAACAGAGGTGTAATGCTGACAAGTTATTGGTTAATGACAAGTAAGGGGTCAGACTCTTTGGCCTTTGCCAGTTGAGTCTCCCCTGGTGCATTCTCCTCATTATCCATCCTAATACCCTTGCTGCAGTAATACCTGTTTCCACAGCAACCTAGTGAAGCAACCTTGGGCTCCCCTCGGCTGGTTATAAAACTTGTCTCACCGCCCTGGCCTCTTGCTAAGGGAAATACAGCCTACCTCATATTAGCATTTCAGTTACCTGACTTTTTAAGCCTGCTATTTTGAACCATATCACAGTTTTCTAAGATGTTCTGTGTAAGCATGGTTTTGCATTCACACACACGAGCCAGTCAGTGCCTAATTACCAGAGATTCTGGTGAAACTGGAAACCAAATCTCCCAACCCTACTGGACACCAAGACTTTTCATGCTATTTCATGTCTATCTAGATTACTACCCACCTCTCAGGATCTAAGTCAGGTGAAAACAGAAGCTATCCAGGATATCACGTAACAGACAAAGTCTCTCCACACCTCACCCCTATTTATTTTCTTCCCCTCTTACTGTTTCTGGCTTGAATTCTTTGCCAACACAGATTTCTTAGCTAGAAAAAGCAAGCACTCTTGCGCAGACTCAGAAAGCTCCTTTTCTGACACACAGCCTAGTGTGTGGAGGGGTTTGCTCTGGGAAGAAGGGACACAGCAGGAAAAAGTAGCCTGCTGCACAGAGGTCAGTGGGGAGCCCCTTCTCTGTTGACAAGAAGAATCTTGCCTCTCCAAGAGCTCATCAGAGATTCTCAAGAGGCCCAGAGAAGAGGCTGGGATTGGGAGATGCTCGGTGAAAATGTCAAGGGCTGTCATTCCCACCTCAGAACTCTGACTCTCCACATAAGGAACAATTTGCTCCTAAGTCACTGGAAATGATGGAAAGCTCACACATTTTCTCTCTTCCTGCCTGCAGCCAAATCGCCTTGCTTCGCTGCATTCCTGTAGACCTGAGATGCCATAGCCCCAGACAGGATTTGTGCAGACCTCTGGTTTCTCCACTATGTTGAAGGGGGCACGGTGGGGGTGGAGAGGGGACACATATCTTTGAAAGTAAAATTTAATGATAAGGATTCCTATAAGCATCACCTTAAATAACTTGGGCTTGATTCCCAAACCTTACCTTTCAACAAGTTAAATTTCATTTGTTCTCTCTGGAATGGGTTCTCTTTCCAACTTAAACAGCAAGTAGATGAAACTGGAGTTCCCGTTTAGCTGGCCTACCGTTTCAGTGTAAACTGCCACCAACTCAAGCTCAATAACAGAAAATGGCCATGTCCCATCACTGTTACTTGGTGGGCTTTAGGAGACAGCCAACAGCATTTAACAACATTTTTAATAGGCAGCATCTGGCCTCAAACTTTCAATGTCCTCACTGTGGTAACCATTGGAGATTTAACAGGCATCCGTGGACTGAAACTGCTGCCTGTGAATGGCTCATGGTCCCTCATTGCAATCCCTGAACTGGGGACGTGCCCATGGAGAAGCATCCTCGGGCTCCACTCAGCAGCCTATGAAACTCGCCCAATGTCACATCGCTTCAGACTCGTGGAAAAACACGGACTGGGGGTCCCGTCTGGCTGAATTGGGGAGAATGTATTGGAAAGGCCGCACCTGAATTAGAAGTGACTTGGGTTGGGCTTATTCTATTAATGCAGGTTAGTTTTTTTGCTGTGTCTGGTGACAACGTGGCATTTTCAGTTTCTGAGTTAGATGACAATAGCCCAAACTGGAAGGTTTGAGTGTCATTGTTAAGTAGGTACTAGGATAGTGTCTCTCCAGGGTGCTATTATTTTTCAAGTTAAAATACCCTTTTCTGTTTGACATCTTACTTTCCCCAGGGGAAAAAAATATGACAAGTATGCAAAAAAGGGAAAAAAATAAAACATCTATATTCTTGCCATTCAGAGCATATTTTAAGGATTATTTGTTATTATTATTCTTTGAGATATTATATATGCTTTCTAACCCAAGTTTTTTTTAAAAAAATTATTGCTATAAGTGGGCACCTTTGCATGTCCAGGAAACCTTCATCTCCACCAGGGTTCAGCAAATTGCAGCCTGCAGGCCAAATCCTGCCCAGTGTCTGATTTTGTAAATGCTAAAATGTGATGGGAGCACAGCATGCTCATTCATTTACGAATTGTCTCTGGCTGCTTTTGCACTACGGTGGCACAGTTAAATAGTTCCTAAGTGCGGTCCTTAGGCCACCAGCAATGGTGTCATCTGGGAACTGGTTAGAAATGCAGACTCTCAGGCCACACTCCAGACCCGTGGACTCAGAATCTGCAGAGGACAAGATCCTCCAGGCAATGTTTATGCACGTTAATATTTTACACATGGATTTCCAAATTAGCCTAAGTCGTGCCTTTTACTTCCATCAATTTCTCTCCAGAATCCACTTGGAAGAATAGGGAAGTATGGACTGCTGAAGCCTAGGATTATAGCATCACATGAAAAGTGTTTTTTATTTTTAGTTAAAAAAGAAAACTATTGCCTGCTAAGAGAGCTAAGAAATACTAATTTAAACATTCTTTGTTTAGTCAACAGGCTGCAGTGGCTCCTGGGAAACTGCCAAGGTTTATTTAGGCTGAAGGGAAACTTTTTTTTAAAAAAACCAAATACAGAGAAACAAGTCCTATTTCATTAGGAACTGCTTGAGGAAAAAAATTTTCTTACTTTCATTTTTTTTTAAAGCCCTTTGTTTGCCCAAAGGACACAAATGCCCCTTGAATCTCACAGATAAACTGTCCATTAGGAATGCTGAGCTCTGGGGAAATGGGGTGCAGTCACTTCTACAGGGGTAGCTGTTTGTCCGAGTCCTCTTCCCTGGAGAGGTGGATGGTGGGCAGACAGGAGAGCTGCCCGGGCCTCTCCACGTCCCAGACTCACTGCTGTGAGACCTGAGAGGGGAGCTTGCCCAGGGCTCCGGGTGTCTTTGCTGGCTGGCTGAGCTGTCACAGTTGGTTGGGGAGTTTTTATTAAAATACGGAGAGCTTGTGGAAGAAGCCAGAGTATATTGATAAGCGCCTGGTCTTCAGAAACAGACAGACCTGGATGATATCCCAGCTCTGCCACTTACTCATTTGCTTTGCTTCCCTGCCTCCCTAAGCTACATATTTCAAACACTTAATGTTAGTTATTATTAAGTATTATGTCCCACAGCTGCCTTGTAAGGACTGTGGGTCTGGATGCTCTTTCCTTCTGCTTTGATGGTTGAGGGGTGATAACATACTTTAATTTTTTCTCTCACAGATGTATAATGAGGGTCTACTCTGAGCTAGGCATGCTGCAGGCTCCCTGGGAGTGAAGAAAAGAGTGAGACAATCTCTTCTTTCAAGGCGATAGGAGGGAACAACCCCAGGGTTCAGCCCCTCAAGAACCAGACCTTGCTGTAGTTTCCTTTGAAACCCAGGCCCTAGCATGGGGTAAGACACAACGCAGAGGCCATCTGAAAGCAAATGGGCATGCGAGAGAGAGAAAACACATCACAAGATACCCTTGACCGTGCCCCCGCGCACTCAGCTCTCCCTTTCTCCCCCACCTCTCTTTCCTGGTGGTCCTGTTGCCACAGAGTAAACACCAAGTCCTCCATACTCCAGTCTTCCCCATCTCATTTCCATTCATTCTAGTCCTTCTAAACTTTTTTTCTGAAACACAGTTGTAACACGGTTGTCTCTCCTTTGCTGCTCCTGCCATTTCTTCTTCCTGTGGGCTTCCTCTTTCTCGGGTGCTACTCATTCTTCAAGGTGCAATTCAAATGCCACATCTTGCCCCTGATGCTGTCAGCAGCCCACCGGTGTCCCCTCGGCACCTTTTCCTGTGAGTGTCCCCATGACTTCCAACGGCCAGTGTCTGGGACTCTTCCTGAGCTCTCTCTCTGGCCACAAAGTCCCTTCTGCCTCTGGGCAATGCTGGCTGCCAGCACAGAGGAGCTAGCCTAACGCTCCTCTCCCAGGACTCAGCAGTCCCCACCAATAACCAGTGGGATTGCTTCTTTTTAGGCTGAATAACCCCTGGCTGTGTGTTGCTCGTGGGCCTCCAGATTTCCCAGCACAATTGATCTTGATAATATAATGCTTATTTCTTTCCTTTTGCTGTCTCTGGTCCTACTTCCCTACTGGCATTGTCAGGGATCACCTCCCAAATAAATTACTTATCCTCATACCCTCATCTCAGGGTCTGCCTTCCCACCTCTCTGTTTTCCTGAGAACTCCCAGGAAAAATAATTGCTTCCCGCCTATTGTTCTATAACATTTGTACATACCTCAGGTAGATTATTTATCTCAACTTATTGCAATTATTTATGTGTCAGACCAGTAGGTAGAGGAACAAAGACCTTTGTCATTCCAATCCATGTGATCCCCTTAACTGGTGTGCACCTGTCACATAGCAGGCACCCAATAGTTCTTGAACTCAAGTATTGGGTTAGCCAAAAGTTCACTAGGTTTTTTTCCCATAAGAGGGCTCTAGTAGCGCTTAGTTGTCTTTAACTTCATTTGAAACAATTTTGTTAGATTGTGTTGTGACAGCTGTCCTATCCACATGCATTAAAAAACAAAAACAACTTACCAAACTGGTGAATTTTTGTGTAGCCATTTTAATATGGAAGGTGGAAGAAAATATACAACATTTTCAGCATATTATGCTTTATTACTTCAAGAAAGGTAAAAATGCAACTGAAATGCAAAACAAGATTTGTGCAGTGTATGGAGAAGATGCTGGGACTGATTGAACATGTCAAAAGTGGTTTCTGAAGTTCCCTGCTGGAGATTTCTCACTGGATGATGCTCCACAGCCAAGCAAATCAAGATAGTAATTGAGAACAATCAACATTCTACCATGTGGGAGATAACAGACATACTCAAAATACCCAAATCAGTAAAGTTATTGGTGAAAACGAGATATGTGTGTTTTATTTTATGGAAAAAACCTAACAGACTTTTTGGCCAATCCGTATTTTGGCTTGACCTCCCCTTCTGGCCCCATTGTTCTACGCTGGTGGGGCTGGGATGCATCAGCAGATGTCTCTCAACCTCTATGTGCTCTGGCATCTTCTCTGAGGGCTAGCAATGTTATGCTAAGTTCCTTGGACTTCAACCGGCATAGCTAAAAGCAGTTATTGAAAAATTGCTGAGAGTTGCCAAGGTGAACTGAAGTTGTAATTAGAAAAAGTTCAGCCTGATGGCACTTGGGGGCTTGTGCGTGTTTGCACAATGGTTGCTAACCGGAAGGTTAGGCTAATGAGGATGGGTCCCTGACCCAGGGAGGAAGGAAACTTGCCAGGAAGAGCCAGGTAAGCTTCTTGTCATGCTGGCTCTCCCGGGTTCCACTCAGGACTGGCTCAGGAACAGCATCACTCCCAACCTTGCAATGAGAACACAGGCACACAGAAAACAAGGCCCTGGTGCTTCTCGAATCCATCAGATAGCTAAAATCACAGGGCCACAAACCAACCCAAAATCTTGGTAAAGATAGGCACACCTGCAAGGTGCTTATCTGAGACATTTGCAGTCACCAGCAAGAAGGATTCAGCTGGGAGCGTTGGCATGTTGGTGAAGGTCAAGTACTGACCGGTGGACTGTATGAAGCTCAGGAGGACTGCAGACACGGGAACCTTTTGCAGTCTCTTGCAGGCTTTTCTCTAAACTTACCAGGAAGATTCTTTAGGAATCTCACGTCTGGTCCAGGCCTAGGGGAGACCAAAAATAGTTGCTACAGGAGAGGCACAAAACTCCTCTTAGACCCTGCTCCCTCCCTATTTCCTCTCTGAAATAAATCATTAATCTGGAAGGGGAAGGAGATGAATCATTCCTCTAGGGTTCTGGTAAAACTCATTGCACCTAGGGTAAGGGAACAGAAAACAAAACAAAACAAAATACTTTAATCCCTGGGGATGGGGCAGGGATACAAGGTGAGCCTGGAGTATTTTGTAGTGCCCAAAAGTAAGAAAGTGATTTTAAAAGGATGAAGGCATGGTAAAAGGGAACAGGAGTCAAAAGAAGTAAATTTCAAATAGCCAAAGCTGGAATAATTTGAGCAACTAAATAATTAACAAGAATAGATAATAACATGAAGATCCATGAGTCCATAGTGATAGAATGATCATTGAATGAATAAATATGGGAGAAAGGGTATCTCTTCTTTACAGAATAATACCAGTGAATAAATGGAAAAAGAATGAAGGAAATAGAAAATCATTAGAAATCTTAGTAATAATTGTTACTTGTAGGCAAGGCAAGCCCCACCAATGGATACTAAAATTAATGAAAAAGTGTAAGGAGAAACAGAATATTTGCAATCTCAAGTATCTTCCCCAAGACACTTACCAATTGCAGAGTAAAAGTAGTAGCTTTATCAAAGTTTATATCACCAGTAAGAAGGCATATTGACATCCTCTACCCCTTGATGAGATTCAATGACAAGGACACATTACTTTCTGTGGTACTCTTGCCCAAAATGCGTAACTGAGCCAATCATGAGAAAGCACCAAACAAACCCAAACTGAGAGATATGCTACCAAACAATTGATCAGCATTCTTCAAAACCGTCAAGTTCGTGAAAGATGAGGAGGGACTAAAGAACTATTAAAGGACACTCAGGAGATGTGACAATGAATTGCAATCAGGGATCCTGAAACAGGCACCACCACCAGAACAAAACATTAGTTAAAAGCCTGGTGAAACCAAATAAAACCTGTAGTTTGGTTAAAAGTGTTGTACACATGTTAAACTTATTTTTTACAATTGCACGGATTTTTAATTGTAAGATGTTGACAATGGAAGCTAGATAGATGCATGGTGTATAGGAATTCCATTACCTTCGCAAGTTTTGGTAAGTCTAAAATGATTTCAAATTAGAATTTTTAAAAGCATGCTAAAATTAATAACTATACTTAATACTATCAAATTTTTGTTTATTGGGAAAATATTTAGAGGAAATACATGAAAATACCCTCAGCGTTTGTGTTTGGTTTGATGGGATTGGGGTAAGGAGAGTAACATCATTCTTTCAATTATTCCTCTTAATTCTCTCTGATGTAGCACCATTATCCACATTTTACAGATGAGAACAGAGGCTCAAAGAGGTCAAATATCTTGCTCAAATTTGCAGAAGCCAAGAGGAAGTTCCCCCCCAAGCCCAATTTTTCTAACTCCAAGGACTATAGGTAATGCTAGTACTAGGTTGGGCAAAAGCGGGTTTACAGTTGTTCATAAAAAAATAACATTGTAGTTAATACGTGTTAACACAAGTATAGGCTCTGCGTTTTGCATACTGACAGCTCTACACCTACTTTTGCCCACCCCCTCTTGTGGTCTCCCCTCTTTTCTGTACTGCTGTCTCTCTTTTGGATTATGTAGTTATATTGGGTTGGCCAAAAAGTCTGTTCAGTTTTTTCTGTGAAATAAGACACATTTCTAATTTTCACCAATAACCTTATTGATTTGGATATTTTGGTTATGTCTGCTATCTCCTACATGGTAGAATGTTGATTGTTCTCAGTTATTGTCTTGATTTGATCGCTCTGAACTTCAACTGGTCTGCCCAACCATGGAGCATTATCCAGCAAGAAATCTCCAGCACGAAACTTCACAAACCACTTTTGATACATTCGATCAGTCACAGCGCCTTCTCCATACACTGCACAAATCTTTTTGTGCGTGTGTTTCAGTTTCATTTTCACCTTTCTTGAAATAATAAAGCATAATATGCTCAAAATATTGCATATTTTCTTCCACCTTCCATATTAAAATGGCTACACAAAAGTTCACCAATTTTGATAAGTTTTTTTTAATGTATGCTGATAGGACAGGTGTCCCAATACAATCTAACAAAATGGTGTCAAATGAAGTTAAAGACAACTAAACACTACTAGACCAAATGAACTTTTTGGCCAAGCCAATATTACCATTTTAGTAGGAAAAAAAGAACATAACACACCACATGGTATAATAAAAAAGAAATGAAACTTGGTATCTGAAATAGGAAAATGCTGAGATGCACCAAATGAGAGGAAAAACTAGATTCTAGTCCTGGGGCGCCGTATATGGTGACAGGCCCCTGCTTATTTGCATTTCTTACAGCTCTTGGGAGTATTACTGGGCTTGCAGAGCCAGGACCTGCTGCGTTCCTCTCATTTCCTGGTTTTTAATGCTCACTGATGCATTAGTCCCTGGAATACATTAGGAATATACAAAATAAGAATTCTTAGCTACTCTGGAGGGGGGCACCAAGCATGACAGACCCCAGAAGAATCTGATGAAATCTGTAGCAGTCGGCTCCAGAGCAATGCCTATGGAAAATGATGTTCCAATTTCATTTGCTTTAAGGCTTACCTCCCCAAAGGCCTAGAACAATAAAATAGATGCCATATAGTGCAATTAATTAAAAATTGTTAAGACCCCCCCAGTGGGCTATTTAGCATAAAAAGCATGTCCACAGACCTTATCTGGCCTATGGTAGCTCCCTGTTGTTCATGACTTTCGGCTTTAAAAATGTGAGCGCTGTCACCTCATCTGCCAGAGTCACTAGGAATCAGAGACAAGCCCGAAACCAAGGAGAGGTGGGAGGAGGAATTCATCTCACATTTGAGGCATAGCCTGCATTCAGCGTGAAAACTCATCTGTCAACCATGCAGTGACACCTTGGCGAAGACCATTACCCTCTAGTTCATATTCCTGACTTCTCTGTTTCTCATGGGGCCCATCAGTTAGGTAGGAGATGGCAGGGGCTTTGGGCAATAGGTGACTCCAATGTCGGGGAACTCCAGCTGTTGGCTGTGTCTTAAATAGTGACGGAGGGAGGAATCAGGCAATTTGAATGGATGTGGTTTTCTTTTCCTCCGCAGTTCTTGATTTTTTTGGTGATTGCCAATTAACTTCGCAGCTTTTAGTCTTGGAGACAGAAATAAATAAAAGTAAAAGATTTCTGTTGGAGGCCAGCCAAGGACTCTGGAAATCATGGAATCAGCCCATCTGGCTCATCCCCTTCATTTTACAGAGGGGGAAAGAGGCCTGTGAGGTTAAGTTCTCGTCTCACTGGCAGGCAAAGGCTTGGAAGTCCACAGGGATTTTCTGAAGCAATGGCATTGTGAATTCCTTCAGGAATTCAGTGGGGAAGTTGGGTCTTCCTGTTGCCACTTGTGTTGGAACAGAAGAATTCTGTCTTCAGGTCAAATCTTGTAAGCCCTTATGGTAGCTGAAGAGAGTTATAGATACATTTCGGGTTTATAACTCATATTGTGGACTTGACCTTGATAGGCCAATGCTATAAGCCAACTCCGTTGAAAGGAAAAGACAGGATCTTTTGTCATCAGAGGGGTTTAAGAGAGATCTCAGGTCATTTCATCCACCCTCACACAGCCTTTCCCATCTTTAACATTAGCTACTTTCTAGGCACCCAGGCCCCTACCCCCAGATGAATGGAGCTTCTAATTGCCCTGAGCCATTGACAAGGGTCAAGTAACTTGGAGTAATGTAGGCAGACTGAGCAAATTTGTGGAGGGTCGAAGGATGCGACTCTTGCTAGAGGAGACACAGGTTGTCACCGGCTGTGGTGGATGAGTGTTGTTACTGAAGGCCTGAGGAGGGCAGCTGGCACAAGGTAGAGACAACAGAACGATATACCCTCCAGGCCGACCAGAGAGTCTCGAGACGGAAACTCAGCTCCTGAGAAGCTTCCAGCTGACCTCTTCTCTCAGGTAGATTCTGAGGAACCTTCTGACACTCACTCTGCTATGGGTGGCATGGTCTCTTCCGGCCTCTCCGCACAACCCGCCTTGCTTCCTCCGCCCCACCCTGCAACCTCTTCCTCCTCTGTTCTTTCTCAGTGCTCTGGGAAGGGACGAGGTAGCTAGCTAGCTCTTTATCCTCAAATCTATTATTGATTATAAAACGTTTTTTCTTTTGCTACTCGAAATACCCAAGTGCTGGCAAGGAAAGCTTTTCCTTTTCCAAGCAGCCACCTTCACCGAGGGCCTGAGAAGTGCAGTTCAAGACTGTGCCGTCACCTTCCTTTCCCCCCTCATTTTTTGCTGTATCAACCCTCCCTGGAGGGCAGCACGCGGAACAGAAAGTCCTTGCTGCTGCGTGAAATGTGTGATGGGGTAGCGATGAGCAGAACTGCAGAAGAAAAGAGCACAGGCTACTTGAAAACTTTTTATCTTACAACAGAATTTGGATCATCTCCCACCCACACTTGCTGTTTGCAAACCGTCCAAATAATTAACAAAGGATCGGGGCCTTAATACCTTAATTAGCCAGACTCTCACTCAACTCTTCATTTCATATGTTGCTTTGTTGTGATCTGAATATACCATATTTTGCTATGTGTAATATGCACTTTTTCGGCCCACATTTTTGTGGGAAAAATAAGGATGCATATTATGCATGGGTAGTACTAATTCTGTATGTATATAAATGTTTTTAATCCTTTTATTTATGCTTATGTATTAAAAGTGTAACCCTAGAAAGCAATAATGATATCCATATGCAAAATAATACCCTGGAATATAATAATCAGTTTTTTTAAAAGATTTTATTTATTTATTTTTAGAGAGAGGGAAGGGAGGGAGAAAGAAAGGGAGAGAAACATCAATGTGTGGTTGCCTCTCATGCACCTCATACTGGGCTCCTGGCCCACAACCCAGGCATGTGCCCTGACTGGGAATCAAACTGGCAACCCTCTGGTTCATAGGCCAGTGCTCAATCCACTCAGCCACACCAGCCAAGATGAATAATCAGCTTTATATATAAATAAAAAGTGAATTAAAAAATTAAAATGAAAGATTTTTTCCTGAAAGTTTGGGCCAAAAACATGGGTGCACATTCCCTGGGAAGATACAATAATTGATTTCACTCAAGAAGGGAAATGTGTACACTTTTCCTGTAAAACTAGCATTCTTGGAAAGCAGCAACCTTGTCTTTTCAGAGCCCGCGTTAGGCTGCATCGTTCAACATCTCCTAGCCAGAAACAGAGAATTCGAGAAGGGCCCTCCTAGGTGAGAGAAGCAGTGAGAATGCATTGTCTGTGTTTTTCTTTCACCCTTCTAGTTACTTATTCTCAAATATGTCCCTGAAGAAAACCTGTGTGTGTTTAACTTAGATATGGGATAGAGTTTGAATGACTGTCAGCCTCCCTACTGGGAAAAAAAAATCCTGCAGTGACCTCCTTCTTGTTGTTATTTCTAAACTCTGTTTCCATTATTCTAGTTGCCTATTTTCATAGTCCCTTTATGATTAGAGGTTTGTGGTGGTGAGAGGTGGGTGACTGTGACTTGTGGATTTGCGTAACTCCTAAGGAATTGCAAGATCCTTTTACAACTCTTGATTACCCCATTTTTCTAGTTTTAACATTGATGAGGGCTGTAAAACCCAATTTCCCTCGGCAGCTCCTGGCTTCTCAGGTTCATGGGCCAGCTGACTCAGCCCCATTCCTGCCTGAGCTAGGTCTCACTCAACCTCAGGCCCAGCTCCGTTATGGTAGGGCCTGGAGTTAGTCACAAGGACTTAAGTGCCTGGGTCTTCTCTTCCTTCGAGCTTACCCTGCACTCGCACAGGGTCTTAGTCTGTGGATAGGCCTGGAACCCTAATGCTCTGACTCACTTTTCCATACTTACTTAAGGAGGTAGGATTTTCTCCCTTTGACTGACAACTACAGTCCTTCATGACAAGGGTTCAAATGATGAAAAAACTCACAGGGGTGTCCAACTTTTTGGCATCTCTGTGCCACACTGGTAGAAGAAGAGTTGTCTTGGACCATGCATTAAATACATTGCTACATGTAATCACTCACAAAAAAAAAATCTCATAATGTTTTAAGTAAATTGACTATTTTGTGTTGGGCCTCATTCATAGCCATCCTAGGCTGCAGGTTGGACACCTCTGCCAGGGCATGGACTGGCAGCTTCCTGAGGCCACTGCCACCTTTCCATGAATAGCTCCTTCTGGTTTCATCTCTCCCCTCCTCTGTCACCAGCGTAGCAGTATAGCTAAGGATCTACTGTATGGGCTTTGAAGTCAGACTCCCCGGAAGTATACCCTGGTTCCTCCTCTTGACAGCTGTGTCACCTTGGAAAGGTCATTCCGTTTGCCCTGGGCCTCACTTGAACTTTCAGAGGATGACAACGGTTTCTAGGCAGTGGGTGTGGTTGTGTTGTTTCTTTCTAACTGAACTCCAGTTTTGTTTAGGTCTCATGTGAGCCTTGCATCGTTTGCTCTGTGAACGGGCACATGTCCCAGTTATATTCACTGAGGAGTGGGGAAATCTGCCCTCGGCCAGCATCCTGATCTGAAGGGAGAGCCATGAAAGAGTCACTTTTCCATGCAGACATTGGATGTGACAACCTGGAGCTGCTGTTGCCGACTTAACTATACTCTGAGGATGCAGCCAATACTCACGGGCACAGAGAGACGACTAGTTTTTGGAGGACCTGGTTAAAGCACTGGATCAACCCAATTCTGAAGTCTGTCCTGCATCTGGATTTCTTCCTACAGAAAGAATAATTTACTTCTTATGTCAGTTTGAAGAAGGGGTTCTATTTCTTGCAGCCAAAAGAAACCTAACTTACCAGTAACATTCTGGGCAATAGTAAATGGGAATAAAGCATTTAAAATGCAATGCACATAGTCAGCACATACTAACCTGTGGTGAATATTGTTTTTATAACAAGTCATCTGAAGCTCGTGGGCCTGCCTCTGGGGACTGGGCCTGTCTTCGTGGGCCCTTTCCCATTTAGTCCTGGCAGATGTGATTATAAATCCATGGCTGCATGTTGCATTCCTAGTCCTGCCTGAGCCCTCATTGCCCATGGAATGAGTGGGACTAAAAGACATGATTCATTGCTTGATTCTGCAAGTACCAGGTAGCATTTATTTTGAGCTCTTGTGAGGTATGTGTACTCTTACTGCTAGTATTCTTTTAGGATTTCTCCACGTGATCCTTAGTTTTAACTCATTTATGCCACCTAGACCTGACTGAGTTCCCATTTACTGTCTGGTGCCCTTCTCTGCTTTCTCTCTCAGTCTGCTCTCTGGTGAACATGCTTTGCATTATCTTGGTTCATGAAGCCACCGTGAGACCCTTCACTTTCTGTCCATCAGTCTTCAGGATTCATCTTCTACCTCCGTTTCCTTAGGATTCTCCCTCCCTGCCCCTCACCAGAGAGACACACACAGCTCTGGAATATGGTCTGTGAATCGTACCAAACTTGGGCATCATCAACACAGATGTTCTGTCGTAGAGAACTAAAATGCAGATTTACTTAAAACGACCAAACAGAAACTCGTTCATCTGATTAAAAATCACAAATGCAAGAACATCACCAAAGCAAAGTTGAAATGATGCATTGCATTTTCAAATTAACATGTGATTAATGCTTTCTTGTGCTTAGCCTATTCGCAGCTGGGATTTGAAGGGGAAGTTCATTTATCATTCCAGGTTTTCGTTATCAATTTATTTATCTCTCTGAGAGCCACGAGGTTAGCAAGACCTCAGGTTATTATGATGCTATAATATTCAGGTTATTTTTTGTTTTGTTTTGTTTTTCAAAATGAATATAAAATTGTATGAAAAACTGAGAAACCAGGAGTCAAGAATGTGTGTGGGCTGGAACAGAAAATGAAGAATTTTATGTGTCAGCTGTCAGAGCAGGGGTAATATTTTAAACTCTATTAGGATTCTATAATTAGGGAGCATTATTCTAACCTGAAGAATATTGTAATTGTATGATATCAACTGGGAGATAGGTTAAGTAAGTAGTTATCATGACTGGATTTAAACTTATTTCTTCAGCTAATTCAATGTCTAATTTTAGAGGCATGAATCTGCAGTGTTCTCAAAGGGGAAAATACACATCCCTGATTCCTTACTAGGTCTAATAATAATTCCTCACAGATGCATCATCCTTTCTGGCTATCTTACTGACATCACCTTCAAGTTCAAGAACATGCACTATTGCTCAAGATAGTTGTCTGTCACTGAATATGGTGGATAATCTAGAAAAAAAATGTAACTTTACAGATAATCCTCAAAGTCCAGCAGTTTTAACATCAGTGTTTTTACCTGGATGTGAGCAAACTGCACATCCGATGGTTAGACAATGAGAATATCTCTACTCTCCTCCGGACTCTTGCTGTGATGAAAGAGATGAGAAGCAGTAAAAACTGTTGTGAAGACAGTTATTAAGCAGCTGTCAGGGATTTACATTTGCAATCTCTTTTACGTTTCATGATCAATGGTACTTAAACTGTACTCATGGGGAAGTTTATAGGCTGCACCCCGGATCGAGACCTAGTAGTTTCTGAGCTTCCCAGGGGATTTCAATGTTCCAGGGTGAGAACCATTATCACAGTGGCCCTTGTGCCCAGTGGCATTTGAGGTCTGATAACTTGCACTTCCTCAAGGTAATAGCCAAGAGTAGCTTTTGGAGGGAACCTTTGAATGCAGATCTATTAGTGTCCACGCTTAATGCTCTTTGGCTTCATTTCTTAGTGTCTCAGCAGATTGGAGAGCATTACATACGAGCCAATATATGGAGAGTGCTTGGCACTCTATTTATGCTAACTACTTTTATTCCTTTTCATTTATTTCTTATGTGGCTGATTTTCTAGAAGTATTCCTGGCTAAGGCAGTCATGGCGTGGCTTTGGCTGAGACCCAGTGGTTGTAGGGTGCTGATTCCTGGGTAAGTGGGTATTCTCTACACGTCTCCAGGACCCCAGACTGCATATTTCACGGCACTGAGGCTTCTGTGGCCCTTGCCACACCTCTGCCATTCCCAGTTGAGGCTAAAGGTAGTCAAGACAGCAGCCCCCACCTCCACCCAGTCTCTTCTCTTGGTTTGCTAGGCTGTGGTCATTAGCATTTAGATAAATAAAAGAATTAGATTTCTGGGTCTGTGCAGCCAATTTCCTCTTGCCATTTTTAAACCTTCAAAGGTTGCCTGATGTGACAGAAACCATTTCATGTGAGACAGAATTTTAAGAAGGAAATGAAGCAGGTGGCTTCGGTGAGCACAACAGGGTTGAACATGAACTCTATTTGTCCTTCTGGTTATTGAATCTCCAGGGAGAGCACCACCAATTGGGCCCCCTCTTCTTGCTAAAATTCATAAGGAGCATAGCCTACTACCGAGGGCAAGGGTAGAGAGGTAGAGAGAGAGGGAAAAGAGTGGGAAGCCAAGGAGGACTAAGTGATCAGAAAGCCCCTTAGCTAAAGAAAGTGCCAGGCTAACCCCTGGCAGCTGGGAGGCCTCAGGCTGCAGAGGCCTGATGCTGTCATGCTTGTCAATAGCGGCTCTGCAGGTAATCTCAGCACGGACCCTTCTCCCTGGACTAGCAGTTAGCATTTTAGCTGACAGCTGGGGCAGGCGGAGGCAGTGGCAACTCTAGGTCTGCTTTACTACCAAGGCATTTCCAGTCCACAGAACTTCCTTTATTTGTTTCTGTTAATGATCAATTCCGGGTGGTAGCGGTGGATGCACTTGGTCAGTGATGAGAGTAGCCCTCCAAGCTGGTGAATGGGGACTCTCTGCCGGCTTGATTTTACATGCATAGCACATGTTGGTGGGGAGATCAGGAGTCCCAAGAAATAACCGAGTCCAGGGGGGTAGATTCTGACATGGTCTTCATCTCTGCCTCATTCTGGCAACTGTTTGAATGAGTGTATTGTGCCTTTAGAGTAGGAAAAAGTACAAGTAGCCCACCCCCAAGGAGGGAAGTATGAAAATTTCTCTGAGAGGAGAATAATCTCAAATGCAACCATAGGAGCAGCAGGTTAAGTGGGCAGCCTTGGGAACCTGACACACCTGTGGGTGTAATCCAGCTGCGTCACTGCAGGAAGTAATTCCTCTCTCTAAACTTCATTATCTGTATCAAGAAGTAGCTACAGCCCTGGTTTGCAAAGTGTATTTGCATCAGCAGCACCTGGGGGGCTTGTTAAATAGGTGTGGGCGGGGCTTCGCCCAGAGAGTTTCTGATTCAGCAGGTCTGGAAGGTGGGGAGGCTTCGTAATCTGCATTTTTTTAAAGATATTTATTTTCTAATTTTAAATTACACTTTAGGTTCAGTATTATTTTGAGTTCGTTTCAGGTGTACAGCATAGTGATTAGGCGATCATAGGATTTACCAAGAGTTCCCCCTGGTATTTCCAGTACCCACTGGGCAACATACATAGTTATCACAATATTACTGACTCTATTCTATATGCTGTACTGCATTTTTAACTGGTTCCCTGGTGATGCTGATGCTGCTGGTCCAGAAACCACCTTCATTTCTTCCAAGGCTATTTAAGAGTCCAGTACTTAACCAAACCTGGGTCAGTAGTGAACGAAACAAAGTCTTTGCACCTAGTTGTAAGAGATGGCAATAAACAAACAAACCAGCAAATGGGTAGTAAAATAGGCATGTAGCACAATCAATTACATTGAAAACTAAATCAGGATGATGGCCGTACCAAGTTGTGCTGGGGATATTAGTTTACACACCATGGTCAGGGTGGAATTCTCCAATACAGTATTAATTGAGCACAAACCTGAAAGAGTAACTCAGCCTTGCAGACACTGGGCAAAGAACATTTCAGGCAAGCAAAAGAGCCAAGTCCAAAGGCCCCGAGGCAGCAGTGTGGTGTATGTGTTTGAAGAACAGTGAAGTGGCCACTGTGGCCTGACGAGGAGCGATCACAGGAGAGAATGGGCGGAGGTGAGGTCAGAAATATAGCTGGAGGAAGAGAAGGCCACCAGGTTGCTGAAATGGGCTGTTGAAATAGGAAGCCAGTGAATACTTTGACCAGAGGGTGACCCAATCTGGTTTCCGTGATAAAAGCTTTAGTCTTGCTATTGTGCCGAGCGAGGCGGGACTGCATTAGAGAGAGGATGGAAGCGACGGTTATGTAGGAGGCTATTGCAGAATCCAGGTGATACATAATGATGGCCTGGACCACGGTTGGGGGATGTAGTTGAAATTCTGAATAAATTATGTAAGTAGAGCTGACAAAATTAACTGATAGGTTTGATGTGGGACAAGGGAGGAAAAGAGCAGTTGAGAAGTACTCCAAGGCTGGCTTGGATATCTGGAAAGAGGAGGCTGCTGTTGGCACCGACAGGGAAGACAGGGAGATGCAAGTTGTGCAGGCAAAGGGTGAACCCAGCAGGGTGGAGTTGCTTAAACGCTGCACACTGCAAACAGAGGCTGGGCCTCAGCACCTGCCCTTGGCCAGCTGCTAGGAGACAACCTCTGAGTCCTTGCAATATTCTGCCCAATAGGAATGTCTTTGTATGTCTGAAGGTTTGGGCCATGCTGCATCGGTGTGACCAGGTAAGTTTCTCCTAACAATGTGCTTTGTAGCGAATGCCTGTTTTTGCTTTAGGAGGCTGGAGTCAGAGTAACTGAGGTCAGTCATGTGCATGATTCATGCCTACGTGGCTGACACCCCAGGAAAATTCTTGACCAAGGCTCACATGAGCTTCCCTAGTTGACAACAGTGTATACATGTTGTCATACATCATTGTGGGCTGAACTAAGTGTGTCCCTTATGACGTCACTGGGAAGGACACCTGGCTGCCTGCATGTGGTTTCCCCCAGACTCCTCATGTATCTTTTCCCTTTGCTGGGTCTAATCTGTGTCCTTTCATTGTAATAAACCATGGCCATAAACCATGGCCATGAGCATAACACTTTTTTTTTAAGATTTTATTTATTTATTTTTAGAGAGAGGGGAAGGGAAGGAGAAAGAGAGGGAGAGAAACATCAATGTGTGGTTGCCTCTCACGGGGCCCCCACTGGGGACCTGGCCTGCAACCCAGGCATGTGTCCTGACTGGGAATCGAACTGGTGACCCTTTGGTTCTCAGCCTGCACTCAATCCACTGAGCTACACCAGCCAGGGCTTTAACACTTTTCTGATTCCTGTGGGTCTTTCTAGTGAATCATTAAGCCTGAGGGTGGTCGTGGGCACCCCTGACCCACAGTGTGCAAGGAAAACTGAGAATTTGGTTTTGGACATTTTAGTTGGAGATCCGATTGGAGATGTCTGCTGAATAGTGTACATACGAGTCTGGAGTTCTGGGGAAGGATCTGGGCTGAGGCTATAAGTGTGAGAGGTGGCTGTAGAGCAAAATGCATTGTTCTCCGTAGTTCTCAGTGCTCTCATTTTTCATGCGACTGGTCTGGGCTGGAACACAGCAGCTAGAGTTCCTTGGAGAGGTAATATTTACAGTTTTGTGTTCTCCTTCTACCTTAGTGTGATTGAGATCAAGCGAAGGCATGCCATTACTGAGCTGCTGGGAAGAAAGGGAGTAGATGCAGGAGGGAAATGGCCGGAGAAAAAACTAAATTTATTTTAAGCTTTGCAGCTCTCCAGCCCTCAGTCCTCCAGCCAGTCAGTGTTTGGGCTGCCTTCTGACATGCTTTACACCTTTGCTCGAGGGCTAACAAAGAGCGGTAGGAGGACTAACCCACTGCCACTTGGACCAATGGTAGTGACAGGCAAACCCACAAGGGGTGTGGCTCTGGCTGGACCCCTGCTCTGTTGTGTTTCAGCATTTGTGAGCCAATATCTTTCATGTTAAGTGTGAGAAATCCACTGTGTGGGTGAACAGGTTCTTGGTCACAGCCTGCAGTTTAGACATGACAACATGGACTCGCTGAGGACAACTGAGGGTGTGGACAGGTGAGCTATTAAGGTCACTAGCTATAGACACCTAGCACTGAGCTTTAAGCCTGGGTCTTGTACTCCTGCTTATGCTGACCTGGTGTTGTGGTTTTCCCAGGACTGAGGCTTTTTCACGATGTGGGAATTTCGGGGCTAGAACCAGAAAATTCTCCAGGACAGACCAACCAGGACAAGTTGGTCACCCTAGTTGACCTTGAGAGATATTTAACTTCTGTTGCCTAATCTGTAAAATGAGATGATGAGACCTACTTCACAGGGTGGACTATGAAATAAATGGTTATGGGGATTTAATGAGATAATGTGTTCAAAACCAGGTTCTGTCCCTGTATGATGTGGTCAGAATGGGTTTCAACACTGCCTAAGGCTCTATGGGAGTTTTGGGGTTCAATGTAACTGAAGATTGGCAGGAATGTTAAACAACTGTCTTTAATTACACCTTATATTTTGTGCTGCACCTACTGCTTGCAAACCCTTTTCACGCCCTGCATTTTGCAGATGAGAGATGGGAAGCTCTGACCCATCCATGGTTGTAAGAGGGCAAGTCAGGGCTTCCACACTGGGTATTCTGGTGTCAAGTCCAGGGTGTAGGTGTTTATGAATACCTAAGATGTTAAAATAATAACCTATTAAGCGACACCTTACATAGATGTAATACACCCCTCCATATACACACAGGAGTAGATCTTTTAAAATTTTTTCTTTTACTTTTCATATTCAATTTTCATTCAGATTTGTTTTGTATTTATTTTCAGGCTTTCATTTAAATTTAAGAATATTAAATTTTCATTGGAAAAAGACCATTAGACAATAGCATTTAAGATCTTTTAAAATTTTATTTTTCAACTACAGTTTACATTCAATACTATTTTGTATTAGTTTTAGGTATAAGGCATAGTAGTTAGACAACCATATACTTTACAAAGTGTTTCCTCTGATATTTCCAGAACCCACCTGGCACCATATATAGTTATTATAATGTTATCGACTATAATCCCTATGCTGTACCTTATATCCCGTGGACTATTTCATACCTATCAATTTGAAGGAATGTATTTTTTAAAAAGATTTCACTTATTTATTTTTAGAGAGCGGGGAAAGGAGAGAAAATGAGAGGGAGAGAAACACTGATGTGTGAGAGAAATGTCGGTCAGTTGCCTCTCACATGCATCCTGACAAGGGACCGAACCCGCAACCCAGACATATGCCCTGATCAGGAGCCAAATTGATGATCTTTTGCTTTGTGGAAAAATGTACCAATCAAACTGAGCCACACTGGTCAGGGCAAAAGAAATTATTTGTTTTAAAGATTTTATTTATTTTTAGAGAGATGGGGAGGGAGGGAAGGAGAAAGAGGAGAGAAACATCAATGTGTGAAAGAAACAAGGATCAGGTTGCCTCTTGCATGCCCTCAACTGGGGACCTGGCACATACCCTAGGCATGTGCCCTGACTAGGAGTCAAACTGGTGACCTTTTATTTGGTGGGATGATGTCCAACCCACTGAGCTATACCAGCCAGGGCTAGACTATTTTTTAATTGAAGGTGTTTTTCATCGACCTCCAACCCACCCCAGCCCCAAACATCTCCTCGGGTATTATGAAGAACAAAAGAGGTGCATATGTTAGTGAATTCTAGTTTTTTTTTGAGACCAGACCTAACTTATGTCCCCACTGCTAACCATGGGGAAGCCATTTTCTGGACAGAGCCTTTGTAACTCTGACAGACTCAGTTTATTTTTCCACAATGCAAGCCTCTTTTATGTAGCCCTTCGGAAAGTTTAAAATGACTTCCAAAGCTACCTATGAAAGATAGTGATCCTATTAAAAAAAAAAAAAAACAGCATAATTGCATTAGTTGTTGGCAAATTTTCTCTTAGAGGGTCAGTTAGAAAATATTTCAGGCTTTGTGAGCCATAGGGGCTCTTTGGTAATGATTCAACTCTGCTATTATAGCCAAGGGCAGCCATGGATCACATTTAAACAAATGGATGTGACTTCCAATAAAACTTTATTTACAGTAACAGGTGACTGCCATGGGCCTTAGCTGATTCCTGCTTTTTTATTACCCAGTCCTTTACAACATACTATAAACATATTCCATAGATCACAAAATATATTCTTGCACTTATAGTGGCTAAGACTAAGAAGTATTAACATATGCCACACTGGTGTAGTAATAACTTGAATTGGTTTGCTTATTTTTGTGTTCGTTTTGGAGCCCTTTGCTGTGGTTGTGTGGTAGCTTTCTGGAGCGTCTAAGATGACACAATAATTTCCTCTAAGCTATGACTTGTTCCTACTACCCCCCCCACCCACCATCAAACCTCCTTCATAGAGCACCTGCGCTGCCTGAAGCCCTATCAGGGCGGCCCTAGCGTTCGTGGGGCCACAGTGAACAGACCAGGGGAGAAGACTAACCCAGATGAACCATTAAGATTTTCTTTGGCTGGACTTTAAAAAGAATGAGAGTTGGTTCTTTCTTTCTTTAAAACAAAATTTATTGTTGTTCAATTACAGTTGTCCCCATTTTTTCCCCATTGCTCTCCCCTGCCCTGCCTACCCCACCTCCCACATTCAATACTCCTCCCCACTGCCTGTTGTCCTTGTCCATGTGTCCTTTATGCATGTCCCTTGACTTGGCCTTTCCCCTTCTTTCCCACGTTACCCTCCCCCCGCTCCCCTCTGGTCACTTGTCAGGAGCTGATTTTGATGTCGGTTTGGTACAAAGACTGAGGCTGTCATACTGGGATGCATGTGAGTAAGTGTGGCTTTCCCTGCAGAAAGACAAGCCTGGAGCACGTGGCACAGCACACCAGGAGGTAGACACCAGAGAGCCAGGAAGAGAGACATGGAAGAATGAACTACCTGGGGACAGCCCAGTTCCCAAGAGCCCAGCTTTGCTTTTTGCAATTAGATTCCATGAGATTCTTATGGAACCTTCCATTTTTCATGAATTTCTTTAAATGGGTTTTCTGTTCCTTCTGTTTCTACAGTCCTTATCTAAGATGTCGTCAAACTCTTCTTTTTATTTTTTGTTTCTCTTCAGCTTTAAAAGCCTTCTGTGACTTTTTGTCTTCTGGGACTTCTGATGTTATACAATCTTCCTTGAGGACTTTGAATAAAGTTAGAGAAAAAAAATAATGAAATGTAGTATGGCTCTTGTCTCGACAAAGCAATGTGGAGTTCAGGAAAGATCATCACCTTTGGAATGAGACACCCCTGGGTTTGAGTCCCAGCTCTACCACATACTAACTGTGATTATGGGCTGATTGTTGAACTTTCTGGAGTTTAAATTTCCTTATCTGTAAAATGGGGATATTGGTATTTAATAAGGTTGGGATGATGGTGAAATAAAATAACATAGTTAGAGGTTTGGTACAATACTAAATATCGAGTTGGGACTCAATGATAAGTAGATCTATTGCAATGCACCTCATTTTGGCTTTCCTGGTGGAGGACTTCCAGCAGGTATCAGGTGGGAGAAAGGGGGAAGCAAACCTTCTCTAGGTGTGGTAGAGGGAGGAAAAGTGGCTTTTTTGGTGTTGTCAGGGAACGTTTGTCTAGTGAAGTCTCAAGAGCTGAGGGGAGTGACAGGATTTGGGCAAAGTTAAGTGTCACAGATTCACCCTACCGTGGAGGAGCTTTGAGCATATGCTGCAAAGCAGTAGGTTCAAGTGACAAGGTCAAGACTGCACTTGAGAGACCCCCTTCTTATGGCTGTCTGTGTGCTCAGTCTCCCAGCCTGTCTCCCAGATGGTGCCCAAGAAATCAGAGCTCTCTGCAACTTCACAATTCTTCTCAGAATTTTCTCTTTTGTGAACTTCTGTTGTTTCTCATTTGAATTTAATTCTCATATTTCCATCCAATATTGGTTAACTCCAACCTCTTCAATGGTAGGTTCTCCCTACTGCTTCCAGTTTCCTGTGGTCCTTTATATTTCTCCCCATGCCATTCAGCATTGTGTGCCTTGCATTAGAATTATAACACAGCAGACGTGAGAGACAATAGTTCCCAGTCCCTTATCCTATTCTGCTAGTGAGACTTTGACTTTGCCTGTCTGTACTTCCCAATTCTGAAGGGGATCCCAGCACTGATGGACTACTTCCGTGGGCCTTCATAACATAGCACTTGGAGTCTTGGAAGGGAGAGGTCCTGGCCACACTGTTGTTTTCCTGCGCAACAGCAGTTCATTCTTCTTTGCTAACAGAACCCACGTCTGGTCAGGTATCAGGTAGCTAGTAGAGCTCTTGGTTAAGAAGCAGCTCTCTCCAGGCTTATGGGCTGATTCAGAGTTAGTTTATCTAGTTGTGGTGGATGTGCTGCAGGGGTGGGAGTGTGGCAAGGGGGTGGGTGCCCTGTATGGGGGGATGGGTGTGCTGCAGGGGGTGGGAATGCTACCTTTGCAGGACATCTGTAGTATAACCCAGGTAGTTGAAATCTGACTCCTGGTTCAGTGCCTTTGCTGAGCTTCAGCAGGATTTGCTATGGAGGTGAAAACAGAAAGACCCAAATAACTGAAAGTGAGTAAGACAAAGTGAACTTTAAATGGTTGTCATTAGGGTCTGCCTTTTATATGCACGGTGAACACAATGAGCTAATTGGAAACTTAACAAGCCCCTGATTTGAGCTAATATCTGGCTTGATTGCGTTTCATTATTATTATTACAGACAAGAGGTGAATTCAAATTAAAGTTTCCATGTCAATATGCGATAATTAACTGAAGCCTGTGGAGACCTTGATTGGATCCCATCTATCCCCCTTCCAAACACACATCAACCTTCTTCTCAGGGGAAATCACAGCTTGTCAAGGCCTGAGGAAAGAAAGCTGGGCTTGGCACCCATACTGGGGTGACCAGGAGCTCTGGGTAGCGCATTGGTCTGGCAAATAATGCAGTCAGTATTTAGAGTGTTAAAATAATTTTTTCCACAGATATTTCCTGATCTAGTAGGCTTTTATTTAGCAATCCATGAACTGGGCAACATCCAATCATACAAATAGAAAGAAACTTTGAAGGCCTCTCTGTAAGGCGAGAGATTTTTGTATGCCAAAGTGAGCAGGAACAAGAAAGTTATACTGGATATTTGCTAACTGGTTAAAGCAGGTTACAACTCTTACTTGGAACAAAAGGAAATCTTGCAGTTGAATTAGGTACCTTGTGCTAGCAGGCAAGTACACATTGCTTTAGTTTGCTGGTGTGAGGCTTAGTATAAGTGACTCCATCTTGAGCCTAATCTGGTTACTTTAGCAAGAGTTAAGCTCATATTAATCAAAGGGCCTCCTGTGAAGTATATGGTGTGTAATGCGAACATAAACCCTTTTATATGTCTGTCTCTACCTTCGAAGGTAGGGCCTCCCGGTGCTTGGCACAGTCTCAGACAGAGAAGTTACTCAGTGTGAGTTTGTTCAAAGAATGAATGATGAAGTGAATGAGTACAGTTCTATATGCTGAATGGGTGCTGGGGGATGAGGGACGGGACACTAGTGTGTCACGCATACCTAAGTACCACGCAATGTCATTTTAAATAGTGAATCTCCTCTCTACAACTTTGAAATTGATGAGATGCTCAGTTACTCCCATGAGTAGTTTTACCTTTAACCAGCTCTATGACCTTTTTAGTGAGCTGACTGTGTCTTCTTGGGCATTAACCCTCTTGTCAGTAGAATGGGAATAAAAATACACATTTTATAGGGATGTTATGAGAATTAAATAAAATAAAGTATGCGACCTAGTCAGTGTAGAAGAAAAAGGGCTGTATACATACCTGACAAGCTCAAGAGAGGCCTGCGTGGTGGCCTCACAAACTCGGAGACCTAGAGCGATCACCTAGGATGGCCTAAATTAAGACCTTTCTAGCTGAGAGCAGGTCATGGTGGGTAGTCATGTACTAGGCTGGCATTTTTCCCTGACAAAGGTCAGTCTTTACCTTAACTGAGCCTGTCCGTTGTCTTTTGGCATCTGTGATAACATACCTTTGGAATGTCAGGGTTCCTTCCTCTGGACCCCTCAAAGCGCAGACATGGTACCAGGGGAAGACCACAGATCCCCTCGTTGGTATTGTTATCACGTGAACTGTTGACTGTTACTGTCCTGTACCCACCTGTGTGAAAGATGGGTCTATCATTTTCATTTTATCCAATCCCAAAAGTTCCCCCTGTGTTTCCTCCTGCCTCCCTAAACTATCACCAATGGCTTTCATGGAATCCACTCAGGCCTCCTCTTTTGATTGTAATGTACAAAATAAGGTGAAAAACTGCCATTCTCCAGAGCATTTTCTCAACTCCTTGAGGTTTTGCTTCCTGGCAATTGTTATCAGTTTGGCTCAAATAAACTCACAAAAATTCTCTATAGGTTTGAATGTTTCTTACATTGACACTGGCAAATAAGGGACACAATTGATATTCAGATTCCTTTCCTCAGTAAATATTTCTAAGATAATTGCATGGTAGATATAAAGACAGTGGCTTATAAGCATTCTTTGGCAGGCCCTAGGCATGATGGTATAGCCACAGAACTTTTTGTTTAGTCCTTATGAGAAAGGGATTATTCAAATAATTCCGTGAGTCAAAGATGTAGAATATTCTGTACATGACATTTCATTGCTCTGGAGCACCAGGAATGCGAAGTCCAGCCAGGCCAGCTGCCAGGGTTAACCCAGCAGGGGTGTGGGAAGGAGAGAAATTCCCAGGGGGTGGGGTAAGGGGCCACAATCATCAAGGTCTCTTTCCTTCATGGTGGTGGTGCTTGGTGGTCCAGCCCTCTGTGGCCAGAGCCTCTGGGCTGGGGAAGAGCCCCGCATTCCCAGGATGTCAGTCATCTGTCCTTTCATCCCAAGATGAAAGGAAGTCCTACTTGGACATCTTCTTGTGGCAAAAGGATTGTTGGAAGTTTCACCGTCTTGGAATGCTTCTGGTTGGGGTCAACAGTATCATTTTCTTCCTTAGGAGGATCTTTTTACTGCCTGGCACATTCCTCTGCAGTGTCTTAAAATTGTAAAATTGGGAATGACAAAACATGCAGAAATGAATCATAGGTGAGAGTAATAGTTCAGAAATGACAAAATGGGCTGTAGGTGGGATGCCGTTTAAAACAGAATGAGAAGAGTGGCAAGGTTTTCTCTTCCTTGTTCTTTCCTCCTTCCACCCTACTTCCAACCCTTATCTAGAAATAGAGGCAAAGACGATGCAGGGAGTAACGTGTACTTCACGCACACAGGCCATGTGAGGGATCAGATCATAAAGTCCCACAACTGGAAGCAGGGAAAAGGAATAAAGGATGAAGCCAGGGATGAAGCCTGCAATGAATACACATGGAATGAATTGCTAAAACCTGGGCAGCATTATCCTCTCTATTTTAGTCTGGGACTGGGCAGTGAGGGAAAGGGCAAAACAAGAGGAGAATGAGATATGGAAAAGGACAAACTGTGGGCTTTCAGTTTAGAATGAGTCAGGCAAAGGCTGAAATTCTCAGGGAGAAGTGATTGGTCATATATTGTGTCAGCATAGTTGGTGTATCAGCTAGTTATTGGGGTATAACAAACCACCCCAATTCAAGGGCCTAGAACAACAATCACTTATTCTTGTTCATGTATCTGTTAGTGAATCGGTGGAAACCGGGCGTGGCTAGCAGCTCCGCTTCAACTTGTATCGCTCAGCCTGGCTTCACGCTGCATATTGTCGGTTTCAAGTATATTCCTTCTGGGGCCCTGGGTTAAGACAGCAGCAGTTACCTGGGGAAATGCTTGTTGGATGGCAGAAATGCAGGAAGGGAAGAGGAAACAAGTGATGCTTTTTAAGGCCTAGTCTGGCAATTGGCACAGTGCCACCGCTGCCCACATGCCATTCTTGGCTATTCTCATGGGAACTCGTGAGAGTGCCACCCAGGTCAGCAAAGAGAATGTTGCTAACATCCCAGGAGGCTTCCGTGTGCCTGGTCCCCATTGTAGGCCCTCTCTTTTAAAAAAAAATAGCACCATTTCAACATTTGAATAATAATTTCCTTGCATTTCTCTATTTTTTCAACTCCCCTATATTCACTTCTTAATACAATAGCTTAAATTCGTCCATTTTAAAATTTTTTATGTTGTAAACATGTGAAGTCTCCTTTTAAATTTACATGTTCCCCTTCCATCCTTTTCCTTACATTTTATCAGCTGAAAATCCTAGGCATTTGACCTACATCCAGAGTTCTGTACAGTTCAGATTCTATAGACCCCGTTACGATGGCGCAGTTCAACGATGCCCCTCTGTGTTCCGGCAAATCCACAATGGAGTCAAGGTTTGTCAGACTCAGCTTTACTCCCTTTGGTCGGGCTGCAGGTGAGGAGATGCACACCCACCGGTTTATGGCCTGTCCTTACAGCAGGAGCTGATGCCTACACGCATTCTTTACTGGGGCTTGTAAAATGGTCGTACTCTAGTTCTACCATTTTGTTTGTATTCAAAGAGATACTTTCCTTCATCTATTGTTTGGTTTAAGCAATTTTACAGTTCACATGGGAAAAGCAGAATAGATGCTTGCTTTCTTCCCTTTATTTGGTGATTTATAAAACAATGAATTTGTTTTCTGTCTTCCTTTGAAAGTGAGAGATATTTTATAGCATTATTAATTCAGGGATTTAAAATATTCAATATGTTTGCAATTCCTATCTTATTGAAACTCAAACTGTCCCCAATTTGGCCAGTAGGAGCTTCTTCAAGTTGGCTCATGAATTCGTTTCCATAGGGACCTGTTGGTTTTTGTTATCTTCCTTACTACCTAGTAAGAATTCCCAGGTTCACTTTGTACGTTTTCTGGTTCAGATGACAATCTGAGTGTTAGGGATGACCCTCGCTACTGGGCATGACATTCTTTTCTTGGCCTTTTCAGGGCTGAAACCTGGATATATTGGAGGGATATCTTGATGTTGAGTTTTGTTGTGAATATTGTTTGTGGTTTTTGGTATTGTGGTCTAGTTGCTCTGTTTTTATGTAGAAATTTGGGAAGAAACAAAAGCTATGCTGCCTTTATTATGGCCATATTTATACTTGATCTTACTATTTAAAATAGAGACATGTTAAAGAATATAAAAATGTGTGTCACAACAAATGAGAGAAGACATATATGTAAGGAAAACTCTTTTTTAAATGTGTAATTTTTAACAACATTAGCTTAAATAATAATATATTTGGGATTGCTTGGATTACACAGTTAAAGATTCTTAAACTTCATTCTTTATTTCTTTTTTTGTTTGTAGGTGTCGAAATGAACCAAAAAGGAATATTTTTATATAACAAGTACCACAATTAATCTTTTGCTTATCCTACTTTAATATTCCTTTAATTTAAAGATTTTAATAATGATAAGTGACTTAGTTTAACATTAAATAATTCTTCAACCTTGGATAGTATCTCTGTGGTCCCAGAGGAGGGCCTCACCAGTACCTTGCTCTTACTGTGGCTACTACTTGCCCACATCTGCCACCCAAAAAGCAGCTTAAAGAAGCCTCCTGGTTAACACAGCAAAATGAGAATGATTATGGCTCTTGATGCTCTTACTACTTCCATTCCTATGCCATCTCTACAGGAACATGTCTGGACCAGCTACTAGATCCCAGAGAATGGTGAGTGACTGTGGACCAGCGCTGAGCCCAGGCTAGATCAGCCAGCCCCTGCAAGCTGCAGAAATGAGTGAGTGAGCCCACCCAGCCAAGCCCAGCTTAAGTCATGCAGCTTCCAGACTCCTAGGAAAGAGAGAATGCTGTTCTAAGTCTTAGCTGATGAGGGCGGTTTGTTTCACAGCACTATTACGAGTGTGACTAATGGGCATATCTCCAACACACTACTTATAAGTGACTTGATGTTTAGTCATATTGGATACTTGTAAACATTAGACAGATAGGGCAGGGCACTTAGGAATCCTGTGGGGAATGGGGCAAAAAGGGAAAACCTGACTTTCTGCCTAAAGTGGAACTCAATAGAGTTAGCAGGGAATTTCATTATGGTTAGGCGGACATGGAGAACCTCGTGGATGGAAAGAGAAGAGGATGAGGCTGTGATTTATAAAAATACTTATTATATCCTATTTATATCCTATTCATTTGATTTTGTCTATTGAGGAACCTTGGAATGTAGAATTTGTTGTGTTTGTTTTCACTCCTGACCTGGAGAGTTGTAGAATCAACTCCAGAAATACTTACTCTTGGTCACCAGCCTTCTTTCCCTCTTGTAGGTCCTCCGGCTCTATTCATCTACTCAGTTTCTGTGTTAATGTCAGCCTATGTCACCAACGGTGTGATGTTCTTAAGGACCTTTAAATGATGGATGGCACAGAAATGCAACATTTTATTATTCCACAAAAGGAAAAGCCAAGTACATTTTTGGATTGATTAAACTCAGCAACTAATCCATTATTGAAGTAATTATTTTTTAATTTGCTGAAATGTTGGAGCACAGCTGGCTATGACACTGGGAAAAAATGACTGCTTGTGGGTATCAGAGGCAAAGGGACCAAACCAAGTATGACAACGAGAAAGTGTTGTCCTCAGTCAGTATAACAGGCCTGGAGGTATTTGATGTGCTCTTTGTGTGGAGTTAGTGGGGTAATCCAGTTTTAATGTGCTGAGCCCATGTCACTTCCACAGCTTACTCCTTGGCACGTCCCTGAGCTTCTAAGAATAACCAATGGGTTGCCCTTCAATATGTACTGCAAATCACAAGGCATGACCTTGAAAGAGTCACTTCTGTCTGAGTTCATTGTTCTCAACTATAAAAGGAGACTTTGTGTGATATTATCTCTAAGGTCACATTCTGTACTAAAACTATATTATACTCAAAGGGTCAGGTTAGGGAGGGATAACTTAAAAACTATGGACAAGAACCAAACAACCAATTAGAACCTGTGTGGAATTGGAAGGTGGTAAAGAGACTCTCTAGCTGGTACCCATCTGGTCAAGGAAGTGCCTGAAACCGTCAGGCCACATTGCCCAAACTCTAGCTGCCGGCCTATTATAGCAGTTTGGAGGCTGAGATGACTGACAGAGATGGGTTAGGGGTTGGGAGGACAGGCAGTCTAGAATTTTACAGAACTGTGCTCCTGAATACTATTGGTCCCCAGCCTTCTTTCTGGGGAGGAGGAATCTTCCTGGCCCTCTGGATTGTAGACTTCTGGGTTGTTCTCTATGATTGCCTCACTTTACTTCTGTTTTGCCTGATTGTGGACATGACATGGTAGATATAGAGCCTGCCTGGATTTGGGTAGACCTGGAGGCAAATCCCTGCTCCGTCACCTGTCGGCTGGGTCATCTTAAGCCAGCCACTCAATCTTGGGGCTTCGGGCTTTATGAAGTCAGGAAATAATACTTGCACCGCAGTGTTGTGAGTCTGAGTCGAAACAACATACATAGCAAGTGAATCTCACCTTAAGCCTAGACTAGGCTCGCTGCGGGGTTCAGTGTCTGTCAAATTTATGGGTTGGCCCAGAGCAATATATTTTCAGAAGCTGGAAGGAAGCTTTCAGATAAAAATTTATTTTATGGTAAGCAGGAGCCATGCCTATTGTGCTTGATCATTTTTATCAGCTGGGGACCAGTCAGAAAGGAGGCCAATATATGTTCAAAGGGATTAGACCTTACCCAGTCTTGGGAGCTTATTAGGTGATTTATGAAAAGCGGTGCCTTAGTGTCTGGTTGTGGGCAGAGGGTTGGGAAGGGAGGGTGAAATCAAGTGGCAGAGGCTAAGTGCAAGCAGACCTGTAAGGATGAGCTGGAATCCGTGTCCCTTGCTTGCTTCATGTAAGCCCGGTGGTGAAGGTGACCTCCAGAAGATGCTGATGCTCTTCCCTGTGGAGTTGGCACTTACTTGGCCCAGGACTAGAGAAAAACTGAAGATGAATATCTGGTAGGAACTGAACGAGCTCCAAGCCCAGCTTCTGCCCACCCAGCCGGGGAGCCAGGGTCCAGTGACAATGTGTGCGAGTGGTATCAAGACCCAGTCCCACATTCATCTTCAGGATTTAACAAAATTGCTGTAGATATACTTCTACTTTTCAATCTCACGCATATTTCTCTGAGTTTAAAGCTCACCTAGAACCACCTAAGAAAGTAAATTCTGGGAAATGCTATTCCAGCTCAGATAACTTGACGCAGTACCAAGGTATCACCTTCATTAATAAAATTTTAGAGATCTAGGTGGGGCACCAACAACATCCACTAGATTTCTGTATTTTTCTGTGCTCTGGAACAGTTAAAATATACTCAGAATAATCGCTCTGAAAGTGGAAAAAGAATCAAGGAGAAAAGTACTTACTAGGAGAAAGTAAGAGAAGAGATAGGTACAGAGAGGAAGGGGTAACAGCTCTAACAGAAGGGAATATATTGTGCGAAATGATTCTATTTAGTAATGCCCTGAAAATAAACCACGTGCCTATTGTCAGGGCCAGTGTATGACATAGGACATATGGTCTGCAGAATGTCTGGGAGAAAACACTATCAAGGCCACTGAGCGTCTGTAGTGGGCATGTTTGTGGTTCCCAGCCCCAGTCAGTGCTAATAACTGGATAGTGTGAATATTAGCAAAGGGTCAGCTGGGCTCTGGCTTGCTCATGGTTCAGATAGCTCATCACTATTATAAAAGGTTGTGGTGCCTGAAAGGCCAATTTTCTGTGAAACCCACCACCTGAGGAGCTCCTGGAGGGAGATCCAACAGGTGTGCTCCCATCTACAGAGCTGGGAAAACAGTTATTTATTTCCTTCCAGGAATTCTGGGTGGCATTGCCCTGCCAATTGCACAGTTTGTCCATTTCCTCAGCTCCATGGACTGAGGATTATTCCTGACATACCTCTCCTTTTATTGGTTGGAAATCAAGCAATGCATTATTATTTTAACACAAATTCAAACTTGTATTTCACATTTGTAAGGTCAATTTTATTTTGTTTCAAAAAAATTTATTTATTTACTTTTAGAGAGAGGGAAAGGGAGGGAGAAAGAGAGGGAGAGAAACATCAATGTGTGGTTGCCTTTCACACGCCCCCCCACTGGGGACCTGGTCCACAACTGAGGCATGTGCCCTGACTGGGAATTGAACTGGTGACCCTTTGATTTGCAGCCCATGCTCAATCCACTGAGCTACACCAGCCAGGGCTGTGAGGTCAATTTTAAATAATATTCAAAGTCTTGGAAACAACGACAGTTTCTTCAGACTTTAGTCACAGTTCTTATTTCTGCTATCTGTTGCTTTTAGGAAGACAAAAGAGTTAAGTTGAATATGTAAATGAGTGGTAGAAAGTTGGGAATTTTTGCCAACCCCCATGACATAACCTAAACTTCAAGAAGTGGAGGGAGAGGTTGAGAGGTTGAGTGCTGAGAAGGAGGAATGAATGCTGTTGCTAGGAAGGTTGCAGCCCTTGTACAGGGACTTGCTTGCCACTGTGATGAAGGCAAACTTTAATGTGGCGTAACAGGGATCCACCGAATACTTTTGAGCATGGGAGTGATACAGTCAAAATAGTGAATGGAGGCCCATTACAGATTTTCTTTCTCTGCCGTGATTTCCTTGTCATTCTGAGACAGCATACAGGATAGATTAGGTTTAAACCGTATGAGATTAGGCTTGACCACTTTTGTAGGTCAAAGGAGTCCAATGTTGGTAATATCATGTGATTTCATGATATGCCAAGTGAAGTAACTACAACTAGCTGGAAACTTCTGGTTTTGAAGTGGAAACTACAATATGTTCATCTTTCTGCTCTTTGGCAGTGGCTATGTCCTGCCAGCTGGGAAAGGAGAGAGACCTGGGGGAGGAACCCCTGGGACTACGAATATTCTCCCTCCCTTCCCCGCTGCCTGGTGGAGGCAGCTTGCAGGCCAACATCAGAGGTACCCTGCTCAGCTCACTCTTCCAAAGCCAGCTTCTGTGGGGAGGAAGTATCAGCATGTGGTCCTGTATCCTCCAATTTCTCAGAAACAGGAAGAACAGCTGGCATCTTCAAAGGACTGCTGTTGCTCTGTGGGTCTCCCTGAGATGTCACCAGTCTTTCCCTGGCAATCACATGGCCAGATGGCCTGCGGTGAGCCCCGGTGGGAAGGGGAAGGAGCTGGGCTGTCAAACTCTTTGTTGAAGTGTGAGAAAAGAGGAGGATAGATGGAAAGAAGAGGGATTAGAAAGAATGACAGAGGGGAAATATTGAGAAAGAATTAGAATTGGAAGCTTGGAATCAAAACTAGCTTGCCAAACCAGAACGTCACTGGTCGGATTCCTGGTCAGGGCACATGCTTGGGTTGCAAGCCAGGTCCCCAGTTGTAGGCACACAGGAGGCAACTGATTGATGTTTTTCTCTCCCTCTCTTTCTCCTTCCCTTCCCCTCTCTCTAAAAATAAATAAATGAAGTCTTAAAAAGAAACCTAGCTTGCTAGATGTATCATTTTGCTACATGGCGAAAATGGGGGCAACTAAATTGTCCACATGAGAACCAAAACCATAATCTGTTAACAGATTTTGTTTTTGTTCTCTGAATATATTTATATGAAAAAATTGCCAAAAATGTGTACACTGTGTCACTTGGATTGAAAAGAATAAAACTGTACTTAATCAATGATTGAGCAAAGATTTAGAAAGATCATTGCACGTCCGGGTTTCGGTTTTGGCTGTCTCTCTAGCTGTAAGGCAGTGTGCCTTTTTTCTTATCATCTGTCTGCACTCAATTATTTTAATTAGCCAAATGACCCAATCACATGTGTTAGTTGTTGAAGGCAGTGATGCTTGAGAAGAAGCTACCTGGGAAGGATTTCAGCCTCCCACCCTGTGTCTTTCCAACAATGGCTGTGCTGGACCTGTTTTCTCATTTTTGAGGGTCCTGTTCTCCATTTGGGGCAGCTGGAGACCTTCTGACAAAGCACTTCTATACCCTGTCCAAAGTGCACCCAGCCAGGACCTCTGGACTTCTCCCTGTTTCCAAGAACTCTAGCAAATTGCTTGTTTAAGATTCTCTGAGCCACCATCTCGCCTCCCTTCAGTGGATACTTGTCATCAGTGATGGTAAAAACAAGAAAATCAGTGTGCCTGCTAATATAAGGCATTTCCTCCCTCCCCCGCCCCCAAGCATTTTGGTGGATGTGGCCTGATTCTAGAAATGGCCTGAAAATAAGACTCCAGACAAAAATAAATGAGATTGATGAAAGTGCATGTCAGTGCGCAAAATCCAAGGCATCTGGTGGATTTCTATTACCTATTTTTCCACTTGAGGAGAAAGATTAGTTTCTGCTGCTTTCTCTGAGCGCAGCAGAAAGAAGGTTGTGGTTTTGGTTGAGAAAGCACTCTTATTATCCACCCCTATTTTTAGAATTTTTTAGACATCTAACTTATTGACTTGAGTTTATAATTTGGGCCTATAACCTTTAGGAAAAAATGATCCTTTCCCCTTGAAATTTATCATGCATGATTTTAGCCCAGAGGAGAATTTTTTTTGAAAGTTTAGCAAAATCTGCTTATCATCATTGTTATGAAGCTATTGAAACAGAAAAGAGTGATGTTTTATCTATAATATCCTGGCACACTCCTTAGATCCCCAGTCCCTGATGTCGTATTTAGAAATCTGCTGAATATAAGTAAAAGAGAAATTCTGAGTTTCATACACTTAATATTCATTCATCTAAAATATATGACTTGATCTCTACTTTCTCTTTAAAGGGCATATTCGGAGTATAGGGTGAGGGTTGGAGATACTCATGGGAGGTGTTGCAGAGACAGTCCTTTAAAACAAGCTAGAAACAAGCCATAGCAAATCTTGTGGGCCCCATTTATAGAGTGGGTACACCTGTCCCCAGCCTACTCTGAGTTTGCTTGATAAGAGTTGAAAGCTGCATCCTTCTCCAGAGACGTGCTCTGTACTATGGGACTTACATTTTTAGGAGTTACCTGAGAGGTTATGCTCTCTTCTGCAGGTAGGTAGCCACAGTTCCTCATTAACTGAATCAAGGCACAAAGGCCTGACCCGCATTGCCTCAAGCTATATCTCATCATGTATCCAGAAAACCACATTTAACTAGCTATCAGTTTTGTGAGTCATGGGAGAAATTTATGAACAACTCTCATTTGACATGGGTGAGAGGGGTAAATAAATGTTCAAGTGCATTTGTTGAACACTTTGCTTGGGGGTGGGAATCCATTGCAAATAAGCCACAATTCCTACTCTCAGGTCCTCTGCAGTTTAAGAACAAAAGACATGATTAATGCTCTTTTAAGCTCAGTTTTGATACAAGACATGATCATGGTTTCATAAGTGATTTCTAACCGCTTGGAGAAGTGTCAGGCCTAGAGAAATGCTGAGAAAATATGTTGGTACAGTCCCAGAATTGCCAGGAGTACATTCAGAATACTCGCTGCATCTTCTTCAGAACCTGCTGCACATGGAGTCACGTGATTTAACCATCTGGACTCTAGCCTTTGGTTCCAATGGGAACAGCACTTTCCAATGGGATTTGGCGTGTGTGTGCTAGGTCCTAACACTCATTTTTTTTCTTCCAAGATCTTCCCACAGCAGGAACTGACAAGTGGTCATCTTGAGCACAGCCTCCAAGTTGTTTTCCCCTTTCTTTCATGCTTTTACTCCCTTTCTCATGCCCCGCTACAGCTCGATTCTCAGCCTTGCATCTACAGAGTGAAGCAGATATGGTCTCGAGGGCCAGCGGTCGTGCTGTATTCTGTGTGAGCAAAGGCCAGTCGTACACCTGGATGTGGTTTTCATGGGGCATTTGCTTCTGATTTTGATCATACAGCCTGCAACAATTAAGCGACTCAAATTTTAGTGTGACTACCCCTCAAATGAAAACTATGATATTGAAAGTGATTATGCTATAGATAAAAATGTTTTTGAAAAGAAAATTCCATCATTCTTCTTTACTCTTATTCCTTCACGTGTTCAAGAAATGGGGATGCAGCACAGGGACCAATCGGTGATGAATTACTTTTTTGATGGTATCACCAAGCAATGTTTGTGGGATGAATTGCCTGATGCTTGTGACAGGTATTTCAGGCTCTCTGAACACCTCCAAGACCTCTGATTTGAAGTTGATGATTCCCTATGGTGTTTATATTCATGAATGTACTTAAACCTCTTTGTATTTAGCTCATGCCAAATTTCTGGCAATGAATATGTTAAGTCCCTACTTTAAACTTTCAATAAAATTTAGTGTTTCCTTTGCTTAACTGCTAAGAACTTTCGTTTATCCTTAATTTTTTTTTTCACGGAAGGGAAGTTATCTCTCATTTTAGTTACTTCTCTTTGAAAAGCAGTCCATCCTTTGCCAAATACATGTGAGTTCTGGGGATCGTTAGGCAACTTTCTTGAAAGCTCTTCCCAGCCCAATAGAAAACCTCTCTTGGTGCCCAGCTTTACGGTTCTCTTTCTTCAAATTGAGTGTGAGGCTCTCAAAAGCAAACTTCGGAATTTATTTTTTTTATAGCTCTGCTTGAGCAAAGAATGCGATATCTGGGCATAGTCCTCCTGGATGATACAGCTCAAACACAATTTTTGAAGGCGTTTCAAGGCTGTCAAGCAGCCTCCCATCCTTAGACTTGAAAAGAACCACATCTGGTCTCTGAAAGTAGTTCAGAATACTGCCCGAAAAATACTCACTTTAATCGTGGAAAGGGAAAGAACAGATTAGGGGCAAATAAAAGAATGGGGAAAAATGCATGTTTTTGTTCCTTAACCCAGATAAACTCGGAACGCATTGTTAGCCCCGGTCTTGTCCATCCTCTCGGCACTGGCCCTCTTGCTTTTGGAGATTGCTGTGTGGACACAGAAGGGGGCTGGAGGGGACTCGGGGCAGGACACTGCCATCCTCTGCGGACATTGTGCCGCTGCTGCATTCTCTTCTCAGCTCCACGGAGGCTTTCAAACGTGCCTAGAGAACATTCCAGGCTTTCTGAATGATCTCCTAGCAGGATGTCAATAGATTATAAAAATAAAAAAAGTTTCCCTGTGGCGATTAAGTGAAAAACTTGTAGCAAAAGCCCCACAACCACCCACAATCACCACCACTAGCATTCTTGAATCATTACTATGTATTAAGTATTTTGTTTATTTAAACCTATTATATGCATTGATTCAAATAATACCCCCCATGCTAGAAGATTGAATTTTATTATTCCCATTTTATAAATAAGAAAACTGGGGGCTTAGCATGATTGATATATTACTCAGCCAAAGATCTATAACTCATCAGTAGTAGAGCTAGAATTTAAGCCCAGGTCAGACTATCTTCAAACTACATACCCTTAATCATTATGCTGTTGTGCTCACTCTGCACAGAGCACAGGATCATGGAGCTTTGCAACTGAAAAAGGGAATTTTTCTACCAACCTTATAAGTGAGAGACCTGAGGTCAAAACATAGGAAGAGTAAACCTTAAGATATTTGGTTATGTAACAGCAAAGATGTCAGCAATAGAACTTGACTAAATAAATATTAAACACTCCTAATTGAGAAATTATAACTTAACTGTCAGATATGTATTAATTTTTGTGCTCATTTCATTTACTCAAAAGCTTAATCCTACAGTTTGTCTTTTAGCCTCTCAAGTCCTGGTTTCTCCAACACGTACCTTGCACCTTTCTCTAAGATGCCACTGGGCACTGGGTAACTAACACTCAACACATTTATGCCCTTTGAAGATGTATTAATTTTTTATTGCTGTGCAACAAACTTAACAACTTACCACAATGTACTTTATACCTCACAGTTTCTGTGGGTCGGGAGGCCAGTCACAGACAGTAGGTGCTCTGCTCAGGGTCCCACAAGGTTTCTATCTAAGTGCACATTGCTGCATTCTGAAATTCTGGATCCTCTGCTAAGCTCATGTGATTTTGTACAGAATTCAGTTCTTTACCTCTGGAGGACTGAGGTCCCCACTCTCTTGCATGTTGGCAGCCAGGGCCCACTCCTAGAGGGTTCCTTGCTGTGTGTCTCTCTTAGGGATTGTCTTAGTCTGTCCTGGCTGCTAAAACAAAGTACCATAGCCCACGTGGCTTATAAACAGGAATTTATTCTTACAGTTTTGGAGTGTGAGCAATAGAAATCACTTACTATTGCAGGGAGTGCCTCTTTCAGGTTGTGGACTTCCAGCTTCGCACGTATCTTCATACTATGGAAAGAGAGTGTGCTAGTTTTCTGGCCTCTCCTTTTTTTATTTTTCATCTTGTATTTTTCAATTACAGTCGACATACAATATTATATTAGTTTTAGGTGCACACCCTGGTGATTAGATATTATATAACTTATAAAGTGATCACCCTGATTAATCTCATACCCATCTGACACCATACATAGTTATTACAATACTATTGACTATATTCCCTGGGCTGTACTTTCCCCATGACTATTCTGTAACAACCAATTAATACTTCATAACTACTTTACCTTTTTCACCAATTCCCCAACCCCTCCGCCCCCTCCTTCTGGCAACCATCAGAATGTTCTCTGTATCTATGAGTCTGTTTCTTTCCTGCTTGTTTGTTGATTTTGATTTTTACATTCAATTGTTGATAGCTACGTATTTGTTGCCATTTTATTATTCATATTTTTGATGTTTTATTTTTCTTCTTCGTAAAGAAGACCCTTTAACATTTCATATAATACTGGTTTGGTGATGATAAACTCCTTTAACTCTTTCTTGTCTGAGAAGATCTTTATCTGCCCTTTAATTCTAAATGATAGCCTTTCTGGGTAGAGTAATCTTGGTTGTAGGTCCTTGCTTTTCATCACTTTGAATAATTCTTGCTACTTCCTGTTGCTGGCCTTTTCTTGTAAGGGCACTAGATCTATCCATGAAGGCTCCACCCTCATGATCTGATACTTCCTGCAGGCCCCACCTCCAAGTGCCATCCATTGGAGGTAAGATTTCAACACCTAAATTTGAATGGGACACAAGCATTGAGACTAAAGCAGAGACCTCACATCACAATACGGCAGTTTGGTTTTCCAAAGCCTACAGGAGAACTGTCACCACAGCCTGCTGTATGTAATGTGACATAATCGTGGGAGTGATCAACACCTTTGCCATATTCTCTTGGCCAGAAGACAGTCATGGGTTCTGCCCGCACTCGCAGGGTGTTGCTACAGAGGCATAACTCATTGGAAGCCATCCTTGAATTCTGCCTTCCACAGGAGAGAAAGTTCAGAGATGGCGGAACATTTGGAGATGAAGGAAAACTGAAAGCGACGGAATGTTCATGCAGTGTGGACTCAGGAGTAATCTGGCCTCATGGGTCTCAGCCCTGGCTGAGCACTAGAGTCACCTTTGGAGCTTTAAACAAATAGTCCTGCCCCTGGAGTGTCTGCTTTACTTAGTCTAAGGTAAGGCCTGGGCATTCATATTTTTAAAAATCTTCCCATTAGATTCAAGTATGTCCAGGGTTCAGAAACAATAATCTAGCCCAACTACTTTATTTCATAAGTGAGAGAATTAAAGTCCAGGAAGGTTGTGTCTAGTTAGTGGCAGAGCTAGGGCTGGACTCAGGTCTCCTGCCTGTTGTCGATCCCTTGTAGCTCTGACAAATATACGTTACCTTGCGGAGGTTGTCAAACTTGTCCTGTGAGAGTCTAAGGGCAAAAAGTCCCGAAATTGCAGGTAGATTTGAAC
The DNA here is from genome assembly GCA_004027475.1 of Anoura caudifer. Lineage (NCBI taxonomy): Eukaryota > Metazoa > Chordata > Mammalia > Chiroptera > Phyllostomidae > Anoura > Anoura caudifer. The sequence goes on from PVKU01000079.1 coordinate 479,968, forward strand.
AAAACCAGGTTGAATTCTCTGTGTTGCATAGACAACTTTTTAGTACAAATATGGATTTCCCAGATTGAGCTTTCTGTCAGCAGCTTCAAGAGTAAAAACATAAATAAAACTCACAGGTTTTTGGAGCGTTGGTATATAAGCACTTTCTGGTGCTTGGGGAAATGCATTTTCCATTGTGGCAGAAAGCATAAATTATTTGATGCTTAGGTAAGATGTTACTCATTTTCTGACATGGGTGAATGGCGACATGTGCTGTGCCGTTTAGAAAGGTGGTTGAGCTCTTCTGGCAGTATTTCATACACCTGAAGTTCCAGGCTGTACCTGTTTGTGGGCTGATGGGTCCTGATCGAGTGATCAGTGGGTAAGGCCTTTCCCTGGGTTTGCCCATACCTTTTTAAAAGTTAAGTTCTTCCCTCTCCCTTGCCATGCACTCAGTCTCTACTGCCACAGACTCTTGTCATTTAGCCATAATGGTCTCCAAATTTGGGGAGTGAAGTCCCAGTTTGTAAAGAAAGAAACACCCTTGCAGAATCAGGAATCTGGCATATCCCTCTGTGTTTCACTTGGCTTTGGCAATATCTATTTCCATTTTGAAGGGACAGCAGGGCCACCAGATCCCTGGACATGAGACTTGCCGAGCTCCCACACGTGCCAGGAATCATGGGTCGCTTTACTTGCCCAAGAAAATCTTACAGTGCTACATCAGACAAAGGTAAGGAGAACCTGGCACAAAGGAATCTGACACTAGTTTTGGATTCAGCCCAGTGAGGGAGAAGGGTCTAGCCTGGTTTCTTTGCCATTCACTCACTGGGCTAGCCTTGTACTGAAGGTCAGGACCTAGACCAAACGATCTTACAGGCTTTCCAGATGATGACAAGAAGGACTATCTCTATCCAAAATTTCCCACTGAAAACCCCATGAATGTGATCATACATTTAAAATGAACCCAGCCACATTAACTTCATTTAAAGTAAGGAAAATTACGTTAACTCATTTTGATTGAAAACTCCCCTAGCTAAGCTGAAATATGTCTGTAACCTCTGTAGAGAACTAAATATACAATTAAATAGCATGTAATCATGACAATCACCAGGGAAAGAGGGCATGAGTTACCAGGAGGCTAAGGGAAATAGTAATTGATGCTCCTTCCATTTGTGCAAGTTCTTTTTTTTAAATAGCAATTTGCTTTCCTCTTCATTAGAGGAGATTGTTACCACTTATGGAGAAAGGCAGACACTGAGAAATGCAGCCCTGGCTCTGAAGAGACATGCAGCAGCCAGTGCCTGAGCCTGAGAAGAAAAGGGCTGGTTTCACCAGCTCCCCGGCCCGACACAGGGCACTAGACATTGCCAGCTGTCTCTCACCGCACTGGGCAACTGTACAAATGCCATAGTCATTCTCCCCGTCTTCCCTGTAACCAGCAGGGCCCTGGATGTCTAATCTTATAATAAATTGCAGGGATGCAAAAGACTTGGGGAAAATCATTTGCCGTTCATTCTCCCACCTTTAGGCTGCTCCATACAAATTCTACAAGATAGAAGAAAACCATCATTTCCAGGACTTTGTTAAAAAGACAAAATTCAGTTTCTGATATTACCGATTGATCAAGAATAATATGAAGAATAAGAGTTACATGTAATGCACCTAGTACAATGTTTAGCAAACAATAAATATTTGATAAATTTTAGTGATGGTTGATAGGATAATGATGATGATGATGATGATGATGATGATGATGATGATGATAGTGACAATGATGATGACTTTTGCCTTTAGGTTTCCACTTTTGTGTTAAGTGTTCTACATACTTTTTTCCCTCTTTTTACCGTCCTTAGAATCTTACTAGGTAAATATTACTATCCTCATTTTACAAGAAAGGAGGGCAAGGCTAGGGAAGTACAAGTAACATGCCCAAAGTCATTCCATTAGTGAACAGAAGTCAGATTTGCATCCATGTCTGTATAATTCTATACACATTGTTAGCCATTCTATATTAGTTTTGTTTTATTTCTCAAAGTTAGTTATTTCAGTGAATAGCCCATTCCATCATTCTGTTTGTCCTTTTTGTCCTAGGGTCCAATATCAATAGCACAGGGTTTATTATTATTATTTTTATTTTTGCTTTTTCATCTGAACTTAGTTTAACATCTAACCACCTGTCACCCTTCTTATACCCCGGTGAAGAAAGCAGTCACTGTTTCTTTGGGGGTCCGTGACTTTGAACCCTCAAACCAGATTTCTGTCTTTTAGCCACGAGGTGCCGCAAATAGAAGTAGGAAGCTTTGCTTCTCACAACCATTAGTTCTGTCAGGAATCCATGTTTCATGCAACACTGGGGCCCTGTGATTCTCTGAATTCTCTCCTGTGATTCTCTGAATTCTCTTCACCGTGCGGTGGCAGTGTGAAGCAGAGACATGGGCAAGAGAAAGGGAGATGGGATCGTTCGTAGATTTCTTCCAACCTTAAGCTCTAAGAGTCTAGGATCTACCTCCAGTTTGGAGACACAGAGGGATATTTTACCAAAATTATGGATAGTTAACATTCTGGAAGGACCATACATTCGTGATTGTTTCAGAACCATGTTGTTTGCAAAGTGTCAATTTTGCTGGGTAGCCTCAATCCCCTTTCTTCCCTGGTCCCTCCAGTTACTAAGTCAACTCCAACCCTATTTTTTTCATCCTTTCCTTGATTTTCTCACTTCAAGTATTGGTTTTCCTCCCCTCCCCCCATCTTGCTCTTGTCTTCAACTTTTTAAATAGTATTTCTAACTCCATTCATCCTTTGCTGACTGCTTACAAAATATTAATTGAATGGTTCTTACTTGCTACATATAAAGTCAATTGTGGAAGGAATTGAGATAAATACCATGGCTCTAGACCTCAAGAGTTCACAGTCTAATGACAGAGTAGTGTGACAAATGCTGTAAACACAGAGAAAAGAGAAAGGACACCCTGAGGCAGAGATAAATGAGTCAGGGAAGACTCTAGGAAGAGGCAATGCCAGAATTGATGCTCTGAACTATCAGAACTAAGAATATCTCATTTCTGTTGCTCCAAAGAGATCCTCACTTTTATTCCTTTCTTTACACAAGACTGGGAAAGAAAATCTAATCGAAGTCCACTGGAAGGTACTTAGCGACTCTCTTGGAAGTGACCGTATTATGACTGAGTAGCCACAAATACTCTTATTGAACAATGGGAACAGTTAACTGACTTGAAATCACTCCATGAAAAAAAAAAAAAACAACACAAAACATAGCAAGCCTAAGTTTGTATCTGTGGTACAATGTCAGTGAGAACTGGGAACTTATGTCCAACAGAATTAAACCAGGTTTTCATTTCTCTTACAGAAAGCACTCTTCTTGCTATATATCAGGTGGTATAAGAAAAATAGCTTTGAATGGGGAGCTATGAAGGCTGAATTCCATTTCTGCTTCTATCTCTAGCTGAGCTCTTGGATAAACCACATGATTTATTTGGCCTGTCATTCATTTGTCACACAACTGAGGAAACTCCTGAAACTCCCACTAGCTGTTATGTTCTACAACTTTCTAATTTAATTCTTCAATGATATTAAATTAAAGGCAACAAATTGCATTGGATGGTTTGTGAAGTGGGGTAAATCAGAGTTTCTTTGAAGAACATCAAGCTGCATTATTCACTTTGAACTCCAAATTGTCATTAACTATGTAAATATATAAATAATCTTGGGATCTCAACAAGGAATCCAGATGGGGACAAGAGAATTTAACCGTGTGACAAATGTATGAAATAACCACACAGAAGAAAGATGGTGACCTGTGTATCTTTGGAAATAAGAGTTTGTGAGACTTAAAGCAAAAGTAACCATACCCTAGTTAATAATGTTATTTCTATGGGGGTATAGTTAACAGTCCTGATACTGCCATACATGTAACTGGAATAGAAGAACTAATTAAATGGGTGGCAGATGGTATGAGTAGGAGGTTACAGGCAAGCAAGAGGAGCAAGCTAGAATGATCCATGTGGCAACTGGATTAGAGTTGGAGGTTTCAGCATGAACTCATGTTTAGTTTAATATAGACAGAGATGTTTATGTGTGGAAATACTTATTGATGTGTATAAAGTCTACACATGGGTTAGTATTTAAACACATGGTTTTTTGCTGTCAGATGAGATGACCCCAAAAAATGACACCCTATGAGCAATGAAGACACCTAGAACCCAAATCTTGATTTCCAGTGCCATTCTCCAATAAAAATAACCAGGTTCCTTGGAGAAATGACTGATTCCATGACTGGGAGAGGCTGTGCCATCTTGTAGCACCAGAAACTAAGGGGAAAATGTGCACAGCGAGGTGGATGTGCCACAGGTAAATAGGGGTCCATGGAAGAGCTTTCTCCCAACGGCCCTAACTGGAATGAGCAAAAACATGAAGTAGTATTGCGTTTTAACCCAAATTATAATACAAATATCCATGAGCCCATACCAATGTAAACAAATGATCAAATAAATTAATAAATGGGGGGGAGAATTGACAAATCTCCTATGCAGAAGAATTTCAAAGTATTTTATGCAGATATCCATCCTCAAAGAATTGAAGCATAAGCCACCACTACTTCGGTGTAGGCTGCCCAAAGTGACTTCCTTCCCAGGTGCCCCATATGGAAAGGGGACAAAAAGGATAACTGCACCCTGAGGAGACCTGACCACTTCTACCTGAGGCAAGTGGCCAAGGCTGACATCAGTGGTCGAAAATCATGTTGATCATATGTATGTTTGATAGGATGTGATAAAAAACCTTGCTTTATCTGGTCTTCTAACAGTAACCCAGAACCTCAGTCTTATGCTAAAAATATTAGACAATTTTAATAGTTGTGCATTCTACAAAACACCTGACCAGTAGTCCTCAAAACTCTCAAGGTCATCTAAACAAAGTCTGAGGAATGGTCATAGACAGGAGGAGCCTAACTAACTGTACATAACTGTGGGGGCGTAACTGAAGGGACACAGCTGTAAATGTAATGTGGAATCCTGAAACAAGAAAATGTCTTTAAGTAAAATCTGAGGAATTCAAATAAACTATGGACTTTGGTTAATGATTGTGCATCATTAGTGGTTCATTATTTGCAAAAAAAATGTATCCCATGAATGGGAGATAGTAATAGGGAAACTAATATGAGACAAATAAGAACTCTACTATTTTTTCATTTTTTTGCTGTAAATCCAAAACAGTTCTAAGAAATAAATATATTTAAAAAAAACTTAAGGAAAAAAGGAATATCCCTTATCTCCCCACTCATGATAGAACAGGGCTCCATCCTTTCCTGGAATCAGACATGTTTCAGGGTGTAGTAATTGGGAAGTTTGAAATGTACCAAAGGAGGGCAGGCTATTTTCCACCAGTTGCATAACAGAAGAACAGTGATGGCAAAAGGGAGAGAAGAACAGTAGGATGTGAAAGCAACCAGACTCCAGTGCCAAACCCCGATGTGTGTGGACGGCCAGGACGGCTTGGGACAAAGGGTACCAAACTACACACACACTTGCAGGCAGATGGTTTTTTCTTCTATTAAAAGAGTACAGTAAGTACATTCATTCTTCATTGTCATTGAAAGAGAATGGGGCGAAGGAGAGGATGGATTGCTCTAAATCTTTTCAAATCTTTATTAATTGAATTTCTGATTAGCACACACATTACGCATAATGAGATTCCAAGGAGCAGCTGAAAACACAGCTAAGTTTAACATTCTGTTCCCATGATATTTCTGTGTAGGCGGGGCCGCTGCACAGTCACAGACACAAGCTCTGGCTGATGTGCCCTTGTCCTGGATGCAATTTGTAACAAGTAATGAGATTAATGACCCTTCAGCAGAAGGCTTAAAATAAATCACAGCATTTATACTTCCTCGGTTCGCTTTTCATGTGTGTCTTCATTTGTGGAGGAAATGAATGTATTTCCTTCTGATAAGACAGAGTCATAAGATATAAGATTCTATGAGAAAATTGATGCTTAGAGAAGTGAGGTGACTTGATGAATAGTCACATGTGGGTTAGCACCTTACTGTTCAATGGGCAGCACAGATCAGCTGCAGAGCAGAAACATCGACATTACCTGATTGTTAGAAACGCAGAATTTTAGCCCCACAGTAGACTATGTGATCAGAAATCTGCATTTTAATAAGCTCCCCTGGTGATTCATAGGCACATGAAGTGTAAGACTGAGCTAGTTTAGAATCTACAATTGTTTCTACTGGACCCTTTTATTGAATGGGAGGTTTTAGGCTACAGGCAATAGTATCACATAAAAAACAGCATAAACAGACAGGGTTCTAATTGTTTCCTGGAACATAAAGTTGGGAAAAGGTGGCTCTGATCATTGATCTCAACAGTGACTAAAATTCTTTATCATTTTTCCATTCCATCCTTTTCAGAGTGTTGAGTTTGTTGCTTCTTTGGTACAAAATGGCTGCTACAGCTCACACAACTGAGCCAAAGGCAGGAGTAATTGGAAAGGGAAAGAGGGTGGGGGAGGGAACTAGAAGATTTTGTACACATTCAGCTTATAGTCTGGTGGAAAATCTTCCCGAGATGCCATGGTTCATTTTTCCTTAGGCCTCCTTAGACAAACTTTGGTCACATGGTCATGCTCTAGTTGGGACAGAGGCTTAGAAAACCTCACCAGGCGGGAGTTGGCTCAGCCAGTGACAAAGACAGGTAGGAAATGGCTGTTAGGCTGGGGACCAACAGTGCCTGTTCAACCATTCTGCCTTAGAGTAATCCTGGATGCAGACAATCATTGGGTATTAGAGATCTTTTATTTCATTATTCCATTGGTTTTGGATGAGAAAATTGGGGACCTGGGGGTTAAAGGGCTTCTGCACGATTAAATACTTAGATCAGAGGATTTGATAGAAGTCAGCACTCCTGAGTCACCTGGTACTACTTTGGCAGACACTGTACTTTTGTAACCAAACACCATTCACAGTTCCCACATCTTTATCTTCCCCTAGCTTTACTGGAAAGCTAAAATATCACTTAGATTTATTGTGGCCATGTGACAGAGCTCTGGTTTAATAAGATGTAGGCAGGTGGCACTGAGAAGAACTTCTGTCTTGTTGTACAAAGGTAAGGGAGAAGGCCTCTGTTGCCTCTGCTGCATTGCCCTTCGTCTGACATGGAATGTGAGTGGAGGACCAAAACGGCAGCAGCCATCTTGCAACCATGGGGATAAAAGCCACATGCTAATGTGAGTGGAGCTAAACAGATATAGTAGAAGAAAAGCGAAGCTCTGATGAAATCATAAACCCATTCTAGTGACTGTTCTGGAATCTTTGTACTTCTTATTACATAAGGAAAAAAACCCTTAATTATTTGTCATTATTAATTAGATTTGTGATTACATGCTACAGAATATAATCTGAATTAGTACATCTCAAATATGTTGCCATTTTCCTAGGATACTATGTGGAAGGGACTATTGTAACAGAACAATTTTTATTCAATGGCATCTTCAGAAAAAACTTATAATCACTTTTTAAAAAAATCATTGGCAAAATTGATAGACATAGAAAATGAAATGGAAATATAAAGTAAGGTCTATTTCCAGGAGGGTTTTGATGTTGCTATAATAGTTACAGAATTTTGTTTCCCTCCCTGAGGCCTTTTCTGTATCTGACATTCTCATCTTGTTCACTTACAACTAATGTGAGACAAGCTAATTACTTATTCCATGCCACAGCAATGGGATTCCTTTGTCTCCAAATAGACCATTAAATGATGCCATCCAAGCCTCAGCGGTCTTGTCCACCTATTTTTCTCCCTTGCATTAGTGAGGATGTATCTTTTTTTTGTGTATGTGAATGTGTGAGACTCCCTTCTTCACTTTTTTCTGGCTCTCTCCTAAGGAGGAGACTTCTTTGTGAAAGACTGTGGCAGTGCCCTTATTTTTGATGCTCTCTTCCTTTCCTTCCACACTATTGCTTGCTGTCCTGCAGACAGTAGGCCTGAGTGTTACTTACTTCTAAATCAGAGTAAGGGAACAGAATGGATTTTTAGAGAAGGTAGATGTTCAAGTTCCTGGGGAATACATAGAGTCCCTTTGTTCTGACTAGCAGTGGAAACAGGATTTGGGAGAGAACTAAACTGTTCTTCATTAACAGAGGGAGAAAAACTTGGAGCTTGGAAGGAACACGGGAAGAAGGCAGTAAAGAGCTAGGGCAGGAAAAGGAGAGAGAGAGTGGTCAACAAAATGACGTGATATTCCACAATAGCATCTCTTTTCAGCAAATCCAAAAACAACCACAAGAATGTTCCTGGTCCCACACCCTTTTTTGGAACCTTGTCCCATTAGAAGGGGATAGTCTGTCCCTTTCCCTTAAAACTGGTGGGACGTGGTGACTTCTTTGACGGAGACAATGTAGTCAAAGAAATGATGGGTGGCTTCCAGGGCCGGGTTGGAAAAGGTTATGTAGCCTCTGTTAGCTCTCTCTGATAGGACACTTGCTTTGGAGCCTTGAGCTGTCCCGTAAGACGTCTGGATACCCTTCAGCACAAGTGCTTAAGCAAAGACCACGTGGAAAGACTGTAAGGGGAATGAAAGACCTGAGGAGCTGCCCTGTTCCAGTCCCCAACCACTTGAGCCTGCCTAGCCCAGGCGGCAGACATGAGAATGAGGAAGCCTAGAGAGAGCTCCAGCCCCAGCCTCTGTGACTGGCTGGGAGGCTGAATGAGCACCACACAGCTGGGCCCATCCCTGGTCAACCCTGTAACCTTTGGAGATAATAATAATAATAATAATAATAATAATAATATAGTGGTTGTTTTACATCGCTAAATTTGAGGGTGATTTATTTCAGCCAGACGTTTGTAACATAGCAATGGATACCCAGAACATTTTTTTGTGTGATTCTCAAATTTTAGTGACATGTCATAGAGTCATAGAATGCTTGCTATAAGTGGGTAGACATGCAAGGCAGAGAAAAGACAGGTGGGACATGTTGCCTTCAGGGGGAAACAGAGATAGCATCCTCAGATACAGAAACAGGAGGCAGAGGGAGCCAAGAATGAACTTGGCCTAAAACATGTGTGGAGTGTGTCAGCCTTTCACAGACGCTGGAATTGGGGGTCCAGCAAAAGGGCAGAGCCTGCTCAGTTAACACCTAGGTTTCATTTGATGGCGATGTCTGCAACTTTTAAGTGAGGTATACATCAGATCTATTTCATGTTCCTAAGTTCTTTTGTATCACTGAAAGCTCTAAACCAGGGGTGTCCAACCTGCAGCCCAAGGGCCATATGTGGCCCAAGATGGCTATGAATGTGGCTCAAAAAAAATCATAAATTTTCTTAAAACATCAGATTTTTTTCTGATTATATGTTGCAATGTATTTAATGTGTGGCCCAGCGATGCCAAAAGCTTCAACAACCCTGAGACCGTTTCTCTAGATGTTCTTTTGGTCCCTTCTAATACTAAATGAAAGCAAGATCATTTGAATGCCTGGGTCTTGAAATATTATTGATCTTGAGTGGGTGAATCAACCAGTTAATTTTTTAACCCTCACCAAAGAATATATTTATTGATTTTAGAGAGAAAGGGACATAGGGAAAGAAAAAAAAGAGAAAGAGAGGGATTTGCGTAAGAGAAAAATACCAATTAGTTGTCTCCTATACATGCCCTGACCAGGTATCAAACCCACAGCCTAGGTATGTGCCCTGACCGGGGACTGAACTCAGAAACTTTTGGTGTACAGGATGACACTCCAACAACTGAGCCACCCATCTAGAGCCAGCCAGTTAAATTTTAACACTCAGGATGAAGCTTAAAGGAAGGGGCTCATGTGATTAGAAAGTGCCTTCCCCATCTGGCTGTAATTTACTTACTATAAGTTAACTATATTTTTAATATTCATCCTTTTGCTGAATTAGATTATTAAGTAAAATGAGATTTGAATTTTAAACTGTGAAAAGTTTAAGTTCAAGTCACACTTAAATGTATTTAGAAATATGTGTTAAATGTGCCTTGGCAATGAAACAGAAATGCTAATTATCAAAATATGTTCTAAACAAAAGTGCATTCCTGGAAGGTCGAACTCAGTGTCGTAAAGGGTATCAGCTGGGATTACAACTTCCCGAGAATGGACTACAGATGCTTGAGCACCTGGCTCCTGCAAGATCGTTTTTAGAGATGTACTCCGCCAGCCAGGTGAAGACAGCACAGTTTGGTGGGGTCCTAGGAGCCTTTTCAGACAAGTAGGTTTGGACATTTTCCTGTCTCTAGTTGCTAAATGTGTATCCTTGGGTAAATTACTTTACCAGTCTTAGCCTTATTTAGTCCATGTGTACTGAAGATGGCTGTTCTTGCAGGTATTTTGGGGCCTGGATTTTAGCTTGTCAGGGCCTGGGACACAGTTATGACAAGTCGTTTTTGTGGCTGTCTAATCAGGAAACTTCAACTGAGGGCATCTTTTTTCTTGTGTAAGTGTTTCTTTAATAGGGAGTCACTTTGAGGCAGACTATTTGGGATGACTGGTTAATCAACTGTAGCCTGAGATGGATTGATTTCATGGCGCCTGTACTTCTCTCCTCTCCATGAAGAACCAGGCAAGCAGCGCAAACCATCCATATTCTTTCGCAAGTGATTTTGCAGTTCTGCTCACCAAGACGGGGATTGTATTTCCCTGTTCCTTGACTCTAGGTTCAGCCATGCACCTTTGGACAGTGGGATGTTAGCAGAACTCACTCAAGTTGAGGCTTGAAGGACTGCTTGTACAGTTGAGTTTGCACCTTTGAACATTGGCCATGGACAGGTGGAGGCCACGCCCAGGCCACTGTGCTGGACTTAGGGAGGTGAAAGACACATGGAGCAGGGCGACTGCCAGCCAAGCACAGCATGCAGATCAGCCAACCTGTGGCCAATGCAAAGACGCCGTAGAAACAATGAATTGCCATTCTTTTAAGCCACTGAATTCTAGGGTGGATCGTTCTGCCCAACTGATACATTCCCTGTTCATTTTATAAATCTATCCTAGCTTGGATGATATATATAAAATCACACCAGATATGAGGGACTCCCTGGCAAGGATTTTCTCCTTGACCTTTCTCTTAGCATCTTCTGGTTTCTTGGCACAATACTTTCAGATACAACTGAAAACTAAGCATGACATTTGGTCACTTGCTTTATTCAATCATTCATGCTTGCTGTCCCTGGCTCTCAGGTCTATGAAAGGGAATGTAAAATTTATGGAGGTGATAACTATATCTAATGAATTTTTCAAATAGAATTCTCCGGGAGGGTAATTGGATGCAGAGGATATTTTTATTTGAAAATCACCAGTATTTGAGTATCTAGCAGCTTCTGCCTGACTGTAGTGTGGCCAAGGAACAGAGAACAGTTCTTAAGTACTCTTACTGAGTACTCTTATTTGTAACCCCTGGTTGTTTCCCCAATATATTATTTATTGTTTTAATGTTTAAGATTTGGGAAACGTCCACAGGGAGCAAGCAGATATGTGCATTCTCTTTCTGCATACCTTCTTCCTTCTTCCTGAGAATTGTCTATCTTATCTCTTTTATACAGACAAAATATTTTGGGGAGGCGGAAAGGAACATTGGAAAGCAATTCATCATGACAGATAAACTTCAGATGGGAATTGCTAGAGAGTGCGCTTTAGCTCAGTAGAGAATATCCAACACAATTTTATACCCGATTTTGAGCTGATGTGAGCTGTGTTCTGTTTTGACAGGCAGTGTTTTTTCCCCAGTGTTTGTTTCTGGTCTCTGGTGACACATTCGGCTTCAGGGAACTGTTAAAGTAACAGGTAAGTTTGATAATTTGTTTTCTTGTGTTTTGATCATTAGCGTACCTTCGAATGGGGGTGAGGATTGCATTATTTATCCATTACCTATATTTATGACACCCCATGTGTTGCTGAGCACTGCTTGAACTTACATCAGTTTATATAATAGGTGGATTTCCAAAGGCCCAAGCACACAAATTTCCTACAAAATTGAAAGACCAGCAGGAATCCTGAACATGTTTTGGTTCATTATTTCTTAAGCTACCATTGGGACCACAGCAAATGCTCTTCAGTAGTAGGTGAGATGACGATATGGGGCACCTGGACAAGGCATTCAACAACATGGAATCATCTAGTGAATGGTACTTCCTTTCCAATCCTATACAATCATTCCCATTATACTCAATACAAAGTTCAGGATGACGTTAGTATGTGTTTACCGCTTCTCAGATGCTATTAATCTCCATTTTCACAAAAAGCAATGGCACATTATCAAGCTAGGATCCAAATGTCATTGTTTAGTTTTCTTTGTATTTATTTCTATGAATGCCTTCTACTTGTGGCAGGTAACACTGGTGGTATAAATGTCAGTTGAAAATAGCAAGTCATGAAGGTGGCACGAACGAAGGTTGATGGAAACTTGGGAAACACTGATCTAGTCCCAGACATGTGTAGAGTCTGCTGCCCAGGAAGGGGAACTCATTTCTCAGGATAATGCATCCTATGGAGGAAACCCGAGCTGACACTTGTAGTTACAGTTAGCAATCATTTACACTAATGATAAGGAACAGAAGGTTGTCTGCTTCTGAAATGGTGCATAACCCATAAGGTCTTTATACTAGGGCATCAGCTTAATTAGCTGGGAATAGGATGGACTTTGAGGCTGACCTGGGTGTGAATTCCAACTCTACCAATGGGTGACATGCATAAGTCACTTAGCCTCCCTGTGCTTTAACTGTCTCATCTAAAATGTGATGAGAATGATGTCAAACTCACTATCATGAGGATTAAATAAGACGCTGTAAATAAACCCTGGCTGAATGCCTGAGCTGGTCCACGGTGGCCCGTGGCCCTCTGGCTCTGGTGTGCTCCTTCATGTGATAGGGAGCATGTTGATATTCTTAGACTCTTTTTCAATTGAATGTACAGAGCCACCTTTTCACAGGACACACTATTAAGCTGACCAGTTTCCAAGTTGGAAATATGTAGTATGACCCTCTCCTGCACTTAGACATGACAGGACTGCCTTGATCCAGTCAGCTCTGACAGCAGTGGTGGTGTTAGAGCCCTTCAAAGTGTTTCTAAGAACTTTATGGACCTCCTAGTCCATACAGCGCTCTGTATTTTTATATCAGCTTCATAACTGTCCCTATCAGCAAGGGAAAGACTGTGAGAAAGGTACCGTGTCTGAGTTCTCACAAGTAGTATGTGGTAGAGCCAGGGCTTGATCAATTTTAGTTGGAGAATGAATAATCTATGTGCAACAGGCAGACTATGTGTAATTACACACTAAGATATCAAGTGCTCTCAGTTCCGCAGGAAGCCATACAGGGCAGAGTTAAGGGGACAGACACTACACTGCCTGGGTTGACAGCTTGGTTCTACCGATTCCCTGCTCGGCAACTTTGGGGTTAATCAAGGTCAGATTCTTCTCCGAAATGGGAGTCGCGTAATACTAATTCAAAGATGAATTGTCATAGGATTCAGTGAGAAAATTTCTGTAAGCATGATGTCCCTGACATGTAAGAAGGTATATTACCAATTAGCTGTTAAAGTTAGAACATTGCTGGTGCATAGTTAGGTGCGAAACAATGTAGGGTGAGTAAATGAAATGATATCGGGCAGACAGGTTCTTCCAAAATCCTGAAACTCTTGACTTGTTTCATCCCCATTGATGGATCTGTAGCTGCAGTTTTGCACTTACTTGAACACTGGTGCGAGTTTAATAAATAAATGCATGTGTGTGAGTGTGTATGTGTAACAGAGAGAGAGACAGGGAGGGAGAGAGGGAGAGAGACAATCCAGCTACTCATTCATGTAACCAGACACAAGTTCCAATCATTTCATAAATAATGCATCATTTCCTTCATGGCTTTGTGCTGCTACATTCCGCTTATTGTCCGTTGGGTCTACATGCCCCTTGCGTGTATTTTCGTACAATCTTCTCTGAGCTCAGGCAGTGTCCTGCCTGCAAAGCAGCGGAGATTTGTTAGGTTGCTGTCTTTTTATACAAGGGTTGGGTCACTATTCTAAAATATTCTATACCTGTGTTTCTCAAACTTCAGCTGCATCAGAACCACCTGGCAGGCTTGTTAAACAAACAGCCTCTGGGGCCCACCTGGGCGTTTCTTATTTAGTGAGTATGGGTGGGGCCTACGAATTTGCATTTCGTTAACCACTTCCCAGGTGATGCTGATATTCTTGGTCTAAATATAACATTTTGAGAGACATTTTTGTACACTAAAATTTTAGGCACTTCTGTTTAAAAGGATGTTTAAGAATATTGGGCCTCGTGAATCTTATATTTTATTACCATAAAAATTAGATCTTCTTCTGGAAACTGAAAGTGTAGTCTAGCCCAGGTGGGCCCAGATGATATTCCGCCTCCAGATTTCTATTTTCTGGAAAATCTATTATATTTCTCCAGTCTACCCCCTGACTCTGAATTATGATTATCTCAATAGTTCTGATAGTGATGAAACTCGTATATGGAATAGGTGGAACTTTTGAAGTTCAAGTTCACAAATCAAAGGATACATTTATTTTTAATTTCCACCATCTTTTTTAAGTTTATTCAGGGGGAGATCATTTTCTTTTTTGAATGAAAACACTGACAGGTCTATGACTTCTCTGGTCACTTCCACTAACAGGTAAAATTGCAGCTTGTTTATTTATTTTTAGCAATTAAAGTGTTCTGTCGAAGACACTATCCAAAACCCTGACTAAATATGAGAACTCCTCTCCCCTGCCCCCAGCTTCATTCTGTTCCATTCAGCGCGCGAGTCTGTGAATGAGAAAGGGACCTGTGATGGCTTCACCTGTAGCTCTCCGCTCAGGGCTTCTCCTTTTCCCTCACCTGATGCTCTTTGGATTTCCAGAGGGGGTGGGTGGGATAGGAAAGAAGGACGTGGAAGGAAATTGAGAGAGTGATTCTTATTTGGCTTGGTGCTCTGAAGCCAAGCAGATGGTCCAACCTCACTTTCCTTTGTGTGATGCTTTTATTAACTCGTTGGAGGTTTACTGTTGGTCCTGCTCTTTCATTGTTGCCTTGACCTGGACAGATACATCTCTATTACAGGTAATTTATGGACTCCTTCCTCATATTTTAGAGATTAGCAACTCCCCTCTGTGTTTTTGCTGGTGGGGACCTGACCCTTGAGGGTACCCTATTGGAAAGAACCCTCAGTACCTCTGTGCTGGATCTCTTTCCTCCCACCCAACCCTCTTCTTAATCACAGGAAGAATTGAGGCATCCCTTGACCTACTGAACTCAGAGTCTGTAAGCATCCTAAGCATGCAGTCTTTTCCCAGCACCACTAAGTCAGCTGACTTGTTCCTCATATTACATTTTTTGGGGGAGCAGAGGGGAGAAAAATCTCAATTCCCTAAAGCCCCTCCAGCTGGAAAAGATGACATATCCTTTTTTCAAGTAGCCCATGGAAGCTTCTGTCATAGGAAGAAGCCCTGTCCCCCTGTTCCCCAGAGGGTGGACTTGCAGCAGAGTAACCGTTCTTCCCAAACTATTCTCTTTGCAAATCTTCCTCCTCCACATGCTAATTAATGCCTTGGTCTGGATAAGGCGTTCAAACATGATAGAACTGGTGGTCCTCAGACTTCTTTCACTAATTCTTCAGGGGCTAATTTGGTCATGTGCTTTGTAATTTTACATTTCTTGAAACACCGGTACCTACTTGAAACTTCAGTTTTAATAGTCTTGAGTTCAATCAACATACCCAAATTTCATTTTCTCACACGTAGCCACATTATCTCCTGCAGAATCAACTGAGCTAACCTGAACACAATTCAACAGAATCTATTTTTTGAGTTTACTCCAGGCATTGTGTTAACTCTGGTGATGCAAATATTGATATACATAGACACTCACATCAAGGCGCTCAGAGTCTAATAGAGAGGACAGTCACGTAAAAAAAAAAAGAGCAAGAAAGAATTTTCACAGGGAAAAAGTGGTGGTTTCACTTCTCAAGAACAGGAAGAACAAGATGTATTGACCCCTGAGTCAAGTTGTGAAGGTGAAAGGGAGTTTACCAGGTGGAAGGGGAGGTGAAGAAGTGAGATGATAGAAGTGAGATGATAGAAATGATAGAAATGTTACTCAGTAGCCCCAAGCCTCGATCCAGATATTTGTACAGTAATAGTACCAATCTCAGAAGACTGCTCGTCATAATATCTTGTATTTAAATTTAGGTTTCTAAGAAGTAGGCACCAAGAAATAATTAAACATGCAAGGATTTTATTAGGGGAAATGTCTACCAGAGGAAATGGGTGAGGCTCACTGTCCATCTACCAGGCTTTGTTAGCTGGCCCAACAAGTAACATGCAGGGGGTTCTGCAAAATTATTTTCCTCTGGACCATTGCCTCCAAGCTAAAACTCAATGCCACTGAAGACAAAGACAGTGTGGTGATTAGTTAGCTACCCTTTTATGCTATGAGTTGCCTTTGCTATGAAGGTGCTTAGATGAATTATATATGAGGGAAGGTCACCAAAGAATTTTAAGCAGTGGTGATATTTATATTTTAAAGATCATAAGGCCATCAGTGTCAGTGGATTGAAGGGTGTCATGGAAATGAAGGCAAGGGAACCAGTATTAAGGCTTTTGCTGTGGTTCAGGCAAATGATGAGGATGCCCTAGATAAGGGAGAAGAGGAGCGGACAAGGTTTGCAGGAATTTAGGAGGCAGGCCTTAAAGATTGGTTGACTATGAAGAGAGTAGAAAAGGATAGCTCGCTGATATTCTGACCCAGGTAAGTGGGTGAATATGTGTTACCCACCAAGTCTGAAGAAAATGAAGTAGTATCCCATTCAGTTGATATAGTGCTTTTCAGAGCTTTCTTTCAAATTTTCATCAGCAACAAAAAGGGGAATGTGTATGTTGAGAGGTTCCAGTAGGTTGTTCACCCTGCAACTGGGGAAATTTTCTTTGAGGTGTTTTGTTTTATTCTGAAAATTTATGCAAATTTTACCTTCTATTCCATTATATCCCTAGCCTGATATAAAACAATGTTTGAAATAATTTTAAAAAATTATTTACACGAAATTTGTAAATCTATTCTCCCATCTTGAAAACATTAGAACATTAGAGACTGAAACCCCCTTGACCACCACTAATAATCCCTATCTCCTCTCAACTCCCTAGAAATAATCACTACTTGTTTGTGGTTTTCATCTTTATGAATTTTCACTCATTTGTATATGCTGGGAAAATATACCATGTCTTTGTGTTTTAAAAATAAATATTGCACTGTATAAAATTCTGCAACGTGACCACTCAAAAAAATCACATTTTTAACATCTATCTATATTGATACAGATAGGTGAGTTTATTCTTTTAATTTAATTCCTGGGAGGCAAATTGATATTTCAGGAGGATGAACTATATTTATCTTGTGCCTTTGAATATTCCTGGCATTCTGTTGCATTTTGTCAACATTACATTAGCTCAATTAGAAACACAAGATTATGGAAGCAAGATCTTCTCTCCCTGATAGAGGAGAAATCTGCTCGTCTGTATGATGAAAATCACTCATACTTATTGGTGCTATGGGCCAGATACTCTTCTATGTGCAGTACATGTCTTCACAACAACTCTATGAGGTAGCTGTGGTAATTATACCATAATGGCAGATGAGAGCAGGAAGCGTGCAAAGTTTAGGTAAGTGGGGTTATGCAGGCTTTGAACAGCAAAAACATGATGCTTGCCCAGACAATCTGATTCCAGAGCCTGTGTTCTTTTGTTTTATTTTTATTTTTTTGTTGTTCAAGTACAGTTGTCTGCAATTCTCTCCCAACCCCAGCCACTCCCCCACCTCCCTTGCCTGATTCCACCTCCCCACCTTGGTTATGTCCATTTGTCCTTTACAAGCTGTTCCTGGAATCCCTTCCCCACTTACCCCCATCATCTCCCACCTCCCCTCTGGTAACTGTCAGATTGTTCTTAATTTCAATGTCTCTGGTTATATTTTTCTTGTTTATTTGTTTTGTTGATTAGGTTCCACATAAAGGTGAGATCATACGGTATTTGTCTTTCACTGCCTGGCTTATTTCACTTAGCATAATGCATTCCAGTTCCATCCATGCTGTCACAAAGGGTAGGAGCTCCTTTTTTCCTGCTGCATGGTATTCCATTGTATAAACGTACCATCGTGTTCTTAACCATTTTACCAGACTACCTAGGGGAAATGTGTGTGACGCAGTTAAAAATCTCAGCGGATTTCTTTGTGTTCCTCAAGGCAATGAGGTACAGAATGAGCCATGCTCTTAATGTTGAACTTGAGCCAGACAGCTGCAGCCAAATGATGCTTCCCAACCCTCATTCCTGAAGTTGCACGTTGGCCTGTTTACAGGTTAGATACCTATTAATTTATCAGGTGAACTGAAGCAAGATAGATGACATTGTATCTGCCCACTGTGTGTGTGTGCAGTGTATGGTATGGTGCCAAAATCCTGAGCTAAGCAGCTCAATCTGCATGACTAATGCAAAGAACTGGGGGACCAGTGAGAAGTCCATTTTCATGGAAGGATAATGCTCTGTAAGAAGACATTCAGTGCCTACTTTTTCTCCTCCTGATGTGGCCCCGAAAGGATGGAACTGGGCTGGTGGATGTGTTCTCTGAGCCAAGAGTGAAATGACACCTATTAAAAGGTGTGAAGGTGTGAATAAATACCATTGGCCCAGACTTTTGTTTCTTCCTCAGTGTGATTTTTAGCTTTGACACTGTGGGGGAGGCAGGTGGGGAGGAAATCTTGTACTTAGTTTCTTTCACTGACCTACACACAGCTTGAGGCTCAGAATGTTGGGGTGAATGAGCTGTGACTGTGTTTTCCTTTCTCTTGCACTCTTTAAATACAAAGTGATTTCAAATTCTATTGCTGAACACGTTGGGTCTCTAAACCAATGTATCAGGGTGAGAAATAAAACTAGCATGGTTTGAAAGGTGGCAGCAGTTTCTCTTAAGGGAGAAAGCAACCTCAATTTAGACAAGTGCCTTGATAAAACACTTAGGATGCAGGAGATGAAAACCCAAGGTAATGACTAGGAAGGCAATAGTATTATGGAGAAAAAAGCTCTTATGTAAACAGTTTGCATAAGAAATAACAAGAATTTGGGAAAGGGCAGAAGTGAGAAAGGGAGGAAACCATGCCTACATGGTAAGAGGACCAGATAGGAGGAAGATGGTGGGCAAAGGGAGCTTGATTGGTGCCTGAGGACTGAGTGATCTGATGTCCAATTTTAACTCTTCATTCTCTCTCTTTCTCATTTCCCTGCGAGGTAGTGATCATCATTATTATTATCATCATTCCCTTCAGGCCTCATGTAATATAACACAATCATAGCTTTTGAAGTGAAGTTAAAAAAAGGGGCCCTGGCTGGGGTGGCTCAGTGGACTGAGCACCAGTCTGCAAACCAAAGGGTCTCTGGTTTGATTCCCAGGCAGGACACATGCCTGGGTTGCAGGCCAGGTTCCCTGGTGCAGGGCGCATGAGAGGCAACCACACATCGATGCTTCTCTCCCTCTCTTTCTCCCTCCCTCCTCTTCTGTCTAAAAATAAATAAATAAAATTTTTTTAAAAAAAGAAAGGGACCAAGTTCCTGTTTGGGTAAACCTGAAGCAGAAAAAAATATGAATGGTGAAGTCACATGAGAGGAAGTGAAAATAAGACCAAGGATAAGACAGAAACTGGAATGTATCTCAGAGAAGGTGCTTGACTTCTCATAAGATATGGGACACTGGTCTTGAGCCAATTTTCTTTAAATCCTGCAGGGTGGTGTTAGCAGACACCTGAGTGACACAAAGAAAACGTAGACTCCACTGAAACCTGCAGGGAGTTCTCCCTGATCTCAACAGAAAATCTCGAAAGTTAAATAGCCCATTAGGCTGTAGTCAATGCAGACACTCCATCATCTCACATCGCTCTTTGCATCCATGATCATGTATAATTTGGGCTTGTTTGGCTCAGTTTCTTTGGTTAAAGGACAGGAGACCGTGGAGGACAGAACACAGGCTCTGGGTCAGGAACACGTGGGTTGGAGCTATGCACTCTCAGATGACTTTGCCTCTACGGCACAGGTGGCAGACACCAGGCCCCCGGGCCGCATCCGGCTCTCCACTGTTTCATCCGGCCCAGCACCTTGTTTCTACCCGGCGGCAGAACCAAGCTCTCACTTAGCTGTTAAGGAGTAGTTACGTTTATACAGTCCTAAAATTATATTTGGCCCTTTGAAGACAACTACGAGGCTGATGTGGCCCCCGGTGAAAATGACTTTGACACCCCTGTTCTATGGTATTTTTTCTTCATAGCACTTATCCTAATATATAATGATTTTTATTTGGTTTGCTTATTTTTTGTCTGTTTACTCAGCAGAGAACAGACTGCCAGACCCATGATAGAGCGGCTGTGTCTGTTTGTCAGTATTGTACCCTCGAGGCCTGGTAAATAATGGATACTCCATGTATGTAGCTTGAATTAATTCATAGATTTTTTTAACTTTCTGTTCGTAAACTTGAGAACAATATGAATGAGAGAGCGTTTCACTGAAAATGTGAGCCTTCTTTGCCTTCCAAAGTTAAGGGTTTGTTTTTCTCTAGACTAGCTGATGACCTATGACCGTGCCCTCTGACCTTCAACAGCCTACAATGCCAACACTGTGTCCTTCATCACGTGAAGGTGTTGGAAGAAAAGAACACAGGAAGCTCAGTATAACCCTGCTAGGCACGCTTTTTTAAAAAAGGGCCAAGAATATGCCCTTGAGGTGGGAAGGACCCGTGACCTCTCTACAGTGACCAGCGTTTGTTTCTGGCCCACACTGCTGTCCGCCCCCCAGACCCGGGAAAAGGAGCTGGTTCGCCTCTGACTCTGCGGGGCTCGTCCCTTCATTTTTGTCATGAGAAGGTCTCTGCACGTCTGATATTTTTTCATTGCTAATGACCAAAGAAGAGAGCCGTTGCCATACCCAAAGCAGAAAGTCAGAGACAAAAGTTACAAGAAAGGAATGCACTTTTGCAAAGACCAAGCAAGAGGCTAACTGGAAGAAAAATTAGAGAACAGTTCAAGAAAAAGGGTGGGTGGGGTGGTGAGCACACAGCACAGCACACAGATGCTGTGCGGGGGAATTGTGCAAGTGATACAGGTATGGTTTTGTGAACCAGTGTCACCCCCAATGAAGTCAATAAAAAGGGAAAAAAAAAGATAACGGGGAGGAAAAGGGACAGGCATAAAATACAAAAGTGACTGGGAGGAGAAGGTTCTCTGTTTGCACATGGGACCTGTGCTTCTAACTCAAAGAGTAACACCGGAGGCCCTAATTAAAAGTTTGTAAGGAGGTCGGTGTCAACTCAGAGAGGTAGTTGTTAGGGGGAAGCTGGTTTGATCTGTGGGCGGAGTCAAAGATGAAAGACCAAGGGCCCAAGAAACCTGGCTCTTGGACTGTGTAAAGGAAGAGAATTCACCCAGGGTTTCACAGGAGAAAGAGTCCAAGGTTTCCAGAGAGTCTGCCTACCAAGTCATTTAGGAATTGCCTACCCTGATAGCTTTAGGTTATTTTCCTGTTCATTAGAAAAATACTTTCAGATGGGGACTACCAGTTGCAACACTTAATGTGTATTACTTACGTTCAATGAAAGAAACTTTGAGGCAGCTTGGATCCTAGGTTTGGCTCTGTCTTTACCAGATTCTGTGACTCAGGCAAATCACAAAGCCCTCTCTGAACCCTCTTTTCTCATACGTAAAACAAAAGATTACTGAAGTGTAATCTTCAGTAATGTCCCATGGGACATGTTCCATGTCCCATGGCTCAAAGGGCTTTGAGGTTTTCATTTCAGCTCTGTCCAGTTATAAGGTCTCCCCCTTCTTTTGAGTTCTCAGGTTCTGCTGAGTCGCAGAGGGTACCCAGGGGAGGCAATTAGAAGGGGGTTGTGATTCATAATTGAATGTCACTCCTGATGGCCAGTCCTTAGGGCAGTGATGCATACCGACAAAGTTAAGTCCTCACTGTACACCCATGGAAGGCAGAGTTGATAAAGGCACCCCCACCCCGGGGGAAGAAAGGTTCACCTCCACATTAAAACTGAATGTCTTTTTGCTCTGTTCTCAGGGGGTAGAGCAGACTTATTTTTCAAATCTTTGTGTGGACGTGGAAAGAAACTTGAGCCTTCCATTCCGCAAAGGAAAGGAAGCAAGCAGAATAGTTCAGTTCCATATTAAAACTCCCTGAATGAACAGCCACCTAGATGCTAGCATGGATGATCTCTAAATTCTCTTCCATCTTTAACTTACTATGAATTTAAAGCCAAGAGTAACAGAGTGTTGCTTTTCTTCCGGTGCCGCTAGTGACATGGAGAAAACCTTAGTCTCTTTAGGAGCGGAAGCCATAAACCTGTTTAGAACTCCGAGGCATGGAAGCAGCTGAATGGCAGCATCAAACGTAAAGCTTTACGGTCGTGGCTTAGTGAAGTCATGATGCCAAATTGCTGTTGCACATATTTTTCAGAAAGATGGGTATGGTCTTGGAAAACCAGTCTCTGAATATATTACTTATGAATTTGATGGTCATCTAAGTTCAATGGCATGCTGACTCTCAACCAGTAGCTGCCCCAGGAAGTGTTCAAAGGGGTCTATAAGGGAAAATGGTAGAAACCACAATCATTCGCTTCACACTCTGAGAGTCATAAGCAAACATTGCAGACCTTTCCCCTGTGTAGACTGACATTTCCCCTCAAAGCTCAGTCTGTTTAATCAGCTTTCACGATGCTCCTTGAACCATGGCAAGCATTGCCGTTTTGGGTTTGTTCTGTCAACGGAAGTATTCCAGAAGCACCATCAAGCCATTCCAAAGTGCTAAGAAGCTATAATCTAGCATGAGGGTATCTGCCTCCGTGCTTTATGCATTATTCAGTGCAGGAGAGAGCTTCAGTTTCCATTCATTTATTGATATTTCCATTCATTCATCAATCCATCTGTCCACCCATTACTGGGCATCCAATGTATCAAGCACCATGATAGGCAACAAAAGATTCTTAGATAGTTCTATTTGGAAATGAAGTTCAGGACACAGGAAAGAGACCCCTATTTCATCTCACTGTCAGGTGGTATGGAGCCATCAAGGGTGTATGCAGTTGCTACAGATTTGGAGAGAGTGGCTGCCCTGAGCAATAATCTGGGATGAAGATGCCCTTCCTGCCACTATGGGGCAAGAACGAGTGTTAATGCTGTCCCTGGAAAGAGGCAGGCATCCCCAGGGAACACGGCAGGCTGCCCAATTTCTCTCTATAGTCGAGGCTCACAGAAAGCAGCACTTAGGGCTCCACATGGGGCGCACATCTCCCCAGGCTCCGCTTTGCTACTATCTTCTCACTGCACACTCTGCAGGGAATTAGATGCTGCTCCACTGTAATGCAAAGTTAATTAATAATCTAAGCACACACTGCCTCCAAGGGAGGTACTCAGATGAAACTACTTAAATGTGCCTGCCTAAAAGCAAAGCAATTAACCTAGAAAGTTACACACCCAAAACTTCAATCCCTGATCTATTTTCTTCCGCAGAAGAGATTTAGGAAGTTTATATTTTTATCCAGCATAAAAATATCCAGGATTTTTATCGACTCTTATTTCTCTTCCCCAAAGTTCAGATAGTTTTTTTTTTTTTTTTTTTTTTTTTTTGCTGGCCCAGCGGAAGAGGTCTCGGCAGCCTTCCTGAATGGATATTTTGTGTAGAGTCCTAGAAAATCATTGAAAACAGGCAACCTCAGATGGTCAGAGAAAGCTCATGTGCCTCATCTGAAAAATAGGAATCATGGAACCTCAGAGGCTATTGTAAGGAGTAGATGGGATGCTGTGCAGATGGTAGTTAAAGACTTGGCACATAGGCAGAGCTCAATAGTTGCTACTGCCTGTAAGGAAAATACTGCTTTCCTATGGATTATGGGAAAGCCAATGAAAACAAAATATTTCTGTCTCATCATCTGTTATTGTTGTCTAAACTCAGTCTGTGACACAAGAATGCTTATCGGATATTTACCTGAT
Source organism: Anoura caudifer (assembly GCA_004027475.1). Taxonomy (NCBI): domain Eukaryota; kingdom Metazoa; phylum Chordata; class Mammalia; order Chiroptera; family Phyllostomidae; genus Anoura; species Anoura caudifer. The sequence continues at coordinate 504,001 of PVKU01000079.1, forward strand.
AGGTGAAGAAGGAGCAAAAAGGGAGAAAGTTGGAGGAGGGAGCACCTTTGTTAGAAGATGCTGGGCTTGCTGAGACAGATGGCTGCTCCAAAGAATGAACATCACTTTGAACTTGCCTTTCTTTTGGAGTGCAGACAACATCATTAGTTAATTAGCCCTTCCCTGGCTGGTGTAGGGATGTTCCAGACTCCTGTGGTTTTCAGGATGTTGAAGCTGCAGGAGCCAACATTCAGAGGGGCCAGGCTGAGCAGAAAGAGCCTCTTCCTGGGGGGTCTGTCTTCTATTAAAAGGAGCCCTGATGTGTGTTCATTGCTTCCTGCTCGAGGACTCTCTGCTGTCTTCACTGCCAGCCCCTGAAGGCAGCCTGTACCTCCCAACTGGTGCTATGGAAAGAGAACAGGCTGAACGGGCGGTCTAAACTCATTTCTTCCAACACAGCACACCCAAACGTGGTGGTGAAGGATGTTTTCTCTGGGTTGACTAATTGGATGCAAGTCCCAGGTCTGCCATTTACTTAATCTTTATAAGCCTTAGTTTCCTCGACTCATCATGGAAATAGCAATGCCGAGCTCGTAGGGTTGTTGGAGACACCAGAGCCACAAGGTGGAAAGAGCCAAGTCTCTAAATCACTATTCCTTTTGCTAATAAGGAATATGTTTAAATTATATATATATATATATATATATATATATATATATATATATGAAATAAAGAGCCTTTGTCCAAGCTGCTGCTAATAGCGCCTTGCTTTTTAATTACACTTCTGGTGACAAAGTGCATTCACATGCCACTTCCCCTACTTTGCAACAGTCTAAAGTCCCTGAATGAGTTCAACAACGATTCAAGCAGGTTTCTTTTTCACTCAGTCCCCTCGCTATGCATATGAATACCCTTTTTCCTATGTTTGGGTGACACTCAAACCTCAGTTGGTTTTATTTGAGGACCTTCCAATCCTGGGCAGCAACCAGCCTTCCCATCTCACTCACCCTCTGTTAACGCTCCCAGCTGTGAAAGTGGGAATGGCTAGTGTCATTTCCTGAGACTTTCCTTCCCTCCGGCCTCTCACACACCATCAGTCCCATTGGAAATGCTGTCCCTTAGACTTCCTGCCAGGATTTTAACTGGCAAGTATCCTACCAGGATCTCAAGACGACTCAAATGCTCTTTCCTCAGCCAAGCCTTTCCACCCTAATATTGAGTGATATTTATAATGACAGCTAACATTTATTGAGGGCTTGCCATGTACCAGGCATGATGTTAAGAAGTTTTGGGTAAATATTTAAACCGAAGCTTTTCTAGGTTTAGAAAGATTAAATCATGTTAGTTTCTGTATAAATGGCATAAAATAAACAAGGAATTATCTCAGGAGCTTAACAGAATTGAAGCTTATTTCTACATGTAAAATTTAAGTAAGTGTTCCTCATAAGTAAAAAGAGTAAGGATTTAGGGACTTGGCTGTTTGTCTTGTGGCTCCGCCATCTTCAGTAAGTAGCTTCCAGGCTTGTTGGCTTGGATGTAGCAATAAATGATCACATGCAGGAAGCTTAAAAGGGTGAGTCCTAGAAATGGCACATACCACTTCCACTCACATCCCGTTGTCTAAAATTTAGCCACGTGGCCAGGAAATACAAACTAATAGAAGACCAGGAGGAAGCAAAAAAAAAATTGGATGAAAAATTTGAAGTCTTTGCTACAAAGGTGTAATGCTAGTAATTAGAACAGTGACAATGTTGCATTTTACCCGAGCCTATGCTCCTGGACAAGAGTAACAATGAAGAAGTTGCCCCTACTTTTTTTGTTTGTGGAAATGGCTTACTTTCCTGCAAAGAAGCACCTGTCCTAATACCACTTAGATAAGCCAGGGGCACAGATGCCCCTGGTTTAACCCATGGCAAGGACAGACAAAGACCCTCCAGATTCCCGCTTTTTCTCATAAATGATTAGCTGAACTGTTTGTCCCCACTGACCACTCAGAACAAAACGTGTGTTAAACACACTTTGCTTAACTTTCTGTCCTTCAGCAAGATTCCTGAACTGTGACCCACCCTCTGTCTAAGACAACCTCTCCCAAGAATTGGCTGATCTCAAGGTAAAAAAAAAATGCTAATTTGCTGTCTAGCCCCTGCCATGCCCACCTATTCATCCCATTCAACCCCTTCCCAATACCCACTTCTTTCAAATCTTGTTTACTTCTCCCTATAAATGAAGCTTCTTTCAGCTTAACTCACACGCTCGCAGATCTCACGGTTGGAGCACTGCACCTGTTGTGACAGTCCCTTCCCCTTCCCCTCCTCCTGCAGTTACGCTTTAGAATGGCTCTCTCCTTGAGTAGCCTGGGTTTCTTTTTTCTTGACAGCACAGATTTGAAGCCAGGGTTCAGACTCGAGTTCATCCTCCTATTGTTTTCTGTGCCAGGGATGGCTACCACCTGTCCCGTATGTGGCCCCACCCTTCCTTAGTCATTGCGCAGTTGGGAACTATGGTCCCCTTATTTTATTTCAATTAATTAATTAATTAATTAAATCTTTATTATATTTTTTCCATTGCCATTTAGTCCCCTTATACCTCCCCGCAATTGCCGTACTGTTGTCCACGTTTATGAGTCCTTTTTACTTTTTGTTCAATCCCTCCACCCCCTAACCTCCCCCGCCCACCTCACTAGCTGTCATCTGCTCTCCATCTACACGCCTCTCTCTGTTTTGCTTGTTTGTTCAGTTTGTTCATTAGATTCCACATATGAGTGAAATCATATGGCATTTGTCTTTCTCTGACTGGCTTATTTCACCTAGCATAGTTGAGCCCTTTCTTTTTAGGTGGGGGCATGTGACTCATTCAAGTCAACGAAAGGGGAGTGGACATGATATGTCATTTTAAGCAGAAGTGATTGAGTGTCTGGTGTGTGTTGCCCTGGTTCTTGCTCCCTCCTGAAAAGAACTTGGAAGATGCCAGCAAAGCACTGGAGGCCTGAGTCATTGCTTAGAAGAGAGCTGTCCTCCACCAAAGAACGCTAACCAGGAGCAGCTACGTGGGACTTCGGAGATTTGGGGACTCTGATTAATACACTTGCCAGTACTACCAACTTATTGTGAGTGACAAGATGTCCTATGATGGGGACTAGGATTGTGTATTCCTCACATCAGTGTCTCACTTACTGTCCTTATCACGCTGCATGTGGCATCGTGATCAGGTATATTTTCTTCCGCACTCGTCGCTGAGGTCTTGAGGAAAACATGGGCGTATTCATTCACCCACAGGATTCAGCAGGTTCTGACGTGGCTCAGGGACTGAATTCATGAGCTGTCTTAGTCTATTTTCAAAATAGTCTTTTCAGATAGGCAGAACCAGTCTTTATGTTCATTAGGGAAGCAAGGAAACATAAAATGATTAGAAAATAAAGTTGAAGACAGTTCCAATCTCATCACTTTTCTCTGGTATCATCTTTGTATGTTTTATTTTTTTCATGTTTTACATGCACTGTTGTATCCCTTTAAATTTAATCTTTTCCCATGGTGATTTTTTCATGCTGCTACTTTGCCTCCATAACCATTGTTTTTACTCTCTGTTCATACAAGTGAATATAGAATAATTCCTTTGCTCTCACTATATACTATGCAGATGCAATCTCAATAAAAGTCCTTATGCATAGAGCTTTCCATGTATTTATTTATGTCTTTTCCTTAGAATAAATTTTCAAATGTAATATGACTATGTCAAAGGGTATGAATATTTTTATTATTGACATGTTACCAAATTGCTTTCTGGAAGATTTGTACTTATTTACAAAGAAGTACTGTACGCTTGCTTGAATGATTAGAAATGAAACATTTATTTGGGTTTATTATATAAAGATCTCATTATTTTAAATCATAAATCGGACTTTCTTGATAGAAGAAGTCTACTGGGATTGTTTTTTAGTTGTTGTTTTTTCTTTTGTAAGTTGTTTATTTCTATCCATTTCAATGATCTTTTCTTAATTCAAAACCCACTATTGTGCCAAGCCATGTGCTGTGGGGTACAGTGGGAAAAAATGGACGGAAGTCTCCACCCTTAACAAGTGTTCATGCTGGTGGGGACAGATGGCAAATTAATAGGTTAACAAATAAATAAAACAGTTTGGATGGTTACAAGGTTTATGAAGTAAATTCATAGGGTTGGTGAGTCCTTTGCTTAGGGCAGCGGCAGTCTTCACGGAAAGAAAGTTGTAGCTGGATGTGAGAAAAAGGAAAGAGCCAGTCAAACAAAGAAGTTGGCATTCGAGTACCGAGGAGGTGAGAATTCCAGGCTAAGAGATGAATGAGTATAAAGCCAGGGAGGCACACAAGTTGCGTCCTGTTCATGGAAGAAAGGAGGTTGTAATAGTTGGAACACAATGAGATGTGGGGAGCGGTGTGAGCTGAGGATGGCAATTTGGGCTGAAACTGAACAATAAAGGCTTCCCTGAGACAAATTCAGGTGTTGTTCCAGGAGAGGAAGGAAGCAACTGAAGGGTTCTAAGCGTGACAGTGATATAATGTGACTTAAACAAAGAATCTTGGTTGCTGTGTGGAAAAGCAGAAGTAAATTTATTAGAAGATTACTACATATTCTATGCAAGAGATCATGAGACATGGCCTGGGGCAGGGGCAGGGGCAGGAGGGATAGAGATAAAATGAGCTAACTTTTGGGGTTATCCCTAAAGAGAGACTGAGACAAAGATTCAGGTGCAGACCGTTCATCTCAGAGGTGAGTCCAGGAAGTACAAATGAGAGAACAGGGAAGTAAGACAGGAAAGGAGAAAAAGTCAAAGTCATTGCAACAGACGATGGGACCTCTAAGAACAGAATGCCTCTCAACAGAGGCCATCTGAACACCTGGATGCTGGGGCATTCATCCATTGAGTACGAATCTCCTTTCACCATTTACTGAGGCCTTGTTCTCAACTGAGGGTGTTCTTTCCCATGTACTTCTGGACTGTAGTCACACTAGGTAGACAAACTCCATATGTACAGCTGGGTCTTGAGGTGGGTGCCGTCAAGGTGCACCAAACTGTCCACTGCAGTGGCAACTGAAATCAAAGGTGTCCCGAGGGCATGAGGTATATGGTACCAAAAATTTCTGCTACACTACAGATGGATGCAAGAGATATTTTCTGGAGCAAAAATTCTCCCACTTTGATGGGAATGGAAATTGGTTAGAGAGTCTCATAGGCTTTTTTAGGTCCTACAGGTATTTACCCATGAGACTAGGATGTAGATCTTTTGCTAAAATTAGCAGGAAACAAATTATATATTTGTACTTGGACCTTGGTCAGATGCTGCAACTGATTGTTTGCCATAGATTCCTCTTCCTAAGGGTGAATATTCTTTTACAAATAAAAGAAGAAAAAGTATGCTTGGGCTTGAACATCACCACTTGAGCTCTGCGGATTAGTTGTTTCTGTTGATGGAGAGACCTGGTTCTTCTTGCTGACACATGTAAAGAATTACATATCAGCAAATCTTGTAATATGTAATCAGTTTATTAGTGGCCCATTCCCATGGAAGAGAACAGGACTGGGTAGAGTAGGGGGTGAAAGGCAAAGTTTCAGGGCAAAGCAAGGTGAGAAAATCAAGAGCGGCTAAAGACCAGGGTGGCAAGCCCCTGGGCAGCCTGAGGCCCTGTGGCCCAAGAGCCAAGAGCACCCTGAGCCCCCAAGAGGTAGAGAGAGTCCTTTGTTCTAAGGACTTATATAGTTGGTGGGACAGGAGGGAAGAAAGTTACACATTGATTAACGGGTAAATGTGGTGCCAGTTTTCCTGGGGGAATGTGACTACCCAAGCTTAGGTATGTGTGGGAGTCTGTTAGCCCAAATCCTTATCTTGCTCCAGACCCCATTTGTTCATCTTGTTGTAAAACAAATACATGACAGGAGACAGTTAATTAAAATTGGGGTACTTTCCAAAGTTATTTATGGGCTCTTTCTGTAAGCATCAGGGACTCCCTCGTAAAACAGATAGTGACCAGAGGTAGGCAATTAACCAAGTTGTTTTATGGGCTCTTTCTTTGGGCACTGGGGACCCTCTCCCACATTCCAGGCCTTGGAATGAAAGCACAGTTTCAAGGCTTTCTTTCCCAGATAGTGGAAATGTTACATAGAATTTCAAAGACTTCCCTTCTTTCTTGCTAACATAGTGTTTCTTGTGATGTTGGAACACCTGGCAATATTATCAGACCAGGCTCAGGACTGCTGAGTTAGTGTGTGAGACATGTCTCCCTGCCTCGGTTTACTATTTATTCTACTTAATCGGTAAAAGATGTTTCCTGGCAACCAGGGTGCTAGATGCTGGCCAGTAACAGTATTGCAGTCTCAGAGTTCTTCCTACGCTATCTCCTGCTTCATTTCCAACCTTTTTCATCTCATGGCACACAAAAGCTAATTACTAAAATACATTTTTTGTCAATCTGACAAAAAGAGGTATAATTTAGACTCACATCAGATGGCTATTGTTGTATTGGCTGTTGTCATTTATTTAAAATTTGACAGTCTAAGGGAAGAGAGGTCAGTGCCCTGACTAAATAGTCAGGTATTGCATCTTTTAAAAATTCTTGCAGCACACTGGTTGAAAATTGTTGGCTTTGCACTGGCTGGTGTAGCTCAGTGGATTGAGTGTTGGCCTGCAGACTAAATGGTCACCAGTTGGATTCCCAGTCAGGGCTTGGGTTGTGGGCCAGGTCCCCAGTTCGGGCATGTAAGAGGCAACTGTTTCACTCATGCACAATGACATTTCTCTCCCTCTCTGTCTCCTTCCCTTCCCTCTCTCTAAAAATAAACAAATAAAATCTTTGGGGAAAAAAAGAAAATTGCTGGTTGGATAGAAGAGTGGACACAGGATTTCTGTCCCATCTCCCCTTTTAACCAGCTGGAAAGTGCAAGGCCCAACTTACTCATCCTTATGTGCGGCCTGACCTCCTGCCTCCTCATTTGTTTGTGTCTCTTCTGTCCCTGTAGTTCCTTGCTTCTTGACAGCTTCTGCTGGCTTATAATCCTTGTTTATTTATACCTTCCACTCACATGTCCCACCCTCCTGAGGCCCCTGCAGGCTTTTCTGTGTGCATCCCTTTAATTCAGCTTTCTCTGCCGTTGGTTTTCTTATTGATCCCCAATTTAATTCCTGGAAATGAGATTCAAATTGCTCAAAATGATGCCAACTTGGCAAGAGATTTTTCACTTCCAGGGATCTTATAAGCCTGGAAGGTTCTGCTGCTTTTGGATCAAAATCCAATCCCTGGTCAGTTGAAAAACAACAACAACAAAACAACAAAAAAACTTTGAATAGTGGGTAAAGCCACTTGGAACCCAAGGTGGTTATCTAAAGCTGCCCCCTTGTAAGGAGCTTTGGGAAGGTAGGAGATTAATTGACATGTCTAGTGTAAGTCTCAACTGTAATGAATGTTATTTGTAATTGTTTTGTCTTTGTCCACAGAGAATTTGGAAAAGCTTAATCAACAACACAGACAACACCCTTGATGATGTAGTCAGGCAGAAAATACAGATGGGAGAAAAAATATCAAGGGGCCAGTTCTAGAAGAACACATGTGTTTCAATCAGTGTGGTCAACACAGTCACTTGATCGTGCTTCACATTCGCTTCTGAATGTCTAAGGAAGGAAGGGAGTGGGTAAGTTATTTAGTTCTTATTATTGGAAAGGAAATAGTTGTATCTCTTAGTACATTGGGTGGCAGAGGCCCTGAGGTCCCTTAAAATGGGGCCCCTCTAACAACAGATAAAAGTTGGGAGAAAGAAAAGTTGGCAAGGAAATAGGAATCTAAATGTATATAGATCATTTGTCTGTATTTATAACTGATCCTTAATTCAATAGATGATACTTCTAGCAGTCATTGCTTCATTTCCTTATAACTTGGAACAGAGCCCTCAAGTAAGCAGATCCTCATGGATAATAAGACTAGTGTTTCCCCTTGCCAAATAACCCTTAATGTTTAGCACAGAAGCTGGCCTTCCCAGGTCAAGTACCCATGTATGGAATCACAGGGGAAACTTGAATGTGCTCCTGCCACTGACATCTTGGTTCAAGGTCTCAATCACCTTCAGCTTATCCCATCCTTCATGATCACTTTTTTCTTTGAAAGGAGACTTCAAGAACCTTTTGTTTTTGGTAACACCCTGCAAGCCAAGGCCACGGTTATGGAAAGAGTGTTGCTATGAATATTAAGAGAACTGGATTTGAGCTCAGATCCTGCCACCTTGTGTGGCCACAGCTTCTCTCCTTATGACGTTGAAAGGACTGGAGATATGACCTCAGTATTCTTCAAGGTTACTAAGGGATTACTTATGAAAATACAGACTCTAAGATCACACACGAGATCTACTGAATCGAAATCACAGGGGGTGCAACTCTAGGTTCTGCATCTTAACAACTCTCCATAAAAGGTGTTTATGATGTACATCTGAGTTTGAGAACCACTCTGTTTGGTGATCTTCTAGGTTCTTTCCAGTTAAATACTTAACATGATCCCACATTTCTAAGGAACTAATCATATTCTTCCTGGTGACATTTTCAGCCATGCAGAACTAGAACAGATACAGAAATAGATTAAAGGCAAGGCTAGGCTTTTCTCCCTATTTAGTTACACATTAGGCCACTTCTTGACAGAATTATTTCCCAAAAACCTCCAGGTAATTTCTTAACTGTTCCACTTAATAGCTAGCATAAGTAGAAAGTTGTTGGGCTTTTTTGAGATACTAACCCAAAAAGTTGCTGGAGGCTTGTAATTAGATGGCTGTAAGATGATGAAAATGAAGGTCAACCAAAAACATGTTGAGGATGAAAATTAAAAAATGAACTTCAATATTAGTCTGAAGATGTGAGATAGAGTCATTTTCATTATGTACAGACAGTTAATTTCCATGCCTAATAATTTCCAAGACAATTCTCCCTCTGGTAGCTGGCACTTATTTTCTACAGTCCCTTTAGTTAACTCTGCCTACTGTATATAACTGGATGGAAATGTCTCTCGTCTTGCTACCTCGGGTATCACATGGCAAACTGGGGCTCCGCCATTGCTGGTTTAGCCTATAATTTTGGGCCTAAGTGACTGCACTCACCTATCATGCTTATTATGTAACAGGCCTCTTCTCAACTTTACATATTATTTGCTCATTTAATCCTCACAGCAACCCTGTGTATCCATTTAACAGATAGGATTCCAGGCCCAGAGATGTTATGTAACATGTCCAGGGTCACACAGCTAGTAAGTGGAAAAGTTGCAACAGGAGAATGATTTGATTTGCTTGCCCCGAGAGAACACTCATGAAAAGAAAGCTCCTGCATCAAGTAGTTAGATAGAGGCTTAAGGAATCAAACTGGCATCTTACTGAGTGGTCAGCTCTCTACCGTGAGTGGTAGCTTGTGATGAACTCAACATTATCCTTACCTTGACTTCCATCCAAAGATCTGGGGCACCTATGAAGAAGACTTTATGCTCTCTTCTTCCTGTTTCTTACCTGTAAGAAGAAATAAAATTCTAGGTCTCCCAAACTACGTCATTGGGAGGCTAAAATTCAATGCTCAATGCACGGACCTAGGAGCTAATTGTTCAAGCATCAGCCACTGTCCCGACTGGAGCACAGAGCAGTGGGGAGTGCTCTGATGTGGGGTCGGGAGGTGGTGTGGGGCTGCAGCTCTTAGGTGGCTTTGCCCCGTGCCCTTGGCAGAGTCACAAAGTCTCTTGTCCTTGGTGCAACCATCTCTAAAATAAGGGATTTTATGAGAAGCTATGTTTTTAAAAAATATTTTGCTCCTTAAAAGAGATATGCAATAAAATAAAATTGGGAAACATACAATCTGTGACTCTTTTAGCAATTTATTGGGTGCATGAACATATAAAATGTTTTGAGAAGCTCTGCCATAAATAAAACCTGTTTATGTTAGTTTAATTAAGATTCTTAAATTTATTGGAATGCATGCTTTTCAACCTTTTTTTTCCTTCCTAAGACCAATAAACATCTCATGGAAAACACTTTGGGGACTGTTAGATTGCATAATTTTTATATTTTCAAACATAAATTCCATGATTTTTTCACTGTCTACTATTGGTTGGTGGGTTCTTAGGGTGAAAGGATATAGGTACAAAACAGTCCTCTCAGTAGACTGAACTTATTGTGTATAGGGACCAGAATAAGAAAAGAAGAAAGTAGGATGTCTGATTTATAGAGTGAGATGTTTTGAGCTGAAATCTGTGTCATGCTGAACTGAATACCTATAGTGAGTTTTCCTCATGTGAAAACTATCTAATTGCCAGAAGACAGTTAATACCCCCAGCTCAGTTTTGGGGAAGAGCTAGAACATATCAGACAACAATGAACTGATCTCTAAGTATGGGCCAAATCTCTCAAGAATGCACCTATAACCATTTGTCCAGACAGTCAGGACTTGCATCCTTCTCCCAGAGAATGAACTGGGAACATTCATCCTCAATTGTTGTCTGTGTGTTCTGTCTTCTTGTGGCTGAGCAGATTTAACACCCAACTTTAAAAAACCCAATTCCTTCTCTCACTAAGGGAACAGTGAATGAATCACAGTTTACTTGTAGAACAGCTGAGATTTCAGGCATAAAAATGAGATGTGGAGTGGAGTCCAGAATTGAAAGTGTTTTCCAATTACCCATTGGAGAGCTCCCCTACAGATCCGAATATGAATTAGGGGGCGAGCTCTTGGAGGAGCAGATGCAGCACTCCACATCCGTCACCCGTCCCCTGCAGAGATGCTGCTCCGACACGGTAATGGGGAGTTCCTTTTGCCTGGCACCTCATCTGACTAGTCCCTTGGTCCAAGAACGCTGCTATTGCTACATGGACCATGTCAACAATCAAAACATCCCCTACTGGAAAAGGTTTTAAAAAAACCTTTACTAAAATGTTTTAATAGTAAATGTCTAATAACATTTCACAACTCTCTGTACTTATTCTCTTCATCTTGATCAGAAAGGCAGATTCTCCCAAATGCTCAGAAGTGAGGTCATGCTAATTGTGTTTTTATTCCTGTTGGCTGCTTTTAAAACCATTTTAAGCTTTTGATTTTAAAATATTAAAAGATAGAATAGAGCTTCAACAATTATCAAATATGGCCAATGATATATTTTCTATATCTTCTCACTCTTCCCACTCCCCACAACTGAATCATTTTGAAGGAATTCCCAGACATCTCATAATTTTACCCATAAGTACCTTAGTAAACAACACTAACATACAATTTTTAAGGATTACCACAACACTGAACACTTAAAATCATACCAACAATTCCTTAATAGTAGCAAATTGCTAGTCAATATTCAAATGTTTCTGATTGTCTTATGATTCAATTATTTTTTAAAATTTTACAAAAACCAAGGCCCATACCCTGCATTGTTGAGCTGATTGATGTCTGAGTATTGTTTGCTCCACAGCCTCATTGACATTTATTGATTGTTTAAAATTTAATCATTCCAGAAACTAGGTAGTGGAATCTTATTGTGATTTTGATTTGCATTTCCTGTATGACTAGTGATACCGAGTATTTTCCTTTGTGTTTAATTGCATCAAAGATGTATGTCTCAGTTCAGTCAAAGCCTGGTACAAGTCAGGTGGTTTTCCTGGGCATGTTTCCTGAAGTGACTGAGAGACCTGGGCTGTTTTATTTTTCCTTCAAACTTTGTCATCTTAAAGAACATTGCTTTCATTCACTCCTGCTCTTAACCATCTCAGGCCAAAGTGACACATTCTCATAGGCAAGAACTCAGTTACAAGATTCCATCCTAACAATTAGTAGGGCTGGGAAGTAGAATTTTCCTGAGTTTGCAGGAAGGAGAAACAGTGTAATGAATACATTATTTCACTGCAGGTATTGTTTGGCTCTGTTTATAAATTCTGTTAAACAAGCTCATTTAAATATTTTAAATTGCATCTATAAATTTAGTATATTCTATCTCCTCTTAAGTACTTCAATTAAGTATTTGAGTATTTCTTATTAATCTACTAATTTTAATTTATATGATGAATATTAAGTTTTATTTAGTGTTCTAATAGTACTTACAATAACTCAGACTTCAATTAAAAAACATCAGTCTGTGAGTACAAAATTTTAACAGCATTTTCTCTGAAGAATGGAAAAGGGTTGATGTAGAGAATGAAAAAAAGGATAAGAATTGTGGGAATGTTAACTGTTTGTTAACATATTTCTTCTGTATTTTTAAAGGTATGATTTAAAAGAATCAAAAGTATAAACCAATAGCTCAATTGTACATTTTCAAATTAGAATTACAAGGCTAATCTGCTGCTTTAATAGACCAAATTCTCTTAATCATTATAAATACGCAAATACATCAAGCATGTGCAAATTTAAAACAATGCTTGTATTATTGCTTGGATTCTCTTACATATTTATATACCTAATTATGAATCTTCCTTGTGTTGAAAGATAATAGCAACTAATGAAACAATTATGTTGGGCCAAAATATTTAGGGTAACCTTTTAAATAATTCCAGAGGTTACAGACACAGCTGGCTGAGGCTTTAATGACCTAAGCAGCTTCCATCTGAGATGCTGATGACATTCTTGCAAACAGGCCACAACCGCAGACTCAGCCTAGTTCCTTCTGCCCGACGTCTTGTTTATAGCCCACGTCCCCTGATTCGCTGTTCGTATCACCTATTTCTTAGTTCCTCCACGTGGAAGTTGTTGCAGTATTTGATAAGATTTCAACGAATCTATTGACTTCTTCTCTGAATTCTATTCGTATGTTTTCCTATGTAGGTTGCTACCACAACCTACAGATTTTTAAATGCTACTCAATACAGTTGTTCATGTGACCTCAGAGTCAGGCAGTATAATGATATATGGTGGATATGAGCATGATGAGTTCTGGAGCCAGACCCATTTACTTGCTGTGCGACCTTCACCAAGTTACTGGACTGCTCTGTGTCTTATGCGTAAAGCAAGAATAACAGTAGTACCTACCTTGCAGGGTTGTTGAGAGGATTAAATGAATTAATAAATACAGAGGACTCAGAACAGTGTCTGATACATATCAAGTGCTTCATATATGTGAGTTATTGTTATCATCATGATTATTGTTATTAAAATGATCATTATTTGTATGACACTGAGGTCACAGGTCTGAGGTCTTAACAATGAGCTCCAGAAGGTAATGTGTGGAACCCCACTTTTTGGGATTCATCAATGTTTACCTTCTCCTTGTACCCCTCCTCACATCTTCTCTCCCAGGAAATCTAATTTAGGGAGCAGAGGTAAGGGGGAGAAATTCCTGCTCCTTGGGATGTTTTCCCCCAATCTTTGCGTGGGCCTGAGTCATTTTCCCCAAGGATCCCATTTGCAGTATCTGTGCTCCCTTCCCACTCTCTGGTGCGCTTTGCTTCCCACAGCTGTGGCTCTCTCTCCACAGCCCTTTCTGCAGGGCTTTCTATCAGCCCTACCTCTCTGCTGTCCTGACAGATTGCTGGAAGTGCCTCAATACCCACCACCCCTCCCTGGCCCTGGGCACGGGTCTAGCCAATGGCTGACATAGGTAGGGGTATGAAGATCCTTCCTTTTGGCTCAGATTGGGACTACCCTGCAGACTAATGCACACTCCCCTGGGGACCAGGCTGAAGGCAGCCTTTTCAGGATCATCCCTGCTCCACTTCTCCCACCTCCCCCAGCCCTGCAGCTTTTCCCAGGCACTCTTCCTTCCTAAATCCCTTGCATGGGAATCTTCTTCTCAGCAGTGAACACTGCTACTAAAATAGAGCAAACCGAACTAGCCACTTAAATGGGGAGAAGGGCCAAGGGAATTGAGAAGTCCCAGATTCTAGTGATTATATCTTTAGAAACACTAGTCCAACACTCCTGTTAACATGCTACTTGGATGCTAGGACTTCTTAAACTTTGGTGTACATCAGAATCACCTGCAGCATTTGGAAAAAACAGATTATGACCTGCCTCTTTTCCAACTCTGAGTTCTGATTCAGTGGGTTCAAATCAGAATTCTTGGAGTCCAAGACTTTGCATTTCTAGTGAGTCCCTGGTGATGCTGATTCTACTGGTCCTGGGACCAGACTTTGAAAACCACTGTGGTAAATTATGCTTGAGGCCCCGATCTCTCCCATACAAGCAGAATTTGCAGAGGAACAAACAAACAAACAAACAAACAAGAATCCAAGCCACATGAAGATCTACGAAGTTCATCAGGAAGGATTTTGGGAGGATAAGGATGGGAGATTTCTGGACGTCCCTCAATGGCCACAATAGGAAAAAAAAGTTTAGACTTTCTATACTTTGATTTAGATACATATTTATTTATGTTTACCCATGTATACTGTTCTAAAATTAAAGGCCACTTAGTCTTAAAGAATTATTAACATAGGCGGGTACCTCACACTGTTCCTGCATCACGCTTAGTAGGCATCCAAGAGCTAATATTTCCTATTCGCTGCCTCACCACTTCCTCAAGCCAAGCCAAACTGTGTGATTTCCTCGGTGTGGGTTCTCCCTGCCGTTAGGAAGCAAACGTGGTAGGGAGGATGAGGTCCTACAGAACTCTTATTTCCCACACAAAGTTGTTCTATGACATGTTGATGTGTGAAATATCTGGACCATTATTACATGAGCTATATGTCATAGAACACATAAGGGATGGAATTATACCAATCTGGTGTCACCATTTTTATCATCTAAGTGGGGGACCCAGCCACTGGCGGCTGACCCCTACTGGTCAGGGCCTGTTAGGGACCGCAGGGCAGGAAGAGAGCTTGAATGTAATGCACCGGAATCACCCCGAAACCATCCCCCTCTCCCTGGTCCATGGAAAAATTGTCTTCCACAAAACCATTCCCTGGGGCCAAAAAGGTTGGGACCACTGAGCTAGAGCATCTGTTGAGGACTGTGCTGGCCATTTAGAACAAACGTTTATTTTTAACTCAGGCAACCACCTGGAAAATGTATTCGGTGACCTGAAGAGGCATCTGCAGGGAGACCAGGAAGGGCTCAGGGCTGATACATCTCTCAGCTCTGAGGAGCAGGGAACCCCAAGCGCCTGTTGCTGTTGAAATGGATGCACTGTCACAGTCCTTGAAAGTGACGGACAGTGAATATTATGTGATTCACTTGAAATTTAATTCTTTTTTTAGAAAACAAAACAAAATATATGCTTCTTCAATTCACATCATTTTAGCAGGCCTTAGTGAAGACTTGTTGAAAGAGAAAGTGAACAGTTTGAAAGATGTGGCTTATTTACTTAGGAATACTTCATAACATCATTACTTAAGTTGAGGTTGTTTTTATTTTTAAATATCATTTAATGTGTTTTCCGACTACAAAACTTAAAGTATTCTATTTCTAAAAATTCAGAAAAACTTTGTGATATACAGTGAATAATACTTTAAAAAACCATAATTTCTGAGAGAACCACTGTTAACATTTAGCTAAATACTATATTCCTTTCTGCTTTCTAATATAAAATATAAAAGATCCATCAGGATGTGAATTCATTTTCTACTGCAGATGTAACAACTGATTACAAGCTTGTTGGCTCGGCACAGATTTATCACCCACAGCTCTGCAGTTCAGGAGTCTGATCTTGTTCTCACTGTGTGAAAATCAAGGCTTCAGCAGGACGGCGTGCCTTCTGGAGGTTCTAGGGGGGAGTCCATTTATTTGCCTTTTCGGCTTCCAGACTCTGCGTGCATGCTCTGGCTCCTGCTTCCCACCCTCAGTCTTCAAAGCTAAGAAAGTAGCACCTGCCTGAGCCTCCTGTGGTCACATCTCTTTTTGGTGATGGCCAGTCAATGTTGTCTGTTTCTAACAACTTGGGAGGTTAGACCCAGCCCACCTGGATAAAACAGGATAATTTCTCTACTCCATTGTCCTTAACCATAACCGTATCTGCAGCCCCCTCGTATCCTGTAACCAAACGTCATCTCAGGTCCTGGGGATAAGAACATGGGTACGTTTTGGTGGGGAAGGGGATTATTCTGCCCACCACAGGATAACAGTGCACAGGGCACCATGTAACGGCAAATTTCCCCACTTAACAGTAAACCTTGGGCATTTTCTGAACATCAAGAGACATTTTCCTGCAACAAGACTAAGGAAGAATGAGACCTATTGACAGGTGCAGCCATGTAGCATTTAAGCAACTCTCTTCTTTGAAGTATACAAACTGTTTCTAATTTTTTATTAAAAATAACATTATAATAAACATTTTAAAATAAGAGGATACATTCTGATGACTTTATTAACATAAATTTCTAAAAAATATAATTTCTGGGTCAGAGGACATGAAACTGTGTTTAAAGTCTATGGCTGCATTCGGCCAAGTCCTCCCTTCACACCAGGGGTTTTGACAATTTAAACCCTCACCATTACTGTGCAAAAGGAATATTTCCTTTGCATCCTTACCAGTGCTGGTACTGACATTAAAAAGAAATTTAGTCTAGTTTTCAGAAAAAAATTGCTTTGCTTTCTTAAAATTTGCCTGTGTTTGATTTATAGTGAGCTCAAGAAAGAATGCTTATTATTTAAGACAAAATATTCATGGTTTCTTTTCTTTCCAATAGGCAGCCTTCACTAATGGTTTTCCTTGAGTAGGGGAGAATGAGACTGAGAGAAGATTCTGGTCCCTATGGGTGTTAGGCAACTGTTTCTGTGCAGCTAGAAGGTTTGCCTTCGAGCACACTGTGAGTTCTCTGTCGTTAGCTACAAAAACAAACAAACAAATTGAAGCCAGTTTTTTCAAATTAAATTAAAATTTCTTTTCAACTAGGATATTCACCAAAGAGTATCAGAGCAAACTCTACTCCAGATAAAGATCAATATTGACTAATGAATTTCCACTCAACTAACTAAAGCTTATACTCAGTAATAATAAGAGCATCATGCATATATGTTATATATACATATTTCTTTTAAAAAACATTTTCCTATCATATTTTATATGCTGCTTTTATGACTAATAGATGTTGAGTTTTTTAAATGCCTTCAAATATCCATTAAAATGATCAAATAATTCACTTCCTTCATTATATGAATGTGGTATGACATGAATTTTGAATTGCTAAACCAACCTTACACACCTGGGGTAAACTGTATTTGGTCATGATGTGTGATAAATTTTATACCTTCATGTATTCAATGTGTTAATATTCTGTTATAAGTTTTTTGACATTGTTTATGAAGGATACTTGTATTTATTATTACTTTTTTAGTTATATCTTTGTTAGATTTTGACAAAAGTGTTATGCTGTGCTCATAACTCACTTCTTATTTCTTAGAAGTGTTTGTAAAATTTGTGTGATCTGTTCTTATGTATTTCATAGAATTCCCCAGTGAAACCATCTGGACCTGAAAGTTTATTTTGTTTTTGATCGTGTGTGTGTGTGTGTATTTAGTGGGGAGCAATAGGTTCAATAAAAAATTCGGTTATGGTAAGCTGTAATTTTCAAGAAATGTGTCCATTTCAGCAGAGCAGTCAAACCTGTTGGTATAAAGTTATAAACAGTATCTTTTCCCATTCCTTCTTCTTATTTTTCCTTCTCCTTCTTCCTCTTCTTGTTCTTGTTCTCCTCCTCCTCTTCTTCTTCTTCCCCTTCCCTCCTTTCCCCCCTCTTCCTCCTTCTTATCTCTTATTTTCCTTCTATTTTCTTTTGCCTGAAGAATGGATTAATGTTAAGAAGGAAAACATCATAAAACTGAAATGTATTGGAGAGTAATACTTGGGTTCATACCAGAGTTGAGAAATGAAAAGTCAGACAATTTAAATGTTTGATGTGAAAAACACTTACAGCTTATTACAATAGTTAAAATTTCCCTGTCATGAATAATATTTGTTTCTATGATTCTCTTTTTCCTATGCTTCTGTGGCTAATCAACTCCAAATATTTATCCTCCTCAACTTGGCTAAAATTTATAGACAATAAAATCCATTCTGTATGTTTTGATAAAAACATGTATTTATGTAATGACAACAATCAAGATACAGAACAGTTTTATCACCCACCTGTCTCCCAGATTCCTTCAGACCCCTTTGTAATCAACTCCTGCCTATACCCCAGACCTTGTTAACTACTAATATGTGTTCTTTCTCTATAATATTGCCTTTTTCAGAATTCCACACAAATGAAATTATTTAATATACTTTATTATTTGAAACAATGCATTTGAGAGTCATTCATGTTGTCACGTACATCAGCAGTTTCTTTTTATTGCTGACTGGTATACTGTCCTATGGATGGGCCACACTTGGCTTGCCCATTCACAAGTATGGGGACGTTTGGGCTGTTTCCAGTTTTGCAGGTTGTTAATGAAGTTGCTATAAACATCTACTTGCAGGTTTTTATATGAATATAAATTTTTCTATCTTTTGGGTACTAAGGAGTGAAATTGCTGGGTCATATAACAAGTGTGTGTTTAACTTCATTTTTAAAAAATATTTTGTTTATTTTTAGAGAGAGGGGAGGGAGGGAGGAAGAGAGGGAGAGAAACATCAATGTGTGTGGTTGCCTCCAACCAGGGACCTGGCCTGTAACCCAGGCATGAACCCTGACTGGCAATTGAACTGGGACCCTTTGGTTCACAGGCGGGCACCCAATCCACTGAGTCACACCAGTTAGGGCTATGTGTCTAACTTTCTAAGAAAGTGTCAAACTGTTTTCCATTTTGCAGTCTCATCAGTGTCATACAAGTTCTGGTTGATGTGGTCAATTGTTTCTTATGATTATAGCCATACTAGTCGGTTTTTAAATGTTGGACAAGCCTTGCATTTGTGAGATAATATCACTTTATTATGATATTTGTCTTTGTAATGTATAGATGGATTTAATAACTTTTGTAAGTTTCTTTTTCTTATAATTATTTCATCTAGATTTGATACCAAGGTGATCTTGAAATCATAACAAGTTGGGAAATGTTCACTTTTATTTTTTGGAAGAGTTAGTGTAGAACTGGTATTATTATTTTTTTCCCAATATATGATAGATTTACAAAAGGGAGTGGAGTTTTCTTTGTAGAATGATTTTAACTATGAGTTCAATTTCTTAATATATTTAGAGCTATTTAGGTTATCCATTGCATTTTACTTCAAATTGCTGGGCACAAACACTTTTATAATATCTCATTATTATTTCTTAAGGTCTGGGTGTGAATAGTGATGTACTTTTTTACATTTTCTCTTTTTCTTCTTAAATCTGTCAAGAGGAATATCAAATTTCTTCAACTTTTCAAAAAACTAGATTTTTTTCTTATTTATTTTATTGTCTTTCTGTTTTCAATTTCATTGATTTGTACTTTAATCTGTATTATTTCTTTTTCTTTGCTTCGGGTTTAATTTGCTCTATTTCAGATTGATAATGTGGAAACTTAAATTTTTAATTCAATAATAAATTTGAAATTGAGTAAGTTTTTAGCTATATTCCACACATTTTGTATATTGTTTTCATTTTCTTTCAATGAAAAATATTTTCTAATTTTTCTTGTGAATTCTTGTGTGATCCCAGTCTTATTTAAAATTCTTTACTTTCCTTTTATTTGGGGGTTTTCCCTAATATATATCTGTTAGTGGTTTCTACTTCAATTCTGTTATGGCTGGAAAGACATACTATGCCTGATTTTAATTCTTTTGAATGTGTTATAGTTTATGTTCTGATGCAGAATATTGTCTATCTTTGTTATTGCTTCACGTGCATTTGAAAAAAAGGCACAGTCTGCAGTTGTTAGGTGGTGGGTTACACAAATATCCATCAGATGAAGCTGATGGCTAATGGGGTTCAAATCCTCTATTATACTTACTGATTTTCTGTCTACCTGCTATATTGATTGCTGAGCAGAGAATGTTGAAATCCCCAACTATAATTGTAGATGAGTGTATTTCTTCTTTTAGTATTGTAGGCTTCCGACTCAATATTTTATAGCTCTGAGGTTCATAGTTGAGTCATTATTTATTTAATATGTATTTAATGTAATGATTTATCTTTTAATTGTTCTGCTTAATTTATATTTAACAAAATGTTAATATGGTTAGATTTAGATTTAGACCTATCATTTTATTACTTTTTTTCTTTCTTACTCTTGATTCTTATTTCCCTTCTTGCCTTTTTTGAATGTTCAAATAAATTTAGTATTCCATTTTAATTTATCTGTTGACATTCTGGCTCTTCCCTGTCTGTTTTTTTAGAGATAAAATACACATGCCCAAAGTTTCAGTGTCTAGGGTTTACGTCTTACCACTTCAGGTTCTCACTGAAGTGTAGACACATTGCAGCCACGTAAGTCCACTTGGCACTCCACGGTGGTGTTTACGTTGCAGGTCTCAGACAGACTCTGAGAGCCTTATACTTTGAGCCCTGTTATAATCTTCTGGGAAATGTTGATGCTTTTATTTTATCAGACAATTAACCTAGTTAGATTCAAACAGAAAGATCTGTCTTGCCTTCCCTGGGAGGCAGTTCAAATTCAAGTTCCAATCTCTAAGCTTTGCCATGCTGGCTTGTGTCTGGACTACTCATGTGCAATTCAGCAGTGGGCCTGAGAACTTGAGCAGGTTTGTACACAGAATTGGATGTCCCTTCTGGCTTCCTTCGCTCTGGGATCTTCCGCTCATTTCGTAGCTATCAAGGTCTCTTTTGCCCAGTTTCTCTGGCCTGAAACACAGGGTTTTTATTCAGGGTTTTTAGCTACCCCTCACAGCTCTGGGCTGAGAGCTCGCTCTTAGGGTATAGCTGTTAAAAAAAAAAAAAAAAAAAAAAAAAAGATGAAAGAGAAACTCACCCTGCGCAGTCACGACTCTCAGTTTTGACATCCATCCTCAACCTGTCTGCTTTTGTTTATTCTTCATCATCCTTGGGTAACTTTTTGTGTTTTGTCCAGAACTTTTAGTTGTAATCAGTAGAAGAGATGAGATGTAATGGGCTCAGGCCTCCATGCTGGAAGTGGTAATTCTCAAGAATTCAGTTTTTATATCTGCCAAACAAGTGATACTTTCAGCAAAAATAAAACAAACAAACAAGAAACCCACTTCTTTTTACAGCTTTAAAAGCTGAATTTCTGAGAACTGAAAGATTGGAGAAGCTGGCCAGCTAGTTAGTAAGGCATATAATGGAAAAACCTTGTCTTTTATAATTAGATAGATCTGTGTAAGAACTATAGCCTCACCATCATTAGGGGATAATTAATGACCTTGAGTGGCAGTCTCCCCATAGCCAATGAAATAAGGCATTCCAGCTGCCAACCTCCCCTTCCCCTCACCACCGCCACCTGGAAATGCTATTGACAGTTGAGAGCAGGAGCCGACTAATGACTTTTTATGCGCTGAGGAAGTGATTTGCAAGTCACCCCACAGAGACAGCAGTGTTTGCTTTCAGGCCAGTGAGGCTTGCCCATCATTACACAGCTCCCTTGTTTTGATTCCACACTCAGGAAGAAAACTTTGGGTTGTTAGTTGGCTCTGGGCGTAGCTTGTCTGTATGGGGAGGATGCTCCTGTCATACTGATGTGAGCTTCCAGGCAGGTTGGCAGTTGTGGTTCTCATTGCACTTCCTCAAATTGCATTCCGGCTTTGTCCAGTTGTCTCGTTAGATTGGTCAGTTTGATTAAGCTTCCTAGAGTCTGAGCAACAGCGGTTACTGACAAGATCAGAATTTATGAGTTTCTGAGCCAAGTAAAAGATCAACCTTGGAATATAAGGACTGAGTTTTGATGGTTTAACTGTTTGGTTGGCTAACAGACTTACTGTTTGGGTGCGGGTATTTCCTGGAGCAAGCAGCTAAATTATTTTTGTTTGGTCACAGTATCACTTGTAGGGTTAGGGAAGTATGGCCGCTCAATAACAGGATTGTGTGCGTAATAGTTTCAGTTATCACCTCTCTTACTCTTCACTAGGCCTTTACTTTTAATATAGGAAGTATACACAGCCGCAGAAAAAGTCCCTGCAGAACATGGGAGTGTACTTCTTAAGAACAGCGCTTTGTGATTGTGCTGTCCCATGACAATTTGCCTCTGATGGCATTTCCCCTCCCTGAATTCACTTACATTTATTCTTGGGGTTTCTCGTGAAAGAAAATGACAGCAGAAATCTCTGGAAACACCACAACATCTCTTAGTCCAGTTACTACTATGTGTTGCTGCTGAAATGTGGAGCCCACACCAATTTCTGGACCCAAGCACAGAAAGCAGTGATCTCTCAATTGGATCAAATTACACTTAGCGCATCAACAGCTGTGAGCGAGCCTTTGCTCTTCTTCTGATGCCACCACAGAAATTGCCGAGGGGTATCATTTTCTCATTTTGATATCACTCCCTGGAAGAAGTATTCCGGTCTACCAAATCCCAGGAGCTATAATTTTATTTTAGGAGTTTCTTATCTTCCTCCAGGGTTTAAAAAATACTTAGACACCTGATCCTGCAGCAAACATTAATCACGAAGAATGTAAGGAGGGTAAGATTCCCGTGGGATTGTCAAAAGAGTTATTGACACATTTTGAAATATTTCAAGTCTAAAGTCTGGAAGAGAAGCAAAGGTTTTTGTTCGTACTTTTTTTTTTGCATTGGATTTATTTGAAAGTAAGGTGGAAATGAGAGGATTTTGGTAATCATCTACCCTGGAGAAAAGTATCTTTTCAGAAATAGGCCCTAAAGAAGACTGTGTTACTAACCATCTCTTTCCAACCAAGAGAGATCCTTCAAGGTTTTCAAGGTTGATGAGAGATGAATAGATTGGCTGATGGACTGATATACTTGCCATAGAAAGAAGTAGTGTGTGTGTGTGTGTGTGTGTGTGTGTGTGTGTGTGTGGTAGATACATTGTGTTTGCTAAATGGAAAATAGGTGCAGAAAAGAAAACAGAAAATCTTACTACATTTCCCATTATCAGTGCCCTGGGAGACAGATGACAGTGGTGGGATTTGTTTCTGTTTTGCTAATAGACTATAGCTAACTTCTAACTGCTTAGATTTCAGTAATTGTGATTGGGCATTATTCTGTCAATTACAAAACTTGAAATAAACAAATTCAATGAACTGATAGTATTTGGTTCTGTGTCTGGGCTTAATTAGATCTATTAAACACTGAGGGGTTTGTCAAGCTCTCAAATTAGCAGCTACCTGATCATTAGTAAAACAACATTAGCTTGGGATTGCAAAGAGAGTTAAATCCAGGCTCCAATACTCACTACCTGTTTTACTCTGCCTGAATTTGAAATTGGATAACCTAAAAGTAGGCAATTTATAAGACTGTTTAGAGAATCAAATGCAAGATTACATGTGAGTGCATCACATGTGACCTAGGATGAGGATTTTTTTCTGCTTTCCTTTTAAAACAAAACGAGATCAAGGAAAGGTATAATTCTTTGGTCAGAGAGACAGCTTCTTCTCTCTCAGAATTTCAGCTCACACAACTGCTAACAAGTCAAAGTGCAGTTGCTCATCTCAGACAGGCTGATGGTGTGGGGTCTGATAGGATCAAGGATAAAAGATCAAAGTCCCGTTTTTTTTTTTTTTTTTTTTATGAATGGAAGAATCTTGAGCCAGACTCTTCCCGAGGCTCACTGTTCTCATCAGTTACGAGTTTGCATTTGCTTCCATTTGCTTTTGTGAAAATGTTTTTCGGGCTTTCATATAGGAAACATGAGGTAAGGCTATGGAAGGCAAGGCGTATCACCTCTGGCATTCCCACCAGCTTTGGAACCCAGCCTGAAACCCAGGAGTTTGGATGTAACTCAAGGTATTCTCTCCGCCAACACAACACTGCGTTCCTACTTCTGACCGAGTTGCTCAGGTGGGCGCACTTCCTCTGTTCTTCAGGCCCAGGTTTGAGACTCCCTATTCATCTCATACCCCTTATTGACACAGTGCTTTACGGGCTGTGTCCACCCCCTGCTATTTGTTTTTCCTATTACTACCGACTGCGGCCCTCCTGTACCAGAAATTCTTAGGCTGCCTGATCAGTTGTATTGACCGCCGTGGCTGCTTTGCCTGTTGAATAGTAAACCGTGTTGTGGTTCAAAGCGTTGTTTCCTTCATTAGTTGGTAAATTGGCTTTTTTTGTTTGTCTGTTTGCTTCTACCGCCTTTTCTCTGAACATTACGCATTTTTCAGTGGCTGGACACCTAATGAGGTGGAGTCAGGAGATCTCTCCAAGAGATTTGACTTCCCACCCTGTGACAAGCCTGGCTTGGATTTTCAATTAAAAGAAAGTTGAAAAGAGAGAGCAGAAAGCAAGCAAGTAATTAAACAGCAACAGTGTCTTGGCAGAAGTTGTTAAATGAATTATTTAATGAAACAGTTTGGACCAAGGAAACCAGGCTCCCTCTGGCTCCTGCTTCCTGTAAATGCCAGGAGGCTGCCTGGTCCCCTCTTTTGCATGTTCTAAGGGGCTTGGGGAAAGTGCGGAATTGTGTGCCATAACCGTTTCTGACAACCAGGGGAAGGCTCTGACATTAAGAGGGTTGCTGGGAAGGGCTTAGTTTGGCGCATGCCCAGCACCCCCAATAA
Organism: Anoura caudifer; assembly: GCA_004027475.1. NCBI lineage: Eukaryota > Metazoa > Chordata > Mammalia > Chiroptera > Phyllostomidae > Anoura > Anoura caudifer. The sequence goes on from PVKU01000079.1 coordinate 528,491, forward strand.
ATGTGCACAAAAAAGATTCTCTGTTTAGGAAGCAGTCTGATGTGCCTTCAGAGTTTTAAGGGCCGGTGAATCCCGGGGCTAGGAAGGTTGGAATGACTGAGGAGGGACTGTATAATTTCATTTTTTCATGTTAATCTTCCTCTTTTTAGCAGCTAATCCAAAACACATTATTGTGCCCTTCTGGCCATCTGGTGGCTAGATTTAACATCTGAGCCACCAGCTTAATTTGCAAACTCTGCGTCCAACACTGTGAATGGATGAGAATTATAAAGAGACAGAGGGAGGGGAGTCAGAGGGCACATGTTGCTGAGCCTGAGCTCGTATGTCATTGGGCACCAAAGGATGCAGTGTCTCAGCCACTCTGTCAGGAGTGCCCTGTGTGTGGCCATTTGTGCTCTATTTGTGCTAAGTATTGATGTTGGAGAAAAGGTTCTTTCCACTCTTTCCATCTGGGCTTTCCTGTACTGACTTGCCCCTGGGATGGAAGTGAGTGGGATGCTGATGTGTGTCTCCACTTGTGGGTTTGTCACCGATGATACCTATTTGTGTATACTGCTTTGTGGTATGTGTGTGTGTGCTTGGGTGTGTGCATACACACTTGTGTGTACATGCGCAGTGGGATCCCCAGAGGAAACAAAAAAGGACTGGAGAGTGCACCCTAAGTGGCTAAGTGTGACCCCAACTTGCCAAAAGGATGCCCTGATGTAGTAATACGGGGGTATCCTGAGTCTATAGCAGGTGCCCAATGAGTATTAACTACCCTGGAGGGGCTGCTACTAAGTTCAGCATCACCATTGTGGGTGATGTTAAAGGCTTCCATGTGGGTCTGGAAGCAGGAGAGCATGCCTAGAGAGAGGAGACACATTTAAAAGGGAGAGTGTTTGCAGGAGAAAGACGAGTATCTTCCCTGGGAGGTGGAACTAAATGGAAAATCAGGCGATCATGTCCTAGTAAAAACTGTCAGACACAAGTCTAAAACTGGAAGTGTGCTCATATGTTACATTGAGGTGTGTGTGTGTTGAGATATACTTACTATTCTGGAAGTGAATTGAATGCTCCTTGTGGGTCATTAATCTCTCGGCAAACAGGAATTAAATCTGGACAATTTATTCCATAATGTTTATTATTTTTTTAGTGGCGGACTGCATACAGAAAATCAATGTTGTTAAGTCCATGAATCCAGGCCTTTGGGTGAGATTGCAAGAGATGAATAGATAACACAAGATGACATTGATGAGTTTTGAAACCCAGGACTGTGGGGATGGTACAGGCTACAAGTTCAGAGAGTAGTCAAGAGCAGTTTAAGTGAGGATGGTATCCAGATCCTTTGGCTTCTCTCGTGTTCATGAACAATCACCCTCTCCTTGTTCAAAGGCAGAGTGGTGAGCAGGCCTGAGGCTGCTCCTGAACTTCTGAGCTTCCCTAGGACTCTGCAGAGTTCACCCCCATTTATTTTCTCTCAGCTTCCCCTCTGCAACTCAGAATCATTATGTACCTTGAGCACGTACAGTACTTTTGACCTTGTAAAATTTAAGTTACAAATAACCTTTTAAAGTGGAACAATTATATAATTTGGGAAATGTTTATGGGGTTCTCAGTCAAATGGTGAACATTAGCCATAATATACATAATTTATACTGTGGTAAAGATTTAAGGAATGAGAAATTTTCAGTACATTTAAATATTTCCCAGGACATTGGGATGATTGCATAAAATGGGAAATATCTATGTAGCCTATTTAGTTCTCGGGCAAAGGTTGAACATTAACAATGATACAAATGCTTTTAATGTGATTGCATGAGATGATAAAATTACTGTACATTGACAAACTAGAGTTCTTTATTTGGGAAATTAATGCAATTCTGACCAATCTTCTCACTGCGTTTCTGGAAGTTATTTTTGGCACTCGCCTCTAATCAGGACAGACTACAATCAATTACATAGCCATGTCAGAATTAGCCCATCGTGCACCTTTTTATTAACTCTTGCACCGCTTGTCTTCATTTTTGAGATGTCATTTCCAATGATGACAATGGAAACTGATGTATTGTTTTTCTTGAGAGGATGCTAATTTAAAAGAAAATGTGCAAATTCTTTGCAATCTTTTGTAGCCTTGGGCCTCTAAAATAGCGTATCAGGAGAGAATAAAGCAGAAACTTGAAATTTTGTCATGTTTTCATTTCCCATGTGTTTAAGAAGGATGCAAAACACGTGTTTTTCGAAATGAGAGCTATACCAAGAAACTAACCGTAAATGAGATTTGCTATTATTTTGCTGTTTTTACAATTTGGTAACATGAGTTTCTCCCAGTCCCCAAAAGTGCTACAGGTGTATGGACAAGATTGTGGAATTCTTTGAGGTGAATTATCTTAATCTTTTCTGACACACTTCCTAGACTTTTAAGTACAGGTAGAGGACATTAGATGTGGGGAGAGAGGGTTCTACTATGGAATAATTTTACTGAGGGGGTATTCTCAGTCTTTGTCCTAACTTTTCACAAAACTGGGTACCTGGTGCAGCACTGCAGATTAGGCCACAATGCTTAGTCCTCAATTTTAGTGGGGAAAACAGAGCCGCTTAACATATTTATGCCTCATTTTCTTGATGGTAAAGCAGCAATGAATTTCTTCTCTATTATAGGAAGGAATTCATGCTGATTTAAAGAGATAATTGAGAAATAAATGATAATTTTGAAGCATATAATACATGATTAATGAGAATATAAGAACAGCCAAATTAAAAAATATTTTCAACACCATTACACATTTCTCATTTGCTTCAATGAGGCTGAAGTTTAGTAGAGAAAAATTCTAGGAGGGTAGTGCCAAACTAAGAACCAAAAAAATTCCCCAGTGAAAGACTCAAGAAGCCAATAATTTGTAGGCAAATGAACCACAGCGAACTATAGCAATCTGAACCACGGAAGGCAAATAAAAAAGAATGAAAAGACAAGCTTTCTAAAATTCAGAAATGAATTTTGCTAAAATCCAAGTTTTGCCTCATTATAGCTATATGATTAAAATGGTTTACTGCCTAAGTTAATGTCGGTGACTCAGTGACAATATGTTGAAATTCAGAGTTATTTGATGGGTTTTACATTTTATTATGACACCTTTAAATTTATTTAAACCAAAATTTGTACTGAACACTATTTATATTTCAAAATGCTCAAGATGGGCAATCAAATATTATGTATAGATTTTAGTTACATTATCAGTATTGTCAGTTTTACTCAAAGAAGGATGCTAGTATTTTTATCAGAATGTCCATATTTAGGAATTATTATTTTATTTTGATCAACACCAGAAGCATTGCTAACTAGTATATAAGTTTCCACTGGTGAAATTGGTGGTATTCATAAAAGCTGGATTGGATTGGTTAAGACATTTAATAGAGTCTCTATATTGTGTGAATAGGGCATTAAAATGTAGAGAAACACGGTCTTCATCTTTTTATACTTTTTTTCCTTACTGCCACCCCCTTCTTTCTTCTATTTTGCTTTCCTCTTTCTGTCTTCTTTTTCTACTCTCTTCTCCTCTCCTCTCCCTTTTCTCTTTTTCTCTCTCTTTCTCAATTTCACTAAATTTCCAGTCAGTTTAAGAATGTCTTAGGACACAAGTCTATAAAAAAAATTTAAAACAAGTTTTTGGAGTATATTTTCCTAAGCCAATAATTTGCATTTTTCTCAGTTTTAACTGTTATAACTGGCAAAAATTATACATACACTTAAAGTGTACCATGCAATGTTTTGATATTTGCATATACAATGAAATGATTACCACCATTAGTATATCCACAATGAGTATATCCATCACTGCACATAGTTATAATATTGTTTAATGTGGTGAAAACACTTAAGATCTACTCTTAACAAATTTCAAGTGTATAAGACAGTATTGTCAACTATAGTTCCCATGCTATACATTAGATCCCAGAAGTTCTTCATCCTGCATGACTAAAACTTTGAACCCTTGGCCAACCTCACCCCATTTCTTCTGCCCCCAGACCCCACTAATTATGAATTATGAAAAAAAATAGAAAATCTCAAAGGAGTAAGAAGATTTAATCAGTAATCAAAAATCTCCCTACAAAGAAAAGTCCAAGACCAGATGGCTTTCCTGGCGAATTCTACCACATATTTAAAGAAGAATTAATGCCAATTCTTCTCAAACTCTTACAAAAAAATCGAAGAAGAGATAAGACTTCCAAACACATTTTATGAGGCCAGCACAGCCCTGATTCTGAGGCCAGACAAGAATACTACAAAAAAAGAAAACACCAGGCTAATATGCTTGATGAATATGAATCTAAGCCTTTAAATTGGCTTGTGCACATGCATTCATCAGTTTTCCCTGATGTGATACTTGTCATGCAAGGAAAGAATGAAAACAGTTTTAAGTTCTATGTTAATATTCAATATGAGTGTGAATGTCAGGGCTTTGAGGATAAACAGACCTGAGTTTAAATCTAAACTCTGTCTCTTACTAATTTTGTAAGGTTTGGAGCTGATATTTAAGTTTCAATTTCTGTAAATGGGGATGATAGTGTTGCCCTTACAGGGCTTTTGGGCTGAGGAATTGAGATAGCTTGAATGAGCTTCCTAGCTTGATGCTGTGTCCTTTGTAGAATTTTAATAAATATTAGCTCATTACAGCCCCTGCAAATTGCTTCCTTTGAGAATATGAATTAGAGGTTTGTAATGCTTTCTCTTCGGCTTTATTGAAGTATAACTGAAGTATAATACATTGCACATGTTTAAAGTGTGAGACTTGATGAGCTTTAACATATGTATACACTTGAAAACCACCTGCTTTTATAAGCCACAACCTTTCCATCTGCCATGCTTTCTATAAATTGAGGTTAGCTAACTATTTCTACCCCATCTTTTCTCCTGTCTACTTAAATGGCATCCAATATATATAGAATCAGCTCTAAACCTTGGAACCCAGGCCTTTCTTTGCTCCACCATTTATCCCTTATATGCTTCTTCAGCCTTCTCTCTTTTGGGCTCTTGGTTATAGCAATGGATCTGTTCCTCATTCTTCAGTTATGCCTTGTACCGGGGTTATAGTCTTCTCTCTAGGAGAGTACCCTGCCACCCGGCCCCATGTCTACCTCACATATTAAAATTTTACCCTTCCTTTAGAGATCAGCTGAAATCGTACATTATTTATGAAGGAGCCTCATTAATTTCAAATTTGCTTCCTTTTATTTCCTTGACTGCCTCATACCATTGCCACTGTGTTTACTACATGAATGAGAGTGTGCAAGAAAGTTTCCCAGCTCAGTGCCTCATACAGAGTAGGGATTCAATCAATAGTGTTTCAGCAAAATTACTACTGGATAGCTTGGCTCCTTACATTTACTCACTTGTGAATACTTATTAGCATTTCGACAGGCATATACTGTGTAAGTCTGGGAGGAACAGGGTCAAGTGTAAAAGAAACTGTCATCCCATAATCCAATGGGAAAAATAAGTGAGCAAAGGGACAATTGCAACCCAGTGTGATTTGTGTAATAAAGATGAGCATGGCTCATGAGGGGAATGCCTCGGACTTAGCTCCAGCTGTTCGCTGCTGTGCCAGAAGGTACTCCCAGGATTGCCAGACCTTCTGATATTTTAAATGAAAACTAGAAATCAATAATTTTGGACATGCCACTCATTTTGCAATGTGGGACCAAGTTTCTTAAACTTGATTTTGGCCAAACTAAGTGATTTTGAGGGGTGGGTCCAGGCTGCCGAACATCAGCTTATGAATCCTCTTTAACTGCCTTATGCAGGGCAATGCCTTACTCACGTGTGAGATGGAAGGGTCCTACTGTGCAGAAGAAAACACACCGGCTCTGAGAAGGATGCTATGCTGTGTGTGGCATAGTCTGGGACACTCCCTTCCAGGCTTGCCCTCTCCCTCTTCGGCTGCCCTTATCCTCTTGCGTCACAGTATCTCCTCTCAGGGTTCCCTTGTGAATTTTCCACAGTCCACACCATGCCCCACATGTGCCCCCGGCTGAGATCAATCGTCAGATGTCAGTTAGCATGGTGTTTGCGGTGTTCTTTATCCTCATAGTAAACAAATACTTCTATAATATATCTATTAAAGTGGAGAAACAAAAGATAGATCAAGAATCAACTCTATTTGTTAATGGTAAAGGCCATGTTATTCTGCAAAAGTAGAAAATATTCATCTATTTAATATGCAGCATGGGTCACTTACTCATGGCTTCTTCCCTGGTCCCTTACATGAATCATTGCTCAATTGAAAATAACAGAAATTACTCCAGCATTTTAAGAAAGAAGCAATTTAATACAGAAAATGTGGTGTTAATGAGATCCTTGTCGATCTGAAAGATCAGAGCTCCAGAATTGCCTCCCCACCAACAACCCTGAGCTGAGTCCATTGGGGGCCAGCTGTACCCCTGCTACACTCGGGAAGCACCCGCTGCAACAGCATCACGCAGTCCTCGCCGGGGTCCGGGAATCAGGATGGGAATCATGACAGTCTGCTGCAGCTCCACCTTGTCGTAGCTGAAACCCAGAGGTAGGGTGGCTGCTACCTGTTCAGAGCCAAGCCACACCTCTTAGATCCACACCAGCCAGATAGATACCTTGTGTGCTACTGTGCCCAGTCCACTGAAGACACTTTTTCTCTCTTTTAAGTTTATTTATTTTTAGAGAGGGGAAGGGAGGAAGAAAGAGAGGGAGAGAAACATTGATGTGAGAGAGAAACATCTATCTGTTGCAGACTCTCATACACACCCTAACTGGGGGTTGAACCCACAACCCAGGCATGTGCCCTAACTGGGAATCAAGCCAGAGGCCTTTCACTTTGCAGAACAATGCCCATCCAACTGAGCCACACTGGTCGGGGCCACTGAAGGCATTTCTGATTTCAGTTCATGAAATTCATGGGGCACTTTGGTAAAACTCAAATGATATTTGAAAACCCCCATTTCAAGAAATTCTGAGAAACAGATTCTAAAAAATGCAATTTCATTATATATTATAGACTTTAAAAATATTTTTATTATTTAAATTTATGTCTATTTTAAAATAAAATTTAATATATAGTATTTTTTACTTAAAAAATGAATACATGGCTGTTGTATTTTAGAAAAAAATGTTGAATGCATCCACGTTCCATATTAGTCACTTCAACTTCCATCTACTCCATTGTCTCCATATGTAAACTTCAAAACAGCAGAAAAAAATTGCTTATTGTGGTTAAAAAAAAAACACATTCACAAATGTCAGAAATAGTGCTGATTTGCCCCAGTAAAGTTACTATACTTGGAACAGCAATGGTAACTGGAGTCACCATTTAATTAAGCTATACATCGTTTTCTTGTGTTAAAAATTTTTTTATTGTTGTTCAAGTAGAGTTGTCTCCATTTCCTCCCCACAACTCCCCCCCCCAGCCCAGCTGTCCCCACTCCCCACCCTTGATGTTACCCCCTTTGGTTCTGTCCATGTGTCCTTTATACATGTTCCTGAAATCCCTTCCCCCTTTCCCTCCATTATCCCTTCCCCGCTCCCCTCTGGTTACTGTCGGTTCGATCTCACCTATAAGTGGAATCTAGTCGACAAAACAAATAAGGAAGCTATACATCATTTTTGCAGACTCATCTTTTTTAAAATTTAAATAAAATTTTTGTTTCAGCATAGTTCTGAATTTACAGAAAAACTGCACAAATAATATCTATAGAGAGCTCCCATTTCCCCAACACACATCTCTCTTCATTAACTTACTGTGGTCATTTGTCACAATCAGCAACAGTTATTATTAGCTAACAGCCACACTTTCTTTCTATTTTCTTAGTTTTTGCCCAATGTTCTTTTTCTGCTCCAGCACCCCATCCAGGGTATCACGTGAAATTTAACCATCATGTCCTCTTAGGCTCCTCTTTGCTGTGACAATTTGTCAGACTTTCGTCTTTGGTGACCTTGACAGTTTTGAGGAATATTGGTTAGGTATATTTAGAATTGCTCAATTTGGGTTTGTTTGAGGTGTTTTCTCATGGTTAGGCTGGGGCTATGGGTTTTGGGGAGGAAGACCACAGAAGTAAAGTGCCATTCCCTCCCCGCACAGGATATCAAGGGTCTGTACCCTCCACAAAACTTACCACTTGGGGATTGCCTGGCTGAGGCAGTGCATCTGACTGTTGCGCAGTTCGAGTAGATGTATGCAATGGGGGTTATAGGGATTGGTACTCCTGAATTTTTCACACTTTTTCATGGTGGGGCCTAATCTCTGAGATCCTCCTGCATGTAGTATTGCTCTTGGTTTTCAATTTTGGCAAAAAGGAGCTTGACGTTTCCTGTATAGAGCTCTCAGCTTCCTGGTCAGAAAACCAATGTGGGCATCTGCCAATTTCTGAGTGCATTGGTTTAATCATGTATTCAAGAAGTGGGAAATAATCACAGGGTGGATTGATGGGCCAACTGGTTCCACTGTGAAACATGCTCAGGTCAAAACTCCACTTAGGACATGGTCCCTGTAACCTCCCATTCCAACTCGTGGGCCAGAGTGGTGTTCTGCTGTAGATCCTCAGAAGTTAACATTAGCTCAGAGGCAATGTGTATAATCCCCTTTAGTCTGGGTATTGATGGGAATATTCCATTCAATGTACAACCATTGAAATGGAAGTACTCCATTTGGAAATGTTTAGTATTCCATATCACAACCCCGTCTCCCTGGAGAGCTGATTAGACCAATCCCCTGTGCCAACCCACATTCTGTACAGCTCCTCAATATCTGCTAATCCTCCCTTCTTGCCAAAAGAGAACAGGTTTACTTCACAAAGTCATAGCTCATGCCACGGCTTAGTTTTTCCTATACACTCCACATAGAAGTCACGAGAAGGTTGGTGAGATTGCACTTATTTGTAAGGAATCCCTTCTTTCAATGGGAAAATTACTACTCTTACTTATTATTAGTTCCACAACTAGGTGGGTAGTCTAGGGGTCATGGTTTATATTTATGGTAGAAAAAATAAACACATAAAAAGAAGAAAATTAAACCACTAGTATTTCTGTCCCTAGAGAAAAGCACTTCAGAATATTCATTTTCCTTCTAGGCATTGGTTAAAACATTTTCAATATTGTTCAGATGCAGATTATTTTTTTCCCTTTCAGTTACAGCTATGTCGTGTTACTTCAGTGATAGGGCATACATATTAAGACCCTGAGCTGGGCTTATGTCCTAGATACAATTTACTCACTGTGTACTCTTGGGTTTAGCCTTCCTGAGCTTTAGTCTTCTTGTCTGTAAAGTAGGAAAAATGAAAGTATCCATTGTAAAAAGTGATGAGCATTAAATTAGAGATTTTATGTAAAGCATATAGTCAGGTTAGTACTTAGTAGATAATATGTACTAGATAAATGTTAGCTGTTGTCATCATTTCATGTCAATGAATATTTATATTAGATTTGTTAATGATAGTATTTGTTAGTAGTATATACCTTAATTTACTTAACCAATAAAATATATATTATAATATATTATATATCTTTTTGCCATTTGAACATAAATTAGGTAAAAACTACTCAGAACAGCACATAGGAAATCATAGGTGCATGATACATATTATATACAAATAAACATATAATTATTAAATTATGAAAATGAATGTATAATGAATATTTGTGGGTCCTTTCAGTAGTTTGTTACAATGAATTTCCAGAAGGAGAACACATGCTTACTTTCAGGCTTATGTATAAGAATTGCGTGATGGTCACAGAAAGATTTTTCTAGTTTCCACTCCCTCTAGCTGACTAGGAGCCTATTTCCCTGCCCAGAAGCTAAGGGTTCCTCATTCTCTGCCACAGAAGCATAAGTGATAGCTAAAATAACCATGACACACTTTCAGCATGAATGATTTAAGGACCTTCTCTTTGGTCTCGTTAAATTGTTTTATTACTGTCTGGAATAGCTGGCAGAGTCTCTATCAGTTGGGGTTTTCTAGAGTTTTGTGGGAGGGACTCAGGGAAAATCAGTAGTGTTCCCAGGTGTACACCCTTTCCAGGGCCATGGGGCACGGCTGAGTGGAACTGGGACTCTTACGGGTGTTAATAACATGAAGCCAAACTTGTAAAAGCGCATCTGAGGGAGGTACATTCACCTAGCTGGTGATAAAATGATTAGTAAACTTAGTCTTTGGGGGTTATATTGAGAAGTTTACTAGTATCTGAGTTCATGAAAACTGTGGCTTTCACCTATTTTAACCAACTGGGAATATCAAGAATATTATCTCACTGACGTTCTAAATGTTGGCATTTTGTTAGCGTTATTGTAATTATGGTGGTGGGGCGTGGTGGGGGCAGTTCATCTGAGCAGCTACAAGGTGGTTTATTGACTCAAGTTGTCTTGATTCCCTCCAAGGCAGGGGTGTCAAACACATTTTCACCAGGGGCTACATCAGCCTCATGGTTGCCTTCAAAGGGCCGAAATAATTTTGGGACTGTATAAATGTAACTACTCCTTAACTGTTAAGGAGTTGAAATTACATTTGGCCCTTTGAAGGCAACCATGAGGCTGATGTGGCCCCTGCTAAAATCGGTTTGACACCTCTGCTCTACGGGTATATCAGAGAGAAACACGATGAACTCACAGTTCTTAACAGCCACCGTGAACAAACTGCCCATCCTTGCTGCTCTCTGCAGGTCGGTGGCATCAGTATCACCCAAGTCCTTGTTCAAGGTGTAGAATTTCAGACCCCACCCAGACCGACGCCATCAGAATCAGCATTCTAGTGTTTGAAAAGCACTGTTTTAAGCTATGTACCAGAAAATCCTCTTGATTATACTAGTTCTCATTTTTGTGGCATTTGTTAAGTTACAGCTGCCTGTAAGCCTGAGTTTTTACATCTATAAAATTATATCAACAGCATTTTTTTACACAGATCTTTACGGAATGATAATATAATGTAAGCAAAGTGCTTCACTTGAAGGATTAGTATTATCCTGTATTGTAAATTCCACACCCTAACACTCATAACTGCCACCAACTGAAGACTTGCCCTGGGCTGATGTATTGCATCATTTCTCTGCAAAGCAAGTATGAATGAGTTCCATTTCACTGATAAAGACTACAAAGTCCAGGGATTAAATGACTTACCCAAATCCATGAGACTGGCAAATAGGGGAGTTGGGATTTTAATCTAAATTCATATGGCTCAAATTTCTACCTTTGTTTCTATTTCAGACTTAAAATTACTTCTCTCCACTGTGGAAACCATTTCCTTTATATTCTGTATTTTTGTGTTTATCCCTACTACACGGACATATTTAACCTATGTGCGGTCTTATTGAGGAATTTTAGATTAAAAGAAACTATATTCTCATGATGAGGTGCCCTCTCTAATCACCACTGTTTGTTATATAAACAACTAAAATTGTCCTTATTTGGCATAATTTGCTTTACCTCCTTCACAAGGTTATTCAGAGTTGGCATCATATTCTTAATACGTGCATAGCTTTAAAAAAGTGTTACATGTGAGCTGCTGTGTCTGGCTAATTAAAAGGAAAGGGGAACTGAGGGTGTGGCTAGCCTAATAAATGCATAGATTTATTAGAAAGATAACTTTTCCTGGTGAGATAAATAGCTACAAATAAGTTCCCATACTCTAGCAGGGGTGCCCAGCCTGGGGCCCACGGGCTGCATGCAGTTTAGGTTGGCTATAAAAGCAGCCCAATGCAAAATCGTAAATTTACTTAAAACATTATGAGATTTTTTGTGTGTGATTATGTGTTGCAATGTATTTAGTGTGTAGCCCAAGACAGCTCTTATTCTTCCAGTGTGGCACAGAGATGCCCAAAGGTTGGACACCCCTGCCTAGTAGTGCATTGATTCTCAAAATCTGGCCCATTAGCATCAGTATCACCTGTGAACCTGTCAGAAAGACAGGTTCTGGAGCCCCACCTGAGACCTACTGAATCAGTCCTCTGTGATTCTGATGCAAGCTCAAACTTTGAGAACCGCCGTTCTTGTCCACTGGTTCTTAAACTCGGCTGGATGCTGGAATTGTCTGGGATTAGGTAATGCTGGTGCTTGTGTCTCCTCCCCGGAGATTCAGATTTCACTGGTAGAGTGTGGTCTTGGCATTGAAAATTTAAAATCTCCCCAGGTGATTCACATGTTCCACCCTGAGTGAGAACCACAGTTCTGTCCTAATACTTAGGGTTTCTGGCTTACAGCAGGCACTCAGCACAAACCTTGTAAGTGACCGGGGACAGCTCTTCTTACTGCTGACTATAAACCAGAGGGCAGGGGTGAGAAACTCATTTTCACCAGGGGCCACATCAGCCTCATGGTTGCCTTCAAAGGGCCAAATGTGTAATATTAGGACTGTGTAAATGTAACTACTGCTTAACAATTAAGCGAGAGCTTGGTGCTGCCGCCAGGTAGAAGCAAGGTGCCAGCCGGATAAAACAAAGTGGAGAGCCGGATTCGGCCTGTGGGCCTTGTGTCTGCCACCTGTGCTGTAGTGCCTAGAACAATATCTGGCACTTAGTGGGAGCTCAGTAAATGTCTGTTGAATGAGTGAATGTCACATAGAATTGTCATGCTTCCTCAGATATATAAAACAATAGATTATAGTATTTTACGTTCTTCAAAGAAGTTAAAAAGTTTTGTCCCTGATGAAATCAAACTGCTGTTCCATATACGCCTTTGCTTTTTTTGAGCCCTTGCAAAAACAGTTGCCTCTGCCTATTATGAGTTCCCCTTCTTCCCATCCAAACATTTCCTGGTGGACTTTTTTACTCATCATTCAAGTCTCAATCTCTCAGCCTCCTCCTCTGGGAAGCCCATTGTTAATCTCTAATGCCTTTTTAAAGCACGTGATCAAAATTGTTCACTTAGCCATCGATCTTCATTGGCCCACGTCTTCCTTAACAGCAAGTACTGCCACTTCCTTACTTGGTATCTGCAGCCACGGAGTCAGTGCTGGGCACCTGACAGCTGCCCGGCAAACATTGTTCGAAGGAGTAGATTATTGCTTCCTACAGGATCGTCCTACATTAGACAGCCTCCTGGTCAGCAACTCAGGCCTCCTCGATCAGATAATAAAACGATCTGGTCTGCCACATGTATACTGTCTTTAACGAGAGATGCTGTGGTACTTTTAACAGCTGGTCATTGCTGGGATCAATATACAAGCCCCAGAAAATAGGCTGGCTGAAGTTGGTGGTTCTATTTGAATCTGCTTTTGTACAGATGAGCTGTTTGGAAGCTTTGTTCTCTGATACCAACTTGTTAAACCGGAACCATCTGTTGGAGAGGATTTTATTTTAGAGGAGAGCATCTGGGTCCCCATTTACATTTGCTGAGGTTAATAGACCTGACAACCTTTCTCTGTTCTCAGCAGGAGCACATCCTGGAGCTGCTAGGGGTGGGGGGGAGGCGGCTGAACTTTTCACTGGTTGTTGTCAGATGCACTGTCCCCGCTGGAAGGCACTTTTATATTCTATCTTAATACTCTTATTTCTTAAAGTCATAGCTTTCAGGTCCAGAGACAGCACAGAATCCGTAAGCTGTCTCAACTAAAATGAGGTGGTTGTGGACAGTGAGGCAGCAGGGGGAGGGAGAGACACAGAGACCTGCTTGGTTCCAATCCCAGTCACTGCCGCTTGGTAGTAGCAGCTGGATTAGTTGGGCCACAAATTATGACCTCTCTCAGCTTTATATGTCTTTCCTGAAAATAAAGGAAAAACATCTACCTTGCCATTTTTGAGAGAGCTAAATAATATTTATTAAAGTGCTTAGCACCATATTCTGTAAGTAGTCGTTATTATTTTTACCTTTCAGATGGTTTTCATTTCAGAGGTTCTGCAGAAATTTCACATACATTTGATTTCATTCTCCCAACAACCCCATGGCAGGTTGCATTTCCTGGGAAGCAGGCTCTGAGATGGCTTAGAGGACAGGGTGCTTATTATAAAGAATCCCTGGGATGATCAGTGAGGGAAGAGGAGGAAGGAAGCAGGATGGGGCAGAGGGAGGTGAACTATGATATAGGCCCAATGAGTTTTGGTCAATGTCACGGGAACTCTGAGCTGGAAGGGTGTGCTGACAAATTGTCTTGCATCTGGCCAAGAGGTCCAGATCTTTATACCCCTGCATCTGTCAGCCAGTGAGTGAGGCTGCCCTGTGTTTGACGGACAAGAGGTCTTAGGAAAGGGTACTCTCTGCAGCCAAGCAATCGCTGAAGGAGATGGAAGCTGAAGGCTGTCCATGACAGCTCTTCCAGCGGCTGGGTGACAAATCCTTCACTGCAGGGCAATCTGATAGTTGTCACATACACGGGCCTGGAGTTTCTTTTCTAAGTAAACGAGAAAGGTACAGACTTTCCCTAAATGAGATGGAAATGTGTGTGTGTGTGTGTGTTTGTTTGCAGAGAGAGAGAGAGAGTAGAGAAAAAAACAGGAGAGGAGAGAATAAAACCTAACACCAATTTCTTAACTAGAGGCCTTTTGAGAGTTAAAAAAAAAAAAAAAAAAAAAAAAAAAAAAAAAAAAAAAAAAAAACCAACAAAACAAAACCTGTTTTACAACATACAACTTGCTTTAGCTACCAAAGTGATCTCCCTCAGCTTCCCAGGACGATGAGGAATCCACTAAGAATCATATTTCCCCTTGTTAAAAAACCACTAATGGTTCATAGGATGAGCCCAGGAGGAAGGGAGGTGTCAACATAAAAATTGCCCGGAACAAAATATAAATGGGTAAGGAAGACTTCATGCAAGTTATAAAAGGAGAGGCAGATTGAATTCAACTAAGCAGGGGGATGGATGTTCCAGGTGTCAAACATGAGTTCCCAGATATCACTCACCAGAGGGTTTTCAAATGCTGTGAAGGAGAAGTCAGAGCCACCTGTATTTGCTAATTGGCTTTACCCAAAGGCAAAATAAACTTTCTCCCCTCCGCAGGACTGGACCTTAGTTTTATACCTGGAACTGAGGTGCCCTGTGAAGTTAGGCTCCTACCCTCCCACAGAGACTAGCTCCTTCGATTTTCCCATTTTAAAAAGATGGTTTTCTGGTCCTTGAGAAAGACATTTTCTGGGTCGCAAAACTGGTGAAAGGCTTCTCAGGAGGCTTACTTATATTTCAAAGGGGCAGGAAAATAAATGGCAAATACGAGTTTTCTAAAGGAAATGCTCTTAGTAAAGGGAGAACAGGGTCTATAATCAGGAAGAAGCTTGCCTAACCTTTAGTCACGGTGAGGGGAACATTAAAGCCATTCAAGCTGTCTTGATCAGAGCTCTGCAAAGGAGCTCAAAAGTCAGGGCATGAATGCTGGGTTTTGACAAGGCAGGCCAATTAAACCTGCTCACAGCCAGCGGCACTCTGGAGGACGGGTCCTTGCTGGACCGCCTTCAGCTGGATAATCAGACGCTAGCCGCCTGAAAGGGTCTGCAAGAGCCAAGGTCCAACCAGGTAATCAGAAAGCACCAAAAGCAGCAAGCATTCTGAATTAAATAGCTTATGGTGCTGTCTTTAAAACCTTAGAAACTAATGAAAGTAACGTCTTACTTATATCTGAAATTTTTTCCTTTTTTTCTTTTTTTGATTATTACATTTTCATTAAAAATTTTTTTATTGTTGTTCAAGTACAGTTGTCTACATTTTCTTGCCACCACTCTTTCTCCTCCCCCACCCACTCCCACCTCCCACATTCAATCCTACCCCACGTTGGCTTTGTCCATGGGTCCTTTATACAAGTTCCTTGACAGTCCTTCCTCTTCGTTCCCTCATTATCCCCCTCCCCACTCTCCTCTGGTTACTGTTAATTTGTTCTTTATTTCAATGTCTCTGGTTCTGTTTTGCTTGCTTGTTTGTTTTGCTGATTAGGTTCCACTTATAGGTGAGATCATATGGTATTTGTCTTTCCCCATCTGGTTTATTTCGCTTAGCATAATGTTCCCCACATCCATCCATGCTGTCACCAAGGGTAGAAGCTCCTTCTTTCTTTCCGCTGCATAGTATTCCATCATGTAAATGTACCACTGTTTTTGATCCATTCATTTACTGATGAGCACTTAGGTTGTTTCCAACACTTGGCTATTGTAAATTGCGCTGCTATGAACATTGGGGTGCATAGGTTCTTTTGAATTGGTGTTTCAGGATTCTTAGGGTATAATTCCAGCAGTGGAATTGCCAGGTCAAAAGGCAGTTATCTTTTTAGTTTTTTGAGGAAATTCCATACTGTTTTCCACAGAGCTGCACCAGTCTGCATTCCCATCAACAGTGTACAAGATCCTCTTTTCTCCCCAACCTTGTCAGCAATTGTTGTTTGTTGATTTCTTTATGATGGCCATTCTGATCAGTGTGAAGAGGTATCTCATTGTGATGTTAATTTGCATCTCACTGGTGGGTAGCGATGCCCAGCATCCTTTCATATGTCTCTGGGCCCTCTGTACATCCTTCTTGGAGAAGTATCTGTTTAGGTCCTTTGCCCATTTTTAAATTGGGCTGTTTGTCTTCCTGGAGTGCAGTCATGTGAGTTCTTTATATATTTTCAAGATCAAACTCTTATCTGAGGAATCATTGGCAAATATGTTTCCCCATATGGTTGGTTCCCTTTTCATATTGCTGATGTTTTCTGTAGCCATGCAGAAGCTTTTTAATTTGATGATGTCTCATTTGTTTATTCTTTCCTTTATGTCCCTTGCTCTAGGGGACATATGGGTGGAAATATTTTGCATGGAATATCTGAGATTAGGAAAGTACAGACATGATCATCACTTCTGATATTTTGATATATTTGTTCTAGTCATGTGTATTAGTAGTTTGAATTTTTCCAGGTATTGTCAGTTTTCAGGTAATGCTAGGTCCTGTTTATGCTAATAATTGAAGTTTCACTGTATTCTCCTTTTTGAGTATTGGAGAAACTTTTGTTTCCTTACTCCTGCCTAATCTCACCCAGAGATTTCTGGAATCCCCATTGGGAGAGAGAAGTTTCAGATGTCAAACATGAGTTCACAAACAATTCTCACATATATTTCCATTCAGGTCTATGGCTGCCTTTCATGCTGGAGAGAGGCTAGCCTGAGCTTGTTGCACTTCAAGGGGCCACCACTGAAATCTGCATGTTGCACACCTCAGTGCTGGTGAGTAACATGAGAAGTACATCGTAATCAGAGTTCTGTTTCTAAGGCGTTTTGCCAATTTGGGCCTGTTTGCCCTTAGATCCATTCCTTGCCCTTCCTCTGCTGAACCCCTTGGATGTTTTTCCTCAGAGACTGGAGGATGGGAAGAGGGGAGAAGTAAGGATAATTCTCTACTTTCCTCTCTGACTCAAGCTTTACCTCCTCCATGGCCCCAACTCAGGCTGGACAAGCCCACCACATCTCAGTTAGCCTTGAGTGACCTAGCCCTTGAGTTGTGGTGTTACTACCACCCGCTTTATCCTAGGGGTACACATGGCTTCCTGATTTTCCTAATCTCCTTTTTTATTGTCTCCTGTTTTCACCCAGCTGTGTATCCTATTCCATGAATTAAGTTCTCTCTATTTAAAATATTCAGTCATGTCTCTTTTCCTTATTGAACCCTGACTTGTACAGACTTTCTCTGCACAGCCAAAATGTGATCAGATATAACCTTTATCTTTCAGGCTAGCTCTTATTTTCTCTGAGGAACCCCACAGGGGAAAACATTCTCTACAGTTTCAGCAATTTCTCCTCCACTAAGAATAAAGGAGGGAACGTTGTGTTAGTTGAATTCTTTTCCCCTCCTGGCTACGTTTGCAGCAGCAGACTGAAGGAGGGAAAACATGAGGTCATCTGTAAGCCCTCAGAGCTTTCCCTCTCTTTGCTGAGTGAAAAAGGGGAGATAGAAATTTGGTGGGTTACAGTGAAATCTTTCAGGATCACAGCCAGCACCGTATTGCTTAAAAGAATAGATTAAGAAATAATTCTCTTTATTTATGATACCAAAGCTTTCATTGATTGATATGTCACAAATACACATCTACCTGAGGCAACTGGAAAGTGCTGAAGTGAGTAAATAGCTTGAATTTTGTGTTTGGGGATGTACTATTTTTAGTTACTCCATCCTGATCACTTCTTTAAGGCAATTCTGTGGTTATCTTTTCCCCATAACATAGTGAATACATTAAATGCAGTTCAATAAACAAACAAATTAGAGTTTAATTACTGAAAATTGCAAGCAATCATTAATGCAAAAGGGCCCTCATTATTTGTGGTGAATTAAGGAAAAAATGGTGTTCCATAAAGTTTATATGAAGTGTTTAGCATAGTAGGCTCTTGGTAAACATTAATTTCTTTCCCACTTCAATTAAAAATACATTTTCCTTGTTTGTTTGTTTTTTGTCTTCTTTAAACCACATTTAAAATTGTTCTTGTGTGCTCTAAGCACTCATTTCTTCTTTGCATATCCCCACTCTCTTAGCTTGGTAAAAAGCTTGGATGGGCATAACCCATGGTTACCTCTCTGACTCTCATTTCCCTACATTTTCTAGAATGTTCTGATCTGCTTTTCATGGCCATCCCCTTTGTATCCATCACTTTGCAATATGTTTTTCTCCCTGTTGTTGTTAGAAAATCAAACCCTCTAGAGTCCTTAAATATAAAACAGGTTAATGAAAATTAGTTATAGTGCAACAGCTACTATTTAGACATATGTGATATTTGAAATATAAGAATGTGACTGCCTTTTAGGAATCCATGTTAGGATTAATGAGTCTTCTATACATGGATTCCTAAGTCCTGTAATGCCTGACCACTCACTGTAAGAATTGAGAGCTTTAACAGTAAATGTATAATGACCATCTATCCAGGGATTCCTGAGGTTACTGAGTGCAGAAAGAGCCTTTTAGGTAAAATTACTCTTTTTTATTGATGAGTTTCTTAAGGGCACATGCCACATTTTTCCATTTACTTTGTGTTGGGTTCCTTAGAAACAGGTCATCAACTGTTTGTTGAGTAGGAGTTGAATTGAGTGTTGCCTTTGCGAGCTGATTGATGTTGGCACTGGGTTTCCTACACTGAGGGACAGGAGATATGCCTGGTATGAGGCCCATGCTTGACAGTTGCTCTCCTGATCAGGTCATGAGACTAGCATGAACTAGGGCTGAGTCCTAGCTTCAGAGCTTTCCAACTGCGTAGTCTTGGGCAGCTCATTTCACCCATTTGAGTCTTAGTGCCTTTATTTATAAAATGGAATAAAAATGTAGTGAATATTTCACTAGATATTTCAAAGATCAAATTTGATAGCTATGTATGCAAGGGTCATGTAAAATGTAGACTGCAAAACAAGTATAATCAAGTATTATTAACTTGCATAGATACAATTATAAGATGAAAATTAAACAAAGAATGACTTGGTCAATATATACATAGATATTTGTGAATTTTTCAGATTTACTGCCCTATATTTTAGGATAGTCTGTACCCTCTTGTTTTTAACCTGAAGTGAATTCACTGCCATTGAGCATCTCAGTGTGTATTTCCTTCCACCCAGCTTTGGGGTCAATAACTATAATTTACATAAAAACATCAGGGAGTTAAGGGAAAAGATAAGGTAAGTCATAAATTTCCATCTTTCCTCATGGAAAATGCTGATCTTGATGTCCATCTACTCAAGATCCGATAATAGCCCAATGACAAATACATTTTAAACTAAAATAAAAAATGATTATGGAGAACACATTTTTTAAAAGCCATGAAGGAACATATTGTTAGAAATACGAGAGAGATTGAGATGGGAAGAGCCAGATGATCTGATCTAAGTGTCTTTATTTGAAGCTGCACTTACAGGTGGGCTGAGTCCGGCAAGAATTTTTTTTTTTTTTTTTTTTTTTTAAGAAAAAGCATGGAGCTGTGAGGAATAAGGGAGGGGTCAGTATCTTGTTCTTTGGACAGCTGCCTGAGGGTTTCAGGATGTGTATCAGGATGATGGTTTTGGTAAAGGCTGTTCCAAGGTGCAGGAAGGTCAGTCTGACCACCTGCCATTATGGCTGGAGTCAGATGTCTATCGTACAAAGTGGGAGAGAGTTTCAATTAAGCTGCAGACTAGCAAGTGAGTTGGGACAACTGAGTCATGGGCAGTCTGGCAGGTCAGAAAACTGGCCTGACCCTTTCACATATAAATAAAAATAAAATAATATGTTGAAAAGAAAATTAAAATAAAAGAAAAAATCCCATATTCTTGTTATGTAAAAGCTTCTAATTCCGGCATCACTGTTCCTTTTTTTTTTTTCAAATATATAATTTTTTTTTTCAAAGATATAATTGACAAGTCTTGATCTACCTCAGGATTCCTACATTCAAGAAAATGGTCTGAGTTATTACGATAAAGAATGTATATACAACCTAGGAATCATAAGACTATTCTGTATGTTAGAGAATTCTTTATGACTTTTCAGACACACCTAGGCAAGTATTTGTAGATGTATTGTCTGTTTACTATTAATAATAATTGCCTATTTATTGCCTGTTCTATAGCAAGTATTGCTTGTGTATATAACACCATAAAAATGGATTATATTAAAAAAAACTTCAATCTGTCAAATGGCTTTTTTCTTGACCCCTTGGCCAAATCACTGGAGAAATTGTTGAGGAGATAATACATAGACAGAGTGAATTTTTTAAAGTTTTTTTAATGCTCACTTGAGGATATGTTTTTATTGATTTTTTTTAAAGATTTTATTTATTTATTTTTATACAGAAGGGAAGGGAGGGAGAAAGAGAGGGAGAGAAACATCAATGTGTGGTTGCCTCTCACATGCCCCCAACTGGGGACCTGGCCCACAACCCAGGCATCTGCCCTGACTGGCAACCCTTTGGTTCGCAGATTGGTGCTCAATCCACTAAGCTGCACCAGCCAGGGATTTTTTTTTTTTTTTTTAAATTTAGGAGAGAGGAAAGGAGAGGGGGAGAGAGAAACATCGATTGGCTGCCTCCTTTATTCACCCCATCTGGGACTGAAACACAACCTGTGTATGTGCTCTAACTGGGAATCAAACCCATAACCTTTTGGTACAGGGGATAATGCTACAAGTAACAGTGCCACCTGGACAGGGTAGACTGAATTTTAATAAACATTTTTCATGACGCAGATACAACTGGCTAAGTTCATGAAGATATTAAAGTATAACCTCACACAAGTCACATTTTTTAAAATTTTAGTTGTATCTGATAAATGAGAGCAATAATAACTAACTTGCAGATTGATACATTTAGTTCATCAGGTACTGAGACATCAATGAGACAGAATCATGATTAGAGTTGTAAGGATTAAATGTGTCAAATCTGATAGCCCCATGGCACCATATAGTAGCTGCAATACGTTAATTCTATTTTCTGCCACAAAACTCACCCTGTCGACTGTTCCATTATCCTCAGAATTACCATTAACAGTCACTGGGCATCAATTACATAAAACTATTTTGTGCTGGTAATAAATGAGCCAGGCCTTTAACAATATGAACAAACTGTGTTACAGGTAATATACAGCTAGCATCCCAACTTTGGATGCTAGACCAGTACCTACCACAGTCACCGCTACCTCAGCTAGGGAATACATGCAGCAAAAATGCTACAGGAAAACTTTCACTCTTTGATGAAAACTTTCACCCCCAATTTTTATCTGATCTGATCTGAGCTTGACTGTGGCAAAACTCAAAGCCTGTATTTGGTACTAGAAGTTCTGTGTTCCCTTTGGGGTTATTTTATTTTATGTTATTATTTCATTTTATATTACTTCACTTTATTTTACTTCTACTTTACTTCGCTTCTATTTCATTTTAGTTTTGGCTTATGGGCAGCACGAGGTGGAGGGCAGGCACATCTGCCACAGGCAGCCTTGCTCCAACAGCTTCCCAGGAGGGGGCGGGGGGGGGAAGTGTAGAAATCCAGTAGTTCAAGCAAAGAGGATTGTGATTTTCCCTTGTTCTGTCCAGAATCATGTTATTTCACCCATGCATGCAAAACAAACAATAAGAACACATTCCACTTTTTTATGATGACCTCATTTTGTTAGCTTAGGAGTACATTTTGTGTTTGTTTCAGAATAGAGTTCTCTCTCCTTGGGGGCAAAGATGTCCATGGCAGGAGAGAGAGGAAGAACAGAGGGCTTTACTGCCTTATAGAGAATGGAGAATTTTTGTTTGGAAAATGGAGCTATACATAGGTAAAAAAAATGATTAAAATGAACAAAAGTGAACTGAAATCCTGTTTTGATTTTGACAGAGTCCATGCAGATTCCGGGGTTACCTGTGTCCTGAGGAAGGAGGGGGAAGGCACACAAACAATCCTGCAAAACTGGGAGCTCTTCCGGGGACTAAGCTGTGAGCATGTGAGTCCTGGGTGGGCCAAAAAGTCCGTTTGTTTTCTTCCATAAAATAAAGGACATTTCTCATTTTCACCAATAACTTTATTGATTTGGATGTTTTGAGTATGTTGGCTATTTCCCCTGTGGTCAGATGTTGATGGTTCTCAATGTCTTGATTTGATCACTATCAACTTCAACTGGTCTACTTGACTGTGGAGCATCATCCATCGAGAAATCCCCAGTGTGAAACTTTGCAAACCACTTTTGACATGTTCGGTCAGTCACAGCACCTTGTCCATGCACTGCACAATTTTTGTGTGTGTGTGTTTCATTGCCTTTTTGCCTTTCTTGAAATAGCATAATATGCTGAAAAAAGCATAAGTTGCTTATTTTCTTCCATTTCAATATTAAAACAGCTACACAAAAATTCACCAGTTTTGGTAAGTTTTTTTAAAAAATGCACGCTGCTATGACAGCTGTCACAATACAATCTAACAAAATCGTTTTGAATGAAGTTAAAGACAGCTAAGTGCTTTAGAGCCATCGTATGGAGAAAACCAAACGGACTCTTTGACCAACCCAGCAAATGGAATTTTCTCTGTGCCTGGGAGCATGTGTACACATTGTGTCTAGTGGGAGGGACGGGGGTGGGTGGGAGAGGCTCATTTACAGGCCAAGATGTGTGGGCAGAACCATTCTGGGGAAACTCCATTAACATCCACCAGCTACAGAGCACTGTGGATCGAGGAAGGGCCAAATTAACCCTCTGTGAACAGTATTACTGCTGGCATTTCAGAGGCGTGTTTACTTGGTTGCACAGGAACAATGCCCAAGGCTTGCTTAAACACTTTCACTAAAGAAGTTATAGGCTTACGGTATTACTGTGGACCGTGACTCGTCCAGTCAGGAATTTATGATTTATTACAGTACCTGTTTTTTCTGTCCACAATTTACATCGTCTAGGTACATATACATGGTCTAGGTACGTGGGAAAAAAGAGGTTCTATGGAAAGTAACCTCACAGGAAGATGTGCTCATAAATTCCTAAATGGGCAGGTTATGGTGGGTAGTCAAAGCACAGGCCTATCGCTTCTTCAGTAAAAGGCTTAAGCAAACCCTATCCATTGTTTCTGTACATCTAGGTGAATGCTTCTTTGCAATACCCCCTTTCAAGCCCTCCTTCTAACGTGTGAGAGTACATAATCACAACTAGCCTCTAACCCGACCCCCAGCTGGCTTTCTCCCACCTTCATGTCACCTTCCTTACTTAAGTGCCTCTTTGATCCTAGATGCATAAAAGAAGCTGCAAAATTGTTATTCTCCAGAGCATTTTCTATCTGGCTCCCCAGCATATAGCATCAGTTTGGCTTCAAAAAGCTTATAAAAACTCTCCACAGGTTTGGACTTTGTCATACATGGTCTATGTGCATATACAGGG
This sequence comes from Anoura caudifer, assembly GCA_004027475.1. NCBI lineage: Eukaryota > Metazoa > Chordata > Mammalia > Chiroptera > Phyllostomidae > Anoura > Anoura caudifer. The sequence continues at coordinate 552,219 of PVKU01000079.1, forward strand.
TCTATGTACATGTATATATTGCATATATACATGGTCTATTCATATACACATAGTCTGTGTATACTGTTGATGTAAGAAACATTCAGAGCTGTGGAGTATTTTAGAAGAGATTTTTTTTCATGCGCCAAAACTGATAACAATTGCCTGAGAGCAAGTTCTCATATAATCTACAGAATGACAGTTTTGGAGTTTCTGTTATGCATTTGAAATTAAGGAGGGAAGGTAAAGAAGGTTACATGAAGGTGGGAGAAAGCAAGGTGGGAATTGGTTATACCTTCAAGGGGTATTTTTTCTGGCACTTCAAAGGTGTGTTAACCTAGATGAACATGAACAATGGGCAAGGCTTGCTTAAAAATCTTTCGGTAAAGAAGTTATAGGCCTGGGGCATAACTACCAACCCTGACCTGCCCAGTGAGAAATTTATGATTAATTACAGCACGCTTTTTCATTCACATTTCCCCTGTTGGTCATAAATCAATGTGAAGGATGCATTGATGATCGACCTTTGGTTGAATGTTGTAGTCTCACAGTGCTAGGAAGGCTCATTCCTAGGAAATCTTGCTATTAAAGTCTTCTTGTTGAAATGGTGAACCATCGGGGCTGGTGCAGTACTGCAACTATGAAATAGGAATCGAGGCTGTATTTTTCCAAAAGGGAAGGACAGGTCAATGTGAAGCAGTCAGACCTGATGGCCTTCATTGCAAAAAAATACTCTGGATCATTTCCGTCCTTTGAATGACCATGATCTGAATTTTGCCTTCTGTCTCAGTTTCTTTCTGTATTTTATATCTATTATATTATTTTCATAAATTACTGAGTATTAACAGTTATCTTATACATGATTAATAATCATAAGACTTGGACTATATACAAAAACCCAAAGAACAAGTATAACTATTATTATGACTAACATCATTGGCAGATACGTAAAGACAATCAAACAGCTGGTTTCTAAGTTAAACATCAATTGGTAGGTGTATAGGCCTTGTCAATGTCTTGTTCAATGTCTGTCTACTTCCGATGTCAGTGGTTTCCTATAACATTCACCAGCTAAAGAACACACTGTGTATTGATGAAGGACCAAATTAACACTGTTTAAGTAACTTAATGGAATCAACCAGAAATACTTTTCAAATGGAGCCTACTCCTACATCATCATCATCTATAAATCTAAAGTGATCTAAGTGCAGAGAAAGGGGAAAAATGTTTTAGGGGGTAATACTCAAATACATCAGGCCTGGGAGTCACACTGTAACCAGTGCATTAAATAGAAAAATTCATGATGGGTGATCTGAGAATGCTTCCCCCACTCCCACTCTGCCTTTAAAATGTAAGCCACAGAAATGATCCCTCCCCTGTTTCTGGGTGGAAACTTAGGCATCACTTAGGAAACAAGTCCAGGATCTTTTCAGTCACTCTCCTATAATAGAAAATCTCACCATCACTTTAAATCACAATTATTATCTCAGGCCAGCAATTGAAAATGATCTGTTCCAAAGAATGATCAAAGCACAGAACTTGATTTTTAGGTCATCTCCCTTCCTCTGTGGAGGACTGGGGTCAGAGTGGAGCACATTTTTTTTTTTCTTTTTCTAGCCTCATCTTATCCTGCAATTGCTAGCAATTAAGTGTCCCTGCCAGTGGCCAGGGTAGGAGATAGATTAGGAAGAAGAAAAGAGGTGACACCGAAAGTTCTCACCTGACAGTCCAGGTCCAGAGTTAGCCTTGAGCTCCCTGCCCCACATAACGCTGTAAGTCGACCCCTCACTGGCACTTGGTGGAGTGTGGGGACACTCCCTTCTGGTCCCCACTGATTATACCCCTCTGGATTCAGCTGTGGTCCCTCCTACCAGTGGCCTTTCCCTGCAGCTTCTGCCCTGCGATAGGGTGGAGTGGTCAGCACTCCACGTGGTGTGGCTGTGGGGCCCCTTCTGCTCTGGTAAGTCACCTTGGGTACTTCCTGCTGATTTTTTTGGCTCCTGGAGCAAGGCCATCCTTTCAACATGAAAAACTGAACAGCAAATTCACCACAAAAGAGCAATTTGAAGGTAGAATAAGTAAAGCCAAGGATGGGGGACTAACGGCAATAACCAAACAAAACTGTGAAATATTACAAAAGGGTGGTAGAGTGCTTTGCCTTCTTTCTTCCAGAGAATGTTTTCCTCAGAAGGGACTGTGAGCTCCTTTCCTTTTGATGGGGCTGTTATATCCATTGGTGAATGGATAAGAGGGGAGCTATAGGTGAAGGAAGACAGGGGCTGAGGAGGACTCTCTAAAGGGAAGGGCGCCAGGTAGGTCCCTTTCCTCCTTCTTCCTGGGGAGAAAGGAGTCTAAATATGGGAGGAAAATCAAGGGAGAATTTCTATGGATAGAGTGGGACAGACCCCTCTGAAGGTAGCTGAGAGCTCAGGACAGATCAAGAAGCAGAAACTAGAAATGGATGTAATACTACGAACACTTCCGAAGCAAAGGAGAGGCGAGGAAGGGAGAGGGCAGGGAACTAATTGGAGATGATGGATCAGATAGCCTGTATTCTCATCCCAAACCTCTAGAATGGAATAGTCTATCCCTGCCTTCTATGATTTCCCCTTCCTAATCAGTTAGATCAGTTCCTCTTTTGTCTCGGTTACCCCGTGAGTTTGGGATCATGGCCATTGTGATTTACAGCTCTTGATGGGAGGCTTTGGAGGAGACCTTTGGAAAATTATCTTGGGAATTAAGAGGTAAATAAATCAATAAGAAGTAAATACTAAATGGGCAGATGGGAAAGGTGGACACTATGAAGAAATAGGGTTCCAAAGACCCATTTTAATACAACTATGCTCTTTCATGGTGTCCATAGCTGATCTGTGGGCATCGGGCATATTTGCCCTCTGGACAGATGAGCCTAGAAAAGCTAGCTGTCAGATGCAACCCTCAACTCAGCCTCCCAGGTCTAGCTGTTTCCCAATTGCAAGGACACTTACCCAGCACCCTCATAAGGTGCAGAGTCAGTAGATTCCACACGCCTTTCCTTATCGGGGTGTGGACGAGATTCAGACCAGTCCTCTCTGAAGATAAGTCCTTTTCATAAATCCACTCTCTCTGCTTTTCTGTTTTCCTTATGGGTCAGTTATCTGCTCACTCAGGCCAATGGCATTGATTGATTGTTTTCATTCACTATCTAGAGCTGAGTTATATAATCTAAGCACTGACTTGATATTTCCCAGTTCCTGGCCGTGATAAAACCTCCTTTGCATGATTGTGGGAAGGTTGGATTTAATCCAGTCTGTTTAACTCCTGCTAAAATACACTGCGGAGCAAAACTTCCTCAGACTCGGTAATTCCTTATATACTCTCTGCAATTGAAATGACTCACGTTTCCTTATCTCTGTGGCAGAGGAAATGAACGGCCCTCCCTTCCCAAGACAAATGCTGCCACTAACGAGGTGGGGTGAGCAGGAGATCTGTTTCTCAACACCAAAGAGTCTGAATTTGTTGCTTTTTCTACTTCTCCCCACAGAGATATAAACTTACTACCCATTATACCAGAGACAGCACTGGAGGCCCCAGAAATCTTTCAGAGTCTTCATTTCCCCGCCAGCACTGAGTTTACCTTTGGAAGGACTTTTTAGCAATTGTATGAGTGTTCAGGGAGCTCTTTGTTGACAAATTTTCTGAAAAATCTCACCTGTAGCCCTCTAGACATTTCCCAGTTTTTAGTAGTGCCTTGCAAAGTTAGTGTCTAAATTTCCCCTAAATAGATCAGTATTGTATTTTCAAGCTATTATCTGTTACGCTGCTAAGGGAAGGGAAGTTACCAAAAGGAAATGGGGCATTGGTGTCATGTGATAGGGCCCCTGTCCCTCTGCTAACACCTTCTCAGCTGTGTGCATTCATTGTGTAACTGTGTTTTATGAAGTACGTGAAACCTCAACTGAGCCCATCTGCGTGGGTCCATTTGGTCTGTGCTTCGTATCTACTTTATATTATTTTAACACTCTCATGCAATCATCGTCTATTAAAGTTTTTAGTTCCTTCTTTGGGGAAATATCTGCTGGCAAGAGGAAACACTCGATTAAAATAAACCATCTTTTGCTTCTTCCTCTTCTGGCGGTATCAGTGTGACTTACTACCTCTGAGCCTCAGTTTCCTGATCTGTGAGATGGGAATAGTTTTAACTGTCCCACAGAATGGGGAGTGTTAAGGCACATAAAACTGTGTTAAATCCCTGGCTGGAAGGGTGCTCAATCAATATTTATTTAATGTATAGTAGATAAAATTATGGACCATTTTGGAAAGTACCTGCCAGGTGAGGCAGTCTGGGACCAGTGGATTGTTCATCACTACCCTAGTCCACCCTTCCGGTGGAGATGCTCGCAGAAATGTCAAACTGGGGGTAGATGAAAATTCTAACCCACTTCTTGCCCATGCCTACTGTGCTCACGGTTCCTTGCACCACGCCTTGGTATTATTTGTTAAACATCATGGCTTTAAAACATCAGTACTTCCACCTTATTCTACTAATTAATAGGGTATTCTATGGGAGATGTTCCAAATAATATAATGCATTTAAAAACTGTTGTGAAATAAATTTTGTGTATAAATTGCTGGAGGGGAAAAAAAACACTCTATCATTTCAAGGTTCTGGGATTGTCCTTAATGCAAATAGTCTTCACCTACACATGTATTTATTTTCAAGGCTCATCATTTAGGGAATTTCTCACAGGAACTAAGCTATTTTTCTTCTTGATAAGGCACAATAGTTTTAAATTATAAATGATGCCTTAAAAAAAAAAAAAAAACTAGGGGAGTGTGATAGTTCCAAATACGTTTCTCAGAGGAGTCACACTGGAGATCTGAGTATTCTACTGAAATAATATGATAATTATTTATTTCTCAGCCTTTGGGAGCCCTCACATGGAGAATGAAAACAGAAATAAGTCTGTTTGTGTCTTGCTTTTGGTTTAGTTTGTTCATTAGATTTCACCTAAGACGAAAAAGGACCCATGGACATGGACAGCGGTGTGGTGATTGAAGGGGTGGGGGACACAGTATAATGGGGAAAATGATAATGGGAAAAATATAATAAAAAATAAATTAAAAATAAAAAATATAAGAGAAATAAAATGACTGTAATATGGTTGGTGCAAAAGTAATGCCATTTTCAACACTTCTCAGGCTCAGAAACTTAAAACAGATATTGCTAAAAAAGGAGAAAATGGTATTAAGGTAAAGCAAATTTAAAATCTGTATCAGACGTAGAAAACATTTCCTTTCTCACTCAATCCTACTTTTTATCTCTTCTTGTACTTCAATTAGCTCCTTTTTTACTTCATGTTTTATATGATTCGTTACTTTTCAAATTTTATTGGTATTAAAAAGTTGCTAGCTCAATGTTTATTGGTTTGCTTTAGTACTTTTTAAAGTATGATTTTCTCATCTTGAATATTGGTTTCTCGCTCATAGTTCAGAATATTTTACTAATCATCATCTTGTTGGTGGTGCTTTTTAAATTTAGTACCAATCATAAGTATAAATTATTTGGAGTTTCAAAGAAAATAGTACTGTCCTAAGCATTTGTCATTCACTGGTTGGAATTTTTACGTTACCTCTGGAAGGGTGTTAATTCAATTTTAAACGAATGAAATCTTTTCTGGCCTGGTGTTTTCCAAAAACAGGTGGGTCAGTCTTTCTTGTCTCTCATATGGTCCAGCTCATTTGTATCAGATTCCCTTTCTAAGATCCTTCAGTTGGAAAGGAGGAGTTTCCAGGGTTTAGCAGATCATGGAGGTTCCATCAGACAGAGTACATTCCATCTTTGTTTACGAGGCTGTAAAATTCTGAACCCTGAAATTTTTCTGGATATTTTGAAGTTATCTGCACTGTATAGAATTACTACAGATCCCATCTATGTTTGATTAGTAAAAATGGATTTTGACATTTGTCCAATTATGGACCGGTATTCCTAGCTTAAGTACTTTTATTTTTCGTGTATATTTCAATAGGCAGCTGAAAGAAAATGAATCAATCTCTGCTACATAGTTTCACCAAACTTTGAAACTACTTTTATTTATCCTTTTATTTTTCCTATTCTTTAAATGTCATGTTATTCACAGAATTATTGAAAACAGCTCTAACCTTTTCATGTGCTACCACAGAGATGTTGCTGTAAAGATTCCCTGATAAAGTTGATAAAAATATATGTATTAAAAAAGTTTTTTTTATTAGCTAGAGAAAGAGAGAGAGGGAAGGGGGGAAGGAGGAAGGGGGGGAGAGGGAGAGAGAGAGAGAAAGAGAGAGACACACACACCAATTTGTGTTTCCACTCATGCATTCGTTGGCTGCTTCTTCTTGTATGTGCTCCGACTGGAGATTGAATCCACAACCTTGGCATATTGGGACAATGCTCTGACCAACTGACCTCCCTGGCCAGGGCTAAAAATATTTTTATCATTGGTTAGAATGTTCACTGTGCCACCCCAAAGCTGGTGAGTGAATATGTATTTTCTCTAAAATGAAAGTTATAAAAAAAAAACACAGGCTTCCAATTTTGTTGTCAGGTTTTACTATTATGACTTGTGGTAAGTTAGGATAGAAATTTCAGACTTGTAAAGGGCTGGCTACAAGTTCCTGGCTTGCTTCCAACCGCTGCGGCATACGGATGCTAAGAACAAAGCCATCATCACCCTCCGCACATTCTCCTACTTCTCCCTTCCAAGGGGATCAGTAAACGTGTTCATGCTGAATAATCATTTCCTCCAAAATATCTGAAACCTCATGGTTTTAAATGCACTTCCCAACCATTCATAAGACTTCTAGTTTCTCTAAGTCATTCATTCAGCAAGTACTCACCAAGTGCCTGGGGTGTTCTAGGAACATTCCTGCTAGCTGGGATTCAGTAATGAAAGACCACTGCTTTCATGGAGATCACACCCAGTTGAGGGGCACAGACAACAAAACATAATCAAATGAGGTCGTTTCACAAATTTTAAGGGTGAAGAAGAAAGAGAAAGTGATGGGGTGACGGGGAGGAGGAGGCACCTTTAGCTTAGGCAGCCACTGAGGCCTCTCCAAGGAGATGAGCTTTGATCTGAGGCCAGGATTACAGAAAGAAGTCATTCAAGCACAACTGGGAAATGATTTTCAGGCATGGGAAGGAGCAATGCAACTTTTCAAGGCAGATACAATTTCTGCGTATGTTCCAGAAACAAAGAAGCCCATGAGGTGAAAGTATCACAGAAGAGGAAGACCTACGTGGTGGATGAAATTGGAAGGCCCCATGGAGGCCTGGGCATGTAGGGTCTTAGCCTATGCTAAGAATTTGGGATTTCGAGTGTGTGATCATAAACCACTGGAGGATTTTAAAGAAAAATTAGTCGGGGTCTTATTTATACTGGGTTGGCCGAAAAGTTCATTTAGGTTTTTTCTGTAAAATAAAAGACACATTTCCCATTTTTACCAAAAACTTTATTAATTTGGATATTTTGAATATGTTGGTTATCTCCCACGTGGTAGAATATTGCTTGTTCTCAATATCTTGATTTCATCACTATCAACTTCAACTGGTCTCCTGGACCGTGAAGCATCATACAGTGAGAAATCTCCAGCATGAAACTTTGCAACCCACTTTTGACACATTTGATTAGTCACAGCATCTTCTCCATACACTGCACAAATCTTTTTAATTTTTTGTGTTTCAGTGCATTTTCACCTTTTATGAAATAATAAAGCATAAGATGCCGAAAATGTTGTGATTTTCCATCTTCAATATTAAAATGGCTACACAAGAATTCACTAACTTTGATGTTTTTTTAAATGCACACTGACATGACAGCTGTCACAATACGATGTAACAAAAGTGTTTCAAATGAAGTTAAAAACAACCAAGCGCTCCTAAAGCCATCTTATGGGAAGAAATAAATGAACTTTCTGGCCAACCCAATAATTTTAAGAGATTGCTTTAGCTGCTTTGTGTGGGAAGGATTTAGAGTGGGGGTGGGATTGGGAAATAGTGGTCAGGGCACAGCGCTGTGATGCTGGCTCAGGTGGCACTGGAAACGGGAGGCAGCACACAGATGGACGGTGTGTTTGGAGACAGAGCTGAGAGCATCTGGTATCCAGAGAGCTGCTGTTTAGCTGAGGGCAATAATCACCTTTTGTTTTCCAAGCAATATGAAAAGGAACATTTAAGGCAAATATTTGCCTGCTTCCCCACCAATTTGTTTTATTTTCTGTATTACATTGATTTCAATCCACAGAATGCTTTTCTTTTTGATAATCCTTCATTATTTTCTTAATATTTGCATACATATTATTCATTTAATCCTGATCCCAGCCCTCCAAGAGAAGCAATGCAGATTTTTTAAAAACTTATTTTATTCTGCAATTATAGTTGACATTTACAATTATGTTAGTTTCAGGTGTACAGCTTAGTGGTTAGATATTTATATAACTTACGAAGTGGTCCCCACAATAAGTCCAGTACCCGCCTGATTACAGGTTCTATACAGAAATTGAGCTTCACATAGGACCAGATGACTCACCCAAGATTGCCTAGTCAGTGAAGCTATAATCTGAGATTCAAAGCTCAATCCATCAGGTTGCTTTCTTCTAGTCGAGCACAAGGAGATGGAGCAAATGAAATTGGTCTCCATTTTGTCCCTTCATCTGCAGTTATTTAGAAGTACGTTATCCCCCCTCACCCCTCCCCACACACCCCTTACAAGTCCTTGCCCACTGGAATGGTTTTGGGGAGGAAGGCTGAAGACATACATTTTTCTCTTGCAGTTTTATTTGTCAGAGCTGTGAAATACTGAGAGATTAAGCATTTTCCTCATCACATCACTTCATTCCATCATGCTATGGCTAGGAACTCTCTCTTTAACTTATTGCCTTAGACAGAGGTCTACAAGAAAGAAAGAAAGAAAGAAAGAAAGAAAGAAAGAAAGAAAGAAAGAAAGAGAAAAGGAAGCCACAGAAGAATGAATCATCAAGGAAAAAGCCCTTGGGAAGTGAGCATACTCACTCAATATGGACAATTAGTAGTAATCAGTGCTTACTCAAAAGCCACAATGTACTCAAGCAATGAGAGTTATAGGGAAATGATTAGAAGAGTAAAAGTGATACTCACTTTAACAATCAAGGTTCCCTTCAAATAAGTTAAATTCCATGAATAAAACTGGGTTATCATTGAATACAGCACACGTACTCTCAGGGAGTCTGCTGCATGCCACCCCAGATTTTCCAAAAATCTGCATGAGTTCGGGTTCATCTCTTCAGTTTACAAAGGGAACAACAGACTATTTCTTACCAGAAAGTATGCTAGACTGATTGTGAGGATAACAATATATAAATAATTAAGTATTCTACCAAATTTATTATTAATTTTATTAGTTGTTGTTCAGCAAATGGCTACTTAGTCTCTTCTGTAATCTAGGCACAGCAGCAACGTGGTCACATCCTACTCTTTCTCTCTCTTCCCACTCTGACGTCCCTGGCCGTCTTGCTGTTCCTTGAACATGCCATGCGTACTCCTCAGAGCCTTAGCCTTAGCACATGCTGTTCCCACCTGAATGCTCTTTCTCCAGAACTTCATTTGATTCACTCCTTTACTTCCTTCAGGTGGACCTCAACTACCACCTTCCCAGAGAGTCCTTCTCTGATTACCCCATCTGAAATTTCATCCCCATCCCCCACTACCACAGCACATAAACATTTCATATCTTCCAGGGTCTTCTCCCCAAGTATAAGCTTTATAGAGAGAGGGATTTGCATCTTGATTGCATCTTCTAGACCAGGACAGTGCCTGTCACATGGCAGGCAATAATGTATTTTGAGCAGATGAATGAATGAAATTGATCTCTGTATCAAGGAACTTGAAGTCTAAAATTTCTGTGATCAGTATGATCACTGCCATGGAAAGGTCAGCATAGGGTGTCATGAAGCACAGAGGAAAAGTGGTAACTCACAGTGGGAGTAGGGTGTCAGGGATGTCTGCTGAGGGGAGACCCTGCTACCCAGGTACCCAAAAGTTGACTGGGAATTAGTCAGGCAAAAGAAGGATACTGGTTAAATTGCAAAACTTTGACTTAGATTTAATCATGGCCATGAAGGAAGGATCATGTGCTCATCTGTACACATAGCAAGACACATATCCACAAAATAAAACTAAATAAAAACTAAGAAGCACTTTCTAGTTACCATGAGACATCATCACATTTAAATCTTGGAATTGTGGTATTTACACAGATGAGATACTGATGTGAACTCCTTTCTGGGATATTTATAAAATCACCATTAGCCTTTACTTGGTTTATCACTCAAGATTCACAAGTTTGCTCTGGCTGGGTAGCTCAGCGGCTTAGAGCATTGTCCCAACATGCCACAGATGCAGGTTCGACCTCCAGTCAGGGCACATACAAGAAGCAACCAATGAATGCATAAATAAGTGGAACAACAAAACTAATGTTTCTCTCTCTCCCATCTTCTTTCACTCAAAAATCAATAAAGGAAAATAAAATAAAATAGAGTCACAGGTTTATCTCTCAAGAAGATTTTATTTCTCTCCTACACACTATAACTTATGTTATCTGGAGCCTTAGGTGTGTGATCAGAAGCACATGCTAGAAGTTGAGATTCAGATCAAAACTGTAGATTTCCTAAATATTTATGTCATAAATGATTTATTAATAACTGTTTATTATCGAACAACAAATGACAACACTGAAAGAACAAACAGTATAAATGCGATGGATGTTCATAGTGATATTGTAAAAGATTACATAGAGAAAATGCTTAGAGTAATATTGCGGGGACTTAGGTAGCAGAAAAACAATTTATTTGCTGTTATTGAACACTTCCTTTCACCTATTTTTACATAGGAGACAAAACGTTGGCTCAACTACTGCCCCTTATCAGCACCCAGCTCGGAAAGGCGTCTCTGCACAGGAGTTGAGAGCAGACCTCTGTAATCTGAGTCAGGCTCACTTAGTTCCCTGAGGAACTTCTCAGGGACACACACTCCTGTTCTTAAGTAAAAAGAACTGCAACTCTTTGCGGGGTTAAGGGCAGCAGGGAGAATTAAAAAAAGACAACCTCTGATTGCTGGCTGCTACCCCTCTATAAGGGACCACACTGTTCTTTGAGGCAGAGGCAGAAAACAGAGGCCTTAATTACATAAACACATCTTCCAGTGAAGGGTGAAATGCTGATCTCCCAGTGCCAAAGGAACAAAAGTTCCAATTTCTGCTTAAAGAAACAAAGAGAGCGTGCCCTTGTACGGAGCGTGTTCTAGCTGTGGGCTGCTCCAGACAGTGTTGCTCCACTGCTCAGCTGGTTTCCTTGGTAAATTGCATCGCCCCTAGCAACCCTGACTTTCCTCAAATGGTTGTCTTTTGCAGAGTTAGCAGTTATAAATCCAAGTTTGTATGGAAACAGGATAGCATCTAAATGGAAAATGCAACAAAATTATGAACATACCTTTAACATTTCGAGTTCAAGGATTATCTTTTTGCCTCTAACATTCAAGTGATTTTATAGATATATATATATATTAGAACAGTGGTTTACAACTTTGTTTGCATTTTAGAATTGCCTGGGGCACTTTTTAATAATTAACAATGCTAGGTCCTTCACCCAGAGACTCTTATTAGTTGATCTGGGTGGGACCTGATTCCATTTTTATTTCTCTGACATGTTCAACCATTATCAATATAACATAACAAAGTTGGGGGGACTGGTGCCCCTAAGAACTTAGAGCACTTGGCTTTCACACTATCACCTTTTATCCATATGGCCCTACATGTATCTCTTAGCGTCCCTGAGCCCTGCTTTCCTCATCTTAGAAGTCAGAATATCAGTGTTTACTTATTCTTTTTTTGTCTTCAGCAGAGGACATGTTTTCATTGCTCTTAAAAAGAGAGGGAGAGAGAGAGAAAGAGAAACATCAATGTCAGAGAGAGAAACATCGATTGGTTGCCTCCTGTACACACCCAGACTGGGGATTGTACACACCTGGACTAGGGACTGAAACTGCAACCCAGTTATGTGCCCTGACTGAGAATCGAACTTGAAACTTTTGGTTACGAGACGATGCTCCAACCAATTGAGCTACACCAGCCAGGGCTTCACTTCTTTGAGTGTGAGTTTGTTGGAATCAAACAAAATCATAGCTTTCAAATACAGTGAAAGTATGTTTTCAAATGTAATACATGTGATATTTGAGGAAATGTATGGAAACTCAAATATCTTTTAAAAATGCTCTGAGGTGGCTATTTGTTATTTTTAACTGCCTGCCATCTATTTTATCTTGGGTAAGCAGGAGGCCAGACCTCATTTTCACATGTGTCCCAAAGCAGACCAGGCAGAAAATCCTTCCCTAGAGGGCTGGAGAGCTTCTGTGGTTGGGGTTCCATTCACGCCCAGCCCCAGATCCAAGATCTGTATGCCCCGAGATTCTTGTCATGGCTGAGTCTGTAATTGCCCCAGAGCCTCTGAATTTCCTAGCTGCACTCTCTGCCTTCCTTTTGTCATTACACAATTGCAACTACTCTCTTTTATACTGAACTGAAATGATACAGCCTTGACCTCTAACAAATAGGTCATTTCCTGGACATTTCCTCAAAGACCCAGGTTCCCTGCAGACTCAGGCAGTCTGACGACAGGAAGAGGAGGCTACTCCACCACGCTTACCCCTGCAGGATGACTTTTTTAATTCTCCTTTCTTTATTCTTCATGGGCTCCTCTGAGCAAGTGGCCTCATGCCCCTTTCATAGCATAGATTCTCTTCTTTAACATGCCCAGGAAGAGAGGGAATGATCTCTTAGAAGAAAAGATCAGGAGAAATCAGGAACTTTCTTGGTGTGTTAAGTATTCAATCCAGGAAGGAAGGCTGTAGATGGGATAGAGGCACTGCTACAGGTTCCAGCCTTGGGCCCAGCATTGTATGACCTTGGAGGAGTAATTTAACCTCTCTGGGTCTCTGCATCAACATCTGTAAATGGAACTCATAAGTTGATTGTTTTAAACAATTAAGAGTGCTATAAGTCAGGTCCTTTATAGGTAGCAGAAAATTTTAAATGTTGAATAATGAGGCTGATGATAGAATGAAGAAACTAGGTTGTGCACTTAGTTTGAACAATCTTTTTGTTTTGTTTTGTTTTGTTTTGACTCCAGTAGCTACTGCAGATGGCCTGGAAGCAAATGCTTTTCCACGTCAGCGTTCGGTGCCCATACCTACCCAGGGAAGAGACAGGACACAGAGCTGTGGGTTGGTGGGATCTTCTGATTTCATGGATCTTTTGTTCTTCTAAAACAAGGAATTTATTTTGTGCCAAAGAGGGTTTACAATGAATAGGCTGTGATCATCCTGCCGGAGAAAATGTTTTTCTTTCTCATCATTCTGTTGCACATGTATACCCACATGTACACACACACACACACTTGAAACAATGCTAACTCTGTCACCAGTACAAAAGGTAGAAAGCTTTAGCACTGGTGCAAAAATGACCCATTGTTATCCAACAAAACACATCATTGTGAACTTGTGCTCATACAGAAACTTTGCTCTATTGGCTGTGGAGCTTGGATAAGAGAATTAGAAGAAGGACATATACTCCATTTTCAGCTTCCATAGGTACAGTTTCTGTCGATTTTGATGCCAACCTGGAGAGAAGGTATCTTATGTTTTTCACTGGATGAGGCAGGTGCCGCAAAGATCTATCTAAACTTGACAGCAAGGGTGTGCAGTGTGGTAATCAGTGACTAACTCTCTCCACCTCCCCTGATATTTGCCTGGGTCAAACATGTATCGATTTTGGTTGCTGCTTGACAAGATGGTGCTATAATTACACAACAGACACTGTGAGAAGTGTGGCTACTCAGAGAAAGTGCCCAGAGGGCTCTTTCTTCTGAACTTTAATTGGAGGATAAGGTAGGGTAGTCAGGAATTTGGGATATATATACTTTTCTTAGGACAGGGTTAGTATTTGAATGGATCTGGGAAGTGAAAGGAGGCTTAGGGATTAAACATGAGGGGTTATATGGGCTAAGCATACCCAGTATTAAGTCAACAGCTGAGTCCACAAAGGCACAGAACAGGAGTACTTGGAGTCTCAGGTTGAACTTCCTGGTGCGTCTGTGACATTACCTAGACATAATAGCTCATGTTCCTGACAGATGAATTGGGCTTTTGATGGTTTTGAAGCTTGGATAAGTTACTTTGCTACTCTGAAACTTATTCTTCATTTTTGAAGGTGAGAATATAATACCTACAAGGCAGGCATATTTTATGAGAGGAGAGCTTCTAAGAGTTATAATAATTCAAAATGCACATAACTCAAGACTAATCCTGGAAAGTGAGAGGCAAGGCCTTGATAAGGCTAGAGCCGGGCTGCCTGAATTTAAGTTCTACTTTGTCTACTCAACTTTTCCTCATTACAAATGGGAATAGTAATAATAGTCCTACAACATTGGATGCTTTGTGAAAAATAAAGAGGATAGTATCTATGAAGTGCTTAGTCAGTGTTCAATAATTAGCTTCCACTCTAATAATTATTATTTCCCAGCAAAAGTGGGACATCTACATGTTACCAAAGCATAAATACTATTTAAAATTCTCCAGGCTTGTCATTTAAATTCAGCCATTCTTCATACTCTTTAAAATTGGGAGGCATTTGCTATATTTGAAGTTTTATAAATAAAGTTAGAATGTGTTGATCACTTTATATTAAATTATTTCAAATTTGCATAATTAAAATTTGCATGATTTTAATTTCCATAAAATGCAAAAAGCCCTGGATCTCACTGAGTTATCGTGAGCATTAAACATGCTAATGTACACCAGTCTCACTTAGCCCAGGGCCTGGAATTATTAATAACAATGATCTTCAGGCAGTGAGAACTGAGATTGGACACTTGGGATAATTACTTTTTCCCCATCATGCCTTGCAGTGATTCACCTAATAAATGTCTGTCCTTTTCCATTCTAGCACAGAACTGGTTTAAGAGCATGAGGGAGGAACTTTATAATTGTTGCCTACATATTCCTATGTCTGAAGGTATTTCAGGAAAGTACCACAAACTTACAAACTCCATCAGACTCTCTTCAATAATCCACTCTGAGGGGTTGCTGATACCTGGGATAATTTCCTTATCTTTACAGCTTGGGCAAAAAGCATGTGAAATTTTAGGCTTTTGGCATAAATATCTTAGTATATGGGAAGTTGGTAAAAAAAAAAAAAGTCCTCAGAACTCCTGCTTTCTATATCACACTGACCTGAACAATGGATATAAGTTTTTAGTATAGACTCCAAGGTCAATTTATTCACTGTGGACAAAAGTTTGTTGAAGTTTCTGCTGGAGCCCAAAGGGAATCCTGATTGTCTTCAACTCCTCCAAATCAAATTTTATGTATGTATGTTTGTTTGCATGTATGTGTATATGTATGTATCTGCCTATCTATCATGTATTCACTATCCATTCATTCACCTAACTTATGTTAAGACTCTATGTTAAATGCTATGCTAAGTTCTGGATAAAAAGAGAAATAATGAATGGGTCATAGGCTCTTAACATACACACAGGCCAGAGTGGGAGGGACTGATAGTCAGTCACAGTAGAAAGGAATAACAGTGCAGTGATAAGGGATGTTATGAAAGCCAAGGGAGGAACATTTAACTCAGCCTTAGGAACAAAGGCAAGAGAATTGGAAGAAGTTATGTGAGAGCTACTTGGAAAACAATGACCTCTGAAATATCCCAGAAAAAACATTATTTTTTCACCTATTTTTATTTTTTTATTTATTGATTTTAGAGAAGGGGAGGAAGAGAGAGACATTGATTTGTTGTTCCACTTATTTATACATTCATTAGTTGATGTATGTGCCCTGACCCCGGAGCTCAAACCTGCAACCTTGGTGTATTGGGATGATGCTCTAACCAATTGAACTTCTTGGCCAGGGCATAAAACAGATTTTTTTTAATGAACTATCATAGTCAATTTGGTCTATAAGACTTGCCATTGGTAAAAATTAAAGCTAAAAAATATATCAGGTCTACAGAGAACCAAACAGTAGCCCACATTCAAGTTCAGATAGCATTTTAAAAATAACTAGACAACACTTTGTGAAAAAATCTAAATAAATAATAACCACTAAATAACAAAACCAAAAGTATAAAGATAGTGAAAAATAGATTAATTCAGAGCCCAATAGTACCTAGAAAAGTCACCAAAATTAAGGTCTGTTTCTTTCTATAATTTTGATTCTGGAAGCTTAACATGGTTTGTGCAGGTTTGGAAGAAAAGCAACTACCCTGGTATTATTTGCTCATTTATTTATTCAACAAATATCTTCTGTTTCTCTATCATGTGCTTTTGCTAGGAACATAGCAATCAGCATGAAAGGTGTGCTCAAGTGTCAGCAGGGTTACTCAGGACACAAACCACTCACCAAGTTGTACTAACATAGTAATACAAGGAGGTGGGTGTAAGTTGTTCACTTTGGGTGTGAAAACAAGGCCCTGGGAGATAACTCAGGAGCATGTGTAGATGACCCATGAGCACGAATTGGGTAGAAAAATGGCTGACCCAGTGTAATTAATAAATCATGGTGAGTTGGCAAAGGATATGAACAGGATGTTGGAAGAATCTTGAGTGAGTTGTCTTCAGATCAGAGTATCTAAACAAGCTGCTCCTTAACTATGGTTGGTTTTGTTCCCTGAGAATGGAGAAAGTACGAAGTCGGTCAACAGGGAAATACTCCCAGAAACTTCATTCTGACATTAAACACCTTGCTTCTGTAAACATACTCTGAAGAATGAGTTTCAATATCAAGAAAATTTCCAGATCCTTTTGTACACTAGTTCATAAGCATGATGATTAAGTATTCACTCTTTTGTGTGAGATATGCCTCCCTGAAATCTTATTATAACATCAGTACATTACCCATCCGATGTGAAAAAAAACAAAAACAAAACTTCCCTTTCTGAAGGATAGTATGCCCTCTAACAATTTCTGACTTATAATAAACATCCTATTTAAAGACAAACTTAAGCTTGATATTTGATAGCAGAATATACACATCTATATAGTTTTTTTTTTCTTTCTGAGAACAGTTCTCTTTGATAATGGTTAAGACATCTCTGAAAATGTTGCCTTCTTCTAAATCTGGAGACACAACAATTTGTATAATTTTCTGGCCACAATGAGCATTTTCTTCCTCCACCCCTTTGTCACTGTGATCTAAAAAGGCACTTCAGACCAAAGGATATAATAGAAGACAACCTTGCAAATAAATTTCTGGTGCCATGTTACATTAATACCTTTCAGTGACAGCAGAAAGGAGCGATGTCAGAGTGTAATTTCACTTACGAAGTCAAGCAGAAAATGAATTTCTCATGGTAGGAGTCGGTACTGGAGCATGACTGTTTGGAGGCCAGCTTCTGAAATCATGGGAGCCAGTTCAGGGGAGCATTAAATTAGCACCGAAAGGAAAACAATTTGCATCACTGAACTACAATCGAAGTGGGAGTAAATTTTACATGGTATCCAGCCTTTTTAAAAGTTGTTTTATAAAAGACAACTTTAAAGCTATTATAATGTTGCACTAATCCTAATTTTCTCAATCGCCATTAGTATCCAATTAATTATCACTAAAATTTTTAAAAATATGTAGGAATATTCCCATTAGTGATGAGAAGGTGATTAATAATGACTGAAAATCTGTATGTACGCCAGGTCCCACAAGGTCTACCAGAAGGCCAGCCGGAACTCTGCCGAAGGTTTTCCTACAGCACAAAGAACTCTTTCTGGACACCCCAGGGAGAAGGTCTTGGTCTTTGAGGTCCCTAGTCTCCTGGATAAAAATTTCAACTTTGCCATTTACTGGCCATGTGACCCAAGACAGTTTGCCAAATGTTCTGAGCCTCAACTTTCTTATCTGGAAAATGGAAAAAACAAAGCCTATCTTATTTTATTGTTAAGATTCATGAGATGACCCTAATAAAATACATGTACTAACATAGTCCTTTCCTGACAAATGATGCCTATTTACCTCTCATGGAATCTTTTCACGTATATTATAGGGGTCAGATCTATCACTTATAAGGGCACTTCAACAGGTTGCTTTGGTCTCCAGGAAGAATGAGGCAAATTGCTTAGAAGGCCTTTCTATTCCTTCAAGGGCAGCTCATAAAGAAGTAGAATAAATGATCAAAGTCAAGAGAAAAGAATGTGAAAATAAGATAGATTAAAAATATAGCACATCAATATTCTCATTAAGATTCATTACTTTGACTATTACAAAATAGACTAATCTTGACCACATAATTTTTACCATGAATTTGAATGACTATCTTCAAAATTTCTGAATTCTTAAACTGTACTGGTGTCACTAGATTGCAAGGTCCTTTGTCATCAACCTGATGTGTAGGTTTCCAGATTCCAGCTGTCCTTTTCTGTAACTTTCTTTCCCCACTTGGTGTGGCAAAACAATGTTGAGTAATTTCAGCTATTTTTGCCTTGCGTTATCTGATTAGGTTGTTTTATTCTCTGTTGCATGTCACAAAATATTGACCAAATTATAGTGGCATCACTGTAATCTGTTCCCCACACGGGCAGTCATGGGGATTTAAAAAGAAAAATCAATGAAAAATTATGTTTTTCCTCTGCAAAACCTTCAAATGGATCCCTTAACATTAAAAATAAAGTGCAAACATCTTATCATCCACATGATAGAGCTCCTTGTTCTCTCTGACCTCGTCACCTTGCGCTCGCTCCCTCAGTCCCTGCACTCCAGCCACAAGGGCCGTTCTCCCCCTAGATTGTTGTGCCATGCTCGTTCCACATTCAGGCCCTCTGCCTCCGTGCTCTAGAGTGCGCTTCCCCAGAGCCTCACATGGCTGGCTCCTTGTAGCCATTCAGCTTCCAGTGTAAGAGTTTATGCCTCAGAAGGAGCTTCTTTTGTCTCAAGCAGTAACTCTCTCCCTTTCATTCTGTTTTATTTTCCCCTTAGGGTGAATCAACATACGAACTTATTTGGCCTATTTGCTTATTTGCTTTAGACTTTCTGTCTTTAGTCTCCCCCTTCCCATTAAAATGCAAGTTCTTCCTACCTGGATCAGTGCATGCCACTTATGCAGTGAATGAATGAAATGAATGGTTTTGTTTTCTTTCTATTGTAAGCATTCTTGTTAGTGTTTTTGTCTTTGGAAGGACTGGTTCATAGACACTTGAATCAAAAATTGTTTAGTGGAAGAACAAAAAACTGAAGAGCTACCTCAAATCTGTCCTTTACCCCTGAGTAATAGTGAAAAGACCCTGGAGTGAGATTAAAGGATTTGAATTCTAGTCAATGGTCTGGTATGAATCATCTGTGACACCTCTGGCAAGTCACTTCACCTCTCTGTGCCTTTGTTTCTTCATGTATCAATGAAGAACTAGAAAATTTCTGAGATGTCTTCTACTTCTAATATTTTATAATTGTTATTGAAAATACTAGATCTGATATTATGGTAAATATTTATAAAATTTTATAGGAGGTTGAAGTTAATGGACAGACAAGCTATTGAAATCTCTGGACTTGGTTTTAGGTTTATGGCATAGGAGTTTCTAAGAAATTCCTTAGTTCCAGAATGGGAAACTAAGGGATTCCAGATGGAATCCCTTCCATCTTCTGCCTGGCAGAGACAACAAGACTTCAGAGATAACATTTGCAACCTACCAGCTCTAGAAATGTGATGGAGAGCCATAAGGTTTACACAGGATGTATACGAAACCGTGAGATTATAAAAGCAAACTCTCAGCTTTTCAACTGACTTCTCTCTAGTATTATATCGATAGATTTATAAAAAGTTATGAACAGTTCTGGTACATTCTATAAGGCCTGGGTTCTAGTTTCACTCTTACTGGTAATTAGTTGTATGTCCTTAGTTATTTAAGGCTGTAGTGAACTCATCTTTGAAATAACCCCCCAGGCCCCATACATTTCCTGAAATTATGATTCTGTCTTTGAATTTTCTGAGTTCATATCAACTGTGAGAAAGCTTCATTTAGACATATTCCCAAAAATCTGTACAAGTGGAAAATTGTTCAAAAATGTAAGTCACCATATAATTCTTAGGGAAGAAGTGATATCTTAATGGTGCCCATTAAGCATACCATCCTTTTTCAGGGTGGTGGAGAGGTTGAGCTGAAGAGAAAGAGTATAGCACGTATTTCTTCCTGCCTCTCATGAGGGGAAATTCAGCACAGGGCAGCCAGCATTTTCAGGATCATTGCTACGGATCATTGTTCAGTGATCTGTATAAAATGAGTTGGTTATTGGTCTGTGGAGTGATCTCGTATGTAAAACGAAGACTCCAAAGAACAATAGTGTCCAAACTGAGAAACCTATAGTCTTAAAAAATCAGTATACCCCCAGCTTTATGATGGAACCAGCAGGAATCCACTCACCATTGCAAAAGATGTGAAGTGATTAGGTTAGAATTCTAACTCTTTCCAGACACCTGAAAAGATATTTGAGTTTTTCTTTCACAATTCTAGCATCCTGTGTATGTGTGTATGAGTGTAAGTGTGAGGATTTTAATAGTCAAGGAAGCAGAGTTAGATTTGAAAATGGAATTGCAGTGGATTCTTCAATGTTCTGATTAAGGATGACTTATAGAAAAGATAGAGCCTTTGGTTATCTTTTAACATATTGTCAATAATTCTGAAAGATAAGCCTCTGAGTTCAAGCCTTTATTTCACACCTAGCGTGTTAAACTAATTGATTGTCTTGGATAACTAATTAGTAGCTGCCCTGATTATCTATTGCTGTGCAACCCATCAAAATCTAATGGCTTGAAAAGACTGTTTCTTCAGGCTCATGAATCTGCTACATTTGCTAAATTTGACTGGTTGTACTTGTTGCCTGCTGTGGGTTTTAGCGGGTGTTACTCTTTGACTGTGGCATGTACCCATTATGCCTACTTTGAGGTTTCTCATAGGGAAAGATTTCTCTTGAAACTTCACACAATGCCGATGCATCTGCTACCTGATTCCTGATACTACCACGTGGCTCTCTTAGTGCAGTTAGACCTCACAGGGATGGTGAGGGTCTCTCCTTGGCGTGTGTTCTTTCCATTGGCATGTTTAAGTACAAGATGGCTCCTACCCATAGTTGGCAACTCTAATTCTTAAAAAGCAGTCTCATGAAAGAACTTAAGGCTGCATACCACTTTTACCAAAGCTCTTACTTAATAAATTCTGTCATGTAAAGTTATTAAGTCCTAGGCAGAATTTGGAGTTTGTTTTTTAAATAACCAAGTGAATCGGGCACAAAAGGAGGCTTATCTTCCTTGCGTTTCTGTAAACAAGTTATCTGTTTAAATTATTAGATTTATTAAGAATGCTTATTTATGAACTGAAAGAGATATTCATCTATTTATTCATTCTATTTATCATCTGTCTATCTTTCTTTCATCCGTCTCCAATGAACCTGTCCCTCCTTTTCACTGATGGTAAAGGCCTCCTTTTACTCTGCAACTGCATATTGTAGTAAAGTGAACATTTACTCTATTCTAAGAGCCTTTTAATATAAAGCGTAAGCCAGCATCTTTCTTTTTGCTTCTCTAGTTTCATAGTTAAAGCATAAGCAATTGAAGGGAGAAGCTAGAATCTGCCAGTGCCGATGTATTCTTGTACATTTTAGCTGTTTGCTGATGAAACATGAAGAATGCACTATTTGGAGTCTTTAAAATAGTTACCTTGTGTTATTTCCCCTACCATAGTCCACAACTACTTTACATGACCAAACTATATTAGAAATCAAATAGAAAATAAGCACACCAAGACTGAATCACTTTCCCCTGGCATATACAACATAATTTATCATTTGCCATCGTTAATGTAGTCATAGTTTAGCCATTCCACAGTGAAAGACTCAGCACCAGCTAAAACCTCTGGTAGTTAATGATTTCTTATCTTAGTTGCAGCCCTTGTGGTGGAAAAAAATTCAATATTTCTATACTTGGTGACTCAGGTAATCCTCAGGAAGTACAACCAAAATTTTAATATTAGCTGCATTTTAATATTTATATCTCTTACAAATTTATTATGTTTCCCTCAGGTGAAACAATTTCTTTATTCTTTTGACATGCAAACCTGAATCGAATTTAAAACATGCAACTTTCTTCTTTGACATAGAATGAAGTCACTTGCTATTATTGAGATTCTTGCTTACAAACATGGCGGATTTTTAATTTTAATGGTAGGAGAATAGTTTAAAGCATTGCTTCTGACCTGGGTCTTGGTTGACATTGGTTAAATGTATGCGCACGGTCTGTCCAGAAAGTATCCAGCCGAGTATCTAGCCATCCAATATGAAAAACAAACATTTATTGACGACAATACAAGTTAAAAGAACCATTGTACATAGGACAATGATGCCTCAGTCCCCTTCCAAGTAGGCACCTTGGGACGTCACATAATTCTCTCAGTGTCTCTTTCCACTGTTCCTAACACCATGCAAAAATCCTCTGTTGGAATCACCAGCAACTGCCCTGTTGTAAATTCCTGAATCTCACCAATGGTCTGAAATCTCTTCCCTTTCTGAGGTGATTTTAGTTTTGGGGAAAGCCAAAAGTTGTAGGATGCTAAATCTGGGCTGTAGAGGGGCTGAGTCACCTGGGTGATTTGATGTTTTGCCAAAAACTCTGCATGAGACGTGATGCATGAGCGGGTGTGTTGGCGTGATGAGGCGTCAACCACCAGTTGCCTGTAGCCTGTGGCTGTTTTCATCGTATTGCATCTCTCATCCAATGAAGAACATTGAGGTGTAGTACTCCCTATTAATTTTTGGGCCTGGAGGGGTGTACTCATGAGGAACAACACCTTCCCAATCCAAAAACACAGTTAACATGATCTTGCTGAGAATTTGCTGTACCTTCTTTGGCTGTGGAGAACCAGGTGACTTCCATTTGGGATGACTGCTCCTTTGCTTCAAGATCATAGACCCATGATTCATCTCCAGTTATGACCTTCTTGAGGAAATCTGGTTCATTAGTAGCAGTTTGAATCAAGTCAGCAACTGCAGCACAATGTTCCTTCTGCTCTGGTAGCAGAAGCCACAAAATGAATTTTGCTACAACATGTTTCATGCCAAGATCCTGGGCCAAAATCTCAGACACAGTACGGTAGTTTTTAGAATCCCCAGTTTAGTTTTTGGTTCTCGCACTGTCAGTCCCCAATTTTTATTGATTGTAGCCCATACATGTTCAACATTCTCTGGTGTTCTGCTTGTTGCAGGCCTTCCAGAACATGGATCACTTTCAACAGATTCTCAACCATCTTTGAAGAGTTTGTGCCACACTTTTATTTGCACTGTACTCATTGCATCATCCCTGAAAGGCTTCTGAATTATCCCAGTAGTTTCCATGGAGGAATGTTCAAGCTTAACACAAAATTTGATGCAGATTCATTGCTCTACTCGCTCAGTCATTTTGAATGCGATAGCCACACAGTACACATGCTCACTCAATGTTGTCTACTGCCCCCACTGACTGGTACAGTGGAGTCGTCATTGTTCGCACATGCGCATTCCAGTCCACTCTGCTTGGCTGCCAGGCTACATTGATGTCACACAAACTGTTCTTGTTATATTAACAATGGCTGGATTTTTCCAGACAGACCTTGTATATCCACCCTATTTTTAAGGTAATGATTTTTTTTCTCTTTTACATTCTAGGTTTATGCTTTATTAGGCACATCTTAATTTTTTTATGAACTTAGATTGTTTTTAATAAATCTCTCTTTTGGTTCCTCTTCTTGGCCCTCAGAGTTTCTCAAAGTATTAGCTGAAAAATGGTCCTATTAATCTAGTCCACCGAACCTCTTTGACTCCTTGTAAGACTCACTGTGTGAGTAAATGTTCAAACTCTTAATATTTTTCCCTTAGAGCAAAACAAAACAAATGTTGTGGCACTAAATATTCTAAATTCATGCAGATTAAATAAAACTACATTTTACTATTTCAAAAAAAAACCTTCCCCCAACTTCCAGAGAAATGTGAAAGGCTTGTATGTCTTTTTTTTTTTTAATTTATTGAATTTATTGGGGTGACATTTGTTAACAAAATTATACAGGTTTCAGGTGCACAATTCCACAACACGTCATCTATACACTATATTGCATGTTCACTACCCCAAGTCAAGTCTCTGTCCATCCCCATTTATTCCCCATACCCACCTCCACCTCCCTCCACCTCCCAGCAGTCACCACACCGTCATCCAAGTCTATGAGTTTTCTCTCTCTCTCTTTTTTTGTGCTCAATTCCCCCAGCTCCTCAGCCCCCTAACCCCTCAATCTCTCCATCCATCCCAACTGCTGCATCCTGCTCTACATTTTCACAACAAAGTAAATCCAACTCTTACCTTAGGTCTTTATTCTTCCCTGTTATAAAAAATAAACCTCTACAGAGAATCCACATAATGCAGCACACTCTGAGATCATGCTCTTTGCAAACCTGGAAGGACTGGGGGACTCATGATACCTGGTATCCTTAGCCCGTATTTCTTTGAAAAACAACTAGCTTCTGTTAAACGTGGTAGTCTCAATCCAAATGCTTCTCTCTATTCCTTCTTGGGTTCCCACTAGAATTACATAAAAGGACTGGGCAAGAAAAAAATAAGACTACAGGGACAAAAAGAACTAGAGAGGAGGGCAATAGCAGGAGAAACATGGCCTCGGTTGAAAGAGTTATTACTGACACAGCTGAGGAAGATGAAACCTAACAGTATGCTAAATGGATAGCAAGGAGAAATCCATGTCCCTTGCTCTACCCTGGAATGTCCCAGGCACTGGAGAACCCATGCAATATGGGTAAAGGCATGGGGCTTAGAAGAGGAATATTAGTTAAGTTAATGTATAAGGTGCTTACCATTCTCACCTTCTGTAAGCATCTCTGCCCATCTCTGAAAACAGTGGAGGTCCATTGTTAGGAAGAATGGAAACAGAGAGTCTTGAAGCTTTAGACATACAACATAGATAAAGTCAAAGGTAAAAACACAAAGTCAAAACAGGAAGATTACATTAAATGATGAGTCTCTCAGCAAACTCTCGTCCAGGATCTCAGAATGCCAGAATGAGGCTTATAATTCCTCAGGAAGGAGATGATGGAATTCTTCTCTAGAAACTAATAGGTCGCTCAGTAAAGGCCTACAGATATTGACATTTGGAGCTCCACAATAAAAAGGCTATTTGGGAATGATAGGCTGAAATCATATTAAATCTGCTCTGTTATAGTACAGGCCTTTTGCAATATAGTCTCACTGGTTAAGGTTTTTTAGCTCAGCCACTACAAGGGTCAGTTTTATAATTGAAATCAAAAAGTGCTGATTCATTCTGTTTGTGAGAACTGAAACTCTGAACAATTGTAAGGTGATGAGCAATGGGTTCATGATAACTTTTGGGGGGATTGTCCCAGAAGCAAACCTTGAAACGATTAAAGAACCAAAACCTTTTTGGGAGGTGATCTCAGAGAACACTAGAAGGGAAGTGAGGAAGTGAGGAAGAGGAGGAAGATAGGCAGAACACACCTCAGAGTTGTCCCTCTACCTGGGTATTGATACAATGACTCCAGTTGGTGGAGGGCTAGTTCAGGAGAACTGTGATGTCTTTGGCAAGTCCAGCCTGCCATGTAGGCAGCAAGGTGATGCCCCCAAAAGCCAGGGAAGGCTTCAAGGAAAGTGGGGATGCAGTTGGATGAGTATCATATTTGCACTGAATGGGAAGTGCTAGGCTATTTGGGTGGGACACCAATTTTACCTATTACACATAATAATTAATAATTTTCTGAAATTTGCTACATGGATTAAGATCTATTCGGGACCTACAGATGGTTAAAGACCATAAACATACATAATAGCCTTCTTTATTTTTATCTATCTATCTATCTATTTATTTATTTTAATTGTTGTTCTTGTACAGTTTTCTGTCTTTTGCTCCCATTCCAGCCCACCACCCCAGCCCTCCCCACCTCCCTCCCATTTCCACCCCCCTAGTTTTTGTCCATGTGTCCTTTATACTTGTTGCTCCAAACCCTTCCCCTTTCCCCTGAAATTCTCTCTCCTCTCCCCTCTGGTGACGATCAACCCCTTCTCAATTTCAGTGTCTTTGGTTATATTATGCTTGTTTGTTTTATTTTGTTTTCTTTTAAAATATAGGTAATCTTTGTACAGAAATCCTAATGAGTCTACTCAAGCTTCACAGGAAAGACTACTTTCAATTATTTTCCCCAATATTTAAAAGTATATTTTACACAACTTGATCATAAACTTTCTCTTCACTTAACTAGATCCCATCTTTACTTCCAGAAAAACAATATTTAAGATCCAACAGGGTGCTGGTCCCAACACTGAATGTATTTTAAAGTAAAAAACTTAGAAACTCTTCTTACAAACAGAGGCAGGGTCTGCAGGTGAAATAAACCTAGAGGAGGAAAGGCACAGACCTTCCTAATACCAGGCCGAAACGTGTACAAGGGAATCAGTTAAAAATCTTTGCTGCTTTGGAGGCTGAAGGACAAACAATCTATCTGCAAAGATTTCTTGTGGCCCCTGAACACATAAGACACACCAAATGTTTAGCCGGGAAAAATACTGCTTTCAGCACGTAGGGCTACATTTACTTCTTGCCACTGATTATACCTTAGGTTAGGGTTAGGGTTATTTTCATTATGGCTATGCAATTTTTCCATATTTCTTAAAATAAAATTTATTATTAGAATTAGTTGGTGCTTGGCTTGTTTAGCTTCTGTATTTTGAGGCAGGATTTTAGACCATTACTTCATGAGATATTTTTAAGTGTTGCAAATGTTTGGAATTATTCACATGTTCATAATTTAAAGGCTGTTACATAAACTTTTCCAATTGCTAAATTAACTGCCTGTTTTGCTTGGGAAGGATTAAAAAAATTAATAATTTCTCTTAGCACATTCCTGGTACTTTTCTAGGTGCAGAATTCTTCTTTGGTTTCCCATTTATTTGGCCTAATTTGATAATCCGAAGGGGGCTGTCTTTAAATAAAAAACACAACAAAGCATAATCAACAACTCTTCTCCAATGAAATCAAGTCTTTTTTGTTTTTTTTTAATTTTCATAACAGCTTTGTTGAAGTATAATTTACATACCATAAAATCCAGCCAATTGCCTTCATTCTTTATTCTTGTTCAATTTCAGTTGTCCCCATTTCCCCCCATTACTCTCCCCCTGCCCTACCCACCCCCACCTCCTACATTCAGTCCTCCCCCATGTTGTCTTTGTCCATGGGTCCTTTATACATGTTCCTTGACTGACAGTAACCAGAGGGGAGGCGGTATGGGGATAACAGGGGAAAGAAGGGGAAGGATCGTCAGGGATCAAGTCTTCTTTTTTTAAAGAAAACATTCATTGCTACTTGTTATAGACTGAATGTTTCTGTACCCCCTCCCTGAATTCATATGTTGAAGCCCTCACACTCCAGTGTGACTGTATTTGGTGATATGGTGGTTATGAAGGTTACGTGAGGTCATGAGGGTGGGTCCCTGATCCAGCAGGATTGGAGTCCTATAGGAAAAGACAGCAGAGAGCCTATGTGCTCTCCCGCCCTCCACCAAGTGAAGACACACTGAGAAGGTGGCCATCTGCAAGACAGGGAAACAGCTGTCATCAGTAATCAAACCAGCTGTCACCTTGATCTTGAACTTGTATTAGGTACATATGAGGTACACATATAAAGTTATGTATTTTTATGAGTTGATGTTTTTATCATGAAATGTCCCTCTTTATCCATAATATTACTCATTTTCTTGAAGTTTACTTTGTTTAATACAAATATAGCCTCCCTAGCTTATGCTCAAAGTTTACATGGTCTATCTTTTCCCATCATTTTATTTTTAACATTTCTGGGGTCTTCATACTTAAAGTATGCTTCTTATAAATAGCTTAATTGAAATTGCTTTTCTATTTAGTATGACATACATTCAATTGTTTCCAGCCCATTAATATTTAATATAATTAATTGTACGGTTGGCAGTAAGCCTATCATGTGGGTGTTTGCTTTTTGCCTCATCTATTTTTTCTCATGTTGCTTTTTTATTGCTCTTTTGGATGAGAAAATTATTTTTGTTAGTACCCTTTGTTTCATTTTCTATTGATATTTAATCATGGTGTCTTGGTGTCATTTATTTAGTGATTGCTGTAAAGATTTCAATATGTATTTTTAACATTATTTTTATACTTTTAAATAATTATATTACTTTAAAATAATTATATTACTGTCAAGCAATTTAAGAATTTCATATTACAATTCCACTTACCTCTACTTTTTCTGTTCTTGTTTCATATTTACTTCTACATATGATGAAAACTTAACAATATGTTATTACTATTTTTCTTTAAACAGTCAATGATGCTTTAGGGAAATGTATGTATGTGTATATAAGTATGTATGTGTATACATATATATGTATTTATTTGTGCTTATGCACACACATATATATAATAAAAAGTTCACTTTATAGTGCTCTTTAGCACTTCTTGAAGATCTAAAAATAGCCACTTGCTATCATTTTCCTTCAATCTAAAGAAATTATTTTCATATTTCTTGTAGTGTAGGTTGGTTGTTGACAAATTCCCTCAGCTATTTATTTTAAATGATTTTATTTCATCTTCCTTTTTAAATGCTATCTTTGATTACTGAATATAGAATTTTGGGCTGACATTGTTTTTCTGTCAGCATTTTCAAAGATGATGTGCTACACTATTTCTGATTAGAAGCAAAACATCATCCTTCTTGCTGTACCCTATTTGGAATCAGCAGGAGTCTCTGACTATTGTCCTGATACTCACTTTATCTCTGGTTCTCTGCAGTTTGACTGTAATATGATTTAGTGAGCTTCTTTTTTTAATTTATCTTGCTTAAGGTTTATATGAGATTATTTCTTGGGTCTCTGGGTTGATTTCATTGATAAATTTGATAAATCCTCAGTTATCTCTTTGAATATTTCTTTTGCTTCATTTTCTCTCTTTGCTTCTTCTGTTCCTCAAATTATTCATATGTGAAATTTTTGATATTATCTCACGGATCTTGATCTATTATGTTTTCTTCTCAGTATTTTTCTCTTAGTATTTCAGTTCATATAAACTACTGACCTGCATTCACTGTCTGATTCTTATTCTGCTATGTCCAATCTACTCTTTATACCACTAAGTGATTTTTTTTCATTTCCAATATTGTATTTTCATTACTGACATTTGCATTGGCTCACTTTATAATTTCCACATACTTGCTAAAATTTCTCATCTATTAATGACTGTTATTTACTTTTTACAGTGGATCTTTTAATACAGTCTTCCCAGTTATTAAAAAAAACATTTTGATAATTCCAATATCTGGCCCACCTCTGGAGCTATTTCTACTGAGAGTATATTTGCCTTTCCCATGGTCACATGTATGTGATTCTCTGTTTCTCATAACCTCTGACTTTGTACTGATCCTTGTGTGTAAAATAATTAATAATATGTATTCCTCCAAAAAGGGCTTGCACATTTTCCTGTGAGATTGGTGGTATTGGGAACGTGTATAATTAATCTATAATTGAAGTAGGTCTCAGCTTTGTTGTAACTTTTATTAGATTATGTTCACTATTGGCTTAGAATGCTTTGAAATGGACTTCCTCTTTTGCAAGAGTTAGGATTCAAGCATCTTCTGAGATTCCAGAAATCTCTTTACATTTTGTTGCCCTGCTGCGGACTTTCTAAACCACTCATCTCACTCTGAATTACAATTTACTTCTTTGTTGTTTGCTCTCTGGATGGCTGAGGAGTTGTCTGTTCTCCATTTGCCGCCACTGCCCTTCTGTTCTTAGAAAGGTCTCTGTGGTCTTGGAAGGCTGGATACAGTACATTTGATGAAGGTCTTTAGTGTGCCCAACACAGTCAGTGAAGCCTCAGGCAAATGTTTGTTGGGTACTCACCAACAGACTACTCTGTAGTTGAGGCTGCTTAGGATTCCAATTTATCATATCATTCAACACACAACTTTAAAGCCTTGTTAAAATTTTTTTCTTGTTCTTTTTATCTCTGTTTGGGGGAGATTCTGTCTTCTTTCACTGTTTTACAAGGCATGAGCATGGTTATGAATTGCTTTGCTGCTAAGAATAAGCTGTCATGTTCTGGAAATTAGTTGATTTAGGCTTCTCAGGTCTCAAACATAGTAGCAAACACTGATTTTATAGCTTGTTTAGCTTGTTTGTGTTAGGATGGAAGCAATGATAACTTGTAATTTTACTCTTCCCTTTGGAAGAGGAAGACCGTAACACTTTTAAAATGGAATTTGAAGGCATTTTGGTCTCCTTTTAAAGATCCTCAGTGGGATTTGCTAACAAAAATTTGCTAGCTTCATAGTACTTTGTTTTATGTTTGATTAACATCCATCAACTGGCTAATTACTCCAATGATTAATGGGTTAGTAGATAGTGATTTTACTTTTGGTATGGTTTATTTACAGGAACATAGACATTGGCTTAGGCCAGCCCGACACTTAACTGAAATTACTGCCACTGTATCTGATAAGCTATTGTATTTATTGATCCTTGACTGTTATGATTTCCCATTTATTATTCTTGGATGCAATATCATCACCTTATTGTTTCACTTTTTAAAATAATTCTACTTGCACATGTTCCTCTGCATTGCTCATGTTTATACTACATTTTATTCCCCATTTAGCACCTATTTCCCTTTATGTTTCATTGAGAAAAAATAATCTGCATTTATTCATCCTTGCTAAAGAAAAATTATGTTTACTTTTATTTTACAGCTTATATGTATATTTCTTGACTATGACCTTCTCCATGCTCTGCCCCCATCTCAGTAATATGAGTTGTGCAAGCCTCATTGCCTACATTGTATGATTGCAAATGTGCTGCTGATTTCATAAGTATTTTATTTATTCACTTACCAATTCATTTATCTTTTAACAAATGGCAATGGAGTACCCACCCAGTACTCTACATGAGCTCCATGCTTGGTAAACAGTAGTGAGAAACAGTCACTGACTTAAACTGATTATATAGGGTGGGGCCAAAGTAGCTTTATAGTTGTTCATATGAAAAACAATACAATAATTAACGAATGACAATGCTAAAAGAAGCTCTGTGTTTTGTGTACTCACAACTGTAAACCCACTTTTGCTCCACCCTGCATTCTATTGTCCCACATTCCTTCATGTTTAGTCCCACAATAATTTTGTGGGATGTTTTTTATAGATACTAACATCAGTACCCCAAGTCACTTTTTAATATTCACTTGCAGTGTGGAGCAAGTTAAAAATAAAAAGGACTTACGTGGTTTCTAGAATCTTGGATTTATTGATTTAACGGTGTCCTCATTGACATTCCAGGAGGTAGGTCTAATCCGGCATCTGGCACATATTCTCTGTAAGAATCATGTAAAAAAGAGAAAATATACTTAACTAACAAGATTTCACACTTACTTCCATTTTCACCTTCCCTTAAAACACACTAACAACCTAAGTTTTCATGGATAGAGGCTCTCTATCAGGACACACGGGTGAAGGCATTGCAGCTTTTGTTCTCATTTTTAGGTATCAGATATCTTGGGAGATGTTTGCCTCTCTTTTTGTGGGCCCATAGCATTTTGTTCTATCATTACTCGTCATTTTAAGGGGTGATAAATATTTAGAAAAATTCCCAAGGTTGCCAGATTTCCTTGAAACTTCATTAGTAAAGAATTTACATTCTGGTTGGGCCTAAAAGTGAGTTTGCAATGTATCAACACTTTTTGAGGAAAAGCTTGTCAGTCACTAAATCCTTGTTTTAGGATGAGAATAGGTATATGAGCATGAGCCTGAGCTATTTATTTATTAATCAGCAGTGAATTATTTTAAATTTTTGGAATTGCCTATCATTGACCATTATTAATGCATCCTCCATTCCTGGAGTCTCACCTGCCCAATGAATAGCCGGCTAGTATAACTTTCAATCATCCTGTCCATTAATTAGCTGTATTTGGATAGTAGTATGATTGACTGAGACTTTAGTATATTGGTTTCTTGAAATTTGGCCACTTGGATAGACCAAAGATTGAAACCTGAGTGTATTTTTTTCTAACATAGCAGGTAAAACTTTTCATAATAGAATTTAACTGCTGTATACCAATACTTGGATGTCCTGGGGATATTTTATCTGGATAGTTCTTGTAGCAAAGGGAACACCAAGTCCCTTCCAACACTGGTTCTAAATATGTGATTCCAGGAGAGGTTCCCAAGAATGGTGGGTAGGGACCATCCTCCATGACTTGTGATTTCCAGCAGAGCAGCCGACACCACCGCACGCCGCTGACAGCTTTGCCTTGGTGTCCTTCCTAGTCCACACTTACAAGCTCCTCCTTTTGTATTCCATCACTGGGTGGCACTAAGAGCAAGGTGGAGAATGCTTTTCCTTTAGAAATCAATACTTAGACTACACATAAATGTAGTGGATGTCAAATGAGGCCTTCTATAGATAATTTGAAATCCTTGAAGGGGAACACAAATCAGTTTATTGGTTTGAACTTCAAAATCAGATAGGTTATCTCATATATTTTTTTTTGTGGGGGGAGGCAGAAAATCATTTACTTGTAACATCCGAAGTGAAGAATGAAGCAAAGGAGAACACATCTTTATACCCTAAAACTTACTAGAAAGAGCGCCTATGTTATTGAAAGAAAACATTTTTTTGAAGGCCCAAGAGTTCAGAGAATAATTTTCAATGGCATTGCCTCTGGAGTAACCCAAAGAATGAGCTACAACCTCACATTTTATCATGTTTATATGCTTGATTTAATGGTTAATCACAATCTACAATGTTTGAAATTAGCTAGGATGTTCAAGCTGAAGAAAACAAAAGGCAGAAGCCACCCTGAGAGTATGTCTGGTGGGAAGTTAGGTACTGCGAGCTGAGATTCCTCTCTACACATATTTACTTCCTGAAAGAACCCTTAAATCTTAATTATAAATCTCCCTATATTATCATCCCCTTTCCCAAATTCTCTTCTCTTTCTTGGAGCTTGATGTGATGATGGAGGTATATCGGCTGGGTCTTGGGTCACTCAATTGGCTTATTGGAAGCCTGTGTCATGCTCAGAATAGGAATCTAACAGCTTTTTGATAGTTCATTTGTCCTTTCCATTATCTTGGATATTTCCTAGAATCCAATGATCACTGTAAAAGATGATGGATTGCTTTCTTATGCTCGGTTTCCAAGTAGTGATTCACTTTAACACACATGTGTTGAATGCCTGCATTATGCCAAGTAAGGTGGTAGGAACTGGGCATGTGAATGTAGCCTGAACATGTGTGATGGCCTCCTATACACGGAAAACTTTATTAATCGCAATCGCAATTTTGTCTCAGAATCCTTCCCATAATTCCCAATGCTTCTCTCCTTATTTTTTTCCTGACATTGCATTCATGCATCAGTGCACACATTATTTCAGACACGTGCCGACCAGTAGACAAGTGTAAAGCCTGTGGTCACTTCCCACAAGAAATTGATTCATGCTCAGAGTTTTCTAACTTTAAAAACTCTAATGAAACTTTGAAGGATGATGTGGTAGGATTACATCATACACTTTCCTGTTTTCTCCCATCTTTTTGGCTCTGTCCTCTCACTCTTCATCCTGTCAAAGGACTGCTCTTCCACCATTGACTGTCCCACCACATGCCTCTCACTAGTATAAAAATGTACCTTTTTAGGTGTTTTTCCTGTATAGGACAGCTCCAGCGATCGTGGGTGTATGTGAATAGTATAAGATATTGTCAATATTTCTTTTGCTCGTGAAGTATGCTATTGTCCTGGCACCATTTATTGGAAAGACCACCAGTTCCCACTTCTGCAGCGGCAACTTTTTTTTTTTTGTAAAATCAATTGACTATCTAAATAGGGGTCTGTTGCTGAGCTCTTTGTCCTGTGATGTCTGTCTTGCTGTTCATGCTATCCTACTTCTTATTCCTTCACAATAAATTTGATATTTAACTATAAGAGTTCTCCAGCATTGGTATTTTTCAGTATTGTTTTGGCTATTCTTGGCCCTTTGCATTTGCAAATAAACTTTAAAATTATCTTGTCAATTTATACACACACATAGCCCTGTGAGATTTTAACTGGAAGTGTTTTGAAGCTGTAGACCAACTGGTGTAGAATTTTAATGTTTTACAAAATTGAATCTTTCCAGAACATGATTTATTTCTCTATTTAGGTATTTAATTTTTTTTACAATTTTGTGTTATAATTTTTAGTGTACAACATATTATATTTATTCTTAGTTACTTGATATTTGTCATGCTATTGTAGATTGTAGTATTGTCTGTTTGTTGATGGTATATAGGAATCTAAATTGACCTTATATTCTGCAAACTAGTTAAATTAGTTTTCTTATTGTTTAAGAATCTTTTTTTATCTGTAGTTAATTAACTTCTATATGTTTTTATTTTCTTATGTGTAAACTAGGAATACCATTAGGAGTCCTAACTACACAGAGATACCTTGTCAATTAGGTGAGATAATACATATCTAACACTTAGAACAGTTTTTAGCACATGATAATTGCTCAATAAATATTGTATATTATTATATTTACTAACATGAAATAATCTCTAAGACATTGTTAACCAAGACACCAAGTTATAAATCAAGACACTATAATTCCATTAGTTTAAACAGCACTAACATATGCACTTTGTGTATAAGTGCATATTGGCATAAATGTCTATAAAAAGGTCTGATGAGACAAGAATTAATAATATGTTAATAATGGTTACTTCTGGAATGAGAGTAAAGTGGGGAAGAGGCTTTTGTGTGTATTTCTATATTTGTTTTGTTTTTCTTTCTAATTAGACTGCATTTGAATTATATTTACATCTCCCAAAATTATAATTTAAACATTAAAAATCAGTTTTGGTGACTGTATAAAAGACAGCGTAGAGGTGGTAAAACCACAGGTCAGCAGAATCTCTCCATGCTAGTGAGCTGGTTCGAAGGAGAAATTTCCAGAGACAGTGGGCTAGGTAAGAGAGGTGAGAGGGGAGGCAGCCATTCACTCTCATGCTCGGTTTTCTGCTTTCAGTGACTGTGTGGATGGCTGTGCTATGCACGGAGATGGCAAATGCCAGAGGGGGAAAGGTTTGTAGAAAAAAAAAGATAACTTCTGTTGTAGGCCTGCCGCATCTGAGGAATCTGTGCGACGGTCAAGTGTATCTCGTCAGTAGCTGTGGGAGCCTGTGCACGGAGGTCAGGAAGGGGGTTTGGGCTGGAGATCGTATTTCACAGTGGTTTGCGTGGAGCTGGCATTTCAGCAGCGCAAGGTGCCCAGGCAAAGCTCGCTGGAGATGGATGAGGAGAAGGCTGTGGCCATGAGGTTTTTTCTTTAACCATTTTTCGTAAGAACAAGCTTGGGGTACAGGACAGAAAAGCCAAATTGGCTAACAGGAGACAATCATCTTTTCTTTCTTGCTCCCCTGGCAAGGCCATTTTTCTATACATAGAGTAGAAAATCAAACTCCTTTTCTGTGATGGTGTTCTACTTTCTCACAAAGCTGGACTACTCTTGAGAAAAAAATAAAATACATTTTGGATGCTTTCCTGCTTCTACACAAACTGACAGGACCCCTAATGGCTGAAGCAAATGTTTCTCTTTCTCCTTTTCTCTGTAATTCCCTCATGAGGGCTTCTGATTCTCCAGCAATGCTTTCAAAAATGGGTGTGAGATTCTGAGGCCTGTGGGCATCTGACGGGAGGGTCACTTCTCTTGACTGACCAGAGGTTGGTGTGTTCTCGCTACAAACATGCATAAATCCTGAGGGACAAGTAAAAACAATGCCATTATTTTTTTTACAGCTCATTGACACAAATTAGTTGATTCATTATTTTTCTTTTCCTTGAACTGGTTATAGCAACAATTCATTATTTATAAAATTTTCATTAAATTCCCTGTAAATTCAGGAAACTGGATTAGGTCCAGTATCTTGGACTTGAATAGTAGGTGGCCATAGACATTTTAATAGGTCTTAGAAGGGTCCTCAGTATTTTTCTATGTGACTTACCACACCTTGCAACAGAACAGTAAATAGCACTTTGGAATATAGAGTGTGGAATTTTCAGTATTCACTTATGGGCAGAGTTGCAATTTTATAAATGTACGTAAACAACAGAAGTTTAATAAATTATCAGCTCAAATCATTAATATCTCAGGCCTAAAGAAACAAGAGGGCTTTCTCTTTGTTACCAAGAGAAGTCTTTATTGGGTTTAATTTCCTCAGCATAAAATGAGCAAGATTGACATGTCTTGAAAGCTTCCTTTGTGTTGAGACATGGTCTAGCTTTGAGGATTTGTGATAATTAGTCTAGCAAAATACAATTGAAGCTATCATTTAATATGTGCAACTAAAAAATGGTGGGCTAAGGGGAATTTAAAAAAATGAATGTGGCGGTGTGTCATAAAATCTTGACAATGGTTTGCCAGGAATTGTATCCTAACCCAAAGGAACAAATCTAATGCTACCTACCTTCAATCACAATGTCAGAATGAAGAACTGACTCCTTTCACACACACACACACCCCTACACAGTAAATAAAATAATACTCTGAATACTTTAGTTCAGAGCCAACGTTCAATTAAGAGAATAGTTAAGGAAAAAGACATTTCTTGCTGAATGATCCACATTCACTTTCAAAGAGTTGTCACTGGAAACAGCAAAAAGCAAACTGATGTGAATTCCAGGGTCTTTTAAGAAATGTTTTAATAACTGAACGTGTTCATTTTCCGTTACAGCTATAACAATGATTTGTGTCTTTCCCACACATAAATGAATGCACCCTACTCCCAGGTCCTCAAAAGTATCAATGCATTAGAATATTAAATCAAGCTCAAAATGTCATCTAAGTCGTGTTAGTTCTATAGTCCCAAGTCTCATCATTAAATTATTTAAATTAGGTATAAATGAGACTCTGGGTTTATTTTGTCCAGGCACACAATTCCTGCCCATCTGTGTACCTATGATATTCAAGACTCAAGTTATCTATTCCAAAAATAAAATGATGGGACAGGCACAGGATAAGTTATACGCATTCCCACTGCACCCCCCAGCCCCCCCCAAAAAATCCCATGCAGTTTGAAATTGAACTGGGCAAACTCCATTCAATCTTAAGGCCCAGAAATAGTTGCATATTCTGTGGCCCATGAGTCCACCTGGAGGATCTGTGTTCCACCCACAGAGTCATCTTTTTTTTCCAGTAAGGGCAGTATGAGTTTGAAGCTGAGTAGTTATATCAGCCTGTTTTCTGCTTGTCAAATTTTGGAAGTTAAAAAGACTCCCTTTAAATTTATTCTATCTTAGTCACTTTCAGTCCCCCCAAATAGTGTATTTGCTGATATAACGTCCTTTAAAAATATCTGAGTCTCCTGTTACATCTCAGAAATTTGTTTCATTAGACAAGATGTTCCTCCCTGATTCTTTCCTAGATAATCTCATCTCTATTTCTGGCTTCCTTTGGTGTGCCTGAGGGCAGGCCAATCACTTCAAAAAGCTTTCTGTGGGACTGAATGTTGCGACCTTTCGTCTCTTCCAGGGACCTAGAGAAAGACTGTAGAGCCCCACCCTTGGATTTCTCTTTAGAGCCTACCTTCCTGACAGTGTTGGTATCTTTTGCAATCTGAATGGGCTAACCATTCCTTACCTCGTCAAGTCCTGGTTCCTTTTTGCCGAATGGTTCCTCTCTCCATCTATCTCTTTCCTCTCACTATAGGCGGCAAGAACAGCCAGGCTGCATGTTGAACGCTTTGCTCGGAAACCTCCTCAGCCAGATATCCAAACTCACTGCTTATTAGTTCTGCTTTTCACTCAAGCCCATGACACAATTCAGCTGTGCTTTCTGTCATTCAGTAACAAGAATTCTGTCTTCCAGCTTTCATTAACACTGCACCATTTCTTTCTGAGCGTGCAGCAGCAGGCCCTTTAACATATTTCTGTCAACAGTCTTTTATTGACAATTTAAATATTCTCTGAGATGATATGGGTTTCTCTGCCATGCTGTTTAATTCCTTCTGAGCCTTCACTAGCTGTGGCTTTATAACAGTGGGGAATTGTAACCCACCCCACCATTCTTCTGACATTGTTTCTGTAAATGCTCACTCAGACTAATAGGTAGCTTGTGGATAAACAGCAGGTTTGTATAAGAATCCTAGGAACTAACTATAGAAGATACAGACTCCACCCTTCAGCCATCCTAGCTCCGGGAGATTAGCGGACCTTTAACTGTAAAACCAGGATGACCCACGCCAGACCATCGCTTGACCAGTTTTGGGGTCCTTCTCAGAGTGGACTGTGCTAATCTGCACATGTAGAAATTTTCAACTCCCTCCCCTTGATTTCTGCTCTTCTTTCCCTCTCCCTCGTTATATGAACCTCTGCTGGCACCGAGATGCGGAGATAGGCTTTGGGACAAGGGTCCCCCATCTCCCCAGGTGGCCGGCACTTGAATAAACGTCTTTCCTTC
This sequence comes from Anoura caudifer, assembly GCA_004027475.1. NCBI lineage: Eukaryota > Metazoa > Chordata > Mammalia > Chiroptera > Phyllostomidae > Anoura > Anoura caudifer. The sequence goes on from PVKU01000079.1 coordinate 590,768, forward strand.
CCACCAGAACCTGTCTCATGAGTTTGGCTTTCATTGCAGCAGGCAGCCAGACAGCTTTTGGGTAACAGCTTTAATATCCATCTTTGTACCAATTGTCTGTTCAGTGGAACATAGGCTCTTACTCACGGGTCCCTGAATTCTTCAGCCCTCTATCCATTTCCAGTTCCAAAGCCACATCTATATTTGTAGGTATTTGTCAGAGTAGCACTCCATTTCTAGGTACAAAATCTGTATGTTACTTATTGCTGCTGCAACAAGTTATCACAAATTTAGTGCCTTAAAATAGTGCAAATACATTCTCTTATAGTTCTGGAGGTCAGAAGTCGGACATAAACCTTAGGGGACTACAATCAAGGTACAGCTGGTTTGGTTCCCTCTGATGGCTTTGAAGGAAGAATCTGTTTCTTTGGCCTTTTCAGCTTTGAGAGGCTGCCTGCATTTCTTGACTCATATCCCCCACCCCTCACTTTTGTTTTTTATATCACTCAAATCCCTTGTTTTCATTGTCATAGCTCTTACTACTCATATTTTCTACCCCCCTTACAAAGATCCTTGTGATTATATCTAGCCCATCAGCTAATCCAGGATAATCTCCCCACCTAAAAATCCTCAACTTAATCACATCCACAGAGTACCTTTTGCCATGTGAGGTAACATATGCACAGGTTCTGGATTAGAACATAAATACATTTGGTGGATATCTTTAGGGGAATCACTCAAAGAAAACACATTTTTGCCAAATGTATCCAAGTAATTTTATTGGTCTTCTGTTTTTAACACTCACTTGTCTTGTTACTGAGTCCATTAGCATTTAATCAGGATTAATAGAGATGATCACTAGGTTACCTATACTCGAAGTCTCACAGGGCACAGAGTTGCAAAGACAGTACTCTAAGAATAAAATGGAGGGACAAAAGGAATGTCATATCATTGAGAATCGATACTCTAGTGCTTGTTCACCATTAAGTGAAATGGCATGATCAAATTTGTCAAGTATGTTTCAAAATATTGACCATCTTACAGCCTTCCCTTGGGGGTCTCAGGTGAAGACAGGCTACCTGACAACTCTTACATATTTAACCATAATTTTTCTCTATGTGAAAGGCTCTAAACCTGACTTTTTCTTTAGCAAGAAGTATTTTATTCATTTATCATAGCCATCCCCATACCTTGGACAATCCTGGTCCCCCAACACAGCCAACACAGTTCTAGAAGCATCGAAAATGTTTGCTAAATACTTGTCTGACTGAATTGAATTAAATTTGGGTCTGAGTTGCATCAAAAGACTGCTTGGGAAAAAGCCCTGCTGTTATAGGTGGAACTGGGGAAGAGTATAATGAGATTCCTTTTTGTTTAGTTTCACTTCAGCTGGTGGTCAGGAAAAAAAAGCTTTCATCGGGGGTGAAATGGAGAAATGAGGTCAGAAGAAAAAATAGCGCTGGTTGGGACTGGAGGAGTGATCAGGAGAGGTTTTCATTATTTATACGTTAGTAGCCTCTACAGAGCCTTGATACTGGTATCCTCCCTCAGAGCCTTAATAACCCAGGCACTCTGTTTGGCATTGATACTAGCGCTGCTGACCATCAACTTTGCACTTGCCTACTGTTTACTAGCAGCAAACACAACCTTTAAGACCGGGGTCCAGGAGCATCGAGAGCCGCAGAGGAAATGCTGGTCTCCATGTGCCACAGAAGCTACAGAGGAGCCAGGACTGTCTCAGCCTCAACCCTTTTTAATGCTCTCATTAGCAGTGCAGCCTTGGACACAAACTCTGCTCCTGGCTCAGAGAAATGACACCATCATCGATACCAAAGCTTCATCCTATAGTAGACAAACTGCGCTTGTGTGGCGTCGCCTCATCCGCAATCTGCTGTGTTTCCAGGGGTCAGGGCTGAAATTTATCCTTCCACTGTGGACCAGATTTATGGATTAAAGGGTTTTCTGAACAAATGGGTAAAATAAACATAAGCAGACTTTATCTGCCTTAAGGCTAAAGGCTAAAAAATTAATTTCAATCTCAGATTCCTTAGCAGTCCCCAAATGAGTGCGATAGCTACCAAAGACTCTAATCCACTAGCTAAAGCATTCCAGAGACTCTCTGAAACCCAGAGCTTGTGTATTTTGTCTCCCTTTTTCACCGGTCACTAGTGTCCTTTCTGTTACTTCCTCCATTATCATCATATCAACCTGCCATTTACTAAGCCCCTACCATACACCATGCACTTTAATGAGCAGTTCATTTAAATAATCCATTAATTTTATTTAATCTATCCTCTTGTACGAAAAGTTCCCGATTCCAACATCAGTTTGGGGTGTTCTTAGCCTGCTCAATTAAAGCCCAAATTTCAGTAGCAACTACTTCCACACCCATAACCGTCACAATGTCCTCGGGCCCCTTTTCTACTTTCAAATACCCTGATGTGAGTCAGGGGATGCTCTCGTAGAGTGTCTAAAAACTGTGGCCTCCAACAGCGCAACGCATGGGCAAGGTGGCGGCCTACCTACATTATAACTGAGGAACTGGCCTGCGGGGTCTCTAGGTATGGGATGGGTAGCATTGTGACTTACTCAAGGCAGCTGGTGGGTCTTAGCAAATTTCACCCCAGTGGGAACCTCAGGATTGGTGAACCCCTCCCACTCCTGGGCAGGAAAACCATGTCCCTTGTACCAGTTCTTACCCTGGCCCACACACTGGAGCACATTGCCGAGGCCCCGCTGGAGGCTGGACTCCAAGGCTGCCACACCCTCCAAGTTGACATCACTCTTTCTTTACGTTTCCCCCGATGTTCCTTTCTACCTTCTGCCCTGAAGCCCTCCTCATGCTCCTTTTATCTCAAGGAAGAATACATGAAATATCTGGAAATGCTCAGTTTTCCTAGATCTGGGAAATCCGGTTTAGAGAACCATTATTCACAGAAACTGTGATTGTTCTGTCCCAAGGGTAAGAAGACCATGGGCTTTGAGGCAAAAATGCAGGTCTCATGGCTTTCAGAAAAAGAAAAAGAAAGTCGAGTTTTATATTAAAAATGAGAGCTGGTTGCATATTCCTGGGAGAAAATAGAGCATATCATATCTGGGCTCTGTGTATTCTCAGGCCAGCCAGGCTGGACTCAAAGTCAGATTCCACCACTGCCTAGCTGAATCCCCTAGGGATGGAGTCAGCAAACTCTTGTGTTAAGGGTGAATGAATAGCAAATCCACCCTTTCGGTTTTGTGGGCCATGAGTAGTGTGAGTTTTCACACTATTCAGCTCTACCATTGTAGCATGAAAGCAGCCATAGACATCACATAAGCAAATTAGGATGACTGTGTTCCAATAAAACTTTACTTAACATACAGTTGTTTGGCAGGATTTAGTTCATGGGCTGTACTTTACAACCCCCAACCTCAGCCAAGTTACTTAATGTTATAGACTGAATGTGTGTGTGTCTCCAAAATTCGCATGTTGAAGCCTAATCTCAGGGGTAGTATTTAGAGGGCCCAGCCCTTTGGGAGGTGATTACACCGTGAGGGTAGAGTCCCCATAAATGGGATTAGTGTCCTTGTTTAAAAGACCCTAGAGAGCTCCATCCCCCACTTCTGCCATGTAAAGACACAGGGAAAAGACAGCCATCTGTGAACCAGAAAGTTAACTCTCACTAGGCACTGAATCTGCTGATACCTTTATCTTGGAACCCCCAGCCTCCAGAACTATAAAACATAAGTATATGTTGTTTAAGTCACCTAGGGTATGGTATTTTTGTTTTAGTAGCCCCAGTGGACTAAGAAACTTAATCTCTCTGACCTCATATATAATAGAGGGATGATAAAATGATGCTAATGCATGTGAATTACTTAGAAGCATACCTGGCACTGAAGAAATTCTATTCTTGTTATTGTTTGTGTTATTATTAATTATGACTTTATACCCAACTGCCTACTCAGTATTTGTATTTGGTTGTCTGATTGATATTTCAAGTATACTAAACCCAAAGCTGAACTCTTGATCCACTTTATCAAACCTGCCCCTCTCAGCGATTTCCCATCTTAACTGATGATAATTCCATCCACCGTGTTGCTCAGCCCAAAATGTTGGAATCAATGCCAATTCCATTCTTTCTTTCATATCGTATATCTAATCATTTAGAACATTTTGTTGGCTAAATTTTCTCAAAACCCAATTGCTTCCCCCATTTCTACTGCTACCACCAAGTATAAGCCCCCATTATCTCTTGGCTATAATTAGACCATCTCATGGAAACTTGAGGAAAACCACTCTCCTATCTTTCCTTTCTGGACAGCCCCACCCATCCTCCTGTGGCTCATTAAAATATATTAGTTTTTATTCTATTTGTAACTATTTTGAAAACTTTTTAAAGTAATTGGCAATTACTGACCAGTGTTACCTATGAAGAATCTCCAGCATTAAACATTGGGGTGATTTAAATTTCAGGGGCAGGTTAAATTCCCATACCTTACCTACCAGGTGCCAGGCAGAAGTTTTCTCCATAAGAGCCAGTCACCTCTTCCTTCTAACCAAGAGCTGTTAAATGCAGGCAGGGCCAGGACTAGGGGGAGGCCAGTGAGGTGTTTGCCCTTGGTGCAAAACTTAAGAGGGTGCCAAAAATTCATAGTGAAGAAAAAAATACTATTTTAATGCAATAGTCAAAAAGAATCAAAGCAGTAAACTATGGCTCCTGGCATCACCACCTGTTTTTGTCAGTGAAATTTAATTAGAAGACACCTCTTCCTCTCTGAGGAAGATGAGAGTGGCAACCCTGGGGGAAGAGCAGTAGATATCCCTTCGGGCAAGCTGACCAGCCAATCTCTGCACCTGTACTTGAATCCCACCAACAAACATCACCTTCCAAACCACCCTTATGCAATGGAAAGGAATTTGGCTTGGGGCACTGGAGCCCAATGCCCTGGGCAAGACTTGTAAACTCTCCTCATCCATGAAATTAAAGGTTTGGACGTCATCATCCTCAAAGATCTTGTACTTCTATAATTCTACAAGATGTATTCTCTGAACATTCTCTGGGTACTTACTCATGTATACTATTTGTCTTGTTCCCTAAATCCTGTGCAATCACACTTTTCTTGTTTTTAAACCAAGTTCCTTTCATTCTTAGCTTAAACTTCATCATTGGTGCTTGAATCCTGATGCAAGTGTAGTTCAAGCATACCTTGGAGCAGCCTCCAAATCCCACAGAAGACTGCCTTCCTAGCATCTCCCCACAGCACCCCTGCTCTCCTTTTTATGCAGATGATCGTGGTTATATAAGCTGGAATCCTTCTGATTCTGTAGGTTTAATTCTCCTTTTACATCCTGTTCATAAATCTGCATAATAATGATAACTTTAATTGGAGGCTTAGCTAGCAGTCATTTCACTCTGAAGTTTGACCAAAGTGAATGGACACATAGCAGAAAGATTTATAACAGTTAAAAGGAAGAATGTGGGAAGAACTCACTCAGGTAAGTGAGATACTCCTTATCTGAAGAGCTCCAAGCCTGGCTTTGCTGAGTGAAATAGAAACAGGGAATAAGAAGGAGGAATAGGAAAAGAGAGGGCTCAACCCCCTTAAGCAGTGGCAGCTAATACCAAAACATCATCCAGCCTCTTGTGGTGCAGATGCCTTTTCCACAAATCAGTGTTAATTTGCCACTATTTTAATGATGTGTTGCAAAACACATTTAAACTAACGGAAAAGGCAGTGTGCTTGAGGTCTCATCTTCAAGCATAACAATTTTCTCCACCAAGCAGTCTATTTCTTCCTCAAAAGTCTAATAATGAATTTGTATGGATAATAATATGAACCACCCCCTTATCTATCTTTCACTGGTTTCATTTCTAACAAAAAAGAAAGATAAGCTCTCAACTCAAATTAGCGTTTGTTCTAACCAACAGCATTCACAATTTTCCATACTTTTCCTGTCAATGGAAAAATCCCATTCACTGCTCAAGAACAACATGCTGGCCTGTGGCTGATTGCCATAAAGGCATATATACATCTGGTACTAAAAGCAGTGGCTAGTAAGCAAACAACCAGTCAGCCCAGATCATTTGTCCTTAGGGGTTGGCTTTCGAAATATCTCTTCCTTTTCCCCCAAAATGGTATCTGCCAGATCCTTAGTCTTCAGGTGACATTTACACCCTGACTCCTTGACCTGCCCCAAGTAGACCTCTTCTTCATGAATGTGGAGCCTGGACATCAAACTCCGCAATCCATTCTGGAAAGATTCATCAAAAATAGGATAAAAAAAACTAAGGCAAAATTTGAGCGTCCGTAGGAAGATATTAATTAACAGAAAATTACCTAGGTGTTATTTATTTTTAATATTAATATTTAATTTATTAAAATTCATTCAACACAAGGTTTTTCTCTTGTTTTTAATTCTCATATTTTACTTATAAATTTAGCAAAATATAGCATTCAGTTTTAAAGGGACTTCAATTAATATTCTGTCTTATTTAAATGTTAAATTTTAAACTCTTTTGAACACTTTAAACTTACTTTATAAATTTAGTACATTCAATTTCCTTATTAAGAACTTTCAATAACAGACATGTAAAAAAAAAAATCTCCTTGAACACTTACAAGGTCTGTCCAGAAAAACTCCAGCCATTGTTAATATAAGGAGAATGGTTTGGGTGACATCAGTGTAACCTGGCAGCCAAGGAGAGCGGACTGGAATGTGCATGTGTGAACAATGATGACTGCACTGTACTAGTCAGTGGGGGTGGTAGATGCTGTTGAGTGAGCATGTGTGCTGTGTGGATGTCACATTCAAAATGACTGAGAGAGTAGGGCAATGAATCTGCATCAAATTTTGCATTAAACTTGAACATTCCTTCGCAGAAACTATCCAGATGATTCAGAAGGCTGCAGCTATGGGCAACTGGTAATTGGCAGCTTCATCACCACAACACACCATGTGATGCCTGCTTGTGCATCACGTCTCATGCAGAGTTTTTTGGTGAAACATCAAATCGCCCAGGTGACTCAGTCCTCCTACAGCTCACATATGGTGCCCTGTGACTTCTGGCTTTTCCCAAAGCTAAAATCACCTTTGAAAGAGAAAAGACTTCAGACTGTCAGTGAGATTAAGGAAAACATGACAGGGCAGTTGACGGCTATTGGGAGAACTGTGTGAGGTCCCAAGGTGCCTACTTTGAAGGGGACTGAGGCATCATTGTCCTATGTACAATGTTTCTTGTATCTTGTATCTTCTTCAACAAATGTCTCTATTTTTCATATTACATGGCAGGATACCTTCTGGACAGACCTTGTAAACTATTCTTTCAAGTCTATCAATTAAACTGATAAAAATAGGAATTTTAAATTTATATTAAACAATCCCACAATGTATGTAGGTATAAGACAATTTTAACTTCAAATTATACTGCTTAAAATCATAAAGTTGATATAGTACTCTCAAAGGCAAAATTCTTCTAAATATTATAAACTCTTCAGATATTAAGTACAGATTTAATACAAAATATCATAATTCTCTTAAGCATGTCTACATTTATTTTCAATATTCTGAATGTTAAAAGGTTCTTATTCATTGGCAAGAGTTGTATTATCTAAATAATTTTGTTGTTACCTTCTCAACTAGTGAAGTTATATAAAAATAGAGAAATTACTTAAGATATTGATTAAAATTTATTTGCAGGCCTTTAATGATCACTGTGGCAGGGACTCCAGAATTTAAACAGGGTGGACGGTCCATCATTTTGAGTGCCAGTCCTCTCAGTATTTTATTCTCTCATCTATTTAAGGAAATTTGCAATTCATGCTACCTTACCGATTGATTGGGTTCATCTACTTTGTTCTATTTTGAATTATTTTCATTATCTCCCTAGCTATTAGGGTTACACAACTCACAGCTTTGTCTGTTTCCACATATCTCTAGAGTAAGACCTGTCATTTTAATGGCATGCACAAAAAGGACTGGGATGTACACTCTGTGAAAAGAAAGGGAAAAGGACTTAGCAAACTGGAATCAGACTCTAGTGAACTAGTGTACCCGGGGTGGGAGGGCCAGTTTTACTGTGTCAAGCTCAAAGCCATTGCTCTGTACTGAAAACCCATTCTCTTTTATTCATACAAACATTCCACACCAACATGGCTAGGAAGTGGCCCAAACCAGATACATACCTAATAACAACTAGGTTTGCATCTAAAAGGTATAGACTTTGCCTCCAATGAGGAGCTCATCATTTACGGAACAGAGGATGGCAGTGGTGGCGGAAAAAGGAAATGAACAGGAATAACAGAGCCTGGAAAATGAAATTCTCAATGCTTATAGACCTTACCCTTGGAGTTCAGATTGAGGGATGTGTGTGCATGAGCACCTGTGTGTGCGTGTATGTTGGAAATGGTATGGTGTGATGGGAGATTGAGACATGGCAATAAAACCTCAGAGCAGGTCTCTGTCTCTGAGACATATTTAAGAATGTTTATTACCCAAGATCAATACACTGAGTATGAAAGATGTTGTCACATAACACTTGGGTAAACTAATTTTTTAAACTGCTACTTATCATGTCCCTCAATATCTTAAGGAAAGCATCCAACTGTTTCATATTGCTGCTTCATAATAAAGGGCTTTTTGGTGACAAATCATAGTAGGCATATGACTGTGCATTGATCCCTGAGCCTTCTCTGGTCTCTTTCTTGAACGGTCTAACACCGACTACTGTTGTATGAAACTCTCTAACTGCCCATGTGGCAGCTGCCTGGATTGAAAGAAAATGTACATCGTGTCTTGCTATACTTCTTGGTAGAGTAAATACTCTTAAGGAATGATGGATGTTATGAGTTCGAGTCCAGCCTCAAGAGGGATTCTCCCATATGTTTCAAATTCATACTCTCAACTTCTTGCTTTCCTATGTCTTTTTTTAATAGCCCCATCCTCCTTATAATGCCCCTCCTTCTGACTGCGTCACTGTTTGCTGCACTCTCTGAGTAACGAAAAAAGGAAAAGCTAAGTAGTGCTGTGTTAGGGAAGAGCCTCTGTGCTAAGGATGTGTTGCGGGTTTTGGTCTGCCTGGCTGTTGTGGTCACTGCCTTGGCTTCAGGGATGCCAGCCAAGCCCATCCCTGCTCCTGTCACAGTCACTTGCTCTTTCTGTCTCCTTTTCTAATACGTTATCCTTTCAATGCCTATTTTATCAGCGTTTTGCCATTTACAAACTGGCTTTCAGCTGAAAACTTTTTATTTAGAAAATCTGTGCAACGTGGTTGACTATGGAAACTCTAAAACCAGAGTTCTTGGGTGCAGAATCCATGGCTATCATGGCCTAGTGTGTGTCCTGGTGCTGGTCATTTACGCCCTTTGTGCCTTCACTTCACATTGTCAAATGGGGACAATAATAATACCTACCTCATAAGTTTATTGTGGGGATTAAGGGAGCAAACATATCCAGAGCATTTGGCAGCAGACCAAGCGCATAACGAGTGCTAGACAAAGGTTCATGATCAGTCTTATTTGACTGGAGCGAGGGCTGAGCAGAGATTGAGTAGAGAATGTAAACTTTGGGCTAAAAGGGCGCTGCGGTGGATTTTCCACTGGTCTGGCTCTCTACACCCGAAGGCCATGATTAAATGGGAGTCAGCCATGGATTTAGCTTCACTCCATTAGAATGAAAAATGTGCCAGAATTATTTCCATTTGGCCTGGATCCTTACATCCTTCCAATAGTGCCTCTTGCTTATGCTCAGAGCTCTCTTGGACTCAAAAATTTAAAATCCAGTCTCCACAATAGCAACCAAAAATGAGCTGTGTCCAAGGGAAAAACTGAAACTCCGTGCCCAAAGAATAGGAGCTGAGTGGCTGGAGGTATCTCGATTTGTTCTGCGAGCATCACGTTCTCAGGCTCAGAGATAATAATGAGTTGAATTTCCCTTGTGGTTTGCTGAGAAGTTGAACCTCTGATTCTGGCTACTTTGGAGGCAGATTCTTTAGGAATTTAGTTATTATAGCATTAACCAGGTTTTAAATTGTGAATTCTTCTCAGCTAGTTTTGGGTGAGTATACAATAAAAGCCCTTGTTCTCTGAAGGTTGGGTCTAGTATTTCTGCCCCTTCCCGAGGTTTGATCAAGTGGGAGGTTTGGGAATAGGAACCCAGGGGCGCCATCTGGTCAGCCAGCTCTCTTTCACTCCTCTTTGGTGGGGTTTTCCATTGTGTTCCCTGTTGCATCTGCTTGGTGGGTGAATGCTGGTTCCAGCCAGCACCTCCCCATTCTGTTACAAATGCCACCCTCATTATCATGTTTAGCAGACAAAGGCTACTGTTCTAGGGCCAGAAGTCCTTGCCTTGCGATCCTGTAATAATCCTGAATTACACAGATGGTATGTGGGCATGGACTCAGCGTTTTTGAGTTAGAAAAGACCAGCTACATCATCTGTACCAGCACTGTTCAGAAGGCCTTTCTGTGATGATGGCAGTGGCTTCTAATCTGTGTTATCATTAAGGTAGCTGCTAACCACGTGTGGCACTTTCAGTTTGATTAGTGGTACTGAGAAAGTAAATTTTAATTTAATTTAATTCACATGTAGCTAGGGGCTATTATACTGGACAACTGAGAACTCTACTTATTTTATAGAGGAGAAAGCTGAGGCCTAGAAAGAGGCCTAGAAAGTGGTTTGCCCAAGTCACTGAGCTGGCGCAGGCAGAGCTGGGATTACAGAGTGGGTCCCCATGCTTCCAGCTGGTGCTTTCTCCATTTTACCATACCGAAGCCATGAACACAGTTCTAGAACCGCACCAGCAATAAAAGACACCAGAACCTCTTTCTTTTGTGATATCCAGCTCCCAGGAAGCAGTTCTTAACCTCCGCCACCCTCATTACATGCTTTCCTTCCTTGTCTGTCCATAGGGCTGAAAAGGATGATGTCTCTGCTAACTCTGTTGAAAGACTTCACCAAAGGCTGGATTGAATGAAATACTTGGTAACCTCCTCTGAAGCCTAATGGGTTTTATTTCTTATTTTTAAATTTATTTTTAAAAGGTTTTTATTGTTATTCTATTACAGTTGTCCCAAATTCCCTCCCCCCTGCCCTCTTCTACCCAGCCAACCCACTCCCATAGTCAATCCCCACATTGCTGTCCATGTCCATGAGTCATTCACGTTCTTTGATTCCCTCCCTTCCCCTTCTTTCTGCCATCATATCCCTCCCCCTCTCCTCCAGCTGCTTCTTGAGAAATGACATGAGCTCCTTTACTTTGGGACCTGCATCTGGGTCCCTCCAGAGGACTCTTGATGGTGAGATGAAATATCATTCCTGAGTGCTTTGCACACAGCCTTGGCAAATCCTGTGATGAATAAGGTCCTCGGTGTTTAGCACATTTCCAAGCAAAATTTCTCTTGTCAAAGTTTTGCTGGCCTCTGGGTAGTTTCTTAGGAGAACATCAGTATTTGTTGAAAGAGTCATTTGAAAACACTGGGAATTGGTACTCAAGCAGAGTATGGCTAAGGGCTTGAGTCCAGGAAGATTTTCAGCTGCTGAGTCGAGAAGTGCAAAATAAGTTAATAAGCAATTTGTGAAAAGATTCCTTCCTGTGATTAGTTATACATCCAGTTATCTAGCTCTCTGGGACACCAAAACCATCATTCAGGACCCTTGCTCCTGAAACATGGTCCCCTGCGTTGATCAAGATTGACAAGTTGACCGGAACTGAAAGGCACCAAATCCTCACAATGCTCACCTCTTACACCTTGCATCTTGTTCTTTTGATGATGGTGCCGAGGGTCCCTGCAGACAAAACAAACCATATCCCGTACTTTTTGGTTCTCTTGCACAATTTTCTCTTCCTGGAAAAATTTTAGATCCAAACCTATTTTTTTTCCCCAGCATACACTAAGTTCTTGGTAATGCATTTTTTAACGTTAAACTTATATGATTATTCTGTGTCTGTTTTTAATCACTTTCTGGGAATTAGAGTGCATGGGGAATCGTAAACATGTCCTGTGGGATTTCTTTCTCAACAAACAGTTTCTTAGTTCCATAGCTGACTCTGAGGGTCTTGCCCAGATCAGCTGGAGTTGAATGGAATATTCTGCAAAAGCCAATTTATGGGGAGTTACTTCAGTTATGCAAGATGGGTAAGTTCTAGAGATCTTCTGTACAGCATAGCGCCTGTAGTTAATACTATACTGTGCACTTAGAAATTTGAGAGGGTAGTCCTTGTCTCCAGTTTCCTTGTTCCCAGCCCTCACCCTCAACACAGACACACAGGCACCCCAAAAAACACAAGGAAACTTTGGGAGGTGATAGTTATGTCACCTTGACTGGGGTAATAGTTTCACAGGTGGGTATGTTCATATGTCCAAACTGTGCAGATTAAATCAAATATATACTAACATCAAATTGCATATATTAAATATGTGCAGTTTTTGCATATCAATTTATAATAGAGTTGTTTAAGAAAGTTCTTTTTTTTTAAGAATCTGAACAGAATGAGATAAAGCAGGGACCCGCAGTTAAAATGTAAAAGAATTTCTTCCTAGTTAAAAAGATGCCACATGATTCTGTCCATCTTAGGTGTGAAGGGTAAAATGCTCTTGGCAAATGCACATATTTCTATAGGTTAATTTATGTTTCTGCTTTGCAAAGTCAGAGAAAGATTTTCTTCCTACTTAAAATAATCTCAGATTAACACACACTAACTTGCGTTATCTGATGGAGGACGAAGGATGACACCAGAGCTGAGGGTCACTTCATGGGACAGTGATCGCTCAGAGTTATCCAAGGCCCCACAAAGAGGATGAAATAGTTTCAAGTTTGAACTTCATGATGCTTATAAAAATGCTGCATCCACAGAGAGGGAACCATAAGGCTGAGTAGGTTCTGGGTAATGTCAGCATGGATAAGCGGGGGAAATAGTAATGGGGCAACAAGCTGTCTCTTCTCTGTAACCCAGTCTGTGGTGTTGATGTCATGGTCAATGTGATCTACGCAGCAGGTCCAAAGTTCACTGAAGCAGAGCAGGGATCAGCAGGCTTTGGAGTCAGTCAGGCTTGGGTTTCAGTACTTGCTCTGGGCAAGTCACTTAATCTTTCTAAGCCTCTGTTCTTCCATCTTTGAAATGCAGATAATAGTATTCAGTTTGAAGGATTCTTATGAAAAACTATATATATATATAGTTTTTATATATATCATGGGCCATGGTTATAAGGTGGCAAAGTCTATGCTTTCCCTAAATTAATAGCTAGCTTATATAGAACTGTATAATATTCACTGGCATTTTTATTGTATTTGTTTATTATTTTTTTAAGATTTTATTTATTTTTAGGGGGGGAACGTTGAAATGAGAAAGAAACATTGATTGGTTGCCTCTTGTATGTGCTCCAACTGAGGACCGAACCCACAATGCCTGGCATGTACCCAGACTGGGAACTGAATAGAACCAATGACCTTTTGCTTTGTGGGATGACACCCAACCAACTGAGCTACACCACTCAGGGCTATTCACTGGCATTTTTAAAAATCTGGACCACATCATTCTGCTTTCCCAGAACTTTCCAGCCTGTGGGTACAGGGGAAGAAAATAACAGTGCCATTCAAATTCAAATTTCCCTAATTCTTTTTCACTCAGCTCAGGCCCTGAGAAGTATGAATTACTAAGCATCTCTAAGGAGGGCTCTAGTAGTTTCAGAACAAGTCTGCACCCCTGGGCATTCTTCTGGAACCTGTCATGTCTGCAATAGACCCGAGAGCCTCAGAATGACATGGCTGACATGACATGATAGGGTGAAGCTTTATTTAACATCAATACATGAATAAAAATAGTATCTTACCTTCCATCAAAGTTGCCTGAATGGGTGAAAAATAATCCAATAGTCAAAGCATTTTGAAATGTAGTTTTACAAACTGACACACTCCCTTCCTCGTGCTTCCCCATGGGGATGACACTGCCTCCCACTAGAGCCAACTGCTGTCTGTTCCACTGCGGTAAGGGAAGACTTTGGGTTCTTTTGTGTTACATGTGGGCCTCAACAAAGTACTGCTCGGGTCACAGAGCTTCTCAGAAAACGGCCACCTCTCTGTAAAACTCACACATAAGTATACAGTTCCTGGTACTACGGGGTCACTTCACACACATGTGATTTCGTACACTGTTTGAGTTGGTGTCCTTTTCATAGACAATGATGTGAATGGAACCCCTTGAGTTTGGCAGTGCACAACCAGCCCCACTGTGCACAGTCCTCCTGTGCAAGGGGGTGGACAGCAAGCTCACTCTCCTTTTCAGGACCTGTTCCTGGCACCTGTTCACAAACCTCCTTCATCTCGATGTCTTCTGGGTAGAAATCAGCCCATGCAAATACACGCTCAAGAACTGATACATATCCCTAGTGTACCCATGGACACAGAAATGTCTTATAACCCTCTACTACCAGTAAGAGTTAAGAAACAAATTAGCTCCCCCATCAACCAAAAAGAGATCTTAACTGGTGACTCACAGCTGAATGTAGTCTGTAGATATGCCATGTTTTGTCAACATAATGCATTTTAAGAGTTGGGAAACTGAATTTCTTAAAGCAGGGCTTAATTTTCACATCTTTGCCAGTGCTTAAAACTCACTATTGCCTCATTCCACATGAATTTATGTTATCTGACTGGCCCTCAAAAACCTTTGAGTCAAACACACATGCACACATGTGTACACCCCCACCCTTCTTTTTCCTTGCAATTGGGAGGAGAAGTTTATAGGGTCTTCTGCTGCATGTAACATTCTATAAAATAAAAATACTCACCTAACATTTGCTTAAGATTCTAGTTTGTGGAGTCTACGCTTTAAAACCTTGTACACTGGAAATTTCATGCTCCAAACTGGATTTACACCCCAAAGAGTCTCCCTGCAAAACAGATTGATTTACCAGAACTTTCCAATCCCCTTACAGCATTGTAGAGTGGAATACACATAATGAAAAATTTAAAAGGCTACTATTTATTCTGTACTAATTAAGGAGGAAAATACTCGCTAAAGTGTACTGAGTACATACTGTGTGTCAGACTCTTTATGATCATATCTGATCTATGAAATAACCTGATGAGATAGGTAGACACTTGTCCTTACTTTATACAAAAGTAAACTAATAGAGTTTATGAATTACCTAAGTTCACATATGAAATGAAAGATCAAACATATAAACTGAAACAGTTTAACCCCAAAACCCATGCTCTTAATACCAATAGTTGTCAGACCCTATTTTTATTTCAGCTCATTTATCTTCAGGACCATATTTAAGGTCCACATTATTGCAGTCACTTTATATTTTAGGAAACTAAAGTTTAGGAAAATTAAATCATGCATCCAAATCCCATATAGGTAGTGTGTCGAACCAGATAAAACCTAAATCTGACTCCAAAGTTTGTGTTCTTTATCACAACGGTATACCCCCTCCTGAATCTCTTGACCTCTGGAGCTATGGTTTCAAGTTAGCCATTAACAAGACATGAAGGAAAAGGTTCCCTTTCCTTTCTAAAATCTGCTTTGACTTGTAGAATCAGAAGAGGATATTTTTTTACTTTGCCTCCATAAAGCCATTCCATTAGACATGGGGCTATGGAGGGGGTGCCTCTAAAGAACAGTAAAAAAATAAATGCATAAACAATATCATCTCTTATTTGACCCCTGCCAGTGATACAGTAGGGAAAATAATCTATTCAGAGCAACAGATTTGGGTGTGAATCTTATCTTAAACACTTACTAGCTGTGCGATGCTGGAAAAAAATTTTAACCTCTCTGAACTTCAGGTTCTGTATCAGTCAGCTATTCCTATAATGCTTTGTAACAAAACTCAGTGACAACAGTGGGTGTTTATTCTCATGTTCATAGCCTGTAGGTCCATGGTAGATTGAACAGGCTCAGTTGAGTGGTCCTGCTTCAAGTTGTGAGCTGGACTTGCCTCCTCACTGTGTCTTAGAATTTCCCTACACAGGTTAATTCTGAGGCCTAGGCTGAAGGCACAGAAACTATTTGTGATAAAGCTCTTCACATGATATTGGGAAATGCACAAGAAAGTGTGCCCAACACCGCCAACTTGACTCATGCCTTTGCTTGCATCATAGCCACCAAACATGCTGTTGGTAAAAGCAAGACACATGACTAACCCAGTCACCAATAAGGATAAGGAAATATACAAGTGGTTAAATATTTGGCAAATAATTGAAACAACCATGGTTTCCTTTTACATAAAATAGGAATGATGAAAACTAATTTTAAGAGATATGGTTATAGAATGAAATAACATACATCAATAGGTTTGTAAAGTAGGAAGAATTATTTGAAAGCAAAATATTGCAATTATTTTTCTAGAGAGAGGCATTGCTAGTCTGCAGAATCTGTTTCTGCCTTGGGAGGCATTGATATTTCCCAAAGCAATAGACCAGCTAGTGTCTAAGGGATGATAACTGCCGAGCCCTTTAAAGTAACTGGTGAAAATGCCATTTACAGATAATAGGCTATGTCTGCCAGACTTGGCATTTTGATAGCTATTTTAATGTCTCAGGGCAATTAAATGCTGGCAGTAAATATTCACACATTGCAGGGAACTGGATAGGTGATTGAAATTTAAAATTAGTGTTAGATTAGGCTGCAGGGAATCGAATCTGACAATGAGCCTAGGTGTGCTGACAGTATAATTGGGGTAGCTGGAGGATGAAGACAAAAATCAAATAAATTAAATAATGTCTTGGGACTTCCGGCCAACATGGAAGCATAGGCAGACACACTGTGCCTCCTTGCACAACCAAAATAAGGACAATAAAAATTTAGAAACAAAATAACAACCAGAACTGACAGAAAAATTGAATTGTATGGAAGTCTGACAACCAAGGAGTTAAAGTAGACACATTCATCCAGACCAGTAGGAGGGGTGGAGTTGGGAGGCTGGGCAGAATTGGGTTGCAGCAAAAAAAGCAGTGGCTGGAGGACCCCAGGCATGCAAGGCAGCAATGGGCAGACACAGCTAGGTGGTAGATTGTGGTGGGGCTTTGTGCACAAGGGGGCTTGAGGAACTGGGTGCTCCCACATTCGAATGCAGATAAACCAGGCAAAAATAGGGAGTGAGACAGACCGTGCAACCCAGGGCCCCAGCTTGGAGAAATAAAGCCTCAAAACACCGATTGAAAACACCTGTGGGGGTTGAGGTGCCAGTAGAGACTCCCAGCCTCATAGGAGAGTTCGTTGGAGAGGCTTAGGAACCTCCAGGACATCTTTAAAAGTTCCAACATCTGACTTATAGGGGTACCAGAAGAAGAAGAGAAAGAGCAACAAGTGGAAAAGTTATTTGAAGTAATAATAAAGGAGAACTTCCCCAATCTGGCAAAGGAAATAGACTTCCAGGAAGTCCAGGAAGCTCAGAGAGTCCCAAAGAAGTTGGACCCAAGGAGGAACACACCACGGCACATCATAATTACATTACCCAAGATTAAAATGAAGGAGAGAATCCTAGAAGCAGCAAGAAATAAGGACACAATTACCTACAGAGGAGTTCCCATCAGACTGTCAGCTGATTTCTCAAAAGAGACCTCACAGGCAAGAAGGGGCTGGAAAGAAGTATTCCAAGTCATGAAAGGCAAGGACCTATATCCAAGGTTGCTCTATCCAGCAAAGCTTTCATTTAGAATGGAAGGGCAAATAAAGTACTTCTCAGATAAAGTCAAGTTCAAGGAGTTCATCATCACCAAGCCCTTATTATATGAAGTATTAAAGAGACTTATCTAAGAAAAAGAAGATAAAAACATGTACAATAAAATAACAGCAAACTCACAGTTATTAACAAGCACATCTAAAACAAAAGCAAACTAAGCAAACAAGTAGAACAGGAACAGAACCACAGAAATGGAGATCACATGGAGAGTTAACAACAGGGAAGTGGGAGGGTGAGAGAGGGGGAAAAGGTACAGACAGCAAGTAGCAGAGATGGTGGGTAGAAAATAGACAGGAGTAGAGTAAGAATAGTGTGGGAAATGTAGAAGCTATAGAACTTACAAGTATCACTCATGGACATGAACTAAAGGTGGGGGATGTGGATGGGAGAGGATGTGCAGTGTGGAGGGGAATAAAGGGGGGGAATGGGACAACTGTAATAGCATGATCAATAAAATACATTAAAAAATAAATAATGTCTTGGTGGGGTAAGATAGAGTAAGTTCAAACAATTTAGTGCTTCCTCCATGAATCAAGTGGCCCTCGCAAAGTTCTCTGTTGGCTTTTCTGGCCTTTTCTCACTCTCTCTGTCAATATTTTTCTGGAAGATGATACTGAGGCACTGACAAGTGAAGGAAATTGACTTCTGAAGCTTGCAAAGAAAACAGGTCTTTCCCAAATGAGACTGGGAGAAACCTTTTGATGGGAAGAGAGGATGATCTCTGTAGATCCTTCCACCACAATGGTCCGAGCCTCAGGCAGGCTGGCCTGCCTCCCTATTCCCAGACCCGAACTTATACCCACAGATTCTTCACTCATCTGCAACCAAAAAACAACTGAATTTGGATCTTTGTCTGAGCTCCAGTTTCAGACTCATGTTTAGACAATAAATGTCCTAGGGCAAGTTCATAAATTCCCAGAGGTTTATGCACAGAGTTGAAGGCTAATACTAATCTCACAGGTTGTTCAGTGTACCTGGGGCTACTCTGTACCTTTAATAAACGGTCCAGGAAGCTCAATGGAAGGTAGGACCATTTGGAGCACAGTCATGCCTGGGCCTTGTGAGGACATCGGAATCCAAGGATACCCTTGCTAGTGGCTCCTCACCAACTCTGGAGGCCAACAGTGTCGTGACTTGAGTCATGGCCTGCATGTCACCACAAAGCCCAGCCAGAACAGACCTCACGAGGATGCAGCCCAGTGACCTGCCAGCTGGGTGTTCTAGGTTGTGGGGCATGTTTTTTAATGGCTGTCTGCTTATGTGATCGTTACATTCTTCATTATTTAGTGGTTTTTATGTCTCCCAAAGCTCTTGAGCAAAGGGCAAAGAGGAGCATTTAAAAAATTACAAACCTCATACTTTGGGCAACACAAAGAAAGAGGAGACAGGAAAGCAAACCCTGATGATATTTTAGCAATGCTCCCAACATATTTGCAGGAATTAATTTGGAACTTTGGCCTCAGAGAGCCTTATGTCTCTCTCTCTGCTGCTGCATCCTCCTAGTGCCATGTTCTGTCTTCCTCTTGCAAAGAGGCTCTCTCATCCCCACAGTCCTCTGTCTGAACCACATCCAGAGCTCAGTCATGAACCCAGTGCTGCAGGAATAACTAATTCAAGCTTCTTACTAAGTTTTCTGCTAAGCAGCATCCTCTTATTTGGTCCAACGTTTTTCCGACCTTCTCCCTTTCCCATTACTTCGGGTTATAGTTACAAAAATAGAAGTGAATGCTTGTGAGGGCTACCGTGAGCCAGTCACTAGACTCAGTGCTTCCTGTGCCCTTTTCCCTGTTCTACGCTGACATGGTACAAGGTCATCTCATTTTAAATTCAAGGAAGGGGAGGCCTAGCGCACATACTGAATAGCTTTCAATATTTGCTCTGTTTCATTTTTTAAATTTGTAAAGACTCCAGTGACGAAGATGGCAGATTCTTTAACTTTACTTATTATTTTCTCTCCAGTCTATCTTATCTCTTCCTATTTCTGTGTCCTTTTATTCAGTATTCTTATTTCTATCCTTTTGGTCTGTTTTTCACTGGTCTCTTTTGATTTCAGCTTCCTTTCTGTGATGGTTCTGCTTTGCTTTGTTTCACTTCTCTCCTTCTTGAGCCCTGCCAGATCACCTCTCCTTTCCTCCCTTTGCCTCAACACCTCTGGATGCTAAAATTTATTCTTTGTGATCTTCCCAAAGAGACATGATTGCCTTGATAACGTTTCTAACATATTTTTTCAATTCACGGAAAAGTGTTGAACAAATGTATCTGCATGATGGCTATAATATTTTCTTGGTAAGTTTCGGTTCTATTTTTTCTACTACAGTAGCTCTTTTCCAGGCTAGCTCCACTCCTGTTTATTGCTCGTTAATTACTTTGAGGGGGAAACTTTCCAAATCACACCCCAAAGTTCTCTGCTGCTGCAGGGACAGACATTCTCTTCTCCGTACGGTGGGGTAGAGGGAGGAGGGGGAGGATTTTTGCCACTAGTCCTGCTCACCTTGGTTCTGTCACTGGTCGTCACAAATGCAGAATGCTCCACAGGCTGAGCCCTTCACCTTCATGAAAGATGTTTTTGTTGGATGTTCTGACTTCTGTCTTTCGCTGGCCAGATCACCGCCCTGTGGACTGCTTCTTTCTTCCAAGAGGGTTTTTTGTTTTTTTTTTTTCTTTTTTTTCACAATTTGGTTTGTTTGGGCAGCCCTTAGACATGTTTGGAGTCTGCAGATTACACATACTTGATTTGTAGTTTTGCTGAAAATTAGTTTTGTATTTTTGTCCTTCCCTCTGTAAGATATCCAGGAGGAGGAGAGAAAAACTACTGACTTATACAATGATGTTTATACCGAAAGGGTTGGGTGCTTAGAAAATAATATTTCCAATACCTTGATCATTCCTGGATCATAATGGTTTTAGTGTAAAAGGTTTGCATACATGGTTGTTCTGTTAAAGATGAGTGAGGAATAAGAAATCAGTAATAAGTGATATTTCTGTATCCTGTCTTGATTAGGGTCTTTGCAGTGCGTCTCAAACCTAGCCAAAGGGAAACTCACCCATTAGCATCTCTCCAATCTCTTTTCTCATTGTTGAAATAGGGAAATTGGGATGACTGTGAGGGTGATTGATCCTTTAAAGATCCAACCTCAAATGAACAGGCTGCTCTATTCTATGTAAGATTTGTTTGTTTGTTTTTATCAGAACTCACTTGTTTTTAAGAAAGGGGGACATCCATACAAGTCCCCACTGGGACAACCCCTGACTTCAAGGATTGCTTTTTTCCCTTTTCCTCCTCTCTATTCATGATCTCATATGGTCTGAAGGAGTGTTGGTGTTCATTGTTGATCAAACATGGCAGAATATTTGGTGCTTAGAGCCTTTTTGTCTGAGCTTGGGGCCTGGTTGTGAATCCTGAGACAATAGAAATGTCCAACTCAGGTTTTTGCAACACTTACGGAATATCTGTTATGTGCTATTATGGGCCTTGTGCTAGGGAATGGAGCTCAAATACATATCAGCCAGGGTCCCTACAATGAAGGAACAGCTAGTTTTGTTAGAAATATAAGAAATGCTAAAAATGTTCTAGCACAAGGGGAAAGATGATTTGAGCCCATTGTAGATGTCACAGTTTGCTGTGAGGTTTTGGCAAAAGGATTCCAAGCATTGAAACCATGGAGAAGATGAGAGTTGACTTGAGAGATGAAATGAGTAGGCTGTCCCTCACGAACCATTTTCCTCTCAGAGTCATAGAATGCCTGGGTTAGAAAGGCCCTGTCAGATTATTTATTCTTAATCATTTGGAAAACCAGAAAACAAGCTCAGAAAAAAAAAAGTTGTTTTTTTCAGGATAGTACAGTTAGTATTTGAGCCAAGATTTACTGGGATCTTGGCTCTAGGGTCCGGGCTCCTTCTTTTACACAACGTTGCAATGCATCCCAGTTCCAAGACCACGTCAAAGCCAAGTACTGACCATCCTGGCACAGCCCAGCTGTCCAGGTCAGATGAGGGCCAGGAAATGAGGTCTATATGTGTGCTCAAATTTTATGTAAACTTAAGGGTTTTGGTGACTTGCCAGAAATAATCAATCACAACTCAGTAACTCCCTCTGCTGGTTCTTTAAAAGTCCAAGGATAAATATGTTCAGTTCCAACCTCCATGTTTACTATACATTCCTTTCCTTTCCTACATTTTCTACCAACCAGCCCAGTTTACTTTGGGCCATTGATTTTTTTTCTCTTCTCTAATGTTTTAAATTATATTTATATACAAACACTGATGAAAAGTAGCAAAAATTTTAAGATAGTACTTCTGCAATGTTATTACTTAACCTTTGCAGCACACTTTTGTTTAGAGAACACTTACATGGTATTTAACTCTTTTCACCAGCCTTCTTGGAAGGGGGCCAGGCTGTTTATTTCTAGGCCTTACATAATAGGCTTCGATTAATGATGATCCTGTGAGACTAGAAGGGACTTCAAGAGATCACAGAATTGTCTGCCCTGCTCCCAGAAAAATCTGCATTGAAACTATCCTGATCTCCCCCAGCTTCTCATCTTCATTTCTTCCTTCCTATCATCTTCTCCTAGGTTCTCTAGGGGCTCCTAGTGCCAACTGCTGCCTGTAATCCCTTCTTGTCAGGGAGAAATTTGAGGTATGAACTCCTTGTGTTTTAATTTTGGCTCCTCAAATCCATCCACTGGAAGCCAGCAGCTCCAAATGGTCATGTTATGAACCAGGTGGAAAATCACTATGACCTCAGTTCAACAGAGCTCTTAGGAACCGCTTTGTGCAAATTCACTTTGTGGTGCTTTAGATACAGAATGTCATAGAGAAGAAATGGAAAAAAAGAGGGGAACTTACATTTATGGCCTATCAGTTATGGACCATTCATTTTCTAGATATTTTATATACTTGATTTCCTTCAATCAACGTGGGAGCCAACCAAGATAGCTACTTTCATCCCTATTTTTAGAGGTGAAAAAACTAAGGTTGAAAGATATTCAGTAACTCACCCCAGGTCTTCAGGGATCAGCTTCCATTTATAGCAGGATTGGGTTGACTCCCCAGCTAGGCCTCTTTGGGTTACAACACTCCCAGGAATTTTGAAAGCACCTTGGGACCGAAAGTTATAGAGAATGTTTTATTGTTGGTTTCCCAGCATTCAGTTCCCCTTAACTGGAAGTTGTGCCTGAGTTTCCCTTGGAGGACCAAACTGCCTCTACTTTCAGTCTACATGGGGTGGCTTGGGCTACTTCCCCACCCCACCCCATCCCCGAGGTAAAAATGCGGGCACGTGTCTGAGGGATGGCCAGTCACAGCACCTCGTCTTCCTGACCATGGAGACTCGGACAGAGATGAATAGATGAGCTACCCTGGCTGATGAGAGCCTGTGGTCGATAGAAGAATGGCCCCCAAAGATGCCTACACCCCAATTCCCAAAGCTTGTGACTATTACCTTATGTGGAAAAAGGGACTTTGCAGGTTTGATTAAATTAAGGATATCACCATGAGGAGATTGTTTTAGACTGTCTGGGTGGGCCCAGTGCAATTATGAGAGTCTTTATGAGAAGGAAGCAAGAAAGTTTTGGTCAGAGTATATGAATCTGGATCTCCAGATACACACACACACACACACACACACACACACACACACACATGCATGCTATATACATACAGAAACAAATTTATATATTACATATGAGAAAATATATAAACTATGCATATAAACTGTATATATAGAGAAACAAATGTATGTAAACTATACATAAACAACTATTGATAAATTATATATGTAGAGAGAAACAAAAATATAAACTATATATACAGAAAATGTGTAAATGATATTTTGAGAGAAATAACTGTGTATAGACAATCTATAGGGAGAGAAAAAATGCATATGAAGTATACATAAAGTAAAAACGATGTATCATAGTTGGCTTCCATGATTATGGGGGCCGAGATCTGCAGTGGGCCAGCTGGAGACCCAGGAGAGCTGCCGGTGATGTGGCTGCAGTTCTGGTGCGAAGTCTGAGAACCAGGAGGACCATCAGTGCGGGTCCTAAATTTGTGGGCTCAAGACTGAAGAAAAGCCAAGGTTGCAGTTTGAGTCCAGAGGCAGGAAAAGGCCACGTTGCAGCTCAAAAGGGTCAGAGAAGAGGAGTTTCCTCAAATTCAAGAAAAATATGTAAATTCAAGGAAATGTCAGGCTTTATGTTCTATTCATGTCTTTAAAAAATGTGAGCTTATTAGGGTAACAGTGGTTAATAAAATTATATAGGTTTCATGTGTACAATTTTATAATACATCATCTGTATACAGTATTGTATGTTACCACCCCAAGTCAAGTCTCCTTCCATCCCCATTTATCTGCTCTATACGTTCTTTTACCTCCTCCCACCCCCCTTCCCTCTGGTTATCACTGCACTTCTATTCGTTTTGATTGGGTGATGGTTACTCACATTAGGGTGGGCAATCTGCTTTACTCAGTTTCTGCATTGAAATAATAATCTCACCCAAAAACATCTTCCCAGACATACCCAGAATAATACTTGATCCAATATCTGGTACCTTGTGGCCCAGTCAAGTTGACACATTAAATTAACAACACCACAGAGAATGTTATAGGGCAAACTAATTGCTGCTATTCATTCAATAAAGCTACAACAAGAGGTAACAGCTTCCCATCACTGCCAGTCTCTGATCATTTTTCCTTAACTGTGCCCATACCTCTTTGAAAGTCTGTTCAAAAGGATGGCACCATTTGTAAAGGACCCCCCAACTCTAGATTGAATTACTATCACCAGCATGATCCACCACAATTGTCTGTTATTTAACCTTGATTTATTAAGTTATGAAAACTTTATTGTCTGACTTTAATCCAAGACCTAACCAGTAATAGAAATGGATGGAAAACATGTGGCTAGGCTGCTGAGTAAAATGTTACTTAGGGACACAAACCTTGTTCCTTCTCTAGTCAGATAACCTGGAGAAGACACGTCATCCCTCTGCAACTTCAGATTCCCATTTCTTAAATGAGAGAATTCTTGACAATTTCTCAGGTCACTTGCTCACCAGAGCAAGGCCCTGTTCATAATCACTTATGGGGACACAACTGAAGATGTTGCCCAAACCTGTTTTGGATAAGACACTAGAAAAATACTGAAATAGAAAGACTTCAGTTCTGTCCTCTGAAAGCTTACAGTCTATTGGGGTAGGGGAGAAATAATTACATAAAATTAAATCTAGTGTTACAATAATATAAAGAGAAGAGTACAGGATAGGAAAGACACCTAACTCAGATTTGGATTGATAAGAAGGCCTCCTGGAGGTGATATTGCTTCATGAAATGAAATAGTCAATGGCAGGCATGGGGACAGGGAGTGAGACAGAGAAGAAAGGGATCTGTGGTAGGTTAAGCTTTCATTAAAAATTTTTCAATCCTTCTCTCACCTCACTTGTGTAGGTGGAGTGTACATCTCTACCCCTTAATTCTGTATGACTTGCTTTGTCCAATGGAATGTGGGCAGAAGTGATCGTGTGACAGTTCAAAGCTGAGGTCTAGAGAGGCATCACATAGTTCTCTGCCATCACCATAAGAATAATACAACAGCTAGCGTGATGGTCTAAGAAAGATGAGTGGCAACTGGAGATTAATATTAGCCCAACCCACCATGAAGACCCCTGAACTCACAGCTTGAAGCAGAGCTGCCCAGCCAATCAAGTGTCTGTCAGCTGACCAATAGTTTTCCTACAAATGTATAAAAGAGCCCAGGTGAGATCAGCAAAGCTGTCCTAGCCACTTGTAGATGTGTGAAAAATATAAGCTTATCTTTGGAAGTCACTGAAATTTTATGGCTATTCATTATGCAGCTTTATTATGGCAAGAGCTGACTGATACAAAAACTTTGTTGGTTCTTTCCTGTGTTCTAGGCAGAGACTATGCGGGAAGAGCACATAAAAAAAGAAAAAGGAGCATGGGCAATATATTAGTGTCTTAGGGTCACCACACCAAATTACCACAACTGGGTATAGTCAAATAAAAGAATTGATTCTCCAACAGTTCTGGAGGCTAGTAAGTCCAAAATCAGGGTGTCACAGCAGGGCCTTGCTCCTCCAAAGAATCTAGGGAAGAATCTTTTGCAAATTCTAGTTGCTAATGGCTCTTGGCATCCCTTGGCTTGTGGTAGCACAACTCTAAGCTCTACCATGTCCATATGGGCTTCTTCCCCAGGTCTCTGTGTCTTAAATTTCCCTTTTCTTTCTCTCATAGGATACCTTACATCCAGGATTATCCCATCCTGGGATTGTTTACCTAGTTATATGTACAGGCCTTGGTTCCAAATTAGGTCACATTCATGAGTACCAGGGGCTGTTTTAGGAAAACTACTCAACCCACTACTGCCAATATGAGAAACTGAAAGCAATTCATCAGATGGGGACTCAATACTTCATCTATTAAACAGGGACATTTAATAATATAACAGTAGCCTACCTCATAAAGTTATTGGGAGGATTCAAAAGTTTTTATATAGAAAAACACTAAAAACAATATTTGTTATATGGTAAACAGTCAGCAAGTATTAGCCATCATAAGAATTTATATAATTATCACTGTCTTACCAATTTCCAAGTATTATGTGAGAATAAAATGAGCCCTGGCTGGTGTGGCCCAGTGGGTTGAGCTCCAGCCTTTGAACTGAAAGGTTGCTGGTTTGATTACCCATCAGGGCACATGCCTGGGTTGTGGGCCAGATGCCCAGTTGGGGGCATGCACAAGAGGCAACCAATTGATGTATCTCTCACATATGGATGTTTCTCTCTCTCCCATTCTCCTCCCTTCCCATCTCCCTAAAAATAAATAATTAAAATATTTAAAAAAAAGATAATGAAATACTAGTTGGCAAAGCATTTTTGAAAGAAGTTTTAAGTATCAAAATAATTTAAAATGTTATAATTTCTGAAAAATTATCATGCATATATATTTTAATAAAGTAAATTGCATTGAACATGTAGTTAGTCCTGAAACATCTTTTCATAAAATGTATGAATTTTTTCCCAATGAATCAGACTTTGTATGTACATCAGGTATCTGAAAAAGCAGCTCATTTGCTCAGTTTGGTGTTCATGGGACATGCTACAAAATCAACTGAAAATGGAAACTTTTGGTTAAAATAACAAGATTGATACAAGAACACAAGCTAGTATTTTTCTTGGTTAGAATCCTTGGGAACCCTGAATACTCCCACATAAGTATACCATTGTCAGATTTTCTATGTAAATGCTTATTTATCTTCTTTTGGGATGCCTTTTGTGTAGAGTATGGTTTTCAAAAGCATTGAAAACTCTCCTATAATTTTTTAGTAACCTTCTCAAATGGGGCTGGGAAATGTCCTTTTTGCTAACCAGTGGGAGGAAATGACTGATTTTACCTTTTAAAATATGAACATTCGGTTTTCCTGATGAAAAACAAACTGCATAAGACTCAGGGTGCTGTTTCTAGTACTGTTGTCATTTGTGGGCTCAAAAAGTTCTTATTAAAGACCTACAATGTGCCAGGCCCCACACTAAAAGCTGGGATGGACATCTAATGAAAAAAATGTGAATAAGATATTGCACTTACTCTCATACAGTTAAGTATAGGAGAGAGGTGAGGAAGTCAACAAGCATAGCAAAGCGTGATAAACATCTCACTGGTTCTACTGAGAGGTGTGGGAACACAGGGTTAGGTATCCTGGTAGGGAGGGTGGAGGGAAGAAACTCTGCCAGAGGAACATGTTGCAGACTTTGAGCTCTGAAGGAAAAGGGGTCAGAGCCCTGTGACGAAAGGGGGTGGTAACATCAGAAAGAGGCAATTGCATGCGCGCACATACATAGATGGGACCTGCACTGAGGTCTCTCCTTCCTTCTGCTTTCCTGCTCTTGCCCTCTCTTTAGCAGCTTTTAACTAGGCATTCATTTGCTCTTCTCACTACACTGACCATACAGCATCGTTGGTACAGACAGCTGGTAAAGCAGAGAGAATAGAAAAGACTGTTAACGTTATGTATGCGAGCCACTGTATACATCGAGCCTGGATTTAAAATTGCCTCTAAGTAACCTGGCCCTCCTAAGAGTGAAGCTGGGAGCTGACACAGCTCGCCCAGTGTGATCAGATGCAAGTGGTGGCTGCATTGAGCTCTGCCTGGAGAGGCTCATGAAGGCTTCCCAGAGAGAGCAGTTCTGGGAAGGGAAGTCTTCCCTTCTCTGGAGTTCCACCTGCAGCACTGCAGAACTGCATCCAATGTCCTTTAGCTCAAAGGTCAGGGTCAACCTCATCACCTAGTGTGGGGCAACTGAAAGCAAAACTTGGGATTCTTTTTTGGCTTCTCCTCTGGGGCAGCCGGAGAGGAAATCTTGTGGGAAGCCAGGGGACCCTCCAACACTGCTGTGAGGTAGAGGGAGTGCAAAGCAAAATGCTAAGGAACAGCTCACACCTGGGTAGATTTTTGTTTTTCAGCATGAAATCTTTCTCACATCTTAAATCCCAAGGGAGACTAGAGGCCATGTGCAGGCTATGGTGGGAGGTAAAATCACAGAGCTTCCTCAGCATTGAGGGAAGCTGTTGTGAGGACGGTACAAGTTCCCTGGGGTCCTGAAGGGGCAGAAAGAAACACTCCCTTGGCACTGCAAACAAAACGTCTGGCACTGGCCTTTCATAATCGCTCCTATTTCCCAATACCACACGTACTCCTTTCTGAAAGGGAGGCACCATCTATCTTTGCACCAGTAAATTGGGGTGCTCCTCTCTTTTCTGCTTGTATAAGTCTGTACACGTGCTCAGGATATGAGGTTCTCTGAACACCTTGAATCCTGGGTTTGCCCCCTTCAGTGGCTGCATAATCTTGTGAGTTCCTCTTTTTTTTTTGTGATGCATTTTCTTCATCTGTAAATCAGGGGGAATAATAACAATGTCTCAAGGAGTTTAAAATTAAATGAGAAAATCCTTGGAAAGTGGTTGCCTCCAGATTATGTGGCAGAGGTGGCTCAGTGGCCTTCCACAGTAATTGATGGAACATGATCATCCATTAGAGAGTACGCTTTTCAGCTCCCTTGCTCCAGGAGAGAATGATACGGTCAGTTCTGGCTAATAGTGAGTGATGCGTCCATCCTTAGTCCTAGGTGGCTGAATGTACCTGTGTGTCCTCCTCACACTCTCTTCACTTCATCTTTGACTGTTATGCCAAGGAAACTTGGAGCTTCAAGGTGGAAGCAATGTGGCTTTGAGGGAATCTTCACATGACAGTTACTCAAAAAAGCTTCATTCACAGTTGACTTTTCAGAAGTGAGAAGGAAAAAAACTTCCTTTGCTTTAAAACACTGAGATTTTCAGGTTATTTGTTATAAAGTAAACATACCTTGATTAACAGGAATTATTATTCCACGGGTGAGTCGCTAATCTATTATTAATGATATTACTAACAGTATTTCACATTTTTCTTTACACTCCATAACTACCACAGTAAGTGATAGGCTTTAAATAAGTTAGTGTTAAAAAGAGTTATCAGGAGGTTTTTCACTAAGTAAGCAGAAAGATGTCTAAGAAAACTATATATTTTATGAGGGCAAAAATCATGTTTATCTCTTTTTTACCATTTTACTAGAGCCTAGTATAGTGTAGGTGCTTAATAAATATTTACTAATCTAATGATGTATTAGGTAGGATAACTACTGAATAACAAGCATACCTAAAATTTCAGTAGCTGACCACATTAGAACTTTTAAAAAAGACTTTATTTATTTATTTTTAGAGAGAGGAGGAGGGGAGGAGAGAGGGAGAGAAACATCCATGTGTGAGAGAAACATCAGTTGCCTCTCTTACGCCCTGAACTGGAGACCTGGCCAGCAACCCAGGCGCATGCCCTGACTGGGAATTGAACCTGTGACCTTTTGGTCCACTGAGACACACCAGCCAAGGCAGAACCTGTTTTGTTTTGTTTTGTTTTGTTTTGCTTTTTGCTTATATATCAGTTTGGTGGGGGTTTTCTGATGGGCAGCTTGCCTGGTGGAGATTCAGGGAAGCAGGATCCTTCCACATTCTGGCTCTAGTCCTTCAGAGAGTCTTAGAGGTCTCTGCCGCATTATTTCCATCTAGCAAAATGGAGATCTAGCAAAAGGAGATCATGAAGGATCATTAAAAAGGATTTTATTGCCCGGATCTGGAAGCGATGCATCTCACTTTTGCCATATTCCATTGTCTAGAACTCAGTCACATGGCCACATTTCACCTAAGAGGAAGTTGGGAAATGTAGTTAGCTGTGTGTCCCAGAGAAATGTATGTGTGTATCCTCTTGCTGTTCTAACAAATTATCACACATTTGATAAATGAAAATGCAACTTTATTTACCTACAGTTCTGGAGGTCAAAGTCTTAAAATCTGTCATCATGTCACCTGCTGTTACTCTGACCCTACTGCTTTCTTCTTCTATGGACCCTTGTGATTACCTTTGGCCCACCCAGATAATCCAGGATAGTCTCTTGTCTCAAGATCCTTAACTTAATCACATCTTGAAATTTCATTTTTTTCTATGTAAGGTCACATATTCACAGGTTTTAGAAACTAGGTTGTAGACATCTTGAACATCTTAGCGGGGCTGGGGGCTCGTTCTTTGAACCACAAAGTGGAGACAGTTTGTGGTGAATGTATAGCAGCCTCCACCACAGATTAACAAGCATTTTCCCTGGGCAGACCAGAAGATCATCTTTGACTTTTTCCCACAGATTACAGTTTCCTAGCAAAATGATTAAGGTTTAAAGGAGGACAACAGTTTGGAGAATTCAGACAGAAATAAAACTGGGATCTAATTTAAAAGAAATGGGGCAATTGTGCAACTTCTGGAACCAAAAAATAATGTGAGGGCTTGCTCTCTCTCTTTCTCTCTCTTTCTTTCTCTCCCCTCCCTCCATCCTCTTTCTTCCTCCTTTTCTTTCTTTCTTTCTTTCTTTCTTTCTTTCTTTCTTTCTTTCTTTCTTTCTTTCTTTCTTTCTTTCTTTCTTTCTTTCTTTCTTTCTTTCTTTCTTTCTTTCTTTCTTTCTTTCTTTCTTTCTTTCTTTCTTCTAGAATGAGGCAGGATCCAGTTGCTACACTGACCTCTGGCTAGCTGTCTTGTCTAAAATAAATACCAGTGTCTCTGCCTCTCAAATTTCTTTCAAGGCTCAAGCCATGATTTATATGTAGTGCCTCAAGGCCTTGGACCTGAAAAACTAAGTGTCCTCCAGTGGAAAGTCCCCAGAAGGGAAATAATGGTGAACACTATTTAATTTTACAAGTCATAATTTAAAAATATCTGTGTTTGCAAATTAGGAGGCTTTTCTAATACTGATTAAAAGATCCTCATTAACTGTTGGCAGGCAAGTGCTGTTCTTAATTTGAAGAAACGGCCTTAGAAGAAAAGTTTGGAAATATTAAGGGAGAATAGACTTTACTTTTCCCTCAAAGTCCTTTCTGGCTACAGCAGCTTTCCTACATAGAGCACTACATTGATTCCAATAAGAGAAAAAAGAACTCTAATTCTCTCTCAACTTTATAATATTAGAGATATTACATAGAACTAATTATATTTACCTTTATATAACTGATTTATATTTATTTAACAAAAAATCACCTCTTGATACTTTTCCCGAATGTTTGGTCAAATCTGAATGCAGTGGTTCTTTTCCACTTTTATGGATGCCATGATGGAGTACTCTTGGTAGAGGTTGTTAGTCACTGACAACAGAATCCACTGTGGCTATTAGTCAGACAGAGATATGAGATGGTATTTAGCATTAAACAGGGATTCAGGCTTAGATGTCACTCAGTGCAGAGTAATGCAGCCTAATGGATCAAAACATACCAGGGGGTTCTCTGCTAGAAACCTCACTGCTGATACCACCTACCAGTCAGCAATGTGATGCCAAGGACTAGACCTTAGAATGGTCCCTATGGTGCCTAATAGTCATATAGTTGCGGGCCAAAAACTGGGTCTTTCTGATGTGGGCACTGCTTCCATTTTCTCCCTTGACTTTTAAGACATGAGGAATTATATCTGTGTGGTGAAATAGTTTCCCTGTGGATTTCTACCTTCTCGACAGTTTCGAAATGTGACTTGTAGTTTGACAGATCTAGCTTAGGAAAGCAAGCTAGAATCTGTGTTGAGGAAAGCAATATACAGTATATACGCCATAAATGTTTTCCTCTTTTGGGGTAATTTCCCCCTAAAAGTAAAGTATTTACTGAACATGTAAAGGCATGTATGTGGCATTGTACGCTTTTGCCAGGATGGAAGGTAAATGCTAAACATTACATGGACCCTGGGAACCCTTGACCACTGCCAGATCCACAAGGATTCTGTGGCATCTCTGAAATGGTGACTTGCTGCTGCCCCACGCTGAAAGAGTCTGTCTTCACTGCAGTGTAGCATTGTATTTATCTCAGTTCTGCAATTCACAAATCAGGAAGAATTTTGACTCCAGATACTATGGAATGTATATGTCATAGGGTGAGTGAGGGTAGCAGCCCATGGCAACTCAGAAGAGCCTGGGTGTGTTCTTCTTCCTTCTGGTTTCTTGTTGTTGATGAGGACATGCATCCTGTCAGAGAAAATGGAGGAAAAATCGTATCAATACACATTTATAAAACACTCGTACATTTACAAAGCACTTCCTTAAGGGTCTTGGGAGGGAGGCGGTCTCAAGGGAAGTCTTTGATTTCAAGTGGCAAATAGCTCTTTGAAGGGGAGAGAAAAAGCATAGAGACAATGTGGTAATGTTGCCAGTGCGAGTAGGGTTTTGTGGTGTCTCAAAGAAAGCATTCCGGGAGAGCCACAAGGGAGGATAAGGTCTGGTGATAAAATGTATTTGTAGTGACAGATGAAAATCAAAGGAGTTCCCCTGGATTCCTAATGTCCCATCTCCGTCCAATCCACCATGGAAAAAGTCCAATCTTGCCTTTATCAGGGCCAAGACAAAGGCTGGTGTTGAGTTTCTGTTTCATGTTAAAGCTTAGTCCTTTGGAGCCCGCACGTTCTGCTGCAGGTCCCAGGTGGCCTCTAGACCCGCATGGCTGCCACACAGAAAACATGTGAACAAACAGGGTGAGCATGTGTTATTGGCAAGAGAGAGAAGGGTTTTGTTCTCTGAGATTATATTATCTTGCGCTTGGGAAGGACCAGGTGTTTTTTCAAAATAACCAATCAACTTTCCAAGCTTTCACAGGCTGGTGATGGCTGCAGCCCCTAACAAATCTATTTCCTTCCCAGGCTAGACTGACAGGCCTCTCTGGCTGCCATCTTGGCTCCTATTGCACATGCCTTGTAAAAGCGCTTCCCCTGAGCAATTTTGACTTCTGCATGTATGCTGACCTCTGTCTTCACTGTTTTATCCCTTCCCCCAGTGATCTGCAGGAAACAGACAGGTGCATCCCCGCAGAGTGTGAGAAGCTGTAACTTCCTGGTGAAGCAAGCAGGCTTTTGCTCCCCAGTTGATTATACTTAATAATGTCTGATTCCCTTTGCTTCCTTCCTTTATTACTATCTAGCTAACTACCTATGCTAACAGCAAGTGCAAGTGTAAAATCAGTGTGTAGCACTTAGAGTAAGCCAGTCAACACATTTAATTGACCAGAATAATTCCTTCCTGGATAGCTCTACATAAAAGGAAGGTTGGCTGTATCTTGACCCTGAATTGAGCTACAGCTCTTGGCTAAGTGATGGGTCTTCATGGAGCTGACTGCTCCTTTCCCTGGCAGATGGCTTTTAGTTGAGTGATAACAATATCTATCCTTTGGACACCTGGTCATTTTCCTAGAAGAATGCTTGTAGAATTCCAGAAACCTCTCCAGTAGAAGCCATTTGTCCTCAAAAGGGCATTATTAGTTCTACAAGATTTTCACAATTGCTTTGGAATTCTTTTTTCTGTAGAAAAGAAATGGATCAATCTTTGTCCTCTTGAAACTTTTAAAGTGATAAAAATCATATACAAGCAGAGCTGTGGACTGGAAGCTTCACAGCTAAAAATAGAAAACTTCCTGCCAGTCACCAGTTTACATTCTTCCCCTTCATCTGCAGATCCAACAAAGCTGAGAAGTCTTGAAGCATCCTGTAACCCAAATGCCGTGTGTCGTTGCAAAGAAAGGAGATGTGATTGCATGAAAAGAAACTATTGCCTTGAAATTTTGGGGAAAAAAAACCATATTTCTCTAAAATTATATATGGGCTATGTGCTAAGGTGTCTTTGCACATCACACTATTGCAAGGTTTAATTTTCTTCCTGGATTCTCAAGTCTGGATACCTTGAAAAGAACTAATCCTCATATTTATTTAACTTTGACTTTCCTTCTTAGGAACTAAAACTTCTTGGCATTAAAATAACTGAAAAAGCATTCACACTTTCTTTGAGTTATAAGCAAAAGCATCTCACACTACCATGACAATGAGACTCTAAACCCAAATCACAAACCCCTAATCCCTGAAATAAGCTTAGTCAACAACACACAATGTTAGTTTCTGCCTAAAGGAAGGAATTATACATTTTGGGTTATTTGGAAATTGTGAGATATTGAGACAAATTCCTCAGACAAAAACAGATGAAATTGTCAGCTTGCTTTAAAATGAAATCTCTATTCCAAAATAATGACTAGGGAATACGGTATGTGTGCTTGTGTTTAGGTTAAAAATTGATACTCAGACACTATTTTACATCAGCCATAAAACATTTAAAAATATCTGTAATTTTTTTGCACTTTTTCTATCTACAATGGCATTGAAATAATTTCTCAAGATGTAACAGTGTTTTTATGCTGAAGGTTACCGACTCTTTTTAAGTTTCTAATGTGATTTTGTCCATTAATCCAGGCTTTTAAGACTATATTTCAAATTCTAATTCTAATATTTTGACATAGAGCCATACCAGCAGAGTAGAAGAGAAAGAATTGGCTTCAAGTCTTTTCCTAAAGGCATAACTCCTGGTTTCCTAATTCTATAATGAGATTTTTTTGGAAATTTGAAAGGCACCATTATTTTCCTTTAGTGCATCATATTTTATATCACATTTCAACTTCTATGTCTCAGATATTTGTCACCTCAACATTGCTTTGTCAAGCCCTCATTGTGACATGGCTCCCTTTTTGTTCTGCACGTGATGAAAAAGACCACTGAGGGAAAATGGACCCTTTTCATGAGTTTATCCTGGGGTAGGGATTCATTCACATTGTATCAGTGGTATTCCAGTATCACACTGGGTACACCAAACTTCACAGTTGAGAACATTTAAAATGAATAACGCTGCTGTTCGAAAGAAAGCTAAATGGGACAGAACTGCTGTCTGTTGTCACAAGATCCCTTTCCATTTAATTTGCACACTTCCAGTATGATGCATAGAAGGTGATTTGTTTTAGAGGCTCCCAGGCAGTTCCTGCAGGACATCATGTGCCCATTCATCTACATTTTTGCTTTCTTCTTCTGGAACTGGGGCATGAGAAACATACCGGATATTCTCCCGTGGGAAAGCACAGACATGTGCTCACCGGGCTCTGTTCCCTGCTGACTCCTGTTTTATACTCATTCTTTTTTCAGACCTTTTCACCCTACCTTCTTCAAGGAGCCTCCACCTACTCTTCCCACAGTGAGTTCCCCGTGTTCTTGATTTGTCTCCTTAAGTTCAAGAACCATGTTTTTAAAATCTTACACTCTTACAGTGCCAGGTGCATAGTTTTGTTTCACTTTTGCATTTAATCAATCAATAATCCATGTTGGCTGAGAGCCCTCTAAGTGCGAGGCATCGGAGGCATCGCACTAAGTGCTACGAAGGCAAAAGGGAACAGCACAGTCACTATGTTTCATTTGGTGTAACGACTGAACCTTCAAAAAGACTTGTTCCTCGGCAGTATAGCAGCAGCCAGCAATCGACGATGTGCCGTCTTCGTTTCTAGCCTCCTACAGCCCCACAGAGGTCCATTTTGCACTCCAGCTCCTCCTCATCCACCTGGGGCTGTGCCTGCACGTCCAGGCCCACAGGCCAGGGAACCCCCAGGATGCTCTGACACATCGCTCAGGTGGCCCCACAGGATCACAGTGGGGAAAGATCCCTGGATATGTCCAGAGAATTATGATGACTACAGAACCTGGCTTTTTATTTCTGTTTCCTTTACACCATGGGCCACATGGAGCTAGAAGCGTAGAGGCCAAAGGCCCCTTGGTTTCTCTTCATTTGGGGTCCTTACTCCTTTCCCCTACTTCCAGTATCTAAATGCCAGCTCTTGGGTGACAAAAGACAGAATGACCACCTGTCCGCTTTGGGAAAAGCACCTTAGAGGGATTTCTAAGAGGCTGGAGAACCATATTAGGGTTTGTTTTTTTTACACTATGACATTACTTACCATTTATTTTTAGCATCATGTTAGGTATTTGTTGTGATCATCCCTGTTTACCACACTGTTAAGAAAGAGATTCCTGCCTTATGGAGATGGCCAAACACAAGACATGCAACACTGGGCAGGAAGATTGACAGCCAGTATTAGTCACATAGACTCCCAGCTCAGGGCAGGAGAATGCTGCACAAGCTATGCAAGGTTACACAGGGGTTGCACTGAGGGACAGAAGGAAAAACCAGGGGCTGTGGGCAGGGGCCCCCTGACTCCCATGGGTGGAAGTGATTGACTTATTTGACTAATTCTGTGGCTGGCAGGAAACTGAAGCCCACTACTCAGGGATAAGCAAGGACTGTGCCTGGTCCTCATGATAGAGGAGGATTGTTTGGCTGGGAGCTCTTATCCACAGGGTCAGAAGGTTCAGACAAAAAAATGATCACGTGGGCCATTCATGCCCTTTCCAGTTTCAGCAGGTGTCAAAGCAGTGCACAATACTGAACCTAAATCTGAGGTCTGGTATCTAAGCCTTACAGTGTGCATCTGACACACAATATTTCCTTTGCACTTCACAATGACCCCAGTAGATAGTTATTATTATTTCTTACTTTACAGTCCCCAAAACTCAAGTTCATAGAATTTAAATCACCCCAGGTGACTTCCCAGCGAATGGAAAATCCAGAATCCAAGGCAAGATCTGTCCCACTATGTAACTGTGACATATGTAGTAACACAGCTTGTGAAGGGTTCTTGGCAAATCACACCAGGCCACACTTAGATTAACAATGTGTTTTGTCACCAAGATGCGAATGAGGAAGTGAGGTAAAAATTCTCGATGTTCCTGCCACCTACTTAGTATCTTCTCGATGAGCTGCAGCTTCACAGATGGGAAGCCCTGGGGTACAGTGAGTACTTTGGTCCTTAAACAAAGTGCTAATTATTTTGCAAAACCAACGTATTCCATCCCCATGGATTATGTGTCCTTTGAGTTTTTTGAAGTTTTTGGGCAATCTCAGGGCGACAGTTTAGATAAAATGTAGACACATGATTTGGGGTGATTCTAATCAACTTATGTATGGTGATTTTGGAAAGGAGCTAAACATTTGCTGATATTTATGACTCCAGTAATTTGCTTTGTGTGTGAGAATCAGATTGAACACACTAAAGTGACATTTTGTATTGATGTTTCCACCCAAAGAATTTTACAAGGGAAGAACTTGGATTGTTTCTGTGCACATCATATACATAGTATACATCTCCTTAAAATAAAGAGTGTCCTCCAGGTGTGGAATAAAGTAACATTAATCTTTTTCTCCCCATTTATGTTGAGGATTATTCAATTAAAGCAGCACACAAAATTCTTGAACTCTTTTGTTCATACTATTAGCTTTAGATGAACATTCTTTAAAGATTTTATTTATTTGTTTATTTGTTTATTTATTTATTTTAGAGACGGGGAAGGGAGAGAGAAAGAGAGGGAGAGAAACATCACTGTGTGGTTGCCTCTCGTGCACCCCCTACTGGGAACCTGGCCCACAACCCAGGCATATGCCCTGACTGGGAATCCAACCTACAACCCTTTGGTTTGCAGGCCTGTACTCAATCCATTGAGCCACACCAGCCCAGGAAACGTTAGATGAACTTTAATGGTTATTTCTCATGGATAGTGATAGTCAGCTATTGTCATAATACACCATAACAAGAAACCTAAACATCTCAATGGTTTAAAAAAATGTTATGGACTGCCTTGCTGAGCGTTTCAGTTGGATGGAGCATCATACTGTACACCGAAAGGTTGTGGGTTTGATTCCCAGTCAGAGCACATACCTACCTTATGGGTCAGAGACAACCAATGGATGTTTTTCTCTCACATCAATCTTTCTCTCTCTTAGTATCTCCCATCCTATCTCTCTAAAATCAATAAACTTATTCTCAGGTGAAGATTAAAAAAATGTTATGGACTGAATTGTGTCCTCTTAATATCTGAACATTGAAATCCTGACCCTTAATGTGATGGCATTAGGAGGTCGGGCCTTCAGGCGGTGATTAGGATTAGTTGAGGTCACGCAGGCAAAACCCGAATGAACGGGCTGAGTGCTATCACAAGGGTCCTGAGACAGCTTGCAACTGACTGCTCTCTGCCATGTGAGGCTCAATGAGAAGACGGCCACTATGATCCAGCACATGGGTTCTCACCAGACACGGCATCCACCAG
The DNA here is from genome assembly GCA_004027475.1 of Anoura caudifer. NCBI lineage: Eukaryota > Metazoa > Chordata > Mammalia > Chiroptera > Phyllostomidae > Anoura > Anoura caudifer. The sequence goes on from PVKU01000079.1 coordinate 628,995, forward strand.
CATCTTAGTCTTGGATTTCCCATCTTCCAGAACTGTGAGAGTTTGTTGTTCGTTATTTAAGCCACTCAATCTATGGTATTTTGTTATAGAAATCCGTACAGACTAAGACAATGAGGGAACATTTATTTTTCTTGCTTATAGTTCTGAAGGTCAGCAGGGCTGATTCTGCTTTAAACTATTGGGTGATTTATTTCAGGAAGTTCAGGAAGTCTGTTTCATGGGTGTCTTATTCTCCTTAGGCCAGTGTCTACCTAAGATACGTTTTTCACATGATAAATGGCAGGAGCACAGGAGGGTCAGTGGAAGCATTTGACGTCTCTTAATTCCTAGACTCTGAACTGTTACTCCTTTACAGGAACAGGCGCTGCAAGACATAGGGCATGGGGTCGTGGTCCAATCTCTTCAGGGGTATTTGTTTTCCTCCTATTGGCTCTTTACCTGGGGCCTTCCGATTCCTATACTATAGATATGAAAAGCCATTTTAAAATGTTGTTTAATTTAGGTAGGGCTAAAACTCTAAAACAGAGGAGACAAAATTATAGAGAGATTACTTTATGCCCAAAGCTGCTATTTTCCTTATTTTTGAATTTTTTTTTCAGATTAAAAACAAAGTTTTTTTGGAGATACAACAGAGGAGATATCTCTGTTGTTTAGGAAAAATCAGAGACAAAATTTACTGTATACTTCCCCCCAAAAAAAGTGTATGTTATGGCTAACGCACCCACTGTGTGATAGAGAGGAGCAATTAGGATCCAGCATGTACCCAAAATGTGATCATTGTAGTTTATCGTCTTAAGCAAGACCTTTCACCTTGGCTATAGAATGTCAATACTGTCAGTGTAATGCAGCACAGGTGAAAACAAAACATTCATGTAGTTATGGAATGGCATAGTTTGTTACTTACACTGAACAAGAGTTAGTAAGTCATGGCAGCTGGGTTAAGACATACAGGTGATTAACTTTGATGAAGTTCAATGTCCCTTAATTTATGAAATTCCCAGCTATGTTTCCCCATGCCAGGTAGCTAACTCGAAAAGGGACTGCCAGACTTGAGATGGGATATGTTATGTTGACATAGGAAATGCAGCACAAAATTTCATGCAGCAGAAGATTGAGTTTTCAGTGCCTATTCTGCCTTATTAGCTCAAAAACCCTGGGCAGTTGCTAAAGGTTTCGGGTATAGCTCCGTACTTACAGAATGAAGATGATAATGATGCGTAGTGTTCTCAGGTGTAAATGATTTAGCACAGGTGTTACGTGTTACGATGATGGAACATGTAGACCTGTGTTCTCCTGGCAAGGAGCAGCGCCGTGAGGCTGCAGTTTGGCTATGTGGCTTCCGGAGTTGGGTTGCTGGTGCCGAAATCTCTGCTGTATCTTGGACAAGGCATGACCACAGGTGAGTTAATTACCTCTCTCTGCTTTAGTTCCCTCCTCTATAAAATGTGAAAGATAATATTAGTATCTACCTTAGAAAGTTGCTGCGAAGGGTGACTAAGAATGGCATGAAAAGTGCTGAGGTGCTAACACCTGGCACGTATTAATTGCTTAATAAATATTATCAACCAAAAATAATTATTTTGTGGGTATGTGTTCAATTTCCGCAACACAAAAGGGTCCCTGAGAGCACTTTATTTTATTGATGGTTAAAAATGACGCACTTCATTTTATTTTTTGATAGCCAGACTTTAACCCTTTATAACAACAGTTTAACTGGTCTTTTAGATTGCATGAGCTGAGACTTGAATGGCATGGGAAAGAATATTCCAGTTGTTTCCACCCACTCTTAAAGAACATCTCTTTTTTTGAGCTCAAGGTGCAAGCATTTTGTATCCTAGTCTCCTGAACAAGAGCTCGGAGGTGGCCTAGGCCACCTAAGAAAGAGGTGCATGAAGATGTGGGAGGAGCTAGAAGGACAGAGATTGCAGCTGATTATGACTCTCAGATCAAGGATTAGATAAGAAATTTAATAAACTGCATTAACATGAGCTCAGTCATTTCTCTGCAAGGTGACAAGCGGGTACGGTCTTTGATTTAAAGCCTTCATTAAAAGAGGTCATTCAAATAAAATGAACTTCATCCTTCTCTGACAGCCAGATTTAAGACCATTTAATCTCTGATGAAGTTTAAATCATGTCTATTTTTGGCTACATCCAGTTAAACCTGATAGTGAAACCATGTTGCCTAGCGAGAATCATTAGGCTGGTTTTATGAAGCCTCATTGATTCCATGTATTTGATTGATTCTATTATTTCCACATATAACCATTTAACTTTAGGGCCAGAACACGACCACAATAAAACTATGATGATAATGATGATGATGATGATGATGATGATGATGATGATAACAATGACCATCATGATGATTATAATGATGGCAGCATCTACCCCATGCCTGATTGCATCTCCCGAACATGTCTCAAACCCACACTTTCTGACTCCACTGTCACAATTCCTGCCCAGGCCACTAACTTTTTTTCACTTGAATTTAGTGCAGCAGGTACGTGGGCCCTGCATCTCCAGTCATCCCCCACCCTTGACAATTCTCTCTGACTACTGCTGCCAGTTGGCCTCCCAAAATGTAAAGTTGATCCCATTCTTCTCCCATGAGTTTCCGGGAGTTCAGGATGGGAAAGGCAGGAACCTGGTGGACCTGGGGGTTGAGGCAAGAGATCATTCCGGAAAACTGAACAAGACTGATCAGGAAAGGCCATTAGCATTAAGGAGGTTAGCCTGGACATTATTGAGGGTGAAATGGGGTGCCATCTTATCTAGCTGAACAATATGCACAGTACATTTTTACATAAAATTTTATATATGTATATATACAGAGAGAGGCCCAGAAAAGAGTTCAAAATATTAAGAGTAGTTATTTCTGAGTAGTGGGACTTGGAATAATATATATTTTCTTCTTCATGTTCTTTGATATTATTCTCATTTTCTACATGATTCTATAGTCTCAGATTTTTAAACATTGAAGTTATTTTCATTTTGCAAGCAAAATAAAACAAGACCTGTCCTCTTTCTCACCACACCACAAGCCAAGTTAAAACACAGGCCTAATTGGGCCTTTATGCACTTGAGGCACTTAGAGTGGATGAATATGTGGCCTAACAAGCTGTTTTTTTTAAAAAGTTATTTTATTGTTGTTCAGTTACAGTTGTCTGCATTTTACCCCCACCACTACCCCCACACTAGCCAAACCCACCTCCCTCTTTTGCTTCCACCCCACCCCTTGGTTTTGTCCATGTGTCCTTAATAGTAGTTCCTGAAAACCCTTCCCCTCATTATCTCCTCCCACCTCCCCTCTGGTTACTCTCAGATTGTTCTTAATTTCAGTGCCGCTGGTTATATTTTCCTTGTTTTTTTCTTTTGTTGATTAGGTGCCAGTTAAAGGTGAGATCATATGGTATTTGTTCCTTACTGCCTGGCTTATTCACTTAGCATAATGCTCTCCAATCCCATCCATGCTGTTGCAGAGGGTAGGAGCTCCTTCTTTCTTTCTGCTGTATAGAATTCCATTGTGTAAATGTACCATAGTGTTTTGATCCATTCATTTACTGATGGGCAGTTAGGTTGCTTCCAGCACTTGGTTATTGTAAATTGTGCTGCTGTTTTCTTATACAGGCTTCCCATCGTCTCTGGCTTCTAAGTTTCTTGGCTGTAGAAGTCTTTTGAGTCTCTTAAGTAGCTGAACTGTAGTCACTGATAGTGTGTCATCGACCAAATGGTGAGCCAGTTCTAATTACAATGTTTTATTGCTGTTTGAGAATGAGTGGCTAGAGCCATCCTTTACCACCCTGGTCAGTGTTTTCAAAGCCCCTAATCAGAGAATTGATCATTGGCGTTGTAAACAGAGCTAATCTACTGAGCAAACTGCTGGAAAGGAACTGATTAAAACCCTCCCCATTGTAAAGCCCCCCTGCTCTTAAGGACAAGCGTTTTAATGGAGTTGTTGGGATTTTTAGCTCTGCAGAAAATTCCTAATGAAGCTGGGATGGGACGTGGAGTAGGATTTCAGACGTAATTTGGATGCAATTAAATGCGGGGAACACAGATAATTTTATCATTTATTCAGTTAAGATGCTTTATCACCTATGGCCAATCTGGAAAAGAAGCCAGCACAATCCTATCACTTATTCATTTTGTCTTTTTGTTGTCATATAGCTACATGGATGCTCTCATTTCACAGAACTATTACACTTAGTTTTCAGCATGAGGGCATTTCCAGAGGATAGAGGCAGATCCATTTCAAAAGCAAAGTTGTCTGTAAAAACTAGGGGGAACACAGAACAATCCAGATGTGTGAAGGCATTAATTGTATTTCCTGCAAAATACCCACTGGAAATCAAGGGTTAATGTGATGTATTAGTTTGTTAACCCTACCATAATAAACTACAATGGATTAGGTGGTTTTAACAACAGAAATTTATTTTTCCATAGTTCTGAAAGTTCAAGATCAGGATGTCAGCATGTTTGATTTCTTCTGAGGCCTCTCCTTGCAGATGGCCACCTTCTTGTTGCGTCTTTATGTCTTCTTTCTGACACACGCATCCCTCATATGTTCTGATCTTCTTTTCTTATAAGGACACCAGTCATACTGGATTTGTGCCCACTCTAATGGGCTCATTTTAACTTAATTATCTCTTTTAAAGGCTCCATCTCTAAATACAGTCCCATTCTGAGACATTGGGTGTTAGGAATTCAACATATAGCTTTTGAGAGGGACACAATTCAGCTTATTACATGTGGCATCAGTTGGAAAGAGTAAATGGAAAAGAAAACAATAAAGTACTAACTATTGTTGTTGTCTTATAATATCAGGAACAATGACACTATACTCTGCCGACTTGGAATAGAGATAAATTCGAACTTTTTTTCAATCCCCCCAAAACGGAGTGTTCTCTTGAACCAGATCATTACTCTTTTCTCTGCTGTTCCCTGAGGCTTCTCCAAAGGCATTCATGACTCATAGATGAGAAGTGGATAGAGAGAGAGAGCTTGGTTGTCAACAGAGCCCTCCGAGTCCCAGCTCACTCGCTGGTTACCTGGAGACACCTTGGCTGGATCACTTAGCATTGCTGAATCTCAGTTCCCTCATTCGGAAAATGATGTTATCATACCCTCTATCTCCTTCCTGCCAAAGTGGGTGGGGGAATCATATGACAACTAGCTATTGGGAGCTGTGGGATTGTGAAGCTTGAAATTGTGTTTGACCCTAAATCTTGGTGATTCAGGCATAGCTGCATAAAAAAGGATGACTGGGTATCAAACTGTTTTGGAACCTTGAAGCAAGGTGGAACAAATTATAAGAAGTCAGAACTTAGGCTATACAGAACAGGAAATGAGTATGGATTAATCTATACATTTGAGGAAAATGTAAAAGGCAGGAAATAAACACATTTTTTTTTGTCTCATTATACAAAGGATTTGAGGAGTCTTAAAGACAGACTTACAAAAGAGAAAAAGACAAATAATAAATTTTAAAAAATTGGAATAACTGATGTTGTACATGTTGCAGCAGTCAAAAAGTAGGAGAAATTAAACTGTAGCTCAATGGACTATGAGATGATATAAAGTTACTAAATTAGAAGCACAGATTTCTTTTTTGTTTTCTCTTAATTTCCTGGCAAGTGAGGCAAAAGAGAAACTTTATCATGCATTCACATGACACTCATTCTTCATGATGGGATTGCAGTTTAGTTTTTTAAGGTAGCTTTGTTTCATCAGGTGCCATGTTTGAGGAGAAATTCTAAGTACAGGATGTCCTACCGGCCAGTGGTCACTGAGTGACCAGATCACTGACTGATCACCCTAGATCTCCAGGGCAGGGAGGAGCCAACAGAGCATACAGAGGCCTGAGCCCCGCCTCCAGCAGCTCCAGTGCAGTAGGCCTGGGTAAGGCATAGATAGGTACTTATCTTTCCAAAGCTCTCGGGCTGTCAGATCGTTAGTCAGACATGGAAAGCATTGCTTTGGGGTATCCTCAGATATCGTAGTTTGGGTTCTTCCAATTAGCAGACACTGAGACAAAGATTTAGAGTATAAAGAATTTACTTGGGAAATGAAGGAGACACTACTAGGTTAATGTGGAAATGAAACAAGGAAGAAAAGACCCTCCAAATAGCGCCCCACTAAGCCTGTTGCCATGATAGGCAAAAGAGCTTCATCATGCTGGGGAAACTGTAACGCAGAGTAGGGTGCCTGTTTCTAAGAGCAAAGGAACAGGGTGTTTACACACCAAGTCCCCAGTAGTCATCACTTGAGGGCTGCTCTCAGAGGGTGGCAACTTCCTAGCATTCTCAGCTTTCTTTGTAAGTGGAAACGTGTGCTGTGCTGGCCAGAGAAAATCCTCATGCAAATGTGTGTGGGCGTACCAACTGGAATTTGGCTGGTGGACATGCAGTTGTGGGAGTTAGGGTAGATGTGGCTACCACAAACAATGCATTGGACACCACCCTTGCCACCATCCCAGGACCAACAGAGGAACTGAGGGGCACTGTTTCCTTGATTGAGAGCTATATTCATGTCTGCCCTTCCCAAGAGCATGGTTTACCGTCTGTGCATGTGGGATTTCAGGGCTGGGCATAGAGCGGTGGATGTGACGAGAGGATGAACGATTGTGGTCTCCAAACACCAGGCTCTGCTAACGGGCTGAGTATGCTATTGCTTTTTTCCTTTTGAACCTCATTTCTCTGTTGAGCAAGTTAAGAAAAATATCTTGCCCTATCCTCTTCCATTTATTATCATAGGCCTAAAATGAGACTTTACAAGACTAAGGATGATGCATAAGTAGGAAGTGTGGCTTAGGTGGAAAAAATGACTTTGCAGGTAACAGGATCTGGCTCCACTATTGCACATCAGCTGTGTGATCTTGCGCAGAATATCTTTTAGGTCTTAGTTTTCTCATCTGTAAAATGGGAACCATGAGGATGGCTACTTGGCAGGACTTTTGTGAAAACCAGGGAAGGTAGGAACAGAGGGAAGAAGGAACACTCTTTCAAGTAAACGATCACTTTGGATAGGGAGAGGTGAAATTATTTGAGAAAAGATCCTTTGGTTTGTAAAGGGTTCTTTATCTGTGGTTTATACACAGGACTGCTTCAGTTCATGTGTCAGTGTGAAGATAAGTCTTGTCAATGGTGAAGGGCTGAAAGTGTCAGTGTAAGTCAGTCCTGTTTGTTCCCCTAATGCCTTGCTTCTAGGTAGCACTTTCCCAAGTTTTCGTGTTTCCTTTCTCATTTCACATTCTCCTCTTGTTACTGCAGCTGGCTCCTCAGAGACAGGGAATTGGCAAGGCTGCGAGGATGAAAGACTTGGAGAGTGAACCAGCATCTCACATACATTTTTCTTACTGAAGAAACGTGGCAACCCTAAAGGAAGCTGGCCCCATTCTACTTCCTGGGGATGATTTTTTTTTTTTTAAATCTATTCAGTAATCAATGCTATTAGCTCAACAGCTGGCTTGTTAAACTTAAGACCAACAGGCAGATTTTAGATTGCCTTCTATTTTACAAACACTTCTCTGAGAATAAAATAGAAATGAAATATTGAAGCAAAAAATAGAATGTTGGTCCCAACCCCAGAAAGACTCACAGTATATCCTTTTGCAGCCTTGCTTTTAAGGTCAGATCTGGAAAACTTTTGCCAGTTGGATGCTCATGTATACACAGGCAAAGAAAGTGAATGCATTGATTCATTTTTTAAATAATGAGCAACATTTGGAACATTTATCAGCCAAAGAAGGAGCATAGTTCACAAACTTGATCAACTCAGTTGTGGTTAGTAAGAGGCATAAATGTTTTCAATGAACTTGGAGACAGCCTTGAAAGTACGCCAGTAATTTCCCCAGGAACTTGGAACCCGCCCCCCCCCCCAAACCAAACTACTGACAAGCAGATTTTGTTTTCGGTGTTCTTACTATCTCTTTTCCTGATGCTCTCAGGACCCAATTCTCCATGTCACTCCCAGGTGCACATAGACACACACACACACACACACATGATTCACACTAGCTCTGGTTCTTTCAATATTGAAGGAGTTAGAGCCATACATACAAGTGGATTTCCTTTCGCTGTCATCTCTGCTTTTTCCCTGGGCTGGCAGGAAGAGAGAGGTCTTGTACTTTGAGAAATCGCCCTTGCTGTGTCTCTGTGCCCCTGCACTAATCCATTTGGTGCATTTGTGACCATCCGTATAACAAGTGTGGGCAAATGGGGCATGAGGAATTCAGGTCTTCTTTTTCTTAAATTCTGATTCACCTATCTGGCTTTGGGGGAGGGCTGAGGAGGGCACTTTCAAATGTGTTGTAAATCAGTTCGCCTCTGGTTTGCTTTGCCTGGGTCAGACCCAGCCAACCTGATGAATCAAGGATACCGCTTTGGGAAGCCAGGTTGACAAGAGCTCTGAAAATGGAGAAGCTTGTTTCAGGGCACTGGCTCCCCACCTGCCAGCAGAGCTGCACTTGGCCACTCAGGGTTTATGTTGCTACTCAAGGTAAACAGATGCTAATCAACGCTTGCTTCCCTGGAAGTTGCGCAAGATCATTTTCTCCACATTTCCCCTGGAAAACCAGCTCATGCATAGCGTTGAGCATGTTATCCGGGCTATTTGTGAAAGGGCAACAGATTCTCTCATTGTATCTGGAAGAAGAAGCTTTTAAGAACCGTAGATATTCTTTATTACAACACTGTGACAATGTAGGAACCTTAAATGTCTTCTGCATCTGCAAAGAAATGACTGCCAATAGCCAGTGGCATTTTCATGATGCCTATTATTATGCTGATTTGTTTCTTTGAAGGTGGGAAAGAGTTTATTGGTAGGAACACTGGATCAGGACTATGGAGTCAGGAGTGTCAGTCCCCAAGCCTGCAAGGGTTTCAATGTCAACACCTGTAAAATCAGTGGGTGAGATTATCTCCAGGATTCTTCCAGCCCTGAAATGTCAGGACTTTGCCTATCTCTGGTACCCTGAACATTTAGCTAAGCATACTTTTTCTTTCTCTAACTGTGCCGGATACATGGGAGAACTTACTGTATGAATTGAAAGTCTCAAGCCAATAAGGAAAACCTACTCACATCCCAGACTGCCTTCTGCTTGTTGATGTCAGAACAAGAATTACTGTGGGTAATCAGAGGAGGACCTGAAAAAGAACAACGTGTACCTGGCAGAATTCGTATATCAGTGTGTTACAATTTGCCAGCGTGTTCTTGAAAGTTAAATCTTCCATTACATAACTTTTTATTCCTTTCTTAAAATGTTCCAGTTGGGTTGGCATATTTTATGATTTCCCTTGCTTCAGAGATTAGCACATTGTCAGTGATTAGATTGAAATCCCCAGGTATTTTTTAATTTAAAAGGTTGAGGTGGTGATATGAAAGGAGAAGGTTGAGCAAAGAAGCTGCTACTTAAAATATTTAAAAAGAAGGTATGTGCCTTAGATAATGAGATTAGAGTTAATTTTGAAAACCTTGCAGTCCTAAAATAGGTAGCTCTCTACATACACAAACACCTGCAAAGGTTTGAAAAATTGAGAAGCATGTTGGGATCAAAATCAGAGCATCCACATGGGGCCTTTTTCTGTACAGCCGTGAACCTCCGTAAGCTGTCCGTCCCCACTCATTGGCATCATGAGCTGCTGGCCCACTGGGGTGCAGTGTCCTCACAAACTGAGGGGAAGAGCATTTCCCTTCAATGTGGTCATGAAGGACTCCTATAGCCTGTTATTCATTCAAGAAATAAAGAATTTTCTCCTCCAGTTGGTTTTAAATGAAAACTTAAATTTTATTAAACAGTGAAATGAATCTTAATATTTTTAAAAAAGCACTTGCACTTATGGCACCATTAACTAAAAATCTACATGTAAAAATCAAGCAAGGGGATAATTTTTAACCTAGGAGGCACCTCTTAACTCTATGTATGCAGAGAATTACAAACTAAAACATTGGAATTTAACTGTGCCATATCTAAGCAAGAATACAACTATACTATAACACTCCTCAGAGATTTTTCCTATATGTAATTCTTACACTTGACTAATTGGTCATTAGCCAAATAAGCTCTTGTTAGTAAAAATTCTAGAGGAGCAACCTGGAATGGATTATGTAATTTGTGAAAGCTTTTCTAAAATGAATGTGACTCACACTCAAATAGATACGATTTATTAAAAAAGTGGAAGGGTTATCTTAGCAAAGGCTTGATTTTCCTATTCTTTAGGGGGGAAGAGTCGGGGCTGTATTCAGGTAGGCATCTTTTCATGGCTGTACTTACAGAGATCTATTATAATAATGTCCTCCAGGGGGCGTTAAATCTTCAGCAAAGCTCCAGACTCATCCGTAGGCCTTGAAATCCAGTTAGCAAAAGCAGACAGTCCAGCTTTCTTCTCACTGGAATGCAGGAGTTCTGGGGCCCATATCCTGAATTTCACATCTCAGCCTTCAGAGTAAGCTGTACACTTTTTAGAAAAACTAGGGTGGGCATGAAAAGCCCATGCCTTGGGGCGCGAGAGCACCTGTGTAGCCTGGCCACAATGCTCTGAATGCCCTAAAAGGTCTTGGGTTGGCTGACCCTCATGCTCCATGCTGGTAACCCTTTTAGAGACAATTGGTGCGTTTAAAAACTGAAGTGCCCTCTAAGGGCAGAAACGTGATTCCTGGAAGCCCAAAGGTAACCTAATATGGACTGCAGATGGCGAGGTGGGTCAAAATGGCAAAGGATACCGCCTTCCTACTTAAGCTCACAGAGGGCTATTTTTCCTGTTATTTTTAAATGAAACCATCATTTAGGAGTCTGAAAACCTCTAGGTCTGGGAAACCAGCAACTTTCTGTAGTAAAGTCTATGACTGTGAAGTAACACAGTTCAGTGGTTCAGCGGACTATAAGTTCTGGAGTTGGCTAATGGGGTTCCCTTATCTGCTTTGTGTATTATAAGCGCTAGGGTCCTGAATTCGTTGCTTAAATTCCTGTGTCTCTGATTCCTCATTCACAAAAGACTATCTCCTAGGGTAATTGTGAGGATTAAGACAATCTCAAAACAGTACTTGGGACATAGTAAGTGTTCCATAAATGCAATCAGTGACTCTTATTCCTGAGTCTGGAGCTGAGATCCCCATGGTATGGCTCCAATTTTTCTGTCACTTCACCCCTACATAGACTCCTTTATCCCAAATACCTCCCTACACTTTTATCCCTTTGCTCCTTCTGCTTCCTCTACCTTCCTTGGCTGTACCACTATCTGATGAGATCCCACCCAAATTTCAAGGATTAACTGTAATGACACCTTAACACCCCCGCCCCCAACCCCTACAATTCCCTACTTTAAGAATTAAATGAGGGAATTAAAAGTCTTCCTCTATTTCTGAACAATATCGGGGACATAATACCTTCAGGTATACACATTTGTTAAAACTTATTGAACTGTACACTTAACATGGGTGCATTTTTAAATATGCAGATTATACCTCTTTAAACCAACCCAGTAGGAACATAATGAGAAGACCTCAATCTTCAGAGAGAGGAAGACTTCTGATGCCTTTTACCTGGCAGGTCGTTGAACCTCTTTCACCCGCAGTTTCCTCTTACACAAATGGGATACAGTGGTCACTTCTCCTGTTGCAGTGAGGGCTCACAGACACACCAGTATAAAGATGCCTTGCACAGCGCTTGCACACAGCTGATGCTATGTGACTGTCAGGACCTTCCTTTTTAGCACTGCTATTTCTACGTTGGTCACACACCCCTGTCCACTAGAAGGTAATACTGGGAACAGAATATGGGTAGCCTTTTTCTTTTCTGTGCTTCTAGAAAAAAGTAGAAGTTGTGTCTTTTCATTGCTATGCACACCAATTTTTAGATAGCAAAAATTTAGAGGCATCCCAGTAGACTAAGCCCCTGCAGGACACCATGCTGTGTGTTATTACCTGGGTTCACCAAGGCTCGGTGTTCTAACGGACTGACAGATGCTTTACTTGGTAAATAATTTGGCTACGGCTCCCCCTTGTACAGTAGGGTTTAGTAATACATCTTTCACTCTGATAGCTCTTTAGGTTCACCAGGGTTGTTCATTTCCCTTTCCTATACAAATGGAATAACTATGCTGTTTTCTTGACCAATAAGTCACTCTGTTTTCCATGGTTCAAAGTTAAGCTTTTATTTGGTTTTAAATTAAAAAAATAAATTTCATTATTAAATAGTGAGATGGAGCTAAATAATGTTCAGATAGTAGCTGACTCAGGGATATACCACCAGGGGGTACAACGGAGGGGTGGGTCACCTAAACTAAAATCATTTGTTATGTTGTCATGTCTGTTAAAAGTTCAACAGTGGCATAATTCAAAAGAAACGGATATACAAAGTTTTAAATGTTTACAACTGATGAGAGAAGTAAACCACTTATTCTACTGCAATTGCACACAAATTTCTTTCTCAATGCCAGTCAGTTTGGACACTATACCACAGTGCTAATGTCGTCGGGTTCATCTGCTTTCTTTTGCCTGCTTGGCAGGGATTTCAAGTATTCAAGGTGTCTGCGGGCATCCTCCTGATTTTGCCTCACGTAATACACCACGTAGGAGATCACCATGGTGAACCAGCCAAACATGGTGACCAGCATGGCATAATCGGTAGTTTTTTTAGGGAGGTTACAAAGGTCGGCATCATTGGCAGCATTGAGAAATGGTCTCCCCGCGTGTTCATCCAACACAGAGGTCTTACAGATCACGTTGTGGGCGGTCTCGTGATTGGACGCCATGCTCCGCAGAACTTGCTGTAGAGTACAGTCGCAGTGCCAGGGGTTGTTGGCAATTCTGGCCCTGGCCTTCAGGTTATTGAAGGCGTTTTTGTGCACACTTTGAATCCGGTTGTCAGACAAGTCCAGAGTCTGCAAAGTTTCAGCTACTCCTTTGAAGGCATGCTCATCGATAAACTCAATGCCGTTTTTGGACAGGTTGAGAACTCTCAGTTGATGGAGGTCCTTAAAAATCTCATTGGGAATTGATGTGATCTGATTGGAGTCCAGGTACAACAAGACTGTTTCAGGAGGAAGATCTCTAGGTATTTCCTTGAGATTTGCATTGCTGCAGGTGACATTTAAGCCCCCAGAGGAAGAACAAAGACAGCCCTTGGGACACATACTGGCAGAATGAAAGCACAGTATCATAAGAACAAAACTTTGTAGGAGGAGACACATGGAGAGGGAACGGGTCAACCACAGGTCTACCAGATTCATGCTGGAATGTCAGCATAATCACAAGCCCATTCCTCATTTACTCCAACAAACAAGTGTGGCAACGGTTCCAGCCCTGTCCACACCGCTGATTTCCTTCTTGCGCAGTTCAAAAGGTTGCCACTAACACACGTGTCTCTTCATCATTCCTGTCCTTGCTTGGATACCTAAAGGAAAGGGAAGCAGATGCTGTTAGCTCTTTTGCAAAGGGAAGCACATTGCAATTAAAAGCACTCTCAGGCACCTGGCATTCTATGTGGGCAGGAGAGTTGGTTACGCAGGTAATTTCCATGAACACCACTGGGAGTTGTCTGCGTAATGGGAATCTCCAGTTCAAATCCCAGTTGCTGGGGGAGAAAACTCTCAATAAATGAAAACATTTCTGAATTATGTTGCCTTGTTTTTAGTTATGCAGAATTAGAGCAAACAGTGCAGATTTTTCTCGTCTCTACTGGTTTTTCTCCTGAACCCAATCTGACTTCTACAGCAATACATTTTAATTATACCTTTCTCCCTACAGTATAACATGCATTAATGTGAGTTAGCCCTGCATTTTGGCTGCAAGGAAAAATAACAATAATACTTCACAGGTAATGATTAGAGATAGTAGTATCTATCATGGCTTCTGACATTCCAAGTTTGCATATTTTCTCTTACGTGAAATAGGAAATGAACGAGTGCATTCCAACTTTCACAACAAAATGTTGCTAGGGACTGTCAGCCCAGAATATCCAAAAGAGTTGCCTCCCCTGTAACCTCCTGAGATTACATCATACCTGGGAGGATGCCCTTAACTGAATTTCCAAAGGATTCTCTCTCTGTTTTTTAAACAACATATCCCCTCCCCAATAGAGCTTTAAATATGACACATACTTCCAAGTGTTTAAAAATTTGTTTAAATTATTTTTTTACAGAGAGAGGCGGGGGGAGAAAGAGAGAGAGAGAGATCTGTTGGTCCACTTATTTATGCATTCATTGGTTACTTCTTGTATGTGCCTTGACCAGAGATCTAACCTGTAACCTTGGTGTATCGGCATGATGCTCTAACCAACTGAACTGCCCAGCTGGGGCCTCTCCAAGACTTTTTAAAATATAAGATGAGAAATAAGAAATAATAGCCTCCAAGATTTCCCCAATAGCCTATTATTTCTTTCCAGTCATAAATACAGTGTGGGGCAAAAGTAGGTTTACAATTGTGAGTATGCAAAAGAGTTTATTCTTACATGATCATCATGTATTATATCATTTTTCATATGAACAACTGTCAACCTACTTTTGCCCCACCCTTATATTATTAATGTTCGAAGGGGCCTCAGAAATTGAAAAAAATCAAGTAATATGAGGAAGGTTGTGATCTTACTCAAAAATAGAGATGAGAATGTAAGTTAACCTTCAAAATCCTCTCATGTAGAGAGGAGAGGCATCTTTGCAGCCAGTTTCCAGAGGAGGCAAGTGGATCTGGGAGAGATTATGTGACTTGTCCAAGGTCAAATAGCATGTAGGTGGTAAAGAAAGGACTCAGGCCAAAGACTTTGTTCTGAATCATTAATCTCACAACTCTTTCTGTTACCTCCACAGCTCTGTCCCAAATCCATCTGTTCCAGGAGGACAGTCAGGATCCAGGGAGCATTGCTTGTTGTGATTTCTGATGCAGTTATGTTGCAGCTCAATCCCAAATGGAGGCCTCCCATGGAGCTCCATGGAGGGGGCTCTCTGCCTTATGTAGGGAATCCATGCCTGACTTCAGAGGATTCTCTCTCAGGACTGGAGAAACCTTCAGCCCTCTTATAGAATTTCAGCATGAGCAAAAAATGACTCTCTGCACACTTATCTTTTCTAAAGATCCCAGATGGATAAATACAGAGGGAAATGACTCCAAATGTCACCAAACTCACAGAAGAGAAGATTAATGTGAGCTGAAAACATAATGAACTGGGTTGTTAATCATGGAAAAAATGAGATTAGTGACAGCAGACTCGTGTGGATGTGCTTTTGGAATCCTGAGTCCCTTAAATGCCAGAGAATGCTAGAGAAGGACCCCTAGGCTTACTAAGCCATCCATCAATAGCTCATTTCACTTGCAGTGAAATTTTCTCTTCCTTCCACGTTGTCCTTCAAAAGTGGCATTTAGGGAATCTAGGAATTGTCTAAATGGGAGAGAGAAATTAGCGGGTCTGGAGGGGAGGACACTTAGAAGAAAGAGGGCAGCAGAAGGACAAGGGTGCCAGGAGAAGGACATAGGAGATGGGGGAAATGAATGAGATTAGACAAAATCAAGGGCATCCATGTCATTAAGCAGCTTCTATCCACTGAGTACATATGGCTACCCTAGATCCTGCTGAAAGGTGGGAAGCCTCCTCTGGTGGACACTCCACCCCTCTCCAGAGACAAATTAAGAACCTGTCCGAAGAAACATGTGTTCTAATTTAGACTATTAGTTTCATGAAGACAGAGACTCATTTTGCCTCATACAGAAACAATAGTAAACAAAAAGCAGAAAGTACACTGGGTTTGTATTCCAGCTTTGATCTTTATTAGCAATGGGCTGGGCAAGTTGTTTAACCTCATTAAACCTCACTTCCCTTGTCTTCATGTAAAGATTTAAAAAACACCTAATTACAAGGTTGATGTGAGCATTTTATGAGATAATCCATGTGAAGCACTTAGCACAATTCTTAATAGGTAGTACAGAACTAAATAATTATTAGCTATAGTTACTATTATTATCCTAGACACATTCCCAACTCCTAGCATAGTGCTTGACATGTAGTAAGGGCTAAATACCTATTGTATGAATGAACCAATGAAGTACTGAAGCATCTAGCTGTGCTTTTTCTTCCTTATGGTAATTACTTTTACATAAATATTGGCCCATGAAATGTCTATTGGTTTTGCATCTCAACATGATGGTTTTAGAAAAAATCCCGAGTGCAGGCTCCTGGTTGATGAGAGGCAGAATGGAATTCTTTCTTAGTAGGCTTCTCCAGACTTAATCATGTTTTCTCCAGAATGGTCAATCCAGTGGTCACAGACAAGAAATGGTTAGGGCATATCTTGAGTTTTCCACATCAAAGTGCAATCCCTTTGGAAATGTCAACCTTCATACCCCAAATGATTTGCCTATACACTAGATGGAATGCCTATTAGGAGTACAAATTCAGAGTATCCTTTGTATTTGAAGAGGCTGGACTCAAACTCAGTATGTTCATCCTTCTTCCTATGATGTTCGATAAAAGGAACATAAAAGCTTTCGGGATTGCCTAGATTGCTGGGAGCTATGACTCAGCCTCTAGAGCCTCCACCCTCAGCCAGGACAAAGACACAAGAGATGCAGGATGTGGAGAGCTGAGCCCTTGGATGTCCACTAGGCAGACAGTAAGACCAAAGATATCGAGCAAGGTCATCTTCAGCGGGGAGGATGGAAGAGCTGCCTCTTCACTCTATTATGTTGAAATACTATGGAACAGGAAAACATGGGGAAATGTGCCTCAGAGTAAAAAAAAAAAGTGAGTATTCTTCTGATATTGGTTATTGTGCAGTAGAGTACAGAGCTAAAGGGGAGCCTGAAAAACTCAACTTCCCTTCTGCTCTGTTTCCAGTCAGGTCTACCCACAAACCCAAAGTAGCAAACAAAGAGTGGGTAGAACATAGAGAAGGCTTGAGGTCCCACTGGTTTGGGCAACAATAGCAGGTTTCACTGCCTGTCCTTCTGATAAGGAACAAGACCCATCAAAAGGACAGACCAAATCCAACAACATCTTTTCTGCTTCTTAATTCTCCATCTGCAATTCTCAACTCATTAGACTACTCTATCCTTATCTCCTTATCTCCTTCTAATACATCTGGGCCAATCAGGAAGCTACAGTATTTCTGAATGTGGTATTCAGGGATGAGCTGTGCCTCTAAGTGGCCATTTCATCCATGGTCCCATGCCTTGCTTATATTGTCCTGTCATCTATGCTTTTGAGCTATAGGAATTAAAGCTGGGATTGGGTGTAAATCACCAAATACTATTTCCAGAAGGAAAAAAATGGGGCTGTTAACAGACTGACTGAGAAGGCTTTCCTTCAGTATTGAATAACAATTCTGTTTTCCTTTCTATTTCTTTCTTCTCATCATTAGGAGATTCTCAGGGTTTCTAATCCCCAAGCTTTCATTAATTCTTATGAGATAACAGAGTGCACCAATTCAGAGAGAAATACCAGACACTCCAATTTCTTCTAATTACAACCCATATAATTCTGCTACCAAACAAAAGACTTTTTTTAAAAAGAAAAAGATAAGGTCTTTCAATTGAAGACATACAATTCAGAACAATGAGAAAAAAATCATAAATTTAAAGTTAAAATTAAAACTTCTGTGTGACAAAAAGTAAGATCATATATAAAGTGAAAGATGATTTAAAAAGGAGGGCTGGTTTCTTTAACATAAAGAAGTTTTTGCAAAGGTATAAGGAACTGATCCAATGGAAAGATGGACAGAAAAATCACCAACAAATCAGATGAAAAGATTCTTGATCTCACTGACAGTAAACTAAATTCAAGTTAACATACCTATCATCTTGGTTTAAATTCAGAAAATGTTAATAAAAGTGGGAAGAACAAAGTACCCTCAAACACTTGATGAGGGGATAAGTTGGGGCATTCTTTCTGTATGAGCAATTTAAGAATATCAATGATTTAAAATTTAAGAATAACATAGACTGACTTGTACTGATGTAAAGTTCTCCAAAGATGACCACAAAAAACAGCTTGCAAAAAAAAAAAAAAGAAAGAAAGAAAGAAAGAAAGAAAGAAAGAAAGAAAGGCTCTTGGTGCAACCACAGCAAAATTATAACTAGACTACAAAACAAATACCACCCTGAACTGTCAGAAAATTGAGCTGTATGAAAGTCCAACAACCAAGGAATTAAAGAAGCCACATTCATCTAGACAGGCCACATTACTAAGACAGGAATCAAAGCAGCTCTACCAAACACACAGAAACAAACACAAGGAGGCTGCCAAAATGAGGAGACAAAGAAATATGGACCAAATGAAAGAACAGAACAAAACTCCAGAAAAAGAACTAAGCAAAATGGAAATAAGCAATCTACCAGATGCAGAGTTCAAAACACTGATTATTAGGATGCTCAAGGAACTCATTGGGTACTTAAATAGCATAAAAAGACCCAGGCAGAAATGAAGATTATGCTAAGTGAAATAATGAAAAATTTACAGGGAACCAACAGTGGAGAGGATGAAACCAAGAATCAAATCAGTGATTTGGAAATAAGGAAGAAAAAAAATTCAATCAGAACAGCAAGAAGAAAAAAGAATAAAACAACCCCAAGGATAGTATAAGGAGCCTCTGGAATATCTTCAAATGTACCAACATCCAAATCATAGGGGTGCTGGAAGGAGAAGAGAAAGAGAAAGAAATTAAAAACTTATTTAAAAAATAATGAAAGAAAACTTTCCTAATTTGGTGAAGGCAATAGACATACAAGTCCAAGAAGCACAGAGAGTCCCAAACAAAATGGACACAAAGAGGACCACACTAACACATCATAATTAAATGCCAAAGGGTAAAGGTAAAGAGAGAATCTTTAAAGCAGCAAGAGAAAAGCAGACAATTAATTACCTATGAAGGAGCTCCCATAAGACTGTCAGCTGATTTCTCAAAAGAAACTTTGAGGCTAGAAGGGACTGGCAAGAAGTATTCAAAGTGATGAAAAGCAAGGACTTACAGTCTAGATTATTCTATCCTGCAAAGCTATCATTCAGAATTGAAGGACAGATAATGTGCTTCCCAGACAAGATAAAGCTAAAAGAGTTCATCATCACCAAGCCCTTATTATATAAAATGTTAAAGAAACTTATTTAAGAAATAGAAGATCAAAACTATGAGCATTAAAATGGCAATAAATTCATAACTGTCAACAGTTTAATCTAAAAAACTAACCAAACAAGCATAACAGAACCAGAATCAAAGATATGGAGATCGGCTGGAGGGTTATCAGTTGGGAGGGGGAAGAGGGAGAATAGGGGAAAAGGTGCTGGGATTAAGAAGTACAAATTGACAGGTACAGAATAGTCAGGGGGTTAAGAACAGTGTAGGAAGTAGAGTAGCTGAAGAACTTATATGCAGGACCCATGGACATGAACTAAGGGAGGCAATTGCTGAAGGGAAGTTGGGTACCAGGCAGAGGGGGCAAAGGGGGAAAATTGGTACAACTGTAATAGCATAATCAAGAAAATATATTTTGAAAAGGGTTCTTATAGCCTAATCCTGTTTGTGTAAAAAGTTTAAAAAGAGAAGATAAATATGAACTGTAGGTTTGTAATTTCCATGTTTACATATGCATAGACCATTTCTAATGGATGTATAAGAACCTATTAATAATAGTTAAGTCTGAGGGGAAGAACTTGGGGATGGCAAGGGAAAAGGAATTGTCTTTTTATTTTATACCCTCTGTATGGTTTTTAACTTCTTATAGTATAAAGGTGTTTTGTTTGTTTTTGTTTTACAATAAAGCTTTAAAAGATTTAATACAAAAGGACATGGGATTAGCTGGAAAACCAATCCAAATATACACCTCAGAAAGCCATGTTTGAGTACATAAAGGATGATAAAATGGCAATAAATATATATATATTTATCAACAATTAAATCCAAAAACCCCCCCAAATTAATGAACAGGCAGAGCAGACTCATAGATACAGAGAGCATTTTGATGGTCGCCAGATGGGCAAGGTATTGGGGGGTGGGGGGTTGGGTGAAAAATATGAAGAGATTAAGAAGTACAGATTAGTAGTTACAGAATAGTCATGGAGATGTAAGGGGCAGCATAGGGAATATAGTCAATAATACTCTAATAACTATGTATGTTTTCAGATGGGTATGAAATTTTTTGTTATTACATAACTGAGTAATTTATGTAATGTCCAGTCACTTGGATGTATACCCCAAACTAATATAATAATGTATGTCAGCCATAATTGAAAATGAAAAATGATAGAATAAAATTAAAATTAAAAAAGAGTTGGGACAGTGGTGGCCAGGAGGGTCAGACAAGTGAGAAGACAATGAAATTTTAAAAGCTGAACGTGTGTCCACACCAGAGACCGAGTACACCAAAGGACAACCGTGAGGCCACAGATAAAAATAAAAGTCAAACTCACAACCTGCAGCAGCCAGCCCAAATCAGCCAGGTCTTGATCAGTAATAACTGCCAGCTTTCCTAATTTTTGTGCCTGTTTCCAACTTCGGAATAACCAGGGACCCCGCATCTGCTCCCCTAACAAATCCCAGAGGATGCTCTGGTTCTAATTAGCCTGCTGCTGGCCTCCCCACGCCAAAAGCCTCCATCAGGGCTTACTGAAGGCTTTCGTTTTTCCCTCTCTAAAGCTTTTACACTTTCCTTCCCACTTTTGATTCCCTGCCAAATGCAAGGGATCATGGTTAAGTCCCTTGCTATAAAAAGCTCGGAAAAAATGGCCTTTGCTTGTTCTCCTTTGGGTAGTGTTTGTTTATTTTCACAAACACTAAAGTTTGAGTATGTGGTATTTTCAGTGCAATATTTCCAAAATTAGCTTTGGAACGTAACCTATAACAGAAATTATATACTTATTTTTTAATATGCTTGCATTTTTTTAAATAAACTAACTATGGGTTGCATGAGCCATCAAGGTCTGTAATACCTGACCATAAATTTAGGGAGGCTTGCACCTGAATAATTCAGGTGAACAAATGGTACAAGTAATTTTCTCTACTGCTGTTCTTTGAGGTCATGTTCATAGATACAGCTCCTTCCTTCATATCTTTAGCATCGACACCTGCCATGAATTTTAGTTCTACGTGTCTATTCACATCTACCTCTCACCAGAAGATTGCTCCAGGGGTTCAAACTGGGCGTACCTAAAAGTAAAATCATTTCCACCTTTCATCTCCACTCACTTACCTTCCTCCTCCACCATAAATCACTTGTTCTTCCCTCCTGATTTTCTTAAAGTTTTTATTTGTATTTTCCCATCGATCTCTCCTATAGTTCCTTTATATTCCTTCTATCTCTCCTTTATATTTCCACTGCCTCTTCCCATCCAAACCTCCATCACAACATTCTGAATGAAAGCAAAAGAACCTCCTTTTCCAGACTGCCCATGTGCAGGCTCACCCTGGTCTCATTCCCCTCTAATGTCAGGGTAAGGGAACACTCCAGTCATGTATTCCCACTGGTCAGAAAGCTTTACTGACCCCCTGTTGCCCATAGCAATCCTCTTCCGATCCTATCTCCCACCACACTTCCTTACCCAGCAGAGAAACCTGAGCTCAGTAACATCAATCAGTGACCAGAAGCTGAAATGGCACTTCAAATATGAGATTTATCAGGAGCCATCCTCAGGGAAGAGCTCTACAGCTCGGAATAGCTTTCCTGGCTCCAAATCCAGCTATGACGATCTGGCCCATGAGTCGTTTAGGTGGCCCATTCCTAACAGCACTATGTTCTCCCAATTAAGGGTAAGAACTGACAAGGCAGACAGATACAGGGGGACATCAAGGATCTTTATACTTAAAAGAGTACAATCTGCTTGCAGATCCAGAATTGTTTAAGGCAGGGAGCTCCCCAAACCTCTGAATGCTTCCTTCTCTAATATCCTAGCCTACTCTATTGTTTATCATTTTCTACTCAAATTAAAGACATCTATTTATTTTTACTGCCAGACCATAAGATTTCAGAGGGCAAGTTCCGTGTCTTACACATTTTTTAATTCTCACATTGCCCATGGTAAGGGTTTAATAAATATTTATTATTAAAATGGATTAGGACCCATTCTCATTTGATCATAAAACAGTTGTCATTAATTTCACATTTATTACATGCCAGGTATTAATTAAGTGATGACCTCATTTAACAGGATGGTAAAATAGAAATCTGACTAGGTTCCTGGTTCAGTGGATATAGAAATCCAAAGTGAGCTGTCAAGTTGCCGTGTAAAGGTTGGTTGTTACATGTTCTGCGAGTCCAACATCTCCTTGCCCACTTTGAGGGCAAAACGCATCCAGACACACCTATCCTGTCACCTCCCCAAGAAGAGGAGAGAATTATTACATGACCCCTGGAGCGGGGGAGCAAAATGTCCTAAAACAAGAACCAGGTTGATTTATTGTTTGGTGAGGGAGGTGAGTGATGTTTCCATGGTGGGGTGAGCCTTTACTCTCAGAGTTTATCAAACAAAGGAAGGGGACCTATTTCCTATAGATCAGATACGGCCATGTTGAGGAATGAGATCCATCCCCAGTGGAGAATATTTTGTGTTCCAGATCTCAGTTTCAGGCACTGACTTTCCCCCTTTGAAACCTATTTCATAAAATAAACATTTAAACAAACCCTCAATGTATTAGGGGAAAAAAAAACAACTCTTATGAACACATTGCCTCCTTTCTACATGATCTGATGCCCAAGATCTCCAGGGTGGGTTTAAAAGTTCTTCCCACCAGGGACGCACTGTAAAAACAACCAACAAAAAAATTTCTTTTTTGGACCCACAATTTATCTTGCTGTGGGTAGCACACATAGAATAAGTATAAGATTATGTCTTTGCTAACATCTGTATTTATTATCCAATGTGCTGCAAGTTTATAGAGACTGTGTGGGAACTCACACATCTCAGTTCCTTTCTGCTATTCTATTCTTATTTCCCAGCAATTGCCTATGGCATTAACAACAGTGATAGCTCTGCAAACTCTTAACACATCATCTACATAAATGTAGATCCCAAAGACTCATCAGGGTCCAGAGGCAACTAGAAAGCTGCTTTTAGAAAACACTTACTAAGGCTGAACTCGGTTGCATTTCTCAGTAGGATGAATGACTGTTACCATTATTAAAAAATAGATCCTGCTTCACCCTATCCATTGACTGGGTCAGATTGGTACAGAATTGAGGTCCAAAACCAGGGTCCAGAAACTAGATTCAATCCTTCTGTGGAATAAATTCCAGGAATGGAGTGAACTCACACATCCATGCCTTAGCTGCCCAAGGACTATGACCATTAATATTCAACTCATTGGTCTCTAGTTACAATGATAAAATGAAATAAATATATGCGAGATGTGTTTCAGAAACCATCAATGATCATTCAAAGATGATATTCTATTATGGGTTTCAGTATTTAGTTGTTTCCTAAAATGTCAGGTCATTCTCATTCTTGAGCCTCATTATTTTTTTCTTAAGCATAATCAACTAGGAAATGATTCCTGCGCAGCGGTCCCCAACCTTTTTGGCACCAGGGACCAGTTTTGTGGGAGACAGTTTTTCCATGGGGGATGGGGTGGGGGGGGGCACTGAGGGGTGGAGACAGGAGGCGGAGCTCAGGCAGTAATGCTGGCAGTGTCCATGGGGAGGAAGGAGGGAGGCTGGGGACCCCTGCTATACAGTATTCATGCCAAAATACATTTAACCTGAATCTCATGGACAGAAAAGGAAATGACCAACCCCAAACTTGAGACATTCATTGTACAGGGTGACTAGTGCTTTTCAAGGGTCATGGGAGGGAAATAAGAGAAAACAAAAACAGGCTGTGGAGGTGTTCTAGATGAAAGGAAAAAGATGTGACTACTAAAGGCCATGCAAATGGACTTCCGGAATCTATTTAATTTTTTTAAAGATTTTATTTATTTTATCTTTAGAGGGGAAGGGAAAGAGAGAGGGAGAGAAATATCAATGTGTGGTTGCCTCCCGTAGGTCCCCTGCTGGGAACTGGCCTGTATCCCAGGCATGTGCCCTAACTGGGACTCGAACTGCAATCTGTTGGTTCGCAGGCCCACGCTCAATCCACTGAGCTAGGCTGGTCTTCCGGAATTTAAAGAAATGCTAGCAAAGGTCATTATTGGAACAGTTGGGTAAAATATTAAATACAAACTATATGTTAACTATTATATCAAATTTAAATTTCTTGAGCTTTATCATATGAGTGGGGAGGAGCGCTTGTTTGTTTTTAGGAGGTACACACTGACGTATTTGGGGGTAAAGTGAAATGACAACTGAAACTTTTCTATCATCCAGCCAAAACAAAACTATATTTATATGTGAAAAGAGAGACAAATGTGGCAAAGACTTAACAATTGGTAAATGAACAGTGGCATATAGAAAAGGGTTCACTGTACCAACTTTCCAACATGTCTGAAAGTCTCAAGTTTTTTAAATGAAAATTGGGAGGAGGGGAGAGTCTATGCTTAACGAGAAACAACAACAGAACCAAACCTCGAGAGGAGGAGAAATCCCATTTTGGGGGGTACTAGTCAGAGTGTGGCCTATATCCTTGTAGTGACACAAAATTGAAACCTTGGTAACAATGAGAATTTTTGAAAAAGTGCATTGCAGGCTGAGCCTAGAAAAAGGGCTGGCACACTGACAGAGCATGCCCGTGTGGGCCTGTTTTTAATTGGGCCGCATGGAATGTGTGGCTTGGCTACTCACAGGTCATGTCATCTCTCTATCCAAACCTTTTCTCAGTTGAGCATGGAAGGTAATAATAGCTTCCTCCTTAGAGGGGTTTTATAAGAATTAATTAAGAAAGCACATATAAACACTTAGAAAATATTTTGTTACATGATAAACTCTCAGCAAGAGTTGCTATTATTGTTATTTCTATTACTACTATTATTGATATCACCATCATCATCCTCATCATTGACGTGGGGTCTAGGGAGGGCTGCCTTCCCTTTATTCCAATAATGGGAATAATTCTGATGGCGGCTAAAATTCCCTGGGCATCTACTATGTGCAAGGCACTTGACCAAATGCTTTAATTTTAAGATGGAAAAACTTTTTCCCTAGAGGCTCCTCATATCTGCTTAGATGCCTTAGATGATGAGATTCAGGACTTTGAGCAGATGAGAGTTAGATGAGACTTTGAATTTTGAGTTGTTGCTATAACAGGTTAAGACTTTTGGGGATGTTGGTATATGACGAACATATTTTCCATGGGGATGGATGTGAATCTTTCAGGGCCAGAGAGTTGGTTATAGCAGCCTGAAAAATGTCCCCCCAAATATCAAAGTCCTTGTCACCAGAACCCATAAATGTAACATTTTATGGTAAAAGAGACTTTTGAGGTGTGATAAGGGATTTTGAGATGAAGGGATTTTCCTGGATCATCTGGGTAAGCCCTAAATGTAATTACAAACACCCTTATATGACGGATATTTGGGATAGTCAACACAGAAGAGAATGAGGTAATATGACTACTGAAGTGGACATTGAAGTGATGTTGCCATAAGCCAAGAAATGCTGGCAGCCAGGAGAAGCTGGAAGCAGCCAGAGATAACTTCTCTAGAGCCTTGGAGGGAATGGGCCCTGCTGACAAACTCATTTTGGTCCGATGAAACTGATTTCAAACTTCTGCAATTCAGAACTATAAGACAATAGATGTGTGTTATTTTAAGTCACAAGGTTTGAGGTAATTTGTTACAGCAGCCTAGAAAATGAACAAAGGCATAAGTGGGGAAAAGAACTCAAAGTCAGTTCTAGCCAACTTCCCATTGCACAGGGTCAGGGACTTCCGCTGCAACTAAACGCCTGGCTTAGCTCAGAGCCTCCTGGCAGCTAGAGGAAGAAGACAAGAATATCAGATTATAAAATGGTCATTATCTAACATAATACAAATATTCATTATTAGCAGAGTGAAACTTTTTCAAATTTTCAGACTTTTTAAAAGATCCTGTGAAAGGGCTACCATACAACTTAATGGACAACAATATCTTTAAATTGCCACTGATGATGCATCTCTATTCTCCTTTGGCTTCAGGCATAAGGTGAAATCACTGCTCTGTGAAAGACTTTCTAAGCCATAGAAAGCTAAATGACCATCTAGGGATAATGTATACTACAGATGCATAACAAAACAGAGATAGAATAATTAGCCTATCCCTCATAATGTGTGTCGGGGGGGGGGCGGTTATAAAATTTTTTACACAAAGACACTGACAGTGAAAAGCAGTACTGGGACACCAGGCTCACACAGAAGCTGTTCCAGACAAAATGAGACACAAGATCCTATTATCCTACACAACATCCTTAGGAGTTAGGAGGGAGCCTAGCCAAGGCCACAGAAGGCCATTTCAAAAGAATGTGTCAGTCCCTGACTAAGACTAACACAATTTTTGTTCAGGGCTCAGTCTTCCTAGATAGCAGCATAAATTATCTTCTGTGGACTACTAACTTTTAATTTTACAAATAATATTATAAAACAAATATAATTTTTATAAATTAAAAATGCTATCCAGAATTCAAACATCTAACAAGTCAAATATATTATTCTTCTGGGACTTATAAAATAGGCACATACATATTTTATAATTGCCGTTTTAGTGTAGGTAACAATTTTTTTCCTTTTCAAGGTTCTAAATTGTCATGACATTTATCATTTTAATACCTGCATAATGCCCAGTGAATGGAATTATATATTAGATCTATTTAAACATTATTCTTTCATTAGATATTTTGGTCTTTTCCCAATTTGGCTGATAATTTACCATAAATAATGTGAAATTGAAATGCATGTTTTGAGTCAATAAATTTTCCCTGTCAGATTATTTTAAGATAAATTCTGAGGGGTGAGATCACCTGCATCAAAGAATTCTCAACTTCTTATCTGAAGGCTGTTCATGTTCTACAATCAGGGGTGTTCGACCTTTTGGTGTCTCTGGGCCACACTTAAAGAAGAAGAATTGTCTTGGGTCACACATTAAATACACAAACACTAACAAAAACTGATGAGCAAAAAAAAGGTTTTGAGTAAATTTACAACTTTGTGTTGGGCTGCATTCATAGCCATCCTGGGCTGCATGTGGCCCTCAGTCCATGGGCTGGACGCCCCTGGTATGTCATTGAAAGGACCGTTACCTATCATGATGGGCAATGTCTTTAAAATGACCAAGTTTGCTTTTCCTGTCCAGTTTATATGGAATCTGTGTCCCTAGGGTCAAAACCAGACGATGCAGAGTCATTTCATGGGGCAGGTGGCAGCTCCAGGTGGCGGAGTCTCCTTCCCCTGGTCTCATCCACTGTGGATCTTAGTCATAATGGTGCTAAGAACAGCTGGCTCGGTCCATTTTCTCCCTGGTCAGAGCAGAGCAGACCAGAGAAGCAGGATACTATTTTTGGTCAAAATTGGTATTTAAAAAATCTGTTTATTTACAGCTCCTATAACATTTTCTTGGCAATAGCCTACTATTTTTCTTAAGAAGAGCCACTGGGGAAAAATAATGCCCTGTATAATTTTTGGTTTTCATTTAAAACATAACTGTGCAAAGATAAATATATAAGACTGTTTCTTCACTGAGGCACTGTTTATCATAGCAAAAGCAAAAACCAAAAATTAAAAAATAAACTGTACCCTAAAAATCCATCAGTCCATTGGAAAAAAATTAAATATGTATATTAGTACATCAGTACAAAAGGAAGAAGCAATATATAAATCTTGATTTAGAAAAGATCTCAGATATATATCAGGTGAAAAGTATCCATTTATGATTACATTTATGTAAAGCAAAACAGATCTATACATAAAAATATAGTTTTAAAATTATGGAAGAACAACAAAAATTGATAATAATCTTACCTCTTGGGATAGTTCTAAAGTTGATGGTATGAAGAACAATTTTTAATTATTATCTTATACCCTTTTCTACTATTGCAACTTTTGGCCATAAGCATGATCATCATAATAACTAGGTGATCAAGAAAGGGATTAGCCAGTAGGCATTGACTGATAACCTATTTCTATTAGGAGTTAGAGTGATTACAAAATACGCAAGAGATGGTGTGTTTTCGAACCAGCTGAATCTCCCTGGGCAGTCGCTGAAACTCTGTGAATCTGAGCAGGAGTCTCAGTTATGGCACCACCAGGGGATCTTGGGCAAGTGGATTAACTGCTCAGCTTCCTCATCTATAAATCTGAATAACACTTACCTCATGGGTTTCTGCTGTGATTCTGATAGTGCCTACATCTTAGCACATGCTAGACACATACCATTAGCTCCACCTATACCTTCAAAGGGATCAGAATCAAGTTCAGATTTTCTAAGGTTCCTGAGGAATACTATGTATCTGAGAATTTTACTAAGTGAATATTGTGAAGTCACATAAGTCTGAGAAATGTACTATTTGAGAGTCACAATGGGCATTAGACTTTCAAAGGCTCTAAAAAATTACAGCACAGTATTTCCTAAAAGTCCTCCTGCCCGAAGGCCTCCCCGTGCTCCATTATTTTACAGCATAACCATCCACAGCATATGATATTCGCTAATCAGATCGAATTAAACCACATTTTCTATGACTCCTACTACCATACTCTTACTTTACTCAAATATTCTGCAGATGACAAGCTTTGCAAATAAAAGTTCTATCTGCACTTGAATGTCTCAGGGTTTATAATATTACCAAATAAAAACACCAACACCAAAAAAGTTAATCATCTGCAGCTATCACTGAGGATCATTTTGTGAAATTAAAGAAATGCCCCTTGATTAAAGCTATTCATGCCTGTCAGTAAATGAAGAAGAATGGGTTGGAATTATGAGTTTTACCCTCTCCTACTTCCTCATCCTCAGCAACTACATTCATGTTTGAAAAGGCCAGTAATGACATGCTCCCTAAAGGCCTTGAAAACCTTAGAGTGGTGTCTCAAAGGACTCTGGTGTTAGACATACCTAAGTTTGTCTACCTTTGTCATTCAACCCCTTTCTAGTTCCTAATTAGTGCGAATAACTCACTACTTACTATTTTCATGGTTTTTAGGGAATGTTACATAACACTGGACATCGATTTTTTTTATCTACAATGCTCATGGTAATTCTTATTTCACATAGTATGGTGGATTTTTTTAAAAAATGACTTTCACTATTGCTGATCCTGTATTACCCATCGTCTTTTGCGATGTAACCTGCAAGCTCCTCCCATGAAGAGGTGGAGTCTACGCCCTCACCCCTTGAATCTGGGTTGTCTTTGGGATTTGCTTCGACCACAATGAGGCAGAAATGACATGATGCCAGTTTCAAGCCTTGGTCTTTCCAAGAGGCCATGCGTACTCTTGCTTTTGCGCTTGGAGTTGCGCCTTCCCCCAGCTACCATGTGAAAAATCCCTGACCAGCCTGCGGGATGATGAGTGATCATATATAAAGGAGAGGCCAGTTGTCCCAGCAAAGGTAGTCCAGCCTAGAGCCAGCCATACTCCAAACACGTGAGAAAGCCCAGCCTAGACCATCAGAGTCAATTCTCTGACCTGCATGTGACCACAGAGTCAAGAGTGAGCTTCGCCAAGACCAGGAGGACCATCCAGTTACTCATGAATCTATGAGCAATAATAAATGCCACCGAGCTGGGGGATACTGGTTATGGAGCAAAAGCCAGAGGATACACATGACTATCTGAACAATTTAAAAAGTTGATATATTTATGTTTCTAAAGTAGTTGATATATTTATGCTGCTTATGCCAAAGCTTATTTGTTTAACACATATACACTAACAACAAATAGAACAGTATGCTTCTTAATAAAAGTATAATAGAGATCTCATTCAAGAATGTTGTAATTGCTTAATGTTGAAAGACATCAGCAGTTACATTACCATTAGAAAGTAAATTGTTTAATTCTATTTGCTGACCATGATAGTTAATGATGTCTCAAATTGTTATGGCAACCTCCAAGTAACTCAGAAAAACTGATAGACAGACAAAAGATACCCACTCAAGTCCAAGGTCAAATCTGAATAATACCTTTAATTATCGCTTGCTCCCACATCCCGGGTGCCCAGCACGGTGCCCAGCGTGAAGACAATGCTCTATCAGCATGGCCCAGGGTTAGGAGCAAGGCCTCCGGTGTCAGACTTTCTGAGTCTGAATCCCACCTCCCTCAACCCCTTTGCCTTGCCTCAGTTTCCTCATCTGCAAAGCAGGATAACAGCCTTGCTTACTTTTTTTTCATTTGTAGTAAGGATGAAGTGAGATTCCTCAGGTAAATTACTTAGAGTAGTACGCGGCCCATAGTCAGTGCACGATGCATGTTGGGTATTTCTCTCTTTGGGTGACTTTTGTTTTAAATGTACTCCAGGACACAGAGCCTGTGCAGACGTTCGGAGCACCTGTGTGCCACCACCCCTGGTGCTTGCTGGTTCCCTCGGGCTGTCAGAAGCCCTCCTGCAAACACTAAGACAAACATCAAAGAGACGACTATAGAGAAAGCAGAGTTTCTAGAGATTCTGTGAAGAATTTAAATGTCATGTCTCAGCAATCGTGATGAAACAGACTGAAATAAATAACATTGTATTAATTCAGGATCTATAGCCAGCATGTCTGGCACTTACAGGTGTGCACCTATTGTTTTCTCTGCACAAGATTCCATTAAACAAACCCCACTGTCCATGATGCAGGCATGAAGGATAGAACCCCAAGTGACTGCTTTCTCCAATTTCATTTTGGCCACTCACCCATCAACAAGCCTGTCAGACCTGTGCTTTCACACAAATTCGCACCAGATAATTTGGCTGATGACTTGAGGCTGACATGTGGACCCAGATTTCAATTAAAGGTGAATAGACAACTTACTTGCACTCATATTATCCTTCCTTGTAGAGCCTCATTATTTTCCTTCCCAGAACCCCTGTCTATCAAACCAAGTAGAGATTTGCTACCCCTACAGTTTAACAGAAAACAAGGGGTAAATAAATCATCCCCAATCTTCATGTAATTTGTCCTTGATTTCACATTTAGATTCTTCATCGTGTTAAGCACTTTTGAATTTCATCTTCTCAATGATCATATGGGGGATCCTGTAAGATCAAAGTTTACCTCATTTTTCCTGTGACAAGTATTTTTCCCAAAATGTACGTCCTCCTTAAACATGAAGACAGAATGGAAAAACCAACCAATATATATATGGAATGGTAGTCATACAAACAATTCGCCTGGGTGTTGCCAATTTAGTTCTACCAGGGGGATCATCAGATAGGCAGCCTTCTGTTTACCTAACTACACTAATGGATGAATGAGGTAGCCCTTGTTAGATGAATGGATTGCATATAGCCTAGAAGTATTCTTGTCTCTTCCTATTCTCTCCCTGAGCCCTCTACCTTCACAGTTAAACATAGGCCTATCCCCAATATATTTTTTAAAATCTTCCTTTCATAGTAAAGAAACTGCACAGAACAAAAAATGAAGTCAGAAGTAAAAAATGGTTTATCCTTTCCATATAGTGTCATTCACTGAAGTTCTACAGGAAAATGTGAGGCTTGATTTACCTCTGGGAATCACCCGGAAAAATTAACAGCTATCCAGGGACTTAGCTTGTGTCAACAACAAACCAAATACAACTTTCCAAACTCATTTAATTGTCCGCAGGATGCAGTAGGTCTTCCTCTATCTCCTTGCTTAGACATGATATGCCAGGTTACATAAAACTAAATTTGTATTCTCCATCCTAATATTTACTGTAGCTCAGTGAACCAGCTAGCCAAGTGGAGAGCAGCAAAGTGTAAGACTCTGTCCAGGCAAAGATAAGAAAGCCAAGCAGAGGAGAAAGCAATTTCTAGATAAAGATACATAAACACCAGCCTGTCTCCTGTAAATGCTTGTACAACTTTTAAAAAGAAGACCATCACTACTCACCCCAGCACTTCTTGCCATTTCTCTCTTTCTACTTCAGCAATTTCTAAAGTCACAGATGGGAGGGTTGGACAGAACAGGGCAGAACATCCATATGCAGGTGAGCCTGTGGACTATCTGAGTGGTCCACAAGCATCCCCCCAGCTACATTGGGACCAACAGCATAGTACATGCTCAATGAAAGATCAGATGGCTGAAAACACAGCAAAAGCTTCTCAAGAACCTAAGGGTCTGAAGGGGTGGGGGCTGAGGTCCCAGAAGGGACCCACCCTCCCCTCACCAGTGCACACTTCCACACTCCACCCCATCTGCAGGGCAGTTCCCATGGAAATGGAGGTAGAAAGAGAGCCACTAATTGTGAGCTGCTTCTTGTGCAATCAGGTTCAAAATAAAAACAGAGAGCCTATCACACTGGGGAAATAAAGAAGGCAGCATCCAAACCATGAAAACTGGCATCCAGCAAGTTGAGGAGGATGATGTCTCTGCTCCCTACAAGCTGCCCAGGGATGGCCCTGGTCACAGGAGGCCATGCTCTGAGATGGCTTGCTATTATCCACATCAGGATGGGTCCTGGTGTCCCAGACGTACTGTCATTGAGTCTGTGACACTGGTTTGGCCTGTGAGTTTCAGAGACATATAGTTAAAACATGAAGGTAAATTATTTATAGGCAGCAAGTGGCGCAGAGAGGCTGAATCTGTACCAAGTGGATGTTTCACTTTAAATTTGCAGCATTTCCCCCTTTGCCTAACTGTGTCTCAGCTCTAGAAGGTAAGTCTGCATCCGCAACCCTGAGGGACGTGGGGCGTCTGAGAGTCTACACGGCCTCCGTGTGCTCAGCTGCTGGGAACTCCCTGGAGCGGAGGCGACTCTGACAGGGCTGCAGACACCAGGTTCTCTCCAGCTGCAGAAACACATGCCACTCATTCCAGGATGGGGAGAGCACGGCCTTGGCCACATGAAGCACTGATTTTTCTACTGTCCAGGCTGTAGATTCTTGTCTGTTTGGGGGACTCAGGTGGGTCTGTTCAAACTGACCAACAATTGCATGGAGCAGAGACTGCCCTGCTCTTGTACAGCCAGAGCTAGGAGGGGTGCTAGAGAAGTGTACTCCAGGCAGTAATTATGGGAGTGCAAAGGAAATGGTCATCATTCTCTACTGGTGCTGGCAAATATTCCCCAGCTAAGCTGGACTTTTGCCCCTGGAACAAAGAACCAGGAGGACTATTAATGGTCATAAAATGGGTACCTGTTTTCTGCAGGGGAGAATGACACTTATCTCCTGGCCAGAGAAGGACAGAGACCTGGGTGTCCGGGTAGGAAAATATTTTTGAAGGTTCATCCCTATTAATCAGTCATTGTAAAACTTCCATGGTTTGTCTTCCCACGTATACCTGGAGCACCTGGGCCTTTTCTGAGATGACCAAGACGAAAGCTTCCATGAGGTGATTTTATTGTGTCAACAAAAGGAAGATGGATGGAAATCTTAGCAGAGGCCACTTGTGGCATGTCTTCTTGTTAGGTGGCACTGTCCAGTGGCTGCATGAATGAGAGCCATGGGAGATGGAGGAGCCAGGGCTAATTCTTGATTATTCAAACTATGGGTTATCTCAACCCCTGAATTTTCTCCCCATTCCAACTGCCTCCTGCATCTGGGTCATTTTCACTTCCTGTTATTGCCAGCACCAGAGGGAAGGCAGAGGAGATGAAGGGAAATGAAATTCAAATGAATCTCTCCTGCCACTTGTTAGCAGCTCAGCTCGCAAGTATACAAGGGGGAGGCAGCTGAAGCTCTTCTGTGGGTTTCAGTTCTTCATGCTATTCTTGTCCCCCCTGCTGCCAGGCAATATCGAGTGGGCTGCATGGAAATGATCTGTGGGATGAAAGAAGAAAGGAGGGCGGGGGGAGCTCCCTCTAACAGTAGCTTCTTCAAAGAATAGGAAAGGGAATTATATGCTCAGTGGCAGCACGCCACACAGATTAGTCCAAATTGTATTAAACAAACTCCTGTTTGGAAGCATCTTATCCCCTAGAACTAGAGGAACAGCGATGCTGAGACCATATTTAGAGCAATTATAATGCAGAGGATGCACTGATTGTCACAGCAGCACAAAAGAAAAAGAGAACGTATTCTTAAAAGAGTATGCCAAGGGCAACAAAAGCAGAAACAAGCAAAGACTGTCTCCAAACCTTAAAGAATAACGAAAAGAGAGAAAATACATTAAGACATTTAAACCCACTCTGGCCAACACAGATAATATGGCAGGAGGAGGACGCAACCCTTGAGCAAAAGCAAATGTCCTCCTCTCTCTGAGTTTATGACACAGGAAGCGGTTGGACTATGGTTACCAACGTCCTGTCCTGCTCTGTGGCGGATGCTGAGACATGCCACCCAGCTGCCCCTGCCATAAGGGCTTATCCCAGCTGCCGGGAATACTGGTGGCAGAGAACTTCCAGCTACCAGTTGCTTTGGGGCTTGTGTCCATGGCAGACTTACTTTGCCTTCCAGCCATATGACTGACCACATCCAATGGCTGACTCATATAGGAAGACAAAGGCCTTGCCATCTTGGCCTAATGTGGATCAGCTCTGAAGGGCCATTCTAGATCCAGGGCTGCCTGTGGTGTTGGCCGAGGCTACCACCGGGTCTGCATCACAGCTCAACTTCGCCCTCTCTCTAATCCATCCCGTCCCACCCACAAACATTGATCTCAGCGGTTCCTCGCAAGAAGCCTCTTGCATGTGGAATCCCGTCTCCAGAGTCTTCTCCCTTACAAGCTCAATACTCAGTAATCACTGCTTCTTTCTCATCCTGCCTGGGATGTATAGCTTATGACTTTTTCTGAGCTGAAGATTCACATTTGTGTGTGCTGCTGGCATATGTAAGAAGAGACACTATGAAACCAGTCAAAGAAGAAAGGCAAGTTGGGCGTGGGGTGGGAAATGCCAGCGAGAAAAACACTTTCAATGAGACGAATGCAAATAGAATAAAGAGATTTGGCGTCACATTCATTAAAAGAATCAGTATTGAAGTGACCACAAGGAACATGGAGCACCAAAAAGTCACAACTATATCTGTCAAGAAATGTTTATGGCACCCATATCGGGTCCAAGTATTGGGAGGAAAACAGTGAGTGGGGACAACATGGTGTTTATCCGGGAAAGGTAAGGGGCGTAGTCTGTGTAAATCCCCTACTGTAGCTCAACCCATTAATGAGCAAGTAACCTTTTTGGCTAAGCCAAGGAACATGACATTTTCTATTGGGGGGAAGTGCTTGCAGTATAATCTTAGAGAATGTTTGCCACCAGATGAAGACATCAATAACAGAGAGACTGGACTGAATTATTGATTGATCTGGACACACTCCCCACTGAATGTCGTTAGACACAGCCTTCAGATCCTACGTCTGGGAGAAGTAAAATGGATACAGCTCAATCAATGCAGATTCGTGAAACCAGGATCCCCCTGAATTGTCTTATAGGAGTTTTCCATCAGTTGAACTGCCTAAGAAATTTAAGATAGAGCCAAAAAATAGAGTAATATGCAGCTCTTTGTTTAGAAAGGTGAACACACATACATGCATGCGTATAGTCTACCACATCCTAATATTAAAAGGCAAAAAGCCAGTTGTAGAGTGGTGCGCATGGCAGCGTAATTCCATTTTAATCAGCAAATACATATATAGCATCAGGAACCACATCGGATAATTTCACAATTACTAACTCACTGAACACACATAACCACCTTTTAAGAAATTTACAAATATAAGCTCCATTTTCCAGGTGAAGAAATTGAAGCACAGAGAAATCGGTGAATATGCCCTTGGTCACAGAGTTAGCAAGTATCTCAGCCAGAATTGGAGCTGCTCTCTCTCATCCACACACTGACGCTGGCCTCTGTGAGAAGGAGATACAGTGACACCACCTAACGTCCGGGTGATGTCTTAGGGTTTACCATATGTTTTACAGGGGTGCAGCTGTCATTATAGTGCTTCTCAAAATTTTCAGAGCTCCTTCTGGGAACTAGCAGGATTGCCCTTCTCCATCCTGTTTGAAGTTAGGTGTGGTCATGTGACCACTTCGGCGAATGAATTTTGAGCAGAACTT
Organism: Anoura caudifer; assembly: GCA_004027475.1. NCBI lineage: Eukaryota > Metazoa > Chordata > Mammalia > Chiroptera > Phyllostomidae > Anoura > Anoura caudifer. The sequence continues at coordinate 664,970 of PVKU01000079.1, forward strand.
AGGTAATTTTTAAGCCCCCCCCCAACACCCACCTTTGCATCTCACCCCCTTCCATCTTCCTGGATCAGTCTGTAGCTGGGAAAAGCAGATACCCTCACTGACTCATGTGGACATGGAGTGCAGATAAGAAATAAACTTCTTTGCCTTTTTAAGCCACTGAAACGGAGCTTATTTACTACTGCAGCATCCTCAAGCCCATCCTCACCATTACAGTTGCTTAACCTCCTTCTACATACTAGTAAGATGGAAAGTCCTTTGGCAGCAGATACTGAGGGTCGAGAATCCTTTTAGAAAAAAAAAGACAACTTGAGCAAACTCAAGAAGGCAAGAAAGTACATTTTAGCAAGTGCAGATATCCAGGGTGTGTACGAATACTGACGTGCTGAATGCCATGTGAACAAGGAGTTCATTGTGAACTTATGAAATATAGAAAGTTAGTAAAAGAAGTAGGGCAAAGGACCAGAAATTGTCAGAGAAAAGATAGAAAAGTGTAAGCACAGGTGCAGCCTGTGCTACGGTCAAGGCCAAGACATCGTCAAGATTTTCCTACCAACCTGCCCAATTCCTGAGGCTGCACGGTCCTTTCACTGCTGTGCAGATTGAGGCTCTGACTTGGTTTCATGGGAACTAGCTGTACGGGCCAGTCCCATGCAATCTGCTTTCGCCTTTGGGTCCTTGGCCACTATCAGAAAATGCAAAGCCTTCCCAGAGAGGGCTGGAACCGTCCCAACTTTATTTTTAAAAAGAGAGAGAGAGAAAAAAGATACCAAGGGAATGTTCACCCTGTTGTGATCCTGACTGAATAACCAGCAAGCCATCTACACCGGCTGATCCACCAGCAGAAACGGGACAGATCCACAGCAGACGATTCAGCCAGAGCATCCTGAGGCAGTATTGAAAGGAACAAGCTGGTAGACTAAGGATCAGCCAGTGTCAGACATTACCAGGCCTTATGCTCAGAGGAGCCCAAAGAGCTGGCTCCGAGATGTGCCTGGTGAATTGCTGGAAAGTAAGAATGGAGGCTTAGTCACGAGAAATTCTGCTGCAGGTAATTTAGGAAAAGTGGATGTCCCAGCTCTGCACAAATAAGCAGAGGAATACAAAATGGAAGCCTTGCCAGGCTGCTCCTGGAGCCAGAACGGATAACTAGGGGGCTACAGTGTGGTGGAAGCTGTCCTGCTGCTGGCAGGCAGTGTTCAGCAATGGGGTCTGTGGCTGGTTTCAGTGCTTCAATAGGGGAGAAACCTCTGGCACCTATGGGTCCACATAGCCACAGCCCTTACGTACTGGACCTTCAAAAATGGCTGTGCTTCCATTCCTGATCTGCACCTCATAGCCCTTGGTGGGGCCCTGCCATGACTCTCTCTGCTCCTTGGGAAATCCTACCCCCTGGGTAACCTTGCCAACCCCTTTTTCATTTGGTCTGAACAATGGGATCCCAGGAAAAAACTGGGTGCTGCAACTGCTCAAATCCGGCTTTGCCAACATTTGGAGATTACAGACGCTGCTGCTTGCAACTTACTGAACGGATGAGATGACTGTAATGATGCCATCCTGCATCAAGCCAGTGCTTGCCATGCCCCCACAGGTGTGATCTAACTGCTGTCTCCTACCTGGATGGAGCAAGGGAAACCCTAGAGCCTCATGCATGTCCCTTCCCTAGACCCTGACCTTTCTTAGCCTCCTTCCATTTCCAAAAGGTATGGCTGAAGTCTCAGCATGCCTTGGGACTAAGCATGATTAGAATATAAAAGATCTCAAAATTGAGTTGCTGGGGTTTAACTGGTATAACAAAAATGAAGACAGACTGTTTTTGCATGTCACTTTTAATACATGCTGCAGAATGCCTGTGTAGAGAAACAGTTTGTAAATCAGGAAATTGCAGATCGCGCATTGTGTTGGATAAACACAATGGAAAAGTGAAATAAAAAAAAATAGAGAGCTAATTGATGTAGAAGAAAGAAAAACAGCAATCTTTTGATGGCTAATGTTCTTTGGGTGAACATCACATGCAATACTCAATGGGAAGGCAAAGAACCATCCCGCAGGGGTAATGAAACCCCCGTGTGAGAACCCTGAAGTGAGGGGGCTTCACAAAAGGCCAGAGTGGCTTTCAAATGAACAATTCCACCACCAAGGAGAACATTTGATTTTTTCCAGGCTGGGGTCTGTCTCTTTGGTGGCACCCGGCCAGGAAGCCTATTTTTCCATCTCAGTGACAGGACTTCCTGGAGGAAAATAAATAGCTCTTCCTACCAGGAACAAAAGCAGAAGGCAATGTGGTTACACAGTGAACCAGGTGACTAGAGAGCAACCAAAGAAGTTCTCTTCTGCAGGTGACACTGTGAGTATGCAGGAGTGAGGGTGGGTGGGGAGCAAAGCAAAAGAGGGAGTAAACTTGAAAATTTATAAGGGGAGGTGGCAATAATGGGACACAGATTACATGTCGAGGAGATCTAAATCCTAGGCAATGTGTAAGAAAAACAAAATCAGCATGCAATGAGTGGGTAGGACAGAGAGGAGGGGCTGGTGGCAGAGCTGTTGCCACATCCTGGGTGAGAAAAGATTGAGGGTTAACTGTACAACGAGACTACGGTGTAAAATGCATCTGGTTAACTGCAAAATCTGGTAAAGCCTGCGCATGCTGATTTATCAAATGGGTTGTTTCATTTAAATTTTCAATTCCAGAGCCTATGCCCGTTTCAGAAATACTTTCATTCATACCAGGTTTGTCAACCATCTCAGTCCAGACAGTGATTGACATCCATGACAACACAGTGATAACCATGATTGTTATGATTGCAGTGGGTGACATTTATTAGCCCTTACTTTGGATTCTAAGCTTTATACACATCGGCTCATCCTATTCCACCGTCAGAGCTATCTGCAAGGGTGGGAACCACTATCGGTCTGGTTTACAGATGAGGAAATCAAAGCTCAGAGAAGTTGGCTTGAGTCAGTGGCAGACCCAGAGATGCTGACTGCACAGCCTGAGCTCATAACTGTTAGGGACTATTATCTCTTGCTGTGCAAAAGTAATGAATTTATGTCGACTCTTCTCTATCAGATGGTGAAGAAGAAGGTTTCATGTGCTACAAGTTTAGCTGTGGTTTTCAAATTGATTTCCTTATATAACCACATCTAAACATTACACTATATTAACCATAAATCTACACCTATAATTTTTTTGTTTGTTAACACAATTTAGTGCAATTCCAAAGGACTGGCATTAGGTAATCACTGTCTAAAAAATGTCCATGTGCACAAAAGAAAAATAAAAAGGACAAGCAAATGTCAATGAGAACAGAAACTCTGTATTAACTCCTCACTTTCTAACCCTCTCCTATTTTTTTCTCACATCCTTAAAAGCTATGATTTTTAAAAGCCTAACCCAGACCACATTATTTAACTTGTCTTGTGCGGTATGTGACAAAACTATATGAGAGAACAAACAGCTCGGTTTTCTCTTCTTGGTTCAATGTTACCTTTGCGTTGTAGCTTTCAAAGGAAAATTCTATAGTTAATAATGGAATTAGAAAGGTAAAGCTGAAATATTTGGAAATCTGTGTTTTAAGATTTCCAAATCTTTGCGTTGTAGCTTTCAAAGGAAAATTCTATAGTTAATAATGGAATTAGAAAGGTAAAGCTGAAATATTTGGAAATCTGTGTTATAAGATATACCAAAATAGGTCCCACCTTTTGGGCTGGACCATACTTTAATTCTTTTGGTGACAATGGAACAAAAGATCCTGGAGATGAAGAAGGAAGAACCAGTTATAATCTCCTTTACTAAACGTAACACCCAAACCATTTTTACAGGGGTTTTTGGCATTCTGTCCGAACAAACAAAAGGTCAACTGTTTGAACTGTTCTGGGCTGCAGAGTAGGAACTGCAGGTTTGTGACATGGAATGACAGAGAGGCTTCAGGAAACTAAAGCGGTGTCTCATGTGTGACATTTCCAGGCTACCAACCCTTCCAACCAATGGGTAAGATGAAAAGTCCTAATTCCCAGACCCATCCGGAAGTTTATAGCCTCTGCCCCTGGCATTAGACCTCATCCAGAAGAAATGCCATCAAAACTTTCTTAAAATTTTATTTGTGAAACAAACACATAGTCGATTCTTAAGTATATCCATGAGCTAGATTTCTCAAAAGTGCAACTTAGCAGGATTCTGAAACAGAGAGAGTTCAAGTAGAGCATTCGTGCCTACAATTTTCCTCACCAGTGGATGTATTTATTGGGAAATTTTTTGAGACCTTGGGACAATGATCATTATTTATTGATATCTTTGGATTAACATAAGAAGGAACAATTGTACCTAGCAGGAACCAGGAGATCCAGATTCCTGCAGAAAATTTCCTGCGATCTCTCAGTAATTTTAGTTAATACTAAAGCTCCATGCATCCTGTTTTCAACATCTCAAGTACATTTGACATTTCTTCTTAAAAAACAAAATAGTTATTCTAAGCTAGAATCTTTAAATGATCAACTATGTAACTTTCAGCAAATTACTTTAACCTCTCTGTACCTCGGTTTTCTTTTCTGCAAAATAGGGACAACTGTCCCAACCTTAAGATTTACTTATCTGTTCCCACTATCATTCTACTAATTCTCTATCTGACTCTTAGGTAGAGTAGTAAGGACCCATGACCCAAGTCTGCAGGTGAAACGGAAGTGGGTCTCATGCAGGCCAGGAAACTTTTGATATTCTTGCAAAGGTCGTGCTCAGAAAGTCCCTCTCATAGACTAAATAATAATAATAATAATAATAATAATAAAACCATTTGCAGTGAAATGGATCTTCAGGGCAGCTATTCTCTTTTGGATCCTACCAAATATATCATGGATGTTACATGGATATATTAATTAATATATTAATCTAATAATACACCTTTGAAGTTCTCAAAGGATGGCTTTCTGTGCTGAACTGTGGTGGGTGGGTGGTAAACTGGTGTCTGGTATCTTGATCCTAGCCCCCCTTCATAAAGCGTGCCTCTGGGCTGGGCCGCGCTTCTCCTCCAGGTCTCTGGGCAGTGGCAGTGGGAAAGGAAGCATCTGAGGTTTGAAGTAAGGGATTCTGGGTGAGGATGCCAGGGATGCCTCTGAGTCTCCTGAGTTTTGGGTGGAGAAGAGAATAAGCCTTTAGAAGACAAGGAGGATGTGAACACTACTGGAGAGGAAGAATATGACAAGTAAAACACAACCACAGTGCATCCCGCCCACTCTTAGCACAGGTGTTGCTACATCCGAGTCCAGAACAGTTCCCCATAAAATGAAATATTCATCTTAGCAAACAGTAATGCCATCCATTTATTCAACAACTTTGTACTGGGAGCCTGTCATGTGCCAGGCACCAATTAAGGAGCTGTGGATGCAGAAATAAACATGACAGCACAAAGCGCTCCTTCACAAGACTAGTCTTCCCACAAGCAAGATCGGCACCACCTCCCAGTTTGGCAAACGGTTCCTACATCTAAACCTTAGTGACTGCAAGGGAGGCAAGAAAGAGCTCAAGGCTCATGGATGTGCAGTCCCGGCTCAGCAGAGTGATTCTCAGCAGATGACTTAAGAATTCTGAGGTTCTGTGAATATACTTAGAAAATGTAAGCCAAACCATATGGCCTCTCATGTAGCTTCTTTAGTCTTCACCTGTTAATTCTAAATAAAATACAGAGGGAAGATACTTTCCTGTTCTGGCAAGAAAATCTTCAGGACAATCAATATAGAATGTTTAACACTACAGATATAGGATTCTTAATGCTGTCCAACACACAGTTCTCATTTCCTAGAGGAAAAGATGACTCACCATCCCATTTCACCGGCCACCCCAGGACTCTGGGCTGTTCAAGAAATTATCCAGTCATGCTAACACTGCACCAAATTCCTAACCAGACTGGCCCAGCAGGAGTCTTTCTCTACTATCAGTAGCAACAGAGTGAAAAGGCTAAATAACTCTTTAAACATTAATACCCCAAAGCATTAAGGAACTATCCAAATAAAAAAGCTCTTATGTTATTTTGGCTCTTCAGCAACAATGAGACACATGGAAATTTAAATGTTATAATTTTAAGAAAGAAGAAATACCCAGGACAAGTTTTTTTTTTTCTTTCCCCTTGAAATACAAAACAACACCTGGGAAAACAAGGCTTATTTTTTAAAATAAAAATAGTATAAAAAAAGTATGTCCCAGAATTCCAAGTAATCTGGGTTTTTGTTATTTCATCATTTACATGACCTTTAGTACCTTTCTTAAAAATCAAAAGTAGCATAAAATTAGATACTCAGGACAACTAATTCAGGGATCATTTTTCTTAGTTGCCCTGGAGTGAGAAGCTGATTCACACCTGAATCTTTGCCTTTCACCTGTCATGACTCCATCTCACCTGAGACCCAAAGGTGTAGACAGCGGGTGTGTGGAACAACAAGGGCAGGGAGACTCCTGCACCCTAGGGTGGCTTTGTTGCCCTTGTCTTTCCCTGGTCTATGGACCAGCAACACTTACATTCTTAGAAATACAGAATTTCAGGTTGCACTCGAGACCTACTGTATAAGGACCTGCATTTTCATAAGATTCAGGTGATGTGTTATACAAAGAGGTCTGATTCTCTATGCCTGGGCCACCTCTGCAGACTGAAGGAACAAAGCAAGTAATCACTGTAGGGGATAGGCTAGTGAAGAAAATGAAACTAAGGGATTCCTGCCCTCCTCCATGTGACATTCCTTTGCTTTCCCCCCAAGTTAGTCCTTCTATTGCTTCCCTTTTATTCATCCATTTGCCCTTTTTCACAAATATTTTCTTATGAGCTTCCCATGTGCCAGGCACTGCTCCCCAAGTTGAAGATAAAGCAGTAAACACGACCAACCAGGTCTCTGCTCCCAATAAAGCTTCACATTCTGGTGGAGGAGGGCGGGACAAACAAGAGGCAAATAAACCATTGAAAGTTAGGAGCAACAGCTCCTGTAAATAATAATAAAGCAAAATAGAAGAATGCAGCCTGTTGGTGTGTGACAGTGCTATTTAAAATAGGAGGATTGGGGGAAACCTCTCCAAGACCGTAACTTTTCAGAAGAGAACTGCCAAAGCAAAGAAATGATCTACGAAGATGGTGGAGGGAACACTGTTCAGGCAGAAGGAACAGCATGTGCTAAGATCCTGAAACACCCTCAGCTTCTTTGAGGACAAGTGAAAAGTTCAGTGCAGCCGAAGCAAAGCAGGCAGGGGCACAGTGGTAGAGACAGGTTTGGGGAGGTCAACAGAGGCCAGACCATAGAGGTCCTCAACGACTATGCTAGGGGCTTTGGGTTCTGTTTTAAACATGATGAGCAGCTACCGGAGGACTGTGAGCATAGAATCAAGATAGTCTGATTTCTACATTGAAAGGATAACTCTGGCTATTATGACCACACCCACGCAACCTGCCATCACCTCTCCCGCAGAAGCACCTACACCACCATAGCTTGTCCATCCTTGAGGATTTTGTACTCCCTATTCAAGTATTTGATGACTGAGTGAATAACTGAATGTATCTATGAATGAATGAATGGTTCTAGTAGTCAAGATTTTGCCTACCCAAGGCAAACAATTGTATGTTATATCATTCATTAAGATCTTTTCTCATCAAATCTATATGGATTTGCTATAGGACAATAGACATGCCAATAGGAAGTCCACTCAAATATTCCTGGAAGATCTAAGCTTCCCAGAGGAAGTAGAGTTTTCAATGAAAGATAATGAGAAAATACACATTTTTTTTTCTCACAAGCAAAACTTAAGTATAAGAAAGAAATTCCTAACACTTCCCCCTAGAAGGCGCTTCTTCCTTTTTTATTCTCAAAGGCTTCCATGCTAAGCTTCAGCAGACTGTGAATTGGGTATTGGATGACTTCCGAAGTCATTTTTACCCTTGTTTCAATGAATGTATGATTTTATGTCCTCCGATTATGGTGTTTTTCCAACCTTCCCACCAGCATAAGCTTCAAAAACCAGCATTATGCTTAGCATGGGGCTTTGAGGGTCCTCTGGCTCACAGGTACAAAATCAGGTCCCCTGGGCACCAACATTGGCCTACAATCTGACTGCTGTCAGATGTTCACAAGATACGCCAACAAGTCCTCTCTGGGGTTTTCACATGTACCAAAAGCCACTTCAAAATATCCTAATCTGGCTACTCTATATTCAATATTTTTTTCTGTAAATTAAAACATATACAGAATGACATAGTTGTTTAGCCATGGTTGTTTTGTTGGGATGAACATGTTGGTAGGTGGACAACAATTTATTTCAATGGGTTGAAGCTTAGAGCTGGGGAGAGGGAGCGTGCAGAGTCACCATGGTTTTGAAAGATCTATAAAATGAGTTTAACAATGAGCTCTTGTTACTTTATCAGGTTTTCAACTTTCTGGCAGAAAAATAGATCTTGTTTTTATTTATTTTTATTTTTATTTTTTAGTGGCTCTCAAATTTTATTTTTATTTTTCATTTTTGTATGTATTTATTTTTAAATCTTATTTGTCCTTTTTAAAAAATTGTTGTTCAAATACAGTTGTCTCCATTTTCCTGTTACCATTTTCTTATTTTTAAAGCCCATAGCATTTTAATTCTTGGCCTTTCTCTTAGGGAAGGATGTGAAGCGCAAGTTTGCATATACAGAAGAAAACATTTTAGGGCAAAAACTTGAAGGCTCAGGAAGTGGTCCCAGTTAAAATAATTTGCTTCACATCCCTGAGCCTCAATTTCTCTATCTGCAAGGTGAGGCTAGTCTTGATACTTGGAATGTAGGCATTATTTTTGTAAGACCTATGCAAAGAGGGCTGGGTCCACCTCTCTGCATGCTAAGCACACTGTGATGGAATTGGCAGAGTATACATGGAAGGCACATTCAATGAAAGAGCTGAAATATCAGAATTCTCTGGCTAGTTCTTTCTATGTAATAATAAAGACATTAACGATTATTCAGCTTCTATTATGTTCCCAACATCACACTGAACTACTTATGTAAATTATGGCTTTCCATTTCTTAACCTAATGAGGTAGTAAGTATGATTATCTCTATTTTATGCTTGGGGAAACTGAGACACAAAATGATCAAACAATTTGCTTGAGGTCACGTAGTTAGCAGTAGGACTGGGAATTCATACCAGATTCATTATCTCCTTCAAAAAATGACTTTTGCCTTTAGTTTATTATAAAAGCTTTGATGCCATGATAATTCCTGATATTCTTATTTAGCACATGTGGTATTTCATGGGATTCCCAACCAACCAACCTGGGACTATCATAAGCCTCATTTTATAAATTAAAAAACCTGAAGTTCAGAAAGAAGAAACAAGATACAAATGGCAGAAGAAAAATAATTCAATATTTCAGAATAAAAATACAGTGAATGGCCTCTTGTATCACCCACTGTGATTGACAAGTAAGGGAGGGAGGGGACAGGACTCCAAATCCCTTGTTATTTTGGGAGATACACTACTAATCTGTCTGTCTGTATTCTAAGGTACTGATTCAATTTTCTTATTTCTAAAAAGCAAAGTGATGATATGAATTCTCTTTGGAACTGAGCATCTCCCAGGAAGTGTACATCCTTTTCTAAATGCCTCCCCCCACCTCTTCTCCTGTGATCAAAGTAATGGATTAATTAACAACACACGCAGGATAAAAATGAATGGGGCACAGGAGAGAAACAGTTACAATGAGGTGCTAAACTGATAGCAAACTCAATCAAGTACAGACAGGGAAGAAATATTAATTCAAATAACTTAAAGAAAGCTAAGCAGTGTCTATGGGAAGGAAAAGCCTCTTATTAAGCTCATAGAAAAGTGATTAAAGTCGGAATATAATGGAAGGATGAGGAGGCTTGATCTTTCATCTGGCAGCCAGTCCCCAACCGCCAAGTAGCAGAGCTGAATCCAAACAAAATAAACTGAAATACTTGGTTTGGACAGGGTATCTGTTAACACTTAATTCTGCTTATGGAAAATCCAAGGAATCAAATTTCACCAGCAGCCATATGACTTTTAAGTAAGATACAACTTTGGGGAGTGAAAAGTAATAAAGTGTGTAATAATTTTTTTCTTTAGAATGGCAAATAAGAAACCTCTTTTATTTTCCAAGTTATTGGTTTGCTCTGTTCAAGTAAGACAAATTTGATGAAGAGAATAAATCTGAAAAAAAAAGGGCAATTAGGAAAAGTTGGGGTTCAGCTCCATGACTCTTGGGGTCATAATGGGGTAAAAAGGTAACAATCACCATCTCCTTCTTTTATAGATACTATTTTATTTTTTAATATTTTAAACATAGAAATATTAAACAATATTTTGGCTCCAGTAATCAAATCTTTCATTTTTGGAATCTAGCTAAGGCAGCTCAGGTTTGTTAACGCAACTGTGGAAGAAGAATCACCCAGCTACGAGAGCGATTTGCTTCACCTTTGTGACGTAAAATGAATGGAAAATCAAAGGCAAAGGCGGTGGTTCTGGAAGCATTTGACTGGTGCGCTACAGTGGGGTGTGGTGGAAATAGCAATGACTCTGCAAGTCCCTCATCCCTTCATCCAATTTGTGTTCCACACTCACAAGCACAAGGACCTCTTGCGAACACCAGTGCCTCTGTGAACCTGCCATTAAATAGTTGAATTTTTTAATATTCATTGACTGGAAAAAAAAAAAACAACTAATGGCAGCAAGGTACTCTAAATTCAGTAGTGCTTTTGAATGAATTTGCATTTGTTAATCTCAATAAATAGCATCTTTGTATGCTTACCCAATGGTTGAATGTATATATGTGTGACATTAAATTGTTCAGTCTACAGATGATGTTGGTAAATGAATGGCTTTGAGAACACTTATAAGCAATCTGTGGTGCCCCAGGAATCTTCAGCTGTTAGATGGGAACTACTAAACCTTTTCTTTCTACTAAAGACTCCATGGTACAAAAATAGGCTTTTAGAAGGAATTCCAGCACGTTGCCCTGCAAAAATTTGCAGCCTATATGCACTGAAAAAGAGCCAGAGGATTATACACTGAAATGGTAACAGTGTGCATTGCTGGCCTAGAATAATTTCGGGAGGTTTATTTGCTTTTCTGTATTTTCCAATTTTTCAACAACAATGATTTGTCCCTTTCACAGGAAAAAACAAACAACAAAAAAGCCAAACACAAACACTGAACCAAAGGTCTCCATGCCAAAATATCAGGGAGGCCCTAGCAGTCCTCTGTAAACTTGCAATCCAGATTCTTGGAAAATGTCCCTAGTATCTGCTCTCAAACTCTCCTGGGAACCCATTCCTTCAAAGTGATGTCGCAAACTATGGAAATCTAAATGTGTACTCTACTACCACAACGTATTCTACAAAACCAAAGTTTGTGGCAAGAATAACTCCATTTTCATTGCAAAAGTAACCCTGTCTTGCTCCTGCCTAAGTCCTTCGATGGCTCCCCTATTGACCTGTAGGGTAATTTCATGCCCCAAAGCTTTCTGATCCTGCCGCATGCCTAACCTTTCTGCTTAGTAACCAACTCTGGATCTGTCGTGACCCTTGAGAGCCATCTTGCTTGCTACTTCTTGGGAGTCTGGTCTTTTCCCAGAGCACATCCCCTGGAACAAAGACTCCCCAGTTCTTTCAGTAGGGCTCATGGAGGGAAAAGGATAGGTTCACCATTCTGCACATTCCCAAGATAGGTTAAAAAGAAAGTAAACCTATTTTTAAAGGAACTGCAATCTAGGTGTGCTTCCATCATCTGGTTATTTGAAAAATATGGGTCCAAAACACTATTTATGCAAAAATTAATGAGCGGTCCAAAACAATGTTGAGTCTAAAAACTCAACATTGATGGTGCACTGGAAATTGTTGGTAACTCAAGTATCTGTGTTTATATATGCAGGAGGAATGCACAACAGTATCAAGTATGGTACTGACCACTATTTATCTCCCAATTTTCAGTCAATGTTTGCTTGGCACATGTCCACCTGAAATAAAAATCATGCACCATAGCCTTTTTTGTAGTTAGGAGTATCCGTGCAACCAGTTTTGGTCAAGGAGATAAAGAGCAAGTGTTGTGTTGTGCTGTACTTCAGATCTCATCAGAGAGAAGGCCCACATGCTCTTGCTCCATTCTATTGCATGGAATGCGGATGTGATGAATGATGGAGTTTTATGAGCCCTTCGGGACCATAGGGATGGGAGCATGCTCTAGAAATGACAGAAGAGTGAATTGGAAGGGAGTAGGTCCCTGAATGAATAATTTCTGTAGCTCTTATTCCAGTTCTAGATTGCCTACTGCGGGTTGTTCCCAGGTGACAAAAGGATCAATATTTGTCTCTGTATTTGTAGGACAATTTCTTTTTAAGATCTCTATACTTGTAGTCCAAACTAATCTTAAAGGATATATGAAACTTTGAATGGCAACCAGGCCCTGTAGCGGAATACATAATTAGAACCCTTACTAAAATGAATAATGCACTAAGTTCACTAGGCATATACCATGTATTAATGTTACTTAGCAACTAATTTAGAAAGTTAGCATTCTCATCATTCTTCCAGAGATTGAAAGACCATGGGGTTGAGTATACCTGTCTAAACTGAGTTTCTTTTTTCTTTTTTCTTGAAAGGAAACCTTTACTAACAGTGAAAAAAATTACCGAAGGAGAGTTGCCAGAATTCAAGGAGCCCAGGCTTCACTATAAAACAGTTCAAATCCATTCTTAGTTTTAACATTGTTGCTGGCAAAAACTATTAGTGATACCTCTCTTTTCAGCTTAAATTCCTATCTTTGAAAAAAATGTTAGAATTGACATAGTTCTAAAGTATAAAAATAGCAATTTCCATCCTACAAAATAACAAGGCACTACTCCTCAAAACTGTCATGGTCAGGCAAAACAAGGAAGGGTTGAGAAATTGTCACAGACCAGAGGAGATAAGGAAGCATCTACTCAGGGTGATGTGGGTCCTGACTTGGATTCTGGTGGGGGGCGGGGGGAAGCACTGTGGTAGAAACAATGGTGACATCCAGATAAAGCCTGCAGTTGGGCTGAAGTTCTAATTGTGACAAACCAAGCCAAGGTAAGGTGTGAGCAATCAGGGAAACTGGGGGAGGACGCACAGAAACTCTTGTTCTATCTCTGCAGCTTCTTTTGTGCACCTAAAGCCATCCTAAATTTTAAATTATTTATTGAAAAATAGCAATATGTATTGACAAGTGGTTGAAAGAATTGGTTGAGATAATAGGTATAAAGCCAAGGGCTTGTTGAAGGCATCCGATAAATGGCAATATCTTTCCTTCCAAGTGAACCCTTAAATCCCACCAATGCCTTTGTTTTCCAACAAATTCTTTGACGCATACTTCTGTCTTGGCATGGCTGGAAACCTTATTTTCTTATCATAAACTTTCATAAATTTGATGATGTTTTCCTGCACTTTTCTTCTCTACCATCAATTATCTATTTATCATCATCTTGTCCTCATGGTTACTCCTCATTTTTCCTTGAAATCTTTTCTCTCTGCTGTCTTTCTAAAGGCCACACACGTCACTAGATTTAGGATCTAAATCATATGAAGTGTCCTCACAAAGGCATCCCATAATAATCTTAACAACAAAAGTCCTCTCTTCTCCCTGGTTCTCCCTTCCTCCTCCCCTCCCCAGGTTTCGCACAGAGTAGGTTCACAGTATGTTTCTGTTAAATTGATTTAAATTAATAAACTTGGACTATAGTGGAAGAATTGTTTCAGGATTCTTGAATGATTTATTACCTTTGCAAACATTTCAGCATGATGTAAGATTTAATTACAACACTAAACTTTTATCTCTCCCTTATTTATTTCAAAGTCCCAATTTAGACAGATTTTCTGGTACATGAGTTATTCTTGTGAACATCAGATACCTCTGGGAGCTCCATGAACTCTGTCAAACCACCAGGATGAAAACAGTGATGGAAACCCTCTTATAGTAAAATAAAAGCATACCTAATGTTTGACCAGAATCCAAATTGCCAAAAGATTCCTCACTTATTTCCGGAGAGTGTCTGGCAAATCACACACTATTTTTTTAAAAAGAAATTCTAGGTTCTTTCTTGCTCGTTCAGCCAATTTTAGTGTCTGGTTACAGATTTCTTATACCGTATACATTTTATCATCTGTGGCCTCAATTCTCTCTCCTGTAGTTATCAGTAATAAATTGCACTCTTTTCTAACAGATAACATTTTGAAGTTTGTTTTGGTAAATTATGATAAAAGAGAACACAATGAGTCAGCTGGGAAGAAAAACACATCAATAAGACAAAGCAGTGGTGCTTCTAGGAAATAGATTTTTTAGCAGAACTGAACGAAGAACACAAGAAAAGAACAAAAGATGGTAAGAAGAAATAGTTTAGTGCATGTGATTTTTAATCACAGCAAAGGGAAATCTGACTTAGAAGTTGATTACTCAGGTAAGTCGGTCCTCCAAGTCCCAGCTGGCCCTGGGTTACAAACGGGGCCAGTGGCACCCCACTCTGGGCAGCTCAGACCCTCTCGGGCATCAGTCAGGACCTAAGCCCTGGAAGCAGATGCTCTACGCTCATCACCAGGGATCCCTTGATGGTCTTCAGTCCTCCAGCTTCTGGTGTGCTTTTACTCCCTGCAAGCTACACTCATGCCTTCATTGTAGGATGACCCTCGTGGTGCTGGAACCCATTTTGCTTAATCCAATACTTCTCAAAGTATGATCCACAGACCAGGAGATTCGGTGTCACCTGGGGACTCATTGGAAATGCAAATTCTTGGGCCCTACCCTAGACCAACTGAATCAGAAACTAGGGATAGGGCTCAGCAAACCTGCATTTTAATAAGCCTTCTACTTTATCCTGACCCATGGTCAGTTTTAGCCTCACTGACCACAAGTGGAAAGCCAAGTGACTGGGAGATTATATTTTGGGGAAGAGGCAGCCCTTAGCGCATGCTAATAAATGTGGGAATATCAACACCCTGGCTGCTTCACCCTGGTGGGGACAGATCAGAGGTGGAACCCAAACTGTTTCCAGAACTGCCCTGTAGAACTGAAGCAAAATGACCCACTGTGGCACTCTCTTGATGCACAACCTCACTTGGCCTCCTTCCCTTCACTGCCCTGTCTCACTGCCCTAGGACCACATCCTAATAAATCATCTAACATCAATCTCCAGCCAAGAATCTGTTTCTAGGGGACTAAACCAAAAATACCTCTTTCAGTGAAAACTCCAGTGTCACTGGGTACACTGTGGTGCCACCACCAGGCTGGTGGCTCCAGGCACTGTAGATCCCAGAGGCTGGCCGTAACAAGATAAATAAGACTCTCTTTGACTTCAGAAAACTTAGAGCCAGTGGCCATAGTGGTGGGGAGCAGATGCATGAATGCATAGTGACAATTTAACAGTATTGAAATTCTCAACAGTGCTTAAGACAACATTTTTACCAAAATCCTTTAAAGAGGCAATAGGCCAAATTAACTGCTGAAGTGTGGATAAGAATTCATGAGTTGGGTTATGAAAAGTGAAGTATTTCAGCCCAAACCATGAACTAAAATGTGGAAATGAGGAACAGAGAAAAGCCACGCATCATTTGGTGCTCATGTGGTATCAAGTAGAAATTGCAGATAGGCAGGTGATGAACTCGAAAAATTGAGAAAGTTTATATCCTGCTAAGCTGCATGGGCTTTACAGTGTGGATGATGAGTATCCACTGATGAGTTTTAAGCATGAGAGTAACATGCTCAGAAGTGCATAGAAAAATCCTCCCAGCTGAATTAAGAGGAGCAATTCCATCAGCAGGGAGACCAAGTCAAAGACTGTAGTGATCATCTAAGCGAGACGTAACAAGGGCCTGAACTAGAGGAGCATATGGAGCCCAAGAAAGAGTTAGGATGTGAAATTGGCTTTGACGGAATAAATGTAGTCCTGAAAGAGAGGGGGGAATTAGGCAAGGCCAAATCCAACAAAAACCTGTTGGACAGGTTTTTCCAACAGTCATGCTGGAAACTGCTCCCCTATGTTAGGAGAGCCAGATACAATTACTATTCTAAATCAACAGTCCCTCGAAAACTTTGTGGGAGCTGGGAGACACAAGGCAGTTTTGATTAGCCCTCCTATGGAACTGCCACTGATACAGAGGGGCTAGGGTGGCCAGGATACGAGGGAAATGGGAGGTAGTTAAAGGCTGACATGGGGGTCCCAAAAGGGAACATAGTAGCAGAAACTATTCATTAATCAGCACTAATGCATTTCAATATTTCGACATCGGGTATGCTGGTACCATGCACATTAGATGAATAACAGCTCTAGAAAGCAGGATTGTTTCTCTTATATTGAATTCTCCAAATCTGAGAACATGGAGTATGGAAGGAGTCTAAGAACAGTAATGAATTAAGTTAACTCAAATCAGCAAAAACACCAGGCACCATCCATCAGCCCTTTCAGTTAAACACAAGTTAGGCATTACTTTAAATGGAAAGTTAATGAAACTTTTCATTCTTTCTTAATTAATAAAATTCTAAGTCAGGAGAAAATTAGGCAAGAGACATGGAAAAGCTTACTAAAAGAACAAACAGTAAAATGAAGATGTATGTGTGTTTGTTACATGAGAGAGACAAACACATAAGCCATGGGAGCTGTCAACAAGTCACACTACAAAATAAATTACACAAATCACTCTCTGGACAGAAACAAAGATAACTCCTAACTGTGGTATATAAATATTCCTATTAAATGTGGTCCTTTTGCAAAAACAAAACATGATTTATTAATCAGTACAGAACTTTATTTATTAATCAGGCATAACTATATATTAATCAGTACTAAAGCATTTCAATATTTCAACAATGGGTCTGCTGGTACCAGGCATATCAGATGAATATCAGTCCTAGCAAACAATGTTTTTCTTGTACTAAACTCTCTTGACAAAGCCAAAAGATGCCTACAAAAAAAGGGAAATGCCTTTGGAAATGGTTTGGAAGAGGTTTTTTTACTGGTGTCTTGGAGTTTGGAGGGGCCTAAAGTACAACCCAATCTAGTCCCATCCTCTTGCCCCTGAGGCATTAGTAGCAAAAGCCAGCACAAGAACTCCGTTCCCCTTCTGCCCGAGGGTTCAGTCTCTTGATTCTCAGAAAGACCCCCCTGAGTAACACAGATGCCCATGCTTAACTTCTCTTCTTTCCCTCTGCTCCATTTGCCTTCAACTCCTTGGTATCAAAATGAGAGAAATACCATGAGGAAACACCAGCTTCCGACTTTCACAAAAATAACAACAACATCAGTGGGTCTCATCATGTCATCATCATTGGAGAAAAGACTGCCTGGTTGAGGGGCAGGCTGGGATGGTAAGTGCAAGAGTTAGTGGTGGGAATCAAGAGACAGCTCCACCTCCAAGGGAGCTGCACTCTCTCCAAGAAGTGTATAGTTACAGGCTCAAGTCCCAGTTTGAATAAAGCAGAGTATATTGTTAAAAACACGCACATATCTCTATCTACCATCTGAGGACATGGACAGAAACCAATCAGCATGAGCAATGCCATAGATACAGCAGAGCTGAGGAGCTGGATGGCAGAGAGATTTCAGAAAAGGGTCTGGGGCTGCCAGGGCATAATGGAAATGGGAGGAAGTTGGGAGATAAATGGCAGTCCTTTAAGGGGACACAGTGACAGAAACTATTTATTAATCAGTACTAATGCATTTCAATATTTCAACAACCGGCCTGCTGGCACCAGGCATATCAGATGAATATCGGTTTTAGCAAACAAGAATATTTTTCTTGTGTTAAACTTTCCAAGTCCCAGAATGTGGAGCCCAAGTAGGGTACAGAAGAGAGTCTAAGGACAGTAATGAATTAAATTGGCCACAAGGATCTAGAAAACAAAAATGATAGGGCAGTCCAGTATTAATAGCCAGAAGAAATGACAATTATCGAATTCAAGAGCTAAAGGAAATAAGATCTGAAATTCACATTTTATAAAAATGGTGAGGTTAACACGACCAGTTTTCTGGAACCAATAAGTAAATGCTGGGGTGATGCGTTAAGGGCAACAGCATTTCTCAGGAAAGCCTCAGCTTGGAGTTCCTGAGAGCTCACAGAGATCGGAGCCCATGACGTGGAGAACACAGTCACCGGGGCAAGCTCTCTGTGCAGGGTGAGTACCCTCTTTCTGTTCCAGATCTGTCTGCACTTTCCTGACCTTCCAGCCTTTGCAAGAGACAATGATGTCAGAGACCAACTTTGGGCTTTGGGCTTGAGCTGGAGGAAGCTAAGAAAATCAGAAAACTCAGTGCAAGAAGTTGTTGCATCAACCCAGTTCCAAATCTGATGATTTTCACAGATTTGGCAGGTGTGGGACACGAGGGTTCATTTTCACGAACGCTGCAGTGTTAGTGTGCACAGACATGTCTGTGACAGCAGTGTTTATGACAGCTGTTGGCTGGACAGACTACAACACGTGCACTCACTGGGATGTTACACAGTCATTAAAATGATGTTTATAAAAACCCTATCATAGGCTTGGCTGGTGTGGCTCAGTGGACTGAGTGCTGGCCTGCAAACCAAGGGGTTGCAGGTTGGATTCCCAGTCAGGGCACATGCCTCGGTTGCAGGCCAGGTCGCCAGGAGGGGACGTGCGAGAGGCAACCACACATTGATGTTTCTCTCCCTCTCTTTTTCCTCCCCTGCCCCTCTCCAAAAATAAATAAATAAAACATTTAAAAAAGTTTATCATAATGCTAAATCTTGCAATACAGTAAAAAGGGAGGATATAATACAATTAGCTGTACAGTATGATTACAGTTAACTATAACAAAATTCATACAGACCTAAAAGTCATCAAACATTAATAGCACTTGGGGGTGGGGATTAAGATTTTGAGTGGCATTTCTTTATCCTCCTACTTATTAATATTTTCCCAATTTATTTTAACAAATGAATAGAACAAACCAGTGTGCTTTGGATAAATTGTGGGCACTTACACTGCTTACAGAATTCTGTAGGTAGTAAACATGGTCTTCAGATATGAATTACCCGTTTGGTCCAAAATTGAAGCCATGACACTTTTTATCCTCTTCACACAAGATGTTCTCATAAACAAAGTCCATTGCAATGTTAATATGTGTGTGTGTGGGGGCAGGTAGTGAGGGGATTTCAATTAAAAATGCACACTCATCTGGAGTCAGCATTTGCATGGACTGGTTTGAAAGGCACCCATAATACATTCAGGATGTTTTTGATATTGTTCAAATATCCAAAAATATAAACCAAAAAAAGAAGAAAAAGAAAACTATTGAAGCTATTAAGATTACACATAGCTTAATAATAATAGATCAAAGATGAAATGATCCTAAAATTAACTGAAGAATTGTTATTTTTAAGGAATTATATACTGTGCTGCTGACATGACAGTACAATACCCATCATAACTGCGTGAGGTTGGTACACTTATCATCTCCATTGTAAGGATGAGGAAACGGAGGCTAAGGCAAGACAGGTAACTCACTGAGGGTCATGCAGCTAAGAAATGGAAAAGGCAGGATTTGAACTGAGTACTCTCAGACTTCAAGTTCTGTGTCTTTGCCCACTATTCCATTTCATTTGCATTTTTGACACCAGAAGCACACCTAGATACCTCAACAGTCAGTAGGCCTCAGAGACCATCCTTCTCTATGAATTTTTGCTCTAGAACAAACCAGAGAAGGTGACTGATGCACTAGAAGACACAGACACCTATTAGCAACTAGTTTGCTACACTGGCCACATCAAAAACCTAAATGAACCCTATCTTAGAAGCCAACAGTTAAAGAAAAAATGATGATGTAATTGTTTGATGGTTTTCCTTTTATTAAATTGTCTTGAAAGTGTTACCTATTTGCATTTTATAAAATTCTTTCCATCTTAGTTCTGGTTTGAATTTGCTACTTAATTTAAAAAGATAATTGTATCTAACTCTAACATTTAATCTGGAAGACTTAAACCATGATCTTTTGCCTATCAGAAGACAAATTCTGATCTGGCTAAATGAACTGAAATAAAATAAAGTTCTGGTTTAAAACTCACTTGCTTTACTACTGTGGCTTTCTGACAAAGAGATAAGAAAAATTAATCTCTAATGATAAATTTTTAGTTGAATAATCAGGAGGGATTTCTACTATATACATTCAGGAACTAGAGTCATAGAAATCTTGGCCCAAGCAACACAAGCAAAACCCCAATAAATTCTTTCTCCTTATAGTTTCCTATTCTCAAGCTGCCTGAATTCTTAGGCTGAGTAGGGGTGTACTAATATACAGTGATGAGACTTGTTTTATCTCCCATGAAAATTTAGAGGAAGAAAAGTGTGTGCTGCTGGAACATAAAGATTCTAAGAAAAGTGAGGGTTTTTACAGAATGAGAAATATGTTGGAATGAGACACAGCAACAACAAAAACTCACGGGCTAAATCTGATGTAAAATTCTGTGGTGAAACTGATTTCATGATGAAACACCTTTCCAAATGAAGAGCCAAATGCAAGAGGAGCTGGAGAATCATTTTGTTTCAGATGGGCTGACACTGACAAGAAGAATCTACAGGGAATAATATTTCACAAAATGGGAATGAATGAAATCAGCTGATGGGTCTTCTAGTGGTTTTTAGCCCCTATAGAACATTCTATTTTCAGAAAACCTAAAGAAATTAAATCCAAAAAGAATTTTTTTTTTTGGAAGTGTTCAGGCAAAACAAGTTCTCCCTGAGGAATCAGCAAATATATAAAAAAATAAACTAAAAAAACCATAAGCTGGCTATTTACATAATAATATTTAAAATATCTCAGCCCTGGCAGGGTGACTTGGTTGGGGTGTAATCCCATAGACCAAAAGGTTGCAGATTTGATCCCTGGTCAGGGAATATACCTAGGTTGCAGGTTTGATCCCCATCTGGGGCACATACAAGAGGCAACCAATCAATGTTTCTCTCTCACAATGATGTCTCTTTCTTCCTCTCTCTCTAAAATCAGTACACATATCCTTGGGTGAGGATTAAAATCAAATCAAATCAAATCAAATGATAATCAAAACAATGATAATCAAATGCTTCCATCTAATCCTAGAATCCGTCTGCACGGTTGTATATAACCCACAAAATTTCATACGCATTACCTTATTTTGACTTCCCAACAATGCCGAGAGGCTGCCAGGGCATCATGAGGCTCATTTCATAGATGATGGAAGTGAGACAGAGAGACTAGAGGATTTATTAAAGGACAAATGCAAATTGCGGAATCCGAACCTGAACTCACATGTACTTGTCACATGTGAACCCAGGAAAAGTGTGATAAGAGAGTGTGCTCAGCAGCCCGCCTGCCCAGTCTCAAAATCTAGGCTCTGCTGATCTGGGCAGTGCAAGAAATGAACCTTTCTCTGACTCAGTTTCTTTATTTATAAAGCAGAGATAATAATAGTACCTACTTCATAGGGTTGTTGTAAGGATAAAATGAGTTAATATTCACCAAATGCTTGGCACCTTGTAAGCACCACCCACGTGGCTATTATTATTAACATACAGGCAGATATTTGGTGCCACCTCTCCTTTCAAAGACAAAATGATGTTTGTGAAGTTATGTTTCCAATTTTTATACTTATATCTACTAAAATTCTCAACGTGCTGAGCAAAATCATTAGCAAGTCAGCATGTGACACCAACCCAGGGACTTAATTGTCTGTGGATCCTAATACACCCCGCAATTACAGCTAACCGTCCCTCTGTCAGGTAATTGATTATAGTCATGCCCATCCCATCGCTCAGATGGAATGGGATCTGGTATCTTTCCATTTATTGTCACCATAGATGCAATCTTAGAGGCCGTGGTGCCTAAATTATGCAAACTCACAATGACCTGGAGGAAGCACTTGGTAAAATACTGCAGATTGAAAAAACACAAACGATCCCCTTTTCCTCCTGATGGCAATTTTTTTACCTATTTCCACAAGTGCAGCCTGGTCTTTACTCCTTACCACAGACACCATGTCGTCTGAAAATGTTTTGTGTAAAGAATGAGGCCTTGGTAAGAATGGGTGCTACCTCACCCCAGCTCTTCCCTTCTTCTCAGCGTGTGGCAGCTGGACCAGGACCAGCAGGACCCGGGGAGCTTGTGGGAAATACCGGATCCCAGGCCCCACTTCAGACTTACTGAATCAGCATTTGCATTTCAGGAAGATCCCAGGTTCCTGTGCACACAAAATTTGGAGCGGTGCAGGGCCACCTCTCTGCAGGTAGTTTATTTGCCATTTCCCTTTTGCTGGAAGGGAATAATAAATGGCTGGTTGTTCAGCAGCTGGGTAAAGTCAAGATTAACCTGAATTTGATAGTCAGAACTATGATACACTTCAGCAACCGTTCTAGAATTAAAGGCAGCCAGTCTCTTGCTGATTTTCTCTAAGGTCTCTTGTTATTTACTTATCAAAGCTTGAAAAAGCAGATGTGGCCTCACCTGCCACAACCCAGAAAAACACAAGAATGAGTCATCGCACTCCGTAGTTAGATGAGCAGGCTTGGGTTCATAGCTGGATGAGCCCAGAAATGAATGAAAAGCCAGGCCAGGCAATCATCCCTCTGCAAAGCTGGGCTCGGAAGGCAACCGGGAAGGGAATAAGCATCTTGGCTGGAATGAAGAAGTTAAAGTCTCCCAACTAGTTAAAAAAGGTAGGGGCGGGGGTAGGGGGCATAACTTCAAGAATCAATGCCTGAAAGAAAGCCTGAGTCTGTTTAAATGACTAACGCCATCCATTCAGGAAAGTGACCTAGCAGGTAAAAAAGTTGTAATGCAATCCCTCAGGATAAGCCCTACCCTCAGAGAGAGATGGGAGCTGCCAGAGCTCCAGGTTACGTCTCAGAGGGGTTAGTCACAAACCATGATTGCGTCAGCCCCTTGGTCACTTTGTCTTTAGCAAGAAAGTATATTTTAAAATTGAATATAATTCAGTAAGTATCAACCAGGCAGCAAGTATCTACCTAGCATAGTGGGAATGTCAAACATAGGGGTGATTCAGGCTGTTCTCTCAGGATTTGCAGTTATTCATGGTATGTAATTTTCATGCATAAATATTCTACTTCATTTTTGTGAGGAGAGAAGGGCAAAGCTGGAGTTTGGGGTTTAGAAGGCACTCTTCAGGCGATGGGCCCTTAAACAGCAGGACCGGTGATCACCAAAACCACACATTTTAATGTCTCTTTAACATGTGATGGCTTTCACACACTTATGCATAGGCTATGATTTGTGTGTACTCTGGACCCCTATAAAGAAGGTAAAGGAAGTGTTTTTCCTCTTGACTTAACAAAAAAAGGCTCTGCAGCTCAGAGGACTGAGTAAGTGAGTCACGCTTACATGGTCACGAAGGGGCAGAAAAAAGAATTGGAACTTGGATTCTCTATAACAGTCTAGGACTTCGTCTGCTCTTCCTTGCTTAGTCCTAAATTGCTTGCCATGAATACCCACACACCTATTTCACTCTAATCTGAGAGTGAACTTAGAGTGACCTTAGATTATCTTGTGAAGTAGAAAGCAGTGCAGGCTGGTGATCTGATTTTCAGATGAGAAACCTGTCCAGTGGCTCTAGCAAAAGGGTCATCAGGATTGAAACCACAACCTTCAGATTCCTGGACTTGGGAACTTTCCTCTGCTCTCCTGATGTGAGTACTCTCAAACTCATTTCCTGATCTTCTTGGATACCTGGCTTGACTATATTTTATTGCTTTCCTTGCAATTTGGTGCAGGCATGTGACTGAATTCTGGCCAATGGAATGAGAGTACAAGGGATTCATGCCTCCTCTAAGGCTTGGTTCATAGAAGTATCACGTGCACAGTCCTCTAAGCCTCTTGCTCTTCTGACTAACTGGAATGGTGACAACAGTGACGCCCTTGGAAGTCATGTATTGATGATAATAGAGCCATGGTCAACCTAGGTCCCTGAGTGACCTCATGGATCAAAGTCACTTTCCCCTTCCACCCTACCACCAACCTCAAATTGTCCTGCACAATCATATGATTGAGAAATAAACTTTTGTTGTGCTGAGTCACAACATGTTTGGGTCCATCTGTTTTCGTACTTAGATGATCTTGGCAGCCCTGCATACCAACCGCTTGGGGCAACAGCAGCAGCCACACACCCCTTGCTCTGCTTCACAGAGACTATCAGATCCACCCCTGCAGTGATTCTTCAGGACACTCATAAATCATTGAGTCAAAATGACCTGCAGCGGTGAGCAATCAGACACAGCCATTTGGAAGCGGTGTAGAGAAGTAGATGAGATCAGGCTTTGTGAACAAACCTCAGTTTGAAGTCCGACTCTATCATCTATTAGCTGTGCAAATTCTGGCTGGTCCCTTAGCCTCTCAGAGTCTCAGTTTCCTCATCTATAAAATGGTGATAATAAGCAGTGATTATGTTATGGTGCATTTTGAGCCATATCACAACTTATACGACATGTTTGGCGCAGACCCTGCTACATAAAGGGTACTTGGTAGCCGCCAGGCATTATTGATACTGTCTAGCATGCACGTGCACTGGGGACCTTTTCTGTCACCACAACACAGCTTGAGTGTAGCTGCAGGTCATATGGGTAGTGGATCATGGAGTAGAGACATGAGCTCTTCTCCATTTGATATTCTAAAAAGGACAGAGCTATGGAAGACATGACAATCAAAGAGATGAAGGTAAGTGCTGTTGATGCAACCAGCGGAAATGAATTAGTGAAATGAACAGGAGTGTATTTGTCTCCAGCATGACTGGATTTTACTAATAATCCCCGGTCAACCTGCCGAGTAAGATGTACTTATCAGCAAATGCATAAGTCACACTGTTGCAGAGGCTCTCGATTGGATACCAACAGTTTACATAAACAAAGGAGCATGTAACTCAAGATACAGACATTAGTATGCTTCTAAGAGGCGTTCAGAGAACTCCAGAGGGTTAAAAAGAGCTACATTTTCTTATCTGTTGTTCACTGGCTTTAGGATAGGGTCACAATGTTTGGTCTATGACTACAGGCCTATTTCCTTCATTACTATCTTTCCCTTGTCATTTTAAAACTTGACTTTGGAAATTTCCCCTTTACTGTAGTGTTTAGTGAATGTAATGCAGACATATCAACACACACGTGAACACCACAGGGTTCCCATTGCTTCAGATCTAATCAAACCATCACCAAAATAAAACGTGCCCAAATAAAACTATAGCCATGCAGTACACTGTTTTTAAACTCCAGGCCATTCCAAATTCTCATGTTATTCAACATTGCATTTTAAAAAATGACAATCCCTAAGTTCAAGTGTATTTATTGACATTCTATGTTATCAGTTAAATTCATTCACACTGAGAGCACGTACATCCTTCCTAGGATAATCAGACCATCGGGAGCTGCCTTTTCTGCAGGCAGAATAAAAGGATACAATTAGATCCAAAGGCACCTCCAAAGATTCGCTGTTGTGATTTTTACTGTGATTCTCCCCATGTCTGTTGCTTGCATTTTAGCATTAAAGCTGACACATGGCAGACTGAGACTGTCCCATTCTCTGGGATAACACTGACAAAATGCTCATCCCCTCCTGCAGAGCCAGCAAGGACCACTGGACAAAGTCTGGGCGCATCTGCCTCCGAGCTGTCTCGTCTCCATTCCATCTTCTCCATCCCCAGGGCCACCACCCGGTGTGGTGCTACTCTGCCTTTCACGCCACTTGCAAATCTTCCCTTTTCCTGAAGAGACTAGGCCTCAAACTCCAAACTGCTGACAGGTGAGAGTATCTAACAAGAAACGACTTGGTTTTATTTTTACAGTATTATTTCCTAAGACTAAATTTCTATTAATGAGAAGTGACTCTAGTTTTCCATTGAGGACATCATAGAAATATTTGATAGTAGATAGATAGGCAGGTATAGTCATATATTCTACACAGATCTATTTCAGTAAAAATAAATAAGTCCATTTACAGGAAACGGTACACACAATAAAAACCGTAAAGATGTAAAGTAATAACTAAGGATGGGAAATGTCATTTTAAAGCAACATTAGCCTCCTAACATGATGTAGGTTCATAGTTTTTGCTTTATTCTAGGCACTTTTTACACACTGGTACTATGCTCATTAAAAACAAAAACACAAACAAAACACCTTCTCCGCCCAATGGTTGCCTTTGCCTGTGAAACTGCATGCACCATTTTAGCAGCTTGGCATCCAGCCCCTTCACAGCATGGTCTGACACTCCCTGATATTCTCTCCATTCCTTTATGCCTGCAGGCTACAGCCAGAAAGAACTTTGTACCGTCTCACCACGTACCTTCTTATCTCTGCCTTGGCTTGTGTTGTCCTTCTGCCTAGATCAACCTCCTTACCCCCTACTGAGAAAGTCTTTGCTATTTCTCTGGCTTCTGAAGTACTCCTAGGTCATAACCGCATTCCCTTCAGCATTTATTATACCTTATTTTATTTTATAGTTGCATATCAAAACCTCCTGAGAGATTTTTAAAACAACTGATGCTTTAGCCCCGCCTTAGAAATTCTTGTTTAATGTGTGTAGAGTATAGCCTGGGCTTTGGAGGATTTTCGACACTTTCCAAGACTCTCTAGGTTGCAGCAGAAATCAGGAATCCATCACTAGAGACATTTATGACCTTCCCTGAGCCCCTGCTTTGGACAGTCAGCTTTTTATGTTTATTCACCTTGGTGCAGATGGAAAGGCAGTGGGAAAACAACTCAGGGATCCAATTGAGCATTCTGAACGGATCTGGGTCTGGGCTTTCTAAGCTCGACGTGGTCTTATTCTAGTACATCCAGATCTCTGATGGATTTTCCATTGTGATTCTGTCCCATAATTGTGCAGCTTATTATGAATAGACCACCAGGAACAGGAAGGCATCACAGTTTATTTAGCCAGGCTTTGGACTGTGTCTGCACCTAAGAAATGTATCCTGCAGGCTATTTTAGGTTGTTACTTAGACACGAGAAAACAAAACGAAACAAAACAAAACAGTCATCTGGTGTCACCAGGTATGGACACTATAAATTCCTCCAATGTCCGCAGGATACAAGTCATGTCTTTATAAACTAAATGCCATCAATCAGATGAACCACTGTTTTCACGAGGGCATCTTTCAGAATGACTATGCCTAATACCTCCTGACACACACACGGTACAATCTGTTCTCAAAAACAAACAAGAGAGAAGTAAAAAGGGTAGCATTATAGGTCATAGTAAAATCTAACACCTGGTTCTGAGCTGTAATCAGAAAAATGATTTAAGGGCCTAATAAACCCAGCATGATCAAGAGTTCTCAAAGTCTCTGCTAGACTTCAGGTTATCTTACTGTTATTTAAAGGATGCCGTCAGCTTTGTTTTCTGTGAGTTCTTCCTTCTGATAGTTTCTAGGTTTTGTTTTACACTCCACCACTCTCGGTCTCCCCTAGGCTTAAATCAGTGAGAAATGACATGCCAGTTTCTCCTAAAACATTATTAATGACGGACCAATTTCTTAACTCACATGTACATTTCAAATCAGCTTTTCTGCTATCTTTGTTATTCTGCCTGTAGAAAAATGATTGACATTCTAGATTTCAGGGACAAACCATCCTGATATAAGACAAGTCAGCCAAATTTAATGTCAGAGAGATGCAAGTCATTTTCCTTTCATTAATTTCCACTAATATCTTCTTCTTCTTCATTTTCCCTTTCCCTACCTGTGTCTCTTCCATTTTCTTATCCAGTGTTTTAGGCACTTTTGTTCTCTCTTCCTAGTATATCCACTGATATCTTGTCCAGTCGTTTTTCTCATAAGCTCAGCATACTGGTTTGGGGTGACCTCTTCCTGAACATGAATCTACCAGGGGGTGCTGTCACCCCTTCACCTCCTCCTGGACCCTGGCAATGCCATGCCCTGGTGGCAGTGAAAACAGCTCCTTCCAGAAACAGAATCTAGCACATTAAAGATGCAGGCTTATGCTGTGATAAAAATGTGTGTGCATATGGATCAGAACTGCAAGGCAAGAATCCAGAAAAAATTGAAAATATTTTGTAGTATCATAAAATTTAGGGAGATGCTTTATTGACTTCCCTCAGTGTTGTTATGACTGTGTTAGTTGAATTTTAAACTTTTAAATGAAAAGTATATATTTTTTAAAATGTTGTCTTAAAGCCCATAAACATCTATGGGTTATTTTTTAAAAGTAGGGCTGTGGGTGAGTCATTCAAAATCTGAGACAAAATGATGAGTACCTTTGCAGAGGCACACTTCGTACATGGACATCTGAAACAGCGTGTCCTCTTTGGATTAAAGGATTCCTACACCCCCCGCTCCCCACAGAGGAACTTTATTCTTGCAGAACTTGAGCTGCTCCTGTTCTCTTACCTCCCTGGAGCCTCGCATTTACTTCCCTGGCTCCTCTACGCTATTCCATTTGCTTCTCCGTTCTGCCCCACTTCACAGCTGTGCGATGACACCACACACTTCCCGGCAGCAGATGCTGGTAGAAGCAGGTGCCAAAGCAGCAGAGCCTGTGAGAAATGGAGAGAACGCCCCAACGGGTGGGGCCCTTCTCCGCAGTCCCCAGCTGTCCTTCCTTCCCGGTCCCGGGGACGGGACAGGCCTAGGTGATCGCAGGAGCGTTGTCATTTTCTCATCTATAAAATGGCCTTTTTGAGAATTCACTGAGGTCATACATATCAAAGAACCTAACTATAGTAATCTCTCAATATATGGTTATTTTTTTCCATGTTGCCACCTTTTGAGTTCGCTTTCCAGGCAGAATTGATCAGTAAGGATGTTGGGGCAATTTCCCATCTATTTCAAGAAAACCATGTTTGTTAGGATAGGCAATAAGGGACTTCAGTAACCCACATGAAGGTTTGTTTAGATGGGCCCCTGAGAGAAGAAAATAAATGAAAGGTATCTGTGGGATATATTACAACACTTCTCTCATTCATTCATTTATTCACTCAACAAGTATTTGTTGAGCATCGACTCCGTGTTAGACTACCTTATAGGTCTCCAGGATGCAACACTGATAAAGCAAATTTCCTAACCCTACGGGAGCTGAGCTGAGAAGAAGAGACAAATACTAACAACTGAACACACACACGTGCAAGCTCGTGTATAGTATGTCAGGGGTGATAAGTGCTGTGTAGAAAATCAAACTGGAACAAGAACTACAAAGAGTGGGAGGGGGAAGGGGCATGGTCACATATCTCAAATGGTGATCAGAGAAAGCCTCTCTTATAAGGTGACATTTACATTTGTGTAGAGCTGTGTCTGGAGACTTCAGAAATTGTTCTTCAGTAAAACAAGCACATCTGATGCATGGGAATTCTTACTATAAATGCCTCTAGGAGTAAATCATTTTTAATATACCCTGCCTCCATATGGAAGAAATTATTTTCTATGATAATCATGAAATGAAACAAATATAGTTCATGTATAAACTAAAATGTGCACATATCAAACAAAATCATATACTTGGAAGCATCCAAAAGTTAAGCAAAAACCAAAATCATAAGTGGTCACAGAGAATGGCAGAATTAATGTAACTCAAGGTGTACCT
The DNA here is from genome assembly GCA_004027475.1 of Anoura caudifer. Lineage (NCBI taxonomy): Eukaryota > Metazoa > Chordata > Mammalia > Chiroptera > Phyllostomidae > Anoura > Anoura caudifer. The sequence goes on from PVKU01000079.1 coordinate 694,520, forward strand.
ATTTTTACAATCACTGTGCTCCATTGTTTGTTCCAAACCTACTGTTTAAATGCAGAGTACCTGGTACTGCAGAGCAGGAGCCAGGAGCAGTGCCTGAGCAAGGGCAGGGTCCGAGACCATTTGTCCTCCTCATTCAGTAGATAACTGAGGCTGTGTGCACCGGCCTGTATCACCGGGACTTCTCTGAATTAACTTCCATGTAGAATACAGCACTTATTCAATAATAACAATACCATGCTTTGGAGCTTACTTATGTTATTAAAATTTAACAGTAACAGAAATGCATGTTCTGAGGAGGAAAAAGTATTTTATTATTGATATTTGTTTAGGTATGCTAGTGTTTGGTGAAAAGAAGCAGAAGAACTTGTAGTTGGTTCCATGATAGTTTTAAATTCTCTATGTGCCTGTTTATTGCCTGCCCCCATAATATGCTGCTTCTCCTGCCTCACCCTAGATATACCACTTTGGCAGGGAGCTGAGTGACCCCTTTCTCTTCATTTCCAGATCTAACATGCTCCCACTTCCAAATATGTTTCATACTCTCTTTCACGGACTGTTGAGACTCTGGATACAACAGCCCATATTCTGGAAGTAAAGTGATTTGACATGGTTTCTGAGGCTCAACAGAAAAGCTTATTTAACTTATAAGGCAGAAAAACTTAAGAACTATGTGATTTTACTCATGCGGGATATAAAACTGAAAGCAGCAAATGAATAAGCAAGACAAACAAACAAACAAAAACTCCCAGTCACAGACAGCAGAATGGCAGTCACTGGAGGAAAAAGGGATTCGGGGCGGTAAAGGGTAAAGGTGGTCCAATATGTGACGATGGAAGAAGGTTTGAGTTTGGCAAACACACAATGCAATATGCAGATGATATAGAACTGTACACTTCAAACTATGTGATTTTATTAACCAATATCACCCAAATAAATTCAATACAGAATTTTTAAAAAACAAATGGAAGCCACCTAGATTTCCTATTTATTAGAAGAGGCTTACTTTGCTTTTGAGAACAAGTAACAGATACTTGCCGAATACCTATCATGTGTAAGATAGGAAGCTAGGCGGTGAACAGAGGCATACAAAGTTATGAGACATGGTCTGGGACCGTAAGACATTTAGTCTTGGACACAGCTTATAAAAGGCAAAATAAAAAAAAATAGAGCAAATAAATTCAAGAGACAAAAAGCTTATTTAAATGTGGGGGGAGGGTACTTGAATCAGAGGTGGTCAAGGAAAACTTCTGCATTAGTGCTTGACCTTCACTTGGAAAGGAGGCAACAGCACTGGGTAAGTAGAAAGGAAGAGGAGGGAGAAAGTCTTAAGTGGAGACTAAATCAGGGCCTAGAAAACGTAGAGTATATTCAAAGTCCATCAGTCGTGTGGATGATGTCCAGCGTGAGCACTGAGAGGCACCATGAACTACATTAGGAGAAGGACAAGGAGGCCATGGTGGGCCTTGAATGCCAGGCCAAGGGCTGTACAATTCAGAGCTGAGAGTCACCCAACGCTTTAAGCAAGGAAGTAACCAACTCAAACCGGCATTTTAGGAAAATGAATCCGTTGGTAACATGAAGCAAGCACTGAGGTAGAGGGAGAAGGGAAAGAACAAGCAAATTTGAGAGCGGGCATAAAATGATAGAGACCTGAACTGAGGAGATTCTCCTTCAACTATAATGGGAATGTATGGACGTAGATCAAAGACCATAAAATTAAAACTCTGAGTCTGAATTTATTTATTTTTTTTAATTTGGGGAATATGAAGATAAGGGCCTGGGGAAAACTGTCACAGAACCAGCATCTAGGAAAATTCTCTTAATTGGTCGATGTGGTGTTCTGGACTACAGTTTCCAAAGGAACAGTACAGAGAAATCGGAGAGGGGCTGGTCATTCTCTCTGAACCTTAGACCTCAAATGTTAGTTTCTTCGCAGAAGCCAGCGGAAGCTTTTGTGTCTTCAAAAAACAAGAAAACAAGTGAAAGAATCACTTTTATGTGATGTTCCAAGAAAATTTTGTCTTGTGGTTAGTTCTACAAGGAGCAACCTGGCCCTCAGTGAGACGATCAGTATGACACCCTTGGGCACCTTTAGGAATTTAAGATCCATCTTCTATTTCTAATTGTTTTCTTGAAAACACAAGAAGCTTCAGGAAAAAAAAAAAAAGCTGTGTTTAAATCCTGTGAATAAGCTGCATTGCAGGGCTGCGCTTCATTTGTGATTTCTCCTGTGCTACTTAATATACCTCCTCTCTTCAAACAGAACTCTGTACAAAAAACTTCGGTTCTCCAAAACAGAAACATGCCCGTTCTTATTTCTGAGTTGTCTTTAGGGAGAAATGTAAGTTTAAGATGGTAGACAGTCTGTATATTTATCTTCATTGCAGATAATGTACTCATTTTAAGGCATAGTCCATATTACAGATTTGGTGTTATAACTGGTTTTTAAGTCACTCAAACTAAAAATACTATAATTGAAATATTTGTGCATCAAAGTCCTTGTGATATACATATTTTTCCAGGAGATATGAGCATTTTTATGAGGGTTTCTCTTGGAAGTTCAGCAAAAAGACCCCATGTCCTAGGACATACGGGCAGGATTCTGGGCCTCTGGAGAGGGGAGAGGAGAAATCAGTTTGGCTGTGCACTCTCCCTTTCTGACTCAGTTTACCAAAATTCTTATGCTTTGAAATAGAGGGAGATGATACATTTTGAGAGCCACAGGTGAAGTCATTCTCCCCAAATTCAGATTTTGTTTTCATTTACTTAAACTAGAAATTTCAATTTCCACTGACACTTAACCCATTTTAGCTTCCTGGAAAAACTGGGGATGGGGAGGGGGGAAGACACAGCACCGTTCAATAGTGTCTCTACACGGTGGCGGAGAAGAAGGGGTTTTGCCCTCTGAAATCAACATGATCCACTGCCTGGTTCAGTCACTATCAGGGTAATTTGCTCACTTATTAAAAAAAAAACACATCTCTCTAAACATCATGAATAATGAATTGAGATTTCTGAAAACGCCCTTCCTTTCCCTCCACAATTTAAATTAAGCTCTTTCAAATCCAACATATTACATCTTGATTGAGGACTGAAATGGTTATAAATAGTAAAGGTTGAAACGTTTCCACAATGGTAGGTGGATGAAAAAATAATCCTCCTGCCCATGGGCAAGATGTCTCCAACAGCTCCTTGTCACCACTGTCCTTCATCACAGAGCTATCTTGAAGGAAAGCAAGGAACAAAACTAGTCCACGGCCAAGGCCATGGCACCACCGTGCCTGCCTCCAAGCTGAACCCTCTGCATTTGCTTCCTGCCTCCCCCAGACCAAGCATATGAGGCCATTTTCTTTAGGCCTGACTTGGCACAGGGAAGCTGCGTGTAGCCTGATTTCTGAATACAGTCGGCCTCGGAGGCTGCGCATTGTTTAAATGCTGCCTGCTCTGTGTACTTACATCTGTAAACTGTTTGCTGAGTACCAGTTTCCAAGCTGGAGAATTTTTCATCTTGCTTCAAATTCCTCCAAGTTTCATTTGAAACCCCTGCCAATGAAAGCAGTTAAATTATGTGTCAGAAATGCGAGACCTTTACAGAAAATGCCGCAGGAATGTGAAAGGACGCTTCTGGCTGGGGCAGAGGGAAGGGGTGCATCATGGCAGGGAAGGCCTCACAGTAAGTGTTTGATAATTGCCAAATGGCTCTCTGAAACCTGTGTCATCTGACCTCAGAACAGCCCTGCAAGCCTCTTCTTTCTCTCATGGAGATCCCAACAACTTCCATGCAACAAATTTTATTAAGCACCTAATATGTACCAGCGGCTGGTATCCTGACAACAGTCAAGGCCTATACTCCCAGAGCTCAGGGTTGAAAGGGGAGACAGATAATGAAAACAAATAGATCATCAAGGTAACTTAACGCAGTGAGAGGAGCCATGAAGAAAACCCATCAGGGTAATACAGTAGAGAGTGACCAAGGGTGGGTGGGAAGGCTGCTCTGAGTTGTGGTGACATTGGAGCTGAGAGCGGAAAGTGAGTAGAACGCCATGGGGTGATCTGTGAGAGGGGCATGTCAAGCAGAGGGAAGTGTAAGTTCAGCAGCTTCAAAGCAGGAATATGCTTGGCATGTTCTGCAGAAGAGAGAAGGCCAGCATGACTGACTGCAGCTGAGGGAGAGAAAGGTAGGGGCCTCCCTACCTGAGCGTGCGTGAGCATGCGTGAAGAAAGAAGATGGAGGAGAAGGAGGAAACGAGGCTCATATTTGTTGAATGTTTACAATGAGCCAGGCCTTGAGCCAAGTTCACAGTCATAGGTGGCAGGGCTGGGCCTCCATCCAGGTTCTCTGCCTCTAAACCCTTTAGTTTTCTGCTATACATGCTGCCTAGCCCACACCCTGCCATCTGGAAGAACAGCTTTGGTTCACCCAGGTGGAAACAGAGGAAAGAGAAGCAACACTGATATTCAGAATCCTACATGGGATCTTTTTTATCTGCTGGCCTATCTCGGGAGTGATTTTATATGAAGGGCATATGTTGACCTGATTTTTAAAAATTGCAATTTCTCTAATGCTAAGAAACAGTGTTTCCACTTCCTGTCCTTGGTGGCCTCTCAGCTGGAGAATCAGCTGATGGATTCTACACTCTGGGGTAAACCGAAGCAGAGCAGATAGAATACCATTATCAGAGGTAACTGAAAAGGTGATGGAAAAAGAAAAAAATTAAACATATTTAATGCCTCCAGGAAATGAGTCCAAATAGATCTTGATCTGTGTTACAAGGAGATTGCAATATAAGTTCTTTCCCCCCACCCTCCTTTAAGCAAGTTTGAATACTCTCTCTGTTACTGCTTTCACATGAACTCAAATTGCTTTAGAAACCTGTCATATTAAATTAGCCAAAGCAGATAGTAATTCAGAGGGGTGCCAATGTGGCATTATTGAAAATTGCCGGTTGGAAGGCTTCCTTGCAGCATTATTCAGGAACAATAACTCACTTTCATCACCATGTGTCAGTATGAGCAAATGATGAGCTTTGTGTGGTTTTTAAATTAAACTCCCTTAGAAGTCCGTCATGAAGATAAAAAGTGCACAGAGAACACCTGCACTCATCAGTAAGAGAACAGGCGAACAAGAGCACACCCGTGCGCTGGCGCCACTCTCTAGTGTCACTTGCTGTGAAATACACCAGCAGCACTGACCCTGTGGCAGCCTGGCAGAACAGTCAGGTTTTAGGAGATTCTTGACCTTGATATCAGGGACAAGCTCAAAGGCCATGAGAACTAGGAATGCACAGCAAGAAACATTTAAAATAAAAGAACTCTTCCTCGTGATATCAACAAACGATCATCCCCTCAGAGAGGCCTTTCACAACCACCCTGCTTCATCATTTCCTGTCGTGTGACCCTCATGTTTTTTTTTGTTTTTTAACAAGACTTCGTAAATTTTTATATTCCACTTCGTCTCATTATTCGTTTGGCTACTTCTATCCTTCCCACTACAGAACGTAATCTCCATAAGAAGCAGGAGCTTAACCATCTTCCTTTGCCTCTTCCTTTGCCCCAAGGAACAATACCGGGAACATAGTCGACAATAAATAAATATTTATTGAACGACTTTTGAATTCACAAAAAATCTTCCTATACCAGAGCAGAGGCTATTCTGTAACAATATTGTCTGATGAGCTGCAGGCTAGAATCCAGGCAGGCACCATGAACCGGGTTCTGCTGACCAGAGGCTGGCTTTATGTCTAACGGTTACTTAGCAGAGAGATTATTCGTGGTGGAACAGCTGTGGAGCTATCGTGGGTCTTGGCATGCTCCTTAACAGGTCAAGGAAAATTTTATCCCAAACCATCACCAAAACAAAGAGACAACCTACTGAATGGAAGAAGATATTTGCAAGTGATACATCTGTTAAAGGGTTACTATCCAAACTGTGTAAGGAACTTCTGTAATTTCATGTAAAAAAAATTTTAAAAATGGGTAGGA